>VDFB02373365.1:213810696-213840541 GCA_007258455.2 Sequoia sempervirens
ATCCTTGCTCCAAAATTTTAAAAATGGTCAAATCTGCCATTTCCTGCTCCTCTCTTGATGACGCAACCAAAAAGTGCCTTCTTCCCTCCAAAGAAGTGACCCCTCGCATTTATGGGGTCCCTAAAATTCACAAAACAGGCATTCCTTTGAGGCCTATTGTTGACACCATTGGTTCTCCTACTTACAAGTTAGCCTCTTTCCTTGCCAAGTCTATCTCCCCGCTTGTTGGCAAATCTGACTCCTTCATCAAAGATTCCACCCATTTTGTCCAATTCATCCAAGACACGAGATTAGAAAGTGATGACATCTTGGTAAGTTTTGACGTAGTCTCCCTCTTCACCAAGGTCCCTATTCCCGAAGCGATTGAGATTGTCAAAAAAAAAGGTCAACGAAGAGACTGCCTCCTTAGTGGAGTTGTGCCTTAGATCCACTTTCTTCTCTTTCCAAAATGTGATCTATGAGCAGGTGGATGGAGTGGCAATGGGTTCCCCTCTCTCACCAATCATTTCCAACCTCTATATGGAGCATTTTGAGGAAATTTCCCTAAAGTCCTTCCCCCTCAAACCAAGATGGTGGAAACGATATGTTGATGACACCAACGTTTGCTGGCCTCATGGCCTTAGCAAGTTGGAGGAATTTCATGCCCACCTCAACAACATTGCTCCTTCTATCTCCTTCACTAAGGAACTTGAATCAAATAGCCAACTTCCTTTCTTGGATGTGCTCATCCTTAAGAAATCTGATGGATCCCTAGGCCGGCGGGTTTTCCGCAAGGCTACCCACACGGATCTTTACCTTCACTCTTCTTCCCACCATCACCCTAGCCAAAAGTTTGGAATTCTTAAAACTTTGGCCACTAGGGCCTTCCGCATTTGCGACCAGGATAACTTAGACCAAGAATTGGACCATCTCCGCTCGGTCTTTAAGTTGAATGGTTACACGAGCAAGCAAATCTCCAAAGCTATTAACCAATCCAAACTTCATTTTCCTTCCAACTCCGCCTCTTTGTCCTCTCAACCTGTCTCCCTCCCTTGTGCCTCTTTACCTTTTGTTGAAGGCATCTCTCAAAAAATCTCTAAAATTCTTCTTAAAAAAGGCCTTCGTTGTGCGTTCAGACCCCTTTCCACTCTCAAGAATAGCATCCCTCCTCTCAAAGACTCCAGAGACATCTTGCTGTACTCAGGAGTTTACAAAGTTGTGTGCTCGTGTGGCACCCCTATATTGGTGAAACAGGGCACTCTTTTAGCCCTAGAATCAAAGAGCACTATGCCGACATTTTGCACGATCGTGTTAGCAAGTCCGCCCTCGCTGAGCATTCGTCTTCAACCAAACATCACATTTGTCTCGAAAACACCAAAATCTTGTGCAAAGAGGACAACTTCCTTAGAAGGAAGCTTAAAGAAGCCATTCAAATTTTCAATCACCCCACCAACCTTAATCGTGATGAAGGTTGGAGTCTTAGCCTCTCCTGGCAACCTCTTCTCTCCAACCTTTTAAACCACCATAATGCCCGTCCTTGACCTTTCTCCCCCTCCTCGTACCCCCGCTCCTTGTCGTCCCTTCCTCTTTCACCCCGTTCTACCTCTCCCCTCTTCCCCCTCTTTCGGGCTCTTTTCTCTCAGCTTACCTCTCCTTTGTCCTTCGGTCATTCCTCCTCTTCTGAATTGTTTGTGTTTTTATTTTTTGCATTTGTATAAGTTTTGTTTGCATTCTCATTACATTGTCATTCTCATGGTTATTTTTTCACATTTCGTCATATATATAATATTATATAGTTATATATTTATTTTTTGCTATTTGCTCAATTTGTTTTTTACGTCTTGATTCCTTTCTATCTTTAGCTAGTTAATTTTTAAAATTTTGTATTATTTTTATTTTTATATTTAATTATTCTATTTCATATTGTTATTTTTGTTTTGTCTTCTTTTTATTGTTATATTGTTCATTATATTGTTACTCATTGTGATACATAGATTTATTTATATTTTTTGTTATCTGTGGGTGGGTTTCTTCTTTGTTTTTTCTCCTTTCATCCTTGTCCTTTTCAATATTTATATATTTATATATCTAATTTTTTATTTTTTTTGCTTGACACAAGTCTTATAATATTACATTATTGTAATACCATCTCTTTTTTATTGGTTAATTTGTTTCTAGTTTATATTTATTTATTTTTGTAGGTTATATATATATAAAAAACTCTATATATATATATATATATATATAGTTTATTTCATACTTAATTTGGTTCTATTTTACATATTTTAATTACTCTTATTTATTTAGTTTGTCTCTTGGTTTGGTTGTTTTTTTTTTATTGGTTGTCTCGTATTATTTGGTTATATTTTCTCTTATAATTACTCTTTTTTATATATTATTGTAGATTATCCATCCATAATATAATATATAAAATAAAACTAGAGTAACTAGAATATATATAATAAAACTAGACCGTATATATAATAGTATTTAGAATATTTTATATATATATATAACTTGATTTGTTAATACATAATCTTGTTTCATTTTATATATTATAGTCACTCTTATTTATTTGGTTTGTTTTTTTGGTGTGCTTGTCTTTTCGGTGTCTCAATTCATTTGGTTATGTTTTTTTATATAGTCTTAGCTTGCTCTTATGAATTTATAATATCTTTGAATTATATCTACACAACATTCTATAAACTTTCTTCAACCACTTCCTATCTTTGTGGTTCTTAGTATTTGAATGGTTTCCTCTTATTTGATCTTTCTTGTTTTATACTTTTTAGCATTTCCCTTGTGTTTCCACCTCACCCTAACCCCCTTCTTCTTTCATCTTTCCCCTCTCTCTTTCTTATATAAGCTGGGTTTGCAACTTACTCTTCTCATCTTTTTCAACTCTCTATCCTGATGATGGTTCACAGAGTGTGATCCGAAACGTTGATGAAAAAAGACTCCACACAATCAAATCCAGAAGCATTTAGACTTAAAATCTCTATTTTTATCTGGAACAGGGGTAGCAATATGAACCACCTTGTTATGTGCCTCATCTCTCTCAACCCGTGAGATCACCCTAACCTTCTTCTTGCCTCTATCTTTTCCAATCCTGGTTAGTAGTGCATCCCGATTCGGCAGATTATCCTCCACTACTACCTGTTTTCTCTTTATCTCTTTCTCCAACCAATTAGGGACAGTAGACTCTAATTGCACCCTACTCTGCCTCGCTTCCTCTTCTTGCCGATCTCCTACTATTTCCTCATTCAAATTCTGTTCATCAGGAGTCTCATCTTTCTTACTTTCTTCCTCTTCACTATGCTCTTCTTCATGCACAGGCGAGGGAACCTTTTCTGATTCCTCCTCCCTTGGAGGAGATTCAACTACCTCATTCCTAACAAGAGAATCTGCATGTGCGACCATAGGGGATTGCATTATATTTTGAATCTCCACCTCTACACTATGGAGTTCCCCTTCATGGAATTCCTCACCTTCAACATCTGGATCCTCACCAGTCTCCTTTGTCTCACCTGGTTCACTCTGGGTTTCATGAGAGGGAGGGATGTCACTCTGTTGCTCCTCATGAGAAGCCACCGGAGGTAGGTCAGCCCTAGGCACACTGTCCCTGGGAGAAGGAGTCCTAGACTTCCTCACATATACTTTGGCCTTCTCCCCTAAGCTTTCAAGATTTATCACTGGTGGGGCAACTTCTTCCCCAATCTTGGAGGTAGCCTTCTCTGATAGTTTGACAATTCTTTTCCTCTTCAGCATAGGAGCATCAACCTCAGGACTCTGCTCGGACTTCTTAGTCCTTTTTCTCTTCTTGGCCTGTGGCCTCCTCTATTTTTCCGCTCCCTAGACTTCTTCCTCCTAAACACCTTTAGATTTATTTTTGACAGGAGACTCCAATTTTCCCTTACCATTGCGATCCTGCTCGATGGATTCTTCAGAAGTGCAGTGGGAATCCAAGTCTCCCATCAGGTTGTATATGCATTTTACTCCCTTGTTTTCCAACTCCCATATCGTGTGTTTGAGCCAAATTCTAGTTAATTTGAGGACTGGATCCATCAATTCTTTCAGTTATGTCTTCTCCTCTTCCAACAAATCCACACCACCAATTGGTTTGCCCCTTATTGCTTCATAGGCATGATCCTGGATTAAGTTCCCATCATCTTCCAATTGATCAGGAATTCCCCTTAAGTTATACAATCGGATTGCATCCACCGGAAGCCGAGATAATTTCTTCTTTCTGACCTCATATTCATCACCACAATTGGCCCAATAGTCCTCTAAATTAACCTTATGGTAGTAGTCTCTACTGGCCTTCTTTTGAGCTTCCGCTATGATGTTAAATCTGGATCTCTTGGAGTGGAGAGACAAGCCAAGAGCACTCAATTCTTCTTCTGAAGCTTGGGCAGAACCAATGGAAGGACATACCTCTCCAATTGCAATCCTTAGGGGAAAATCCCCACCAAATCCTATCTTGTGTTTGTCCTTCTTGACGATGGCATTGAAGTCACAAATCTGCCTAGTGTCTTCCAACAATATGATGTGATCAGTGGGGTACCTTGGAAGTCTGTATGGGGCTCTTTGACAGCTATCAATCCGAATGTAGAAGGTTGGGAACTGGATGAACCACGCTCCATACTTTTTGATGAGCTCCTTGGCCTGATCTGAAATTCTAACATGCTCTACCTCCTGAAGCATTCTGGTGATATGCATGGTAAATGCATCATTGGCCCTCTTGTAGTCAGAGCTTCCCAGATACAACTGAGGGAAAACTTCATAAATGATATCTTGTCTGAAAATTCCCTTTGTAGATTCCCTATAGGGATGGAATCTAGCCAGCGCATAGACCAGATATGAGGTCATTGTGAAGGTCTTTGTCTGCAACACATTGGACAATTGCTTATGAATCACTTAGTTGATGACCCCTACCCAATGGTAATCAATTTTCTCTTGTTCCATCCTTACATTTACATGGCACATCCAATTTTCAAATGTACCAGTAGTATTCAAACCAACCACCCTGCTAAGTAAGGTGATGGCATCATAGTACTCCTTCTTGAACTTTGCTCTGAATAGCTGCTTAGGCAATTTGGAGTAGTGGGACTTGGGCTTCTCCAACCAGGAGTTGATTAGCTGCTATGAATTCATAGTCTGGTCATCGTAGAACTCCCGAGGTGCCTCAATGGTGAACCCCACCACATGGGATCTATCTAGCATGTCGAAGTTTTGGGCAATGGAGACTAGGTTGAGATTGGCAACAACCCTCCTTTGAGGCTCAATGATCCTCTATGTATCCTGATCGTAGTGCCTAGCGCACTCAAGGACCAGCTCGTAGCATTGCACTATAGAAGGGAAACTGGCAACATGTGACAAACTTGACTCTTTCATTCTTCTGGCCACCAAAGGAAGATCCTCAGCTACCATTCTTTCTTTAAATTCCTCATAATCCCAGAGGCCAACATTCGTATTAGTGACTTCTGACCAGATAGATGTGATCTTGCTTTTAGGAACCTTGCTCTTACTGTCTAGCTTGATCCTCTCTGCATCGGATAATGAAGAACGAGCTGTCGTTTTGCTTAATTTAGCCTACATTCAATATCAAAACATAATGAAAACCACATGAAAGCAAGGTTAATCCACCCAAAAACCACTAGAATGCATCTCACATAGTCAAGGTTTCATTAAAACTCATATAAAATCGCCACGGAAAATTTTGGGTTTCAAGACCATCTGCGAAATCTGAGCCATGGAGGAATTCAGGAAATTTAATACCAATCAGATTCTAGCGAAAAACCCAAGAAACACCTACTGAATCATCAAACCTAATCATTTTCAATCAATAAATCACCTGAGAGGTTCAAATATGACAAGAAATAATCATCAAATGCATCACAAATTATAAACGGATTCAATTATTTCATGTTCCTTTACACTTTACCAAATTTTGAGGAAATCCGTGAGGGACGGTTTTCTATGAAAAAATGAGTCAGATAGGAATCTTCAGAAAATCAAGGAAATAGCGGATTTCAGAGAAATCTAGACTCAACGGAAATCCACAGTTTAGGCACAATCCCGGACCAATGGAGATTCCTAGAATGAAGGTTTCAGCAAGAGTTATGAGATCAATGAGAAGTCTCGGCAACTTCCAGGAGTCACGCCGAAGGCAACAACCATAATAGGTTTCACCAGGATTTAATTGTTTTAATGAAATGTCTTGGCAAAAAGGGACATAGCAAACATATCGGTATGAGCCAAGGGTGGTTGGGGTAAGGTCCTAGGGAATTCATCTTGTCCCATTGACCATCAAATTTTAAATGAACACTTCAGATAGACTCAAGTTTTTTATATGAAGTCCCAGCGACTGTGTTATGTTTCACCGATGAAGAGTTCCATCAGAATAACCTCCTACCTACATTATGATGTCACCCAAGCAAAAGATCAAGGCTCACCAAGAGAAAAGGTTTCACTATGAATTCCTAGTGATCATTAGGAGTCTCGTCAAAACTGAAGATCTCGACAAGAGTAGGGAGCTCACGGTAAGGTCTCAGCGAAGCATGAATGTCTCCCTTACTCATAAGAGCACTCGACAAGAGTAGGATATGTTTAGTGAAAGGTCTCACTGAAAGCAAAAGTCCCTGCAACAGAACAGAAGATCGAAAAGATGAAAGGAACCCGCTATGAGCTCTTGGCGATGAGGTTTGTCTTGGTGAAAAGATGGCTATCGGTAAAGCTATTGAATCCCACTATGACCTCCCAGTGATAGGGACTTGCCTTTTAAAGCGAGTATGAGCAAGCATGTTGATGAGACATCTCCTCGCGGGGTGAGGTCTTGGTGAAAGTAAAGGTCTCGTTGACTGATATGCATAGAGGATATGATCAGTGTAAAAATGATAATGTCATGGCAATCCAACATGAACCTAGGAAGACCACTTTGATGAACTTCAAGGTGGTCGATATGATATCTCAGTGATCTCAAATGGTCATAGCGAAGGGAATCCAGAAGGGATGGAGAGTCTTGATTTCATCCAGACACTGAACCAACTAAGGATTTCAAAAAGTTTAACTTAGGGAAAGTTGGGGATAGACCTCTCATGAATTTTCCTTACATTCTAGGTCAATCCTAAGATGAAATCACCTGATACGGCACTACCCTAGGTCCAAACCCCATTCATCCACCATTAGCACATAGGCAAGCTCGTAATTTAGTTGTTTCATTTTTGAGTCATCACTAGGGTTTACTAATTATTCTTAGGCGAGATTCATTAAAATGTAGATGGACACATGAACTCAAAACTCGCCTGGGAGATGACAAAGGACGCAATACCGACCAACCTTAGCATGAAATAAACACATATGCAAGAATTCAAATACCAATTTTCCATTCATAATTCAATTCAAATCAAAGCAATCAGACACATACATTATAAAGCAGAAATTGGTCTCAGAAGTAGCAAACACGAAGCTCAAGGGTGGTGACAACGAACACAAGCGATAACGCACCAGAAATCACCCCCAAATCAATCAAGTCAAAGCTGAAAGTCCCAAAATCCCGACCGAATACTCACAAGAAAGCACCTCTTAGCTCAAATGATGGCAAATAGTGAACATAATGGCACAAAATATCTCAAAATCAAGTTAAATACATTTCTTAGGGCATGCATGGAGCCATTAATGTAGTTGATAGGACAGTCAGAGAAGGAAATCGGGAATCCAATGACAGGGCAGAATCTGGGAAAATCTAAACCATGTGGAAATCTACAAAGACCAAAATTTCCTAAGCAACAAGTGTCCAGCCAGAGACCAAGCAGGATCTAGGAAAATTCGACCAGGGCGGAAAATCCTGAATCCGGGTAAAAGCCCAAAATTCATCCAAAACTTTAAGATTTTCAATGAGTAACCTAGGGAAAACACTTAGGCATTCAAAATAAACAATTAAGCACGTGCCTAAGACAAAACCTCAAAAGAAAGGGCCAAAACACCAAAATGAAGTGAAAGAGGGTCCTTGCTTTTTGTGGGGTGTGCGTGCGAAAAATTGCACAACAAATGGTGACTTATGCTAGGAAAATGCTCCAGAGCATTTTGATGATGAATAGGAATCTAGAATCCAGAATCTCTGGTTTCAATCTCACCACCAAACAAACAAGTCAGAATGCAAGATTCAAAGAATCAGAACCAAAGGATAGACCAAACCTTCTATAAACTGAAAATCAAAGTGTGCACATGAGTTCATTTTCCTCCTTAAGTTACTACAGGGACCAAGTTTAGTCAAGTCAGGCTACATAAGGATTCTAACTTCAAAAGCAACCTGGATTGGGTCTTGCTACCAGTCAGGCATCCATAGCCCTGATGAGGTTATCGTTGTGACTCTCCTAAACATAGCTCTACTACCAGCCAGGCATCCATAGCCCTAGTAGAGATATTCAGGTACCCTTGATAAGTTGAATTTATTCTTTTGATATTCAATATTTCACTTTTTCTTTCTTTTGATATTCAATATGTCATTTTCATTCCAACTTATGAACAATGAAGTTCACACTCAGGGCTAAGAACCATAGTGGCACTGAAGCAAAAATAGGATTTTTCACTTGACAAGACTTCACAAGGGTTCCTATAGTGACATCAGGATTCTTAAGATATATAATGGATATAAGAGTTTCAGAGTACTTCAATTTCAAATCCACACCAGTGACTCAATCTTCTATAAATCTGACATTAAAATTGTTGGCGACAACAAAGATTTCAACCATCCTTTCAAGATGCAAGACTAAAGTTCACCAAGGAAATACTTAGAACAATTCCAGAGAAGGTAGATTTGTCATGCAAGTGCAACACACCCAAGTGAAAATAGAGAAACCCCCAAAGCAAGAGCAGAGCAAAAGCAAAACAAACCAAAAGAAAACCTACACTAACCAAAATAAACAAAAACAAAGCAAAATGGAAAACCCTAATCTAACTATATACAAGACTAGAGCTGAAAACAACTCAAGACTGGAAATAATGTTTCAAATACTACCCATTGACAGGCAGTGGGATATCCTCTCTAGTGAGAGTTTTCAATCGGAAAGCATTATCTCCCAGGATTTCTAAGATCTAGTAAGGACCAAACCAAAGTTTATCAAATTTTTCGTGCTCTCCCTTACGGTCATGGGCTTTATCCCAGGAAAGAACCAAGTCAGAAATCCTAAAAGCTTTAACCTTGGCTCTCTTATCAAACCATCTCTTGACAACCCCTTGATGCTTAGCAAAGTTCTCTAGGGCTTCATCCCTATTTTCTTCAAGGTGCAATAGTTTGGCAAGTCTTGCCTCATGTCTATCTTCCTCATCATAATATTCATTGATGAACTGAAGGGTGGGAATTTTCAATTGTATGGGAAACATAGGTTCTAATCCATACACCAGGTGGTAGGGTGACATCCCTATGGAGACTTTATGTCTTGTACGATCTAACCAAAGAGTAGATCTGAGTTGGGTATGCCAATCTCTAGGGTTCCTTCCTAATAATTTGCGGATGATAGTCAAAAGATTCTTATTAGAGGATTTAGCCAACCCATTACCCTGCGGATAGTAATTGGATGCAAATTTTATAATGATCCCATGATCAAAAGCCCAGTTAGAAAACTTTAATGATGAAAACGTAGGACCATTGTCACAAACCAAAGACATGGGGCATCCAAAACGATTGAGAATACCAGATTCAAGGAAGTTAATCACTACCTCAGAAGTACACTGCTTTCATGTAATAGCTTATGTCCATTGCATAAAATAATCAGTAACAGTGAGAATATACCTGTGACTAGTGGAGGAGGGCTGATTGATGGGGCCAATGAAGTCCATTCCCCATTGAGCAAAAGGTTTTACCTCTATGACTAGCTGAAGTGGGAGTGCTGCATACTTTTCTTTGGTTGTCGCCGTTTGACACACATGGCATGTCTTGACATGTCTGTGGGTGTCTTTGAATAATGTAGGCCAGTAATAACCAGCTCTGAGAATTTGGTTTGCTGTAGATGGTGTTGACCCATGGCTTGTACCATATCTGTCATGGAATTCTGACATCATTCTTTCAGATTCTTTCCTTCCCAGGCACCTTAAGTACACTACTTCATGATTTCTCTTGTATAAGATAGCCCCTTTTAACATGAAACTGCCACTCTTCAAGTGCAATTCCCTTCTCTATACTGGATTGAAATGATTAGGGCACCTTTGAATTAGGATATAATGAACAACATCATCATACCATTCACCAGGAGAAACATCCCCTAAAGTATAAGCCCGAGCTGTAAGATCAGGGCCTGTCTCTACCATCGTCTTTGTGAGCCCCTACCCTCTTACCAGCTTCATGGGCTGAATTTCCATATTATATTCTTGTAGCATAGTTACCTACTTGGCTCTTCATTCTCCTAGTTCATTCTGTATCAAGAGCAACTTGACTGCAGGATCGAGAACTATAGCAAAGATCTTATTTCTGAGGATGTAGTGTTTGAACTTCTTAACCGCCCTGACTAAGGCATAAGCCTATTTCTCCACATTTGGGTACCTCAATTCTGCATCCTTCAATGGTGTGCTCATGAATGCTATGAGGTGTTCATTGCCTTGTTCTGATTTCTGAGTTAATATAGCAGCACAAGAGTGGTAAGAAGCAAATGAATATATGTAGAATGGTTTGGCATAATCGGGACTTACTAAAACTGGAGCCTCAGTAATAGCTCTCTTAATTTCAACATATGCTTCCTTCGCTTCTACATTCCACTCCACCTTGGTCTCCTATTTCAACATTGTATTCAATGGCTTGACTACCTCAGCAAATCCAGTGATGAACTTCCTAACAAAATTGATTTTGCCAAAGAACGACTTCATTTCCTTTTTACTAGCAAGTGGTGGGATCTTTAGAATAGCCTTTATACATTCTGGATCAATTGCAATCCCCTTTTCAGAGATGATGTTCCCTAGCAACTTACCTTTTGTTACTCCAAAGATGCATTTCTTTGGGTTGAGGGATATCCCAAACTCTTTGCATTTTTGGAAAAATTTGCACAAATCTGAGATATGGTCACCTCTGTTCTTTGAAAATACCATTAGGTCATCCATATAGATGATTATGCACTTCCCAATTATATCTTTAAAGGCTATGTCCATTGCTCTCTAGAATGTAGCTCTAGCATTGATCAAGCCAAAGGGCATTCTTCTATAAAAAAAAGTGCCCCACTTGGTGGTGAAAGCAGTCTTATGTATATCCTCATATTGCACCATGACCTGGTTATATCCTGAGTAACCATCTAGAAAAGACATCATCTGAGATCCATTGACAATCTAGAGTAATTCATCTAGTGAAGGCACTGGATAATTATCTTTCTCTTATGCTCAGTTCAGGTTCCTAAAATCTACACACAATCTAATTTTGCCATTTTTCTTCCATACAGGAACCAGGTTTGCAACCCAAGTAGAGTGTCTAACTGGAAATATGATTCTCACAAACAACAGTTTATGTACTTCCTTTTGTATTACAGGTTCCAACAGAGCATTAATAGGCCTCTTCCTTTGTCTGAAAGGTCTCACTCTTGGATTAAGAGGGATAGTATGAATTATGACTGTTGTATCATAAGTCTTCAAGTCCTCATAACTCTAGGCTATCACATCTGGATATTTGTGCAATGCATCGATGATTCCCCATCTTTCTTCTGGGGTGTATACTTTGCCAATAAGAACATTTTTTTACTTCCTCCTGGGATCCCTTATTATACTTGTCACATTGTCCACTAATGGACTCTTTCCTAGTGTCTTGATCCTGGTCTTTGATCTTGTCCAGATCAAAGATCCTCTCCAGTTGCACCATTCCTCTAGGGATGGTGTTGGTCTTCAAGTTGATTACCCCTTCCAAGTCTATATCTACCTCTTGAGGCTCAATTTCATCAATGATCTGAGAAGTAAAAACATTTGTGTTTGTGATAAAGTCTAAAATATGCTTATCATCCTCAAACACCTGGAAGCTGGTAACATTATCAGGAATTAAGGGCACTAGGGTCAGTTCCACTGTAAACTTCTTCAACCCAGAAAGAGATAGAGGCTGCAGAGTGCTGGCTGCCTAGGCTAAGGAATCAGCTGTCTGGTTTTAATTTCATGGAATCAGCTAAATATTGAAGGCATCAAATCCTTCAATAAGGTCCCATACTCGGTGTCTGTAGTTAGTCATTCTTCTATCATGGAAGGAGTACTACCTTCTAACTTGCTTGACTACTAACTCAGAGTCTCCATACACTTGCAAGAACTTAACCTTCTCCTTCAAGGCCATCAACAATCCATGAACTAAGGCTTCATACTCAGCTACATTATTTGTACAATGAAACTAAAGTCTATGAGCAGCAAAAAATGTCTTACCTTTTGGGCTGATTAGCTCAAATCCTGCCTCAGCTCCCTGCTTTGATTTGGATCCATTGAATCTCAGAGTCCAGCATCCAGCAACTGCAGAGTCTCTTGTTGTATTACTTGCACTGTTACTACTAGATAGCTCCTTAGAAGGCATCATTTCATTTTCTTCGTGATCTTCCTGGACATTGATTGGGACCACAGGGGTGGGACTAATACATTTCTGTATCTATTTTACTGCAGCTTGGCATAAGCAATAGTCCAATTTTGAATGTAAAGCATTATGTACTTTGCACCAGTTGGGAAAAAGTAACTCCTCAAAATTCATCCTTCTCCCTAACTGAATCTGTCCCTCAATACATTTTTGAAGGAACTCTTGAAAACTGTCTAACATAGCCAGCTGATTATCCTCTGGATCATCATTACTTTCAGCTGGTTCACTATTATCCTTAACCGGGTCCACTAGGGCTTCAATACCACTAGACTCCGTCGTGAGGCCATGAGACACTGTATGCAATATGAGGACCTCCTCCGAATCCAGTTTCTCAAAGGGAGTGGAGAGCATGTAACTACCCATACTTACTTCTAACACCAGAATTTCAGTAGAGGTTTTCTGATAGTCTGTAATCATATATTTCATTTTGGGTTCTCATTCAATTCTAATCTAATTTGGCACCCCTTTCCAGGGAAGCCACATATGGGAGTGATCAGTTGACACATATCCATTCAACGCCCTGGTAAAGTCCCTTCCCAATATTAGGCCATAGGCATCAGGGATGTCAACTACTTATATATTAACAACTTGTTGAATTCTAGGATCAGAAGCAATCTGCAGGTGAATCATATTCAATTCTCCTACAACATTGACTTCAGTTCTATCCAGCTGTGTGACTTTCTTTTGAGAATCAGTAGGGGTGATACCCATAGCTCTACAGACACCAAGGTGCATAACATTGGTTGAGGCACCAGAATCCAGCAAATAACTATGTAAATTCTTGCCAAATATGCAGACATAAATCAAGAATGGGGGAGTATCTGTTTTCCCTTGGAACAGAGTCAAGGGAGTGTCTACTTGGACAACCTAAGATTTGTCTCTTTCTTTCCTAGTGTCTCTAGGGGGCATATGGACTTGATCATGATACTGATTTTTCCCTCCTATCGGTTGAGAACTAGATACTTTATGGACATTCTTGCTAACTGATTTATCTTGCAACATGGAATTTGCATCATAAGAACCTAAAACTGCATTTCTGATGGATGAAACTCTTAATAGATCAAATGCAGAGACTTACCTTCAATTTTTGGAGTTCTTCAACAACGTATGTGGCCAATTGTTCTTCATTTAAATCAATGGGGTTCTCCCTCAGGTACTCCACCATCTTTTCTTTCCCTGCATCAACATTTCTTCCCTTTGGTATATCAGCAAGTCCTCCTTGAGATAGATATTGCCTGGAGACCAGGGGCAAGGAGGGATTGTTACTAGCATTGGGGTCCGGAGGCATGTTGAAATTATTTGGTGGAATTTCGGTAGTGAAGGGGCCTCCAACCTGCGGGCACTTATGTGGCAACTCCCTCAAGTCATACTTCTTGACAGGCCTCTGGAAGGTCTGTACTTCTTCAATGTAAGTTTCTTCTTTGTCCCTGGGACCATTATCATTCACTGGATTCTCATCGAATAATTGGGTCATTTCATCCCCATTGCACACCTGGTCTGCTTCATCCTTCAATCGGTCAGATTCTTCTTCAGGTACGTTGTCCTCACTTTGAGGAAAAGGAGCATGATTCAATACCAACACTGGTGAATCATAAGGAATAGAGGGTACAATTTCCTAACAGCCTGTATTGTTCTCCACCTCATACTGAAAGATCAAGGCTGTAGTTTGGAACTCTTGACAGTCCAACCTAGAATGCTGACTAGTCTTGTGGAGCCTACACCATCTCGATAAAGTAGCCTCAGCTAGATATACACCACTAGGAGGCTTCTCTTGATTAGCCGACTGACTGGCAGACTGATTAATAGGTTGACTGATTGGTTGATCCAATGGGGTGGGGAATCCTCCATTGTTGGGACCAGTGTTCCAAGTCCTATTCTGTCCTGACTATTGTCTTCTATCGAATCCTTGTCCACCACCTGGCCCTCTGTCGAAGTTTTGACCTGATGATTGTCCTTTGTCATAATTTTGCCTTCTTTCATTTTTATATCCCATGTCATTATTGTAACCTCTGTCCTAGTTATATCCTCTATCATTGTTATACCCTCTATCTTGACGTTGCCCTCTGTCAAAGTGTTGCCCTTGTGGATTTTCTCTATTATGAGTGGACTGCATATTCCTCTGAGTAGCTTGCAACTAACTGTTATAATTTCTCAAGTAGGTCACCTCCATATTCAGTTTTGTTATTTGTTCTGACAATTCATCAAGTCTTGTTAGGATTACTATATGAAGGTTGATTTGCACTATTCTGGGAACACCCAATTGTAGCATTGGGATTTAGTGACTGGTTGAGGACTTCAGAATTTTGCAGGTATGAAGGATAACTAGCCTGAGGCTAGATATGTAGAGGTGGATTCACCTGTTGCTGAGGATAACTAATTGTGGATGAAACTTGTCTGACAGGAGGTCCTGGGTAAGGGACCAAAGGTAACTGAAGTATTTGGTTCATGATTAGAGTATGATTTGCAAAAGCTTGATTGAGAGCTGGAACTTGTCCAGGGTGAGCAACGGGTCCTAATGAGGGTAAAGGCCCAGACAAATGTTGCCTTAGATTTGTGCTAACTTTTACAGCCTCTGCATATGCATCTAGTAAACTCTCAAGGGGGTTATTACTCCATTTCATAAAAGTAGCTATTAAAATATCAAGTCCTTTGTAGTAGACTTCTAGGGCAGTGGCTTCATCAACAACATACGGGGTTTGTAATCTGGTATAGGCACGATGAAACCTATTGTTGAAAGACCCTATGGGCTCATTGACCTCTCTCTTCACATTAGTGAATTGACGGTAAAGCTCATTAGAGCTAATGGGGATTCAAAATTTCTACAAGAAGGCAGCTTCTAGCTCAATCCAATGGTGAATAGATCCGGCAGGTAAATGGTTATACCAATAGAATGCATCTTCCCCTAGTGAATAAGGAAACAACCTACATGCTACATCCTCATGGTTTACCCCTCTATCTTTGAGGCCAGTCTAAAAGATTCTAATGTGTTCCTCAACGGTTCTATTGGGATCATTGATATGGAATTTTGAACAGAAGTGTTCAGGGTTCTTTGGCATAAAGTTGTAGATAGAAAAACTTAGTGGAGATGGGTTGGTTGCCAAGAAAGCCATTGGTGGAGGTGGGGGTGGTAATGGCTGATTTATGACTAGCTGAGGTTGTGGACTGGGAATGTCATCAGACTCAGATAAACTTGATGAAGATGGGGATAACAAGAGTGGATAAGATGATGATGATTCCCTTTTGTTGGTCCTTATTGACCTAGTGGGGTCTAGTAACTCTTAAAATTCCTCCTCCTAGATTAGATCTTGTTCTTCTTTTGAATATCTCAAGAGAGATGGCGTTCAAAAATTGATCCAACTTGCTTATTTGTGCCCTCCTTCTAGCGCTAGTTCTTGTTCATCATGTTTTCTACACAATAACAGCTAGACCTAATATAATATCCTATCTCTTTTGAAAGGTAAATCTCTATAGGAAAACCTCAAAAGATAACCCCAAGGTCTCTAATGTTAGGTCTTGACAGTGCATAAACAACTTAGTAACGAAATGTGAAAATGTTGGTAATCACAATGGGACCTTACTATGAGCAAATGCTAAATCAATTTTATCAGATCTAACAATCTAATGATGCTTCAATCCTAGTCTTAACCCATAAATCAAAGAAATGAGAAAATAATAAGGGTTTCAGAGAGATTTCTAAATCTAATACTACTCCTAAGATTAACAATGAAAACAACTAGTACTCAAAATGGACCAATCCTTCAAAACTGATTACTACTTGACCAAGATAAATCTACAATCTTCCAAAAAATAGTGCAATCTTCTGAGGTGTTAAGATTTTCAAATCATAAACCTTCATTCAAATAACCCTATTGCAGTTAAAATGAACAAATCTTTACAATCAAACTTAAGCACATGGAATATGAAGTCCAGGCTAACTTTGCAAAGCAACTAACAATCAGTTGGTTGTGAAAAGTGTGGACTGAAGGATTGCTGCAACATTCAAATATTGAATCACAAACATTATTGAATCAAATCTGATCTAAACATTACCCTTCTCAAAGCAATTTTAAAGATGGAATAACTGGAACCATGCGAAACAAAAGAAACAAGTATGGTACCAAATCACAATGTCATTTCTTGTATTCAAATTGTTCACTGTAGCAACAATTCTAGCTTTCTGTTACAATATTTGCTTGAGGGCAACTACCTACTAACGTACTCTACTTCTAACTAGCTCTGCTCTATGTTCTAGTTACAAATTCTAACCTTCTAACTATTTTCAACTATTCTAACCCTTTACAAAAGAGGCGACATGCCCAGTATATAGAAATCTCCCAGGAATCCGTTGGCTAGGCAAGGGTTTCGTAGCAATAACTCGACACAACCACTCGGCCAAGATAGTCTTCAAAATGAGTCAAACTAGAAATAAATACACATCCCGCCCAAATTGGCCTGAGATGCACTGTGCAGCTCAGACAACGCACAGGAAGATAATAGGGAAGCACAAATCACACCGTAACCCATCATTAGCTCTCTTCCCTATCATCCCCGCGCCGATTTGACTCCTCAAGTAGCTTCAAGAATGCTACATCTAAGTCGACCATAGGTGGTTCTGGAAGAACCCTAAGTCACCTCTCAATGGACGCAATCTCATCCCTTGAGTGCTTGACCGACCTATCTTGTCTACCTTATATGTCACATGCTTATCAATAACTGCGAGATAGGTGGCCGCATCATCCAATTGGTGCTCTGAAATAGAACCATCATCAAGTGGTGCATACACATCATACCACCATTCTCTCAACTATTTTAGGCTCAAGTACTTGGGAACGATCTTTCTTCTTCCCGTCATGATTTCAAAGAAGGCAATGAAACCATTGTAAACCCCAGTTAGGGCATCATCAATCTGCTTCCTTTGTTTGTAAATATTCTTCAACACCTTCTACCTAATTTGCAATGCCTCGAACAATTCCCATGGTTCGTTAGCTCTAGAAGAAGGAAGAATCCCGTCACTCACCAACCTGTCCCGGGTGTACTCCATTATAGTCTTGGTTTTCTGTAGAAGATCCATATCCTCCTTATCTTGTGTCAACACATGTTTTAACGATTCAGTGGTCCTTGTAGCATCCTTTCCAGTTGACAGGATCTCCTTGATAGGTTCATCACCTTTTACTTGCACCCCTTTCAACTAACTCTCAGTGGCAATAGTGGAGGCTTTCATCTTTTCTAGCTCTGTGATGGTCTCCTAAGGTAGAGGATTTGTAGCAGAGGAAGAGGGATTAATGGACCGCAGTGGTTTCATCAATTTCTCCAAGCACTTCTTGAGATTTTCATTTTCTTTCTTTAGTTCCTGCTTGGTTTTCACTTCCCTTTTCAATCTATCCACCATAACTACACTGGAGACCTCATAGTCCTCAATATCCTACTCAACTGATGTAGGCCCAAGATTAAAAGTCTGTATATTATAATCAATTCTAGCCACATTGTCTCTATTTTTATCTAGAACAGGGGTAGCAATATGAACCACCTTGTTATGTGCCTCATCTCTCTCAACCCGTGAGATCACCCTAGCCTTCTTGCTTATATCTTTTCCAATCCTGGTTAGTAGTGCATCCCAGTTCGGTGGACTTTCCTTCACTACTACCTATTTTCTCTTTATCTCTTTCTCCAGCCAACTAGGGATAGTAGACTCCAATTGCACCCTGCTCTACCTCGCTTCCTCTTCTTGTCGATCTCCTGCTATTTCCTCATTCAAATTCTGTTCATTAGGAGTCTCATCTTTCTTACTTTCTTCCTCTTCAACATGCTCTTCTTCATGCGCAGGTGAGGGAACCTTTTCTGCTTCCTCCTCCCTTGGAGGAGATTCAACTAACTCATTCCTAACAGGAGAATCCGCATGCTCAACCATAGGGGACTGCATTATCTTTTCAATCTCTGCCTCTACACTGTGGAGTTCCCCTTCATGGAATTCCTCACCTTCAGCATCTGGATCTCCATCAATCTCCTTTGTCTCACCTGGTTCACTCTGGGTTTCATGAGCGAGAGGGATGTCACTTTGCTACTCCTCATGAGAAGCCACTAGAGGTAGGTCAGCCCTAGGCACACTATCCCTGGGAGAAGAAGTCCTAGACTTCCTCGCATACACTTTGGCCTTCTCCCCCGAGCTTTCAAGATTTATCACTAGTGGGGCAACTTCTTCCCCAACCTTGGAGGCAGCCTTCTCTGATAGTTTGACAATTCTTTTCCTCTTCGACACCGGAGCATCAACCTCAGGACTCTACTCAGACTTCTTAGTCCTTGTTCTCTTCTTAGCCTTTGGCCTCCTCTATTTTTCTGCTCCCTGGACTTCTTCCTCCTGAACACCTTTAGATTTATTTTTGAAAGGAGAGTCCAATTTTCCCTTACCTTTGGGATCCTACTCGGTAGATTCTTCAGAAGTGCAGTGGGAATCCAAGTCTCCCATTAGGTTGTATGTGCATTTTACTCGCTTGTTTTTCAACTCCCATATTGTGTGTTTGAGCCACATTCTAGTGAATTTGAGGACTGGACCATCAGTTGTTTCAGTTATGTTTTCTCCTCTTCCAACCAATCCACATCACCAATTGGTTTGCCCCTTACTGCTTCATAGGCATGATCCTGGATTAAGTTCCAATCATTTTCCTTGAATTGATCAGAAACTACCCTTACGTTATACAATCGGATTGCATCCACCAAAAGCTGAGAGAATTTCTTCCTTCTGACCTCATATTCATCACCACAATTGGCCCAGTAGTCCTCTAAATTAACCTTATGGTAGTAGTCTCTACTGGCCTTCTTTTGAGCTTCCCCTATGATGTCAAAACTGGATCTCTTGGAGTGGAGAGACTAGCCAAGAGCACTCAATTGTTCTTCTGAAGCTTGGATAGAACCAATGTAAGGACATACCTCTCCAGTTGCAATCCTTAGGGGAAAATCCCCACCAAATCCTATTTTGTGTTTGTCCTTCTTGATGATGGCATCGAAGTCAAAAATCTACCTGGAGACTTCCAACAGTATGATGTGATCAGTGCGGTACCTTGGAAGTCTATATGGGGCCCTTTGACAGCCGTCAATTCGAATGTAGGAGAAGGTTGGGAACTGGATGAACCACACTCCATACTTTTTGATGAGCTCCTTTGCCTGATTTGAAATTCTGACATGCTTTGCCTCCTAAAGCATTCTGGTGATATGCATGGTAAATGCATAATTGGCCCTCCTGTAGTCCAAGCTTCCTAGATACAACTGGGGGAAAACTTCATAAATGATATCTTGTCTAAAAATTCCTTGTGTATCCAATCCCCTGTAGGGATGGAATCTAGCCAGCACATAGACCAGATATGAGGTCACTATGAAGGTCTTTGTCTGCAACACATTGGACAATTGCTTATGAATCACTTGGCTGATGACCCCTACCCAATGGTAATCAATTTTCTCTTGTTCCATCCTTACAATCGCATGGCACATCCAATTTTCAAACGTACCAGTAGTCTTCAAACCAACCACCCTACTAAAAAAGGTGATGGCATTATAGTACTCCTTGAACTTTTCTCTAAACAACTTCTTAGGCAATTTGGAGTAGTGGGACTTGGGCTTGTCCAGCTAGGAGTTGAATAGCTATTGTGACTTCATAGTCTGGTCATCGTAGAACTCCTGAGCTACATCAATGGTGAACCCCACCACATGGGATCTATCTGGCATGTCGAAGGTTTGGGCAATGGAGACCGGGTTGAGATTGGAAACAACCCTCCCTTAAGGTCCAATGATCCTCTGTGTATCCTGATCGTAGTGCCTGGCGCACTCAAGGACCAGCTCGTAGCATTGCACTATAGAAGGGAAACTGGCAACATGTGACAAACCTGACTCTTTCATTCTCCTAGCCACCAAAGGATGATCCTCAGCAACCATTCTTTCTTTAAATTCCTCATAATCCTAGAGGCCAACATTCGTATCAGTGACTTCTAACCAAATAGGTGTGATCTTGCTTTCAGGAACCTTGCTCTTAATGTCCAACATGATCCTCTTTGCATCAGCTAATGAAGAACCAACTATCATTTTGCTTGATTCAGCCTGCATTCAACTTGAAAACATAATGAAAACCATAGGAAAGCAAGGTTAATCTACCCAAACACCACTATAATGCATCTCACATAGTCAAGGTGTCTTTAAAACTAATATAAAATTGGCACAACAAATTTTGGGTTTCAAGACCATCCACTGAATCTGAGCCAGAGAGGAATTCGAGAAATTCCAAACCGATCGGATTCCTGGGAAAACCCCAAGAAACACCTAATAAATCATCAAACCTGATCATTTTCAATCAATAAATCACCTGAGAGGTTCAAATATGACATGAAATAATCATCAAATGCATCACAAATTATAAACGGATTCAATTATTTCATGTTCCTTTACACTTTACCAAATTTTGGGGAAATCTGTGAGGGACATATTTCCGTGAAAAACAAGTCAAATGGGAGTCATCGAAAAATCAGGGAAATGACAGATTTCGGAGAAATCCGAACTCAACGGAAACTTGCAGTTTAGGCACAATCCCGAACCAATGGAGATTCCCGGAATGAAGGTTTCAACAAGAGTTATGAGCTCGCCAAGAAGTCTCATCAACTTTCGGGAGTCACATTGAAGGCAGCAACTAGAATAGGTTTCACCAAGAGTTAATTGTTTTGATGTAATGTTTTGGCGAAAAGGGACATAGCAAACATATCGGTATGAGCCAAGGGTGGTCGGGGTAAGGTCCTGGTGAATTCATCTTGTCCCACTGACCATCAGAGTTTAAATGACCACTTCAGACAAACTCAAGTTTTTGATATGAAGTCCCAGCGACTGTGTTATGTTTCACCGATGAAGAGTTCCATTGGCATAACCTCCTGCTGACATTATGAAGTCACCCCAGCAAAAGATTAGGGCTCACCAAGAGAAAAGGTTTCGCTATGAAGTCCTGGCAATCATTAGGAGTCTCACCGAAAGCAAAGATTTCGACAAGAGTAGGGAGCTCATGGTAAGGTCTCAGTGAAGCATGAATGTCTCCCTGACTTAGAAGAGAACTCGACAAGAGTAGGATACATTTGGCAAAAGGTCTTGCCGAAAGTGAAAGTCCCAGCAACAGAACAGAAGATCAGAAAGATGAAAGGAACCTGCTATGAGCTCTTGGCGATGAGGTTTGTCTTGGCAAAAAGATGGCTACCGGTAAAGCTACTGAATCCTGCTATGACCTCTTGGTGATAGGGACTTATCTTGCCGAAAGTGAGTATGAGCAAGCATGTCGATGAGACATCTCCTCGCGGGGTGAGGTCTTGGTGAAAGTAAAGGTCTCACCAACTGATATGCATAGAGGATATGATCAGTGTAAAAATGATAATGTCACGGCAATCCAACATGAACCTAGGAAGACCACTTCGGTGAACCTCAAGGTGGTCAATATGATATATCAGCGATCTCGAATGGTCATAGCAAAGGGAATCTGGAAGGGACGGAGAGTCCCAATTTCATCTAGACACTAAACCAACTAAGGATTTCAGAAAGTTTAACTTAGGGCAAGTTGGGGATGGACCTCTCATGAATTTTCCTTACATTCTGGGTCAATCCTAAGATGAAATCACCTAATACGGCACTACCCTAGGTCCGAACCCCATTCATCCACCATTAGCACATAGGCAAGCTTAGAATTTAGTTGTTTCACTGTTGAGTCATCACTAGGGTTTACTAATTATTCTCAGGCGAGATTCATTAAAATATAGATGGAAACATGAACTCAAAACTTGCCTAGGAGATGACAAAGGATGCAATACCGACCAACCCTAGCATGAAATAAAGACATATGCAAGAATTCAAATACCAACGTGCCATTCATAATTCAATTCAAAGCAGAGCAATCAGACACATACCATTATAAAGCAAGAATTGGTCTCAGAAGTAGCAAATGTGAAGCTCAAGGGTGGCGAAAACTAACACAGGCGATAACGCACCAAAAATCACCCCCAAATCAATCAATTCAAAGTTGAAAGTCCCAAAATCCCCACCGAATACTCATAAGAAATCACCTCTCAGCTCAAATGATGGAAAATAGTGAACATAATGGCGCAAAAGATCTCAAAATCAAGTTAAATACATTTCTCAGGACATGCATGGAGCCATTAATACAGTCAATAGGACAGTTAGAGAAGGAAATCGGGAATCTGACGATAGGGTGAAATCCAAGAAAATCCAGACCATGCGGAAATCTGTGAAGACCAAAATTTCTCGAGCAACAAGTGTCCAGCTGGAGACCAAGTAGGATCCAGGAAAATCTGACTAGGGTGGAAAATCCTGAATCAGGGAAAAAGCCTGAAATTCATCCTGAACTTTAAGATTTTCAATGAGTAACCTAGGGAAAACACTTAGGCATTCAAAATAAACAATTAAGCATGTGCCTAAGTAAGACAAAACCTTAAAAGAAAGGCCCAAAACACCAAAATAAAGCAAAAGAGTGTCCCTGCTTTCAGCGGGGTGTGAGTGTGAAAAATTGCACAACACTATCTAGAGATTTCACTACCAAATTAGGAGGTTTTCTATCAGCTAATTGGTCCCATTTATTCTTTAGAACCTGCTATGGTACTAAGGTAACCATCATGTCTAAACTGTTGGCCAAGGACCACATTGAACCTTATGCTTCTAGCCTGATTAATGCCAACCTTTTCACCACATATGAGTTGGAGAATCATCCCATGGCCTCATATCCCAATACACCCAATAAAGAGGAAAATTTGGATGAGTTGGCCACCTTAGGTCATAGACTTGATCCTTCCAACTACATTGGGTGGGAAAGCTTAGAATTTTATGTGATTCAAGAGCTGGATATAGTAGTTCCAAATTTGGTTAAAGACCAGAATCAACTTCCAAGTGGAAATGCAAAGTTCCTAAAGGATAAGGAGGTGATCAAAGAGTGGAAGTAGTTTCTAGAAGAAAGTCTTGGAGAGGTTGAGACATCTGTCCAAGAATGGATGAAGGTGTTGTTTGAAGATGAGACTTCAGATAAAGAATAAAACCTCAATGAATATGGAGAGGTTGATCATGAATGGTTGGAGATGCTAATTGAAAATAAAACCTTGGATCAGGGGGAGATCTATGATGAATAATTCCTCATCCAAGTGAGTAGAGCTATTGAAAATTATTTTGAGAAAGAAGAATTTATGGCTAAAGAAAATCCATTACTAGAGGATTTTGATGTCTCTATTGAAAATTGTGAAGATACAACCATGGTTCAGTCCTAGCTTCCAACTAAATGGTCAAAAGGGTTACCTAACTTTTATTTTGAAGTTAAAAGGAGCATGGCCATGATGGGGTCAATGGCTACTGGTGAAGTGACATATTATGAGAAGTACTTTGAAAAGATCTTATCTTAGAAAGCTAATTTTCAATTAAACGAGGAGTTGAACAATAACGTGGTGAAAGAATTTTGTGGAGCAAGGTTTAGAGAGTTTTTTGTTGGGGACTCCATCCTCAAATGGGATGCGCAAAAGAGTAAGCTAGGGAGGAATAATAAATTTGATGCAATCTAGGAAGGCCCATTTGTTATAACAGAATGTAAGGAGTGGAACTCATTCCATCTCTGTAAGCTGAATGGAGAAATGATACTAATCCCAGTTAATGGGATTCATTTGAAACATTGCTTCTAAAATTTGAAGTTATTCCTTTGTATTATAGTAGATTAGCTACTACTAATAAGTGCTTTTGAAGCATGTTCTCTTTTAGTTTTCTTTCATAAGTGTTGCTGCAGAGGGCTTTCTGGCCACTAGGGCCTAGTGTTTTGCTTTTGTTTCAATTTTTGTTGTTGTTGGAGGAGTTTTTAGTTTTTGATTCTTGATTTTCTAAGTTCTAAAAGGCAAGATGAGACTCCATGCCCAATGGATTTGCATAAGGCAATTGGCCTGATGCTTAGAAGGCAAGCATCTAGCAAAGGTTGCCAAAAGTGTTATCAAATTTTCACTATAGCTCAATTTCACAGAGTTGGTTTATTCAAGATTCATTTTATGGTGAAGAATTCCAATTTTACCTTTGCAGATGTTTAATGATTGCAAGTGTTTTATTTTATTGTGGTATTTTAAAATGCAATGTGTTTAATTGCTTGTTATCAATTGTAGCATTAATTATTGCATGGAATGTAAAAGGAAATGCTTTCATTCTAATATTCATTCATAGTGTTTCAATTATTGTTTTTGCAAAAGGAAAAGTACAAAATTGAACAAGTATTTCACAAATTCTATAATTGTATTCATTGGATAATAAGAACCAAGTGTCCCACACAAGTCGTGGGAGTAGAGCTGAGACAGTGTATCAAAAGGAACATTCTACACTACTAAAGATTAAAGAAAAGAAAGACACATAAGAAGGAACATAATCATCATTGACTATTGTCTTCAGTTGATTCTAGAATGGTGCACCATCCTTTGTCCCAAGCTCCTAGTAGACCTGCAAGAGATGTTAAAAGTTGTTAAAGTTTTGATTATGAATATTCCTATATGAATCATCAACAATAATGTATAATGTTGCTAGTGATACATTGAAACAAATAAAGTTTTCAAGAGAAAGAAGCGTGAAAAAATCCAAGGAGGAACCATCATAATAATATATTTTTTTAATCTAACATTTTTTGTTTCCATGTGCAGGTATAGAACAAGTCATGTTGTTGATCTAGTTTCAATATCATAAAGCATGTGGTGTAAAATGGGCTCCCACAAGGGTTTAAACCCGACATGCTATCCCTTAAGCATTCAAAGAGGGATTAAGAAAGAAATAAATTCAAAATTTCCCAAAGAGAGACATCCATCAAATGAATACATCATATGTGCCACAAGGACTCAAGCAAGTGATCACCTAGGACAATCAAGTAAAGTTCAATGAAATGAAAATCATAGGTGATCCATTGCTCAAGTGAAACATAATCAAGTGCATGATATTGTAATGTGATAGTGAATAGGTATACATAGTGCCTTGTTTGCAAATCATCAATTATAGCTGAAACAAATGGAAAATCTCTAGAACATCATAATCAAGTGCTTCTATTTCAAAATCTTCTATTCAAGGGTAGCTTTCACATCATCATGTTGCTATTTAGGAGATAAAAATGCATGAATAGTACAAAAGAGAGGTGGGATCCATTAGTAACAAAGTGAAAAGTGGCTACAAATGAGCAACTAAAGGAAGAAAAAAAATGCAAAGATGGCATGATGAACTAAATGCAAGGCATCAAGTGTTCGGGAATAAATGCAATATAAAACAACACTGTTTCATGGAGGTAATTTGTAGAATGTAGGTTTACTTCAGTATTATGGTGCCTTGTTTTATGATTTTGTGTTCTCATAAAGCATAAAAGTGAGGTGGGAAAAGTGAAAATGTGTGTGTTTTGAAGCATTCAAATGCATTGGAATCATGACAAGTGGCTGCAAATGAAACATTGAAAACATCACTAAAGTGAGTAAAGCATAGAATCAAATTTGTTACATCGCATTGTCTCATGTTATAAAGCTAAAGGAGTGTCTTCAGATTGTCAAGTGTTTACTCAAAGTATAGCTTGGGATAGTATTATAAGTAAAAGAAAATATTGTAGAGTGAAGTAAGTTTGCTTCAAAGTTTCCAATACTACAACTTAAGGGAAATCACATACATTGTTCCATTTAAATGAAAAGTTGGAAATACATCTTCTGGATCTTTCAAGTGCATCAAATGAATGATAAATAATAACAAAGTACCCTACAGGAGTATCATGGTGGCTAAGTGTAAGATTTTTGTGAAGAAAATGGACTTGTTGTTGTGAAATTCACTAAAGCAAGTAAAGAGAAACAATGAAATGCATAGAAAATATACATCCTAAAAGTAAAGAATTCTAGAAATGAACAAATGTAGTGGAACAATGGAGCCATTTCGAGCTTTAGAGTTATGAATTTCAAATATAGAAAAGAAGTAATTCAAGTTCATTCCAACATAGAGGAAAACCCCAATTTAATGCCCGCATGCCCGCGGCCTTGAGAGGCCAAAGTTTTGCTTTCAGGAACCATAATACCCATTTAGGGGTTTCAAAATGAAAAGTGCAATACAAAAGAAGTTTTCAAGGGTTCGAACCCTAATAAGATGCATTCAAAATAGTGAAAATGAAGCCACAGGCCCGCGTACAAGAGGGGTTTTGAAAACCCATTAAAAGAAGACTTCCATTCAAAATGGTTTTCTTTTAACAATGGCATCATTCATTCTACATGGATCGAGCCCAGAATAAGTTTTTCCATTCTATAGAAGTGGAGGAGATACACAATGGCCATGGTCTATGTGAATGGTCAGATTAAGAAATCTATAGAAGTTCATATTTTTTAGAAGGGAGAAGCTTAATAAAGCTTTGTATTGAGATAAAAATATAGTGGAAAGAAAATAATAGAATATTACCCTCATTTTTCTATGGAGGAGCTCAATGAAAACCCATAGCCAAAACTTCAAAAATGCTCCAAGCAATGTCTCCATGGTCAGCCATGAGAATGGAAAAAAAACAACAGCACAGGAAAAACAAAAGGAATGCATCAAAATACAATAACTACAGCGTTGAAGGCCTTGTTCTCATTAAATGGAGCCCCAAAATTTGCATTAAAATGTATACAAAGACTTACCATAGAATGGAGGATCGAATGCATAAAAAAATTGATGGAGAAGAGCTCGAATGGTGGCTTCAAAGCTAAACCCTAAATATCCCCACGGCAGTGTACAGGCAGAGCTTCATCCTTCACCAAGAGGTTGTTAAAGTGATAGTTGAAATGAGTGTTTGGAAGCCCTTTTTGGTGTAAGGGTTTTCACCCTATTATTGGTCTATGTGATTTTTATCACATACATTTTATTTTTCAATGTGTTGCTGAGATTTCCTAGGCGGAATTACACCTATGTTTTTACTTTGATTTTTATAGAAAATAAAATCTTAGATCATGCATATGGCCCCTTATTAGGGTAGCCTCATTTTCTCCCTTCACATGCCTTAGAGAAAAATCCATGAAAATTTCCCTAGAAGGAGAAATGATGACTTTAGGTTATCTATTTTTTCTGCCAATATGGGGAAATTATAAACAATGGGCATATATTTTTATGTTTTTTTTATAAAATTCAAATGTAAAGGAAAGCATCATGTAATGTTTTATTTTTTGAAAAGATTAAATGCAAAAAATCAAATTGATTTGAGATAGGAAAGAGAAAATTAGATGAAGGGAGGGGACTTTCTATTTTGCTTTGTAAAACTGCAAGATTGTAAAACATTAATTAGGCAATATTTCTATAAATTGCTTAATTAAATGTTATTTAAATGCAATTAAAATATGTACTTGAGTCAGCAGAAAAAATTTCTATTTTCATTGGAGTTCTTGGGAAGATTTGAAGATGAAGAGGAAAACTGAAGTTTCCATTTCCAGTTTCCAATTGTTTGTACCTAATTTTGAGGCCTTTTTGGATCAGCCTTTGGGTGATGAGAAGTTTCCATCTTTTTTATGCTATTTGGAGCTGTTTTGGAGGTTGGTTTTTTAGGATTTTTGAGGGAGCTCGATAATCCAGAAGGAGTTGCTTTCTGGAGAGATAGAAACCTGATTTTTACTATTTCTGGCACTACAGGTCACATCATGGCTATAAATCAGAGAAAACTTGATTTTCTCATGGTTCAAAATTTTTTAGTTTCTTACTCTCTTAGCCACTTTGAGAGCTTTCTAAACTCATTTTGTATCAGATTTTGATGTCTTATTCCTCCACTTGTAATAAAGAAGTAGATTTCTTCTTTTTCACTTTCTTTTCATGGGCTCATAGTAATAGTGTGATTTTGTTGTGATTTAAACTATTGAATCCTTCTTTGTCTTGTTTTTGTGGGTTATTGTCAAGGTCTGCAATAAGTTCAAGTTGCACATTGTATTCTATTTTCATTTATGAAAAACACTAATGAACTGAATGCATTGTGGTGAATTGTGAGAGTTAATTGTTGTGAAGGAAGTGTTGTTAGTTAAGTTTCATTAAAATCTCAACATTTAGCTGATCATCTTAAGTTGTAGGTGTTAATTTTTAGTTTTCTTCCTACTCCCTTTTCCCCTGAAGGTGCTTAGATTAGGTGATTAGTTAGAAGGGAACCAACCCACTCTAGAGATTCGCTCTCCCTAATTGGTTTAGCCAAAAACTAGAGAGTGTTTCCATGTTACGATAGGATAGACAAGTGCAAATTTCCTAGAGGGTGAAATCCTAGTTGCCAATAGTTTCCTCACTCTTATGTTGCTACCCACAAAGCTCCTCTTTTTGGGGGAAAATATTGACATTTAAAACTGAACAAAAGGTTTCTATAACATCCCAAAAAGGGTCCTCCACCTTAGAATTGCAAACCTCAACAAATTGGGGATCTTCATTCACAATAATAGAGGATAAACATGTCTATTGTTGCTGCTACTCCAAAACCTTGGAGTTGTCTTCAACCATCAAGCCCAAACCAAGTTGTTCAGAGGCTTCAACTAATGTAGGTATAGCTGATCTACCCTCCTCATCTTCAACAAAGCAAGGAAGTGAATCAAATGAGAGGACTGATTCCTCTACTATATCATTATTTTCTACCTTTTTAATGCCTTGTTGTTGCAACATTGTTTCATCTTGAATTTTTCTTGCGTCAAACTAAGACACTCATTGTTTTGAGCACATGAAGATTCCAAAAAAATGAAAACCTCATCAAGGATAGGTTCTTGGAAGTAATGGAGGCTCACAAAACTTAGGATCTCCAACATTTAAGATCCTCTTGATGGCACAAGAGGTTGTATTGGAGTTTCAAGGGGTTGATTAGGATTCTTGAAACTATTTTTTTTGTGCTTGCGTACCTCTTACACAATAGGCTATTCTAGAACAAAAGGAGGGATAATGGGGGTTTCAAGATGCTTTATAGGTTTCTTGAAACTTACAAATTTATATTTTCTTACCTCCTCCTTAGTAGGTTGTTGTAGAAATGGTGTGCATGTTTAAAACTAGGCACACAAGGGGTTGCGTGAGTCTTGGGAACTTGTGCTAGAGAAAGGAAAAGTCTAATTTTTTCTTGCCTAGTAACATCACTTGTTGTATACTCCTCTTGTTTCCTTCTTTGTGCTTCAAACTAGTGCTCATACCTCCACTGAGCTTCAATATTTTTCTACTGTGGATAATGATCTTGATGAAAAATCTCATCATGCTACGGAAAATAACCTTGCTGCCCCTGATAGGCTTGATTAGCCCACTCTTCCTGATGTAGGT
>VDFB02373365.1:213840641-213987769 GCA_007258455.2 Sequoia sempervirens
AGTGGAAGACAACATTCAAGACAAATGAAGGATTGTATGAGTGGTTGGTGATGGCTTTTGGACTAACAAATGTATTGAGTACTTTCATGAGACTAATGAATGAGGTATTGAAGAAATTATTGGGTAAGTTTGAAATAGTTTACTTGGATGACATCTTTATTTTAGTAGGAATAGAGAAGAACATTTGTTGCATATAAGAAAATTTTTGCATAGGTTGAGAGAAGAGCAGTCACTAATAAACATTAAGAAGTGTAGTTTCATGAAGGAAGAATTGGTATATCTGGGATTTGTGATATTTTGTGGATGGATTGAAGATGGATCCTGAGAAGGTAAGAGAAATTGTTGAATGGCCTGCACCAGATAGCATTGGAGAGATAAGATAATTCCATGGATTGGCTAGTTTCTACTAAAAGTTCATTAGGAACTTTAGTTCAATTTGCAGTCCTATGACAAAAACAATGAGAGGAGATAAGAAGGATTTTAGATGGACATCTAGAGAAAATCGAAGTTTTGATTTGTTGAAATAGAAGGTGATTGAGCAACCTATGTTGTCTTTACAAGACTTTAACAAGGTATTTCAAGTAGACTGTGATGTAAGTGGAAATGCAATTGGAACAATATTGAGTTAAGAAGGAAGACCAATAGCTTATTTCAATGAGAAATTGAATGATGCGAGAAGATATTCAGTGTATGATCAAGAATTTTATGTCATAGTTGAAGCCTTGAAGAAGTGGAGACATTACTTGTTACCTAAGGAGTTTGTGTTGTATACAGATCATCAAGCATTGCAATATTTGAATAGTCAAGGTAAGTTGAATCAAAGACACATGAGATGGGTGGAATACTTGCAAAGTTATACTTTTATTTTAAAGCATAAGAGTGGAAAGTCAAATAGAGTTGTTGATGCCTTCAGTAGGAGAAGGAATTTACTGGCAGAGATGAGAGTGGAGGTACTAGGCATTGATGAATTGAAGAACTTGTATGAGGAAGACCTAGATTTTGTAGAACCTTGGAGAGGTGTAAAAGACTAGTCTTGGAGGGATAGAAGTCAGGTGGTTGGATTACTTCATTTAGGAGGGATATATGTTGTTTAGGGGATCAATTGTGTATACCACAGGTTCAATGAGGGATAACTTGGTGAAGGGAAAAGCATGAGTGGAGGGTGGTACAGGACACTTTGGAGTTGAACAGTAGGAGGTGGTAGAAAGTGAGAATTAATTTTAACCCTTGATTCATAAGGATGTTAGGAAATTTGTGCAAAGTGTAGAGTTGTCAAGTGCAAAAGGGAGTAGTCCAGAATGTTGGATTGTATAAACCTTTAATGATTCGAGACAGGAGGATATCGGCATGGATTTCATACTTGGTTTTCCAAAGACACAAAGAGGTAATGATTCTATATTTGTGGTGGTGGATATATTTTATAAAATGACGCATTTCATTCCTTGTAAGAAGACAATAGATGTAGTACATGTAGTAGACTTTTTTTTCAAGGAAGTGGTCAGATTGCATGGATTACCTAGGAGTATTATTTTAGACAGAGATACAAAGTTTGTTGGTTACCTTTGGAGGAGACTTTGGAAGAAGTTAAAGACAAATTTGAAGTTTAGTTCCACTTTTCACCCATAGACTGATGGATAGACATAGGTAGTAAACAAGATTTTGGGGAATTTGTTAAGATGCTTGGTTGGAGAGAAGAACAAAAGTTGGGATTTAGTCCTTACACAAGTAGATTTTGCTTACAATAATTGAGTGAATAGGAGTACCAGAAAGACACCTTTTGAGATTGTTAATGGAGTTCATCCTAGAGGTATATGAGAGTTGAGAGACATTAGTATGGAAGATAAAAGGAGTGTAGAATCAAAGGAATTTGTAGAACATATGAAGAAAGTGCATACTCAGGTGAAGGAACAATTGGAGGTATGAACCAAAGTATAAGGAGAAAACAAATGAAAAGAGGGAGACATAAAGAGTTCAAAGTTGGAGATAAGTGATGGTATATTTGAGGAAGGAAATATTTCCAATTGGCACATACAATAAGCTCAAAATGAGGAAGTTTGGACCCTTTAAGATTTTGAGGAAATTTGATTTAGGAAATGCATATGAAGTGAAGTTACCAGATGACATGGGTATATCACTTATATTCAACATTACAAATCTACATCAGTACCATGAAAAATTTGGTGAAGACAATAAATAAAAATTGGAGAATCAGTTTCCAAAACACCAATCAGATGAGATTGAAGAGATTCTAGATATTAGATATGGGAGGAAAACATGTGGAAGGAAGTACAAAGAATATCTTGTGAAATGGAAAGGAATACCAATGGAGGATTCTTCTTGGTTTCGGAGCTAAGGTGAACCATTTTGGTTTTCCTTTAGCCCCAAAAAAGTGGGGACTCACTTTTTAATATTAACCAGTTTTGTCTGAGAACGTAATGCTTGGTTCTTGGAAATCACATCAACCAAAAATATTTTCTTTCAATTTTTATTCTTGTTCAGTTTAAGTCAGTGGGTTCATCATATTTGCTCACTAGACCTTGCGGATCTATGTTTACATTTTGGACATGTTCATTTATCTTATTCCAAGATTTGAGCATGATTGGATCTTTTTTTAGAAAGGTATCATTTCCAAATTTAGTGGCAGTTTCTTGAACCGACACCAGAATAATTTTCAATCCTAGCAACTAGTTTGATCACTTGTGGATCTTTCCGATAACTTGTGGATCTTGACAGTGTGATTCAAATTGTTTCGTGGAGTGTCCCTGACCCTAATTAGAGGTCCACACTTCATCCTATGCACATGTTGAGGAGAAATTCAAATTCAAGGCTAGCCTATTTCATGCACATGTTACATTTTCTTATATTGGAGATTGTGATGATATTTGGCCGACACAGAAGATTCTAGATCTGTGGATATGATATAAAGCTTGTAATAGATCATTAGGATAAGATAAGTTGATTAGGTAGATTAAGGTAGATTGGATGTGTAAGATTTTTTCTCACATTAAGGAGCATATATGAATATTTTATTTTGAGCATGTTGTATAAGGCCTATGAGCCCAATCTATAAACCTGGATGTTGCTTACCCATTGTAACTAAGATTTCTGATAATAAGAATGTTTGAATTTGCATTTTCCTCCAATTTATGTGTTTCTTTCATTGTGTGACTCTTGTTGCATGGTCTAGATTGTTCTCTTTGAGGACCTTCCTTCCATGGCTACACCACCAACCAATTAGATTTACAACATATAATTTGATTACAATTTGTTCCTAAGGAACTTTAATCAATGTTACAACATACTCTGTAACTACTCAACTATTTGTTATTGTTAAAAAAAACTATCTATTTCTCTACACCCCACTGCTTTAGCTATGTTCCTCTCCTTCTTTAGTGCATTCTCTATCTACCTCAATGCACCGCTATACTCTTTTGCAACTCTCCTTTTCTATTTTTGTGTATATTGATTTAGAAGCTCAAAATTGCTCCTCTACTCTCTCTTCTATCTACATAGACACACTTCACATCTATTTTGTGTAGTACACAACAATCATATTTTCCTCAGGATCTTCTACTATGATCAGATCTTTTGTTAGGGTGAATATCCTCTTCACTGTACTCCAGCTACACTAAGTTGCACAACATTAATTCTTCATGTAGAGAAATTTCCTTCCTTTCCATCATACCAAACCCTAAGATTGGATATGCAGTTAATGCTCTCTTCTAATCCTATAATCTGATCTTGATTTCTATCTCTATGGCCATCTATATCACTTTTTTGTGCATCAAATCATATCAAACCTGTAATTAAAGTAGATAGCCCAATTAATTTTCATTTCCAAGTCAATTTGCAGGCGAAACCCTATTTACACACAGTTACCCATTCATGATCACCTTGTTCAAATCTAGGTCAGAGATCCATGATCTTGTGTTTTTCATTCATCATCACAACTTTAAATCATGAGCATCCATAGGTGGTCATTTAAATCTCCTTGGTTGATCATGTCCTTTACAAACATTTGCATACATTTCCTCAATGTAGAAATCACCATTGGATTAGCTATCAATTAACCTGTGCCATCCTCCATTATCCCATAGGTACTGACAACAGGCCCAAAATATATTCACGGGATGGTAGGCATGTTCCATGTGTCTCAATTGCTTATAGCCCAGCTACTTCACTTTACCACATTGATGTGAAGCGATGATGCCACGTGTTGTAGGTCCCACCAAGGTTCTATCTATCATCAATGTGCATCGTTCGATCTACTTCATTTGATCTACACTATTTCCCATTTCCTCAAAAGATATGAATGGGTTCCACCACATGTATCATGGCCTAGCAGGTTCCATTGGATCATCCACTTTAGCTTGATAACTATCATTGATCAACCTCGTTCTACCACCTGTTCATGATGACAACATATCCTATCAATTTTGTCTGCTATTGCCATAGGTCCCACTATCCTCATCATCAATTGTACTTCGTCCACTATGGATTACTTACCACCAATCCCCACTTCCCTGTGGGATTTAGCCAAGACCCACCACTGACACAATGGGATGGCGAGGAGACCGTTAGATCTTTCAGTCTCAACCAACACCTTTGATCCTGTCAAAAGGAAATATTTGCACGAGACTTAGGAAAAGTTAAATGCCACAAATATCCACTCGATTGTTAGTAATTTCTAGGTGAAGGGTCCGATTCCCCACATGAAGTAATAGGATAAGTTATCACTTAAGCTACATGCAACCGTCAAACACAAGTCACCATCAACTTACAAATGTTGTTCTGATGCCATGACAATATATACCGAGGGTTTAACCATCAAACCCTAATTTTGGTTTAGAGAACAAGTAATCCTTTTCTAAGCATGTCCCTCAACCTCTAGCCATGCAAAACACATTTCTAAGCTACTCTTAGAAAAACCATGTCAAATCTAAGATCAAATTTTGTTTAAAAGTGTTGAGGGAATTTAGCAACATTTGTAACCTTCACTCCATCTTCCAGGTTCACAATACACTATCTTCCTTAGATATCAATGACATTTTGACATCAATTCTAGCTTCCCTTCATGTAAAATCAGTTCCATCTCAAACCTAATCCCCTTTTGACATCAATGACAACAATATTCCAACAATCTCCTCCTTTTTCATTGATGGAAAAACTAAATGCTCATACCAATGGGCTGAAATGGTTTGATACCAATTGAAATCAATTGATACTTGTATCATTTTGAGTTGTATACCAATTTGACACACTAGGACATACTCCCATTTAATATGCACATGGATACCATGCTCATCCTACTCAGTTGAGCATTTGATCATAATTCTCCTCCTTTGACATCAATGGAAAAAGAGAAGACTCCCCCTAACACCTTACTCCCCATTTAAAAGGAAATTCAAAGAGAGTGGGAATCATTATTATGCAACCATCAAGTCATTAGAAATTTGTAAAACCATTGATACTTGACTTGATGCATCTTGTATGTTTCCAAGGATGAATGAAATATAGATGAGACTCCACCTGAACTTATGCCCCATCACTATGACTTCTGATATGATGTGGGAGCAATAACTCCCATTTTTTGCCTCATATATTCAAATTGTTCCTTGGGAAGAGGCTTGGTGAAAATATTAGCTACCTATTCTCTTGTGGGAACATATTAAATGCTAACTTCCTTATCTGCAACCTTCTCTCTTATGAAGAGATACTTAATGGATATGTGCTTTGTTCTAGATTGCATCACTAGATTCTTTGATATGTTTGTGGCACTTGAATTGTCACAAATAATTGAGATAGGTTCTTTTTACTCCACTTTGATATCTTTAAGAGTTTGCCTCATCCATAGGACTTGAGTACAACATGCTACTACTGCCACATATTCTACTTTAGAAGCAGAGAAAGTGACTAATTCTTTCTTCTTGCTCATTCAGGAAACTAACTTGTTTCCCAAGAGAAATGCTCCACCACTGGTTCTTTTCCTATCATTCACACTTCCTACCCAATCAATATTTGTGTATGTAGTTAAAATGAAGTCCTTGCTGTTGGGATACCATAGTCCATAGTCAATAGTACTCTTGATGTATTTGAAAATTCTTTTCAATGTATTCACATGTGACTCTCTAGGTGCCACCTGAAATCTTGCCACTAAACATACTGTTTGCATAATATCTGGCCTTGATGCAGTTAAATACAACAAGCTTCCAATCATTGAACTATACAATGTTTGATTTTCCTTAGGTGATTCATCTGATTTACTCTACTTGAAAAAAGCTATCATGGGGGTATTGACTAGTCTGTTGTCTTCCATGCCAAATTTCCTGAGCATATCCTTAGCATACTTAGTTTGAGATATGAATATTCCATTATCAATTTGTACAATTTTCAAACCAAGGAAAAATTTACAATTCTCCTAACATTGACATCTCAAATTAATCTTGCATGTCAGTAGAAATTTTTTTACACATTTTATCATTATTACCAAAAAAAAATTATGTCATCTACATAAACAACAACTATAATCATGTGCTCACCTTCATATTTGAAATACATGTTTTTGTTTGCACATCCCTTTTTGAATCCTTGTTGCTGTAAGTACTGGTCCAATCTTGAATACCATGCTCTAGGTGCTTGTTTTAGACCATACAAGGCCTCTCTCAATCTGCACATAGAATCATTATTCTCTGATAGCTGAAAATATTCTGGTTGTTCTATGTAAACTTCCTCTTCTAAATTTCCATTCAAGAATGCAGATTTAACATCCATTTGATACACTTTGAACCTTTTGTAGACTGAAAACACAAGAAACATTCTGATTGATTCTAGTCTTTCCATAGGTGTAAATGTATTTTCAAAATTAATTCCTCCAACTTGTACATACCCCTTTCACACTAATCCTTCCTTGTTTCTTATGACAGCTCCATATCCATTCAACTTGTTTCTAAACACCCATTTGGTGCCAATCACATTTTTGCTTGGAGGCCTAGGTACCAATTCCCATGTTTTATTCTTTTTAATTTGATTGAACTCTTCTTCCATGGTTTTTATCTAGCTCTCATATTTGTTGGCTTCAAAGAAACTTTTTGGTTCAATTTGAGATAGGAGAGAAAAATTTACCTGTTCTTTATTTTTTGCAAATCTCCTCTTGGTTTGAACTCCTTCATTTTATCCCCAATTATCCGATCTGTTGGATGATATTTTTTAACATACTTTGCAGGGGCCTTCTCAACATCTACTTCCTCAGATTCTTCTTCATCCTTAGCCACATTGTCTTCATAATCTAACTCATCATCAAAATTATCTTGATCAGATTTGATGTGTTTAATACTTTCATCAATCTTTACATTGACACTTTCCACAATCTTATCTAGCCTTTTGTTATAACATTTATATGCTTTTGTTTGAGTAGAATATCCTAAAAATATTCCTTCATCACTTCTTGACTCAAAATTCCCTAAGTTTTCATCTTCTCTTTTGATGTATCATTTACTGCCAAACACCTTAAAGTATTTCACAGATGTAGGTCTACCATACCATAGTTCATAGGGAGTACTATCACTATCTACTCTAATTTGGAATCTATTCAGAATGTATACTACAGTGTGTATTTCTTCTCTCTAGAACATATCAATTAATTTTCCCTCTTTCAGCAATGTTCTAGCCATGTCCTGTGCAACTCTATTCATCTTGTTGACCACTCCATTTTGTTGTAGAGTTCTTGGTGTCAATTATTGTCTCTTGATTCCATGTGCCTCACAATAATCAACAAATTCAGCTGATGTGAATTCTCCTCCTCTGTCTGACCTTAAGCATTTGATCTTTCTACCTATCTCTTTCTCAACCATCTTCTTGAATATCTTAAATCTCCCAAATTCTTGTAATTTTTCCCTCAAAAATGTCACCCATATCATTCTGGTGTAGTCATCAATTAGCAGCATAAAGTATCTTTCTCCTTTCAGTCCTCTTTTTCTTGTGGGTCCTCATAAATTAGTATGAACCAATTGTAAAGGATTTGTAGTTGAATACTCTTTCATTGGAAAACTAGCCTTTTTTTGCTTTCCTTGCTGGCACTCTTTGCATATGAAATTTGCAGGATTGGTTAATGTAGGCATTTTTCTAACTAGACCTCTTGAACTCACTGTTTCCAAATTGTAAAAATTTATATGGCCTAATCTTCTATGCCATAACCAAATTTCATTAGCTTGTCCTATCAAGTAGCTTTGACCTTTCACTTCAGCAAGATTGTAATGATTGCTACCGATTCTCAACCCTTGTGCAAATATTTTTCCCTTCTTTCTAATTTTGCAACCTTCTAAATCAAATGTGACTTTATGGACATTGTCACACATTTGGCTCACATTTAACAAATTGTGCTTTAAACCTTCATCATACAAGACATCCTTTGTAGAGTTTTTACCATGATAGGACCTCCAAAAATTTTGTAGATTTTGAGCACTTCTTAGTCAGACCATGATTGTGAGCTTTGTGTTCAAGGTTGGGGTTAGGGTTTTGGTATATGAACCCTCTTTGTATAAAAATATATCTTAAAACCATTTGGGCATTTTAATTTTATGTTGACTTGCTATGGCTGGTCATCGGTAGCTTAAGTTATTACTTGAGCCCTTGAATACATTTCATTACCAACCCCTTTCATCTAGGGATGTCGGTCACCCCACACACTTTCCTACTTCAAAAAAATCCCTTAAGTCTAGAAAAATATTTCATTACAAAATACTTGAATTAAGTCTTTACCCGAGGGTCCAATTATCCCCACTCTTAAGACTAACTTTGTTTCATGTGTAGGTTTAGGAACCACCAGATCTCAGTAATTGATTTGAGTTTTTCCCCACTGGCCCATTGGATTAAATTGCTGGCATGTTAAAAGCAGTGAGGTCTATGAGATAAGGATGTGTGTCCTAATATGGATGATGGGACCTTGCTTCCACTATTAAGCTTGTTGTATGATGACTTAATCCGATGATAGTGATCGAGTGCTAGGAATAATCTCAATCATTCCCCACTCACTCACAAAGAAAATTTGAAGGCTTGTTAAAAACCACATGGTTTGTGAGCTCGTGACACATAGATTTATCCACACACATAGAGCAAGAGGTGGGGCCCGTAAGCAAATGATGTGGTACCCAACCTAGAAACATCTCATTGGCCAAGGATTTGTGAGCGATGGCCTCATGGAATTAAAACTCAATTGGCTCATTGTGAATCGTTCGATTCACCACCTCATTAGGGAATTGATGACCAACATTTAAAAAATTAGAAATGCACATGTGATAGCCATTTTTCTCTACAAGTAGTGAGCATTAATGGTGTATGCTCTACAGGATCGATCAATTGGGTCTTGGTGCATACAAGGAATTAATTCCTTGCCATCATTGAGAATGATATGTAGATTTCCAAGTACCTAGGTAATTAATGGTGATGAAATGGACACCAGTGATTAATGGCTTTCTCACGCGTGTGATGTCAAAATTGATGATCAAATATCATCAAAGTTGCTTGATAAATATAGATTGAATGGTTGTCATTTTCACCCTTACAATTAGGTGCTACAATTTTCTTAGTTTGTGTAGAATGAAGAGTGCCTTGCTATGAGTCTACGAAGTTGGCTCCCTTGTGTTATAAAAGGGATTTCATGGCTCATTGCAAAGGGTTCTAAAATTTTGAGTCCAGTGTACGATCTGGGTAGAAATTAGGCATAGAAAGAGTGTTAATGAATAGAACATTAGAATCATCTTGGTTTTGAATCATATATGTAATGGTCTTAAAGTAGTTTAATACAAATTACTGATATTGAAACAAATCCTATCTCTAAAAAATTTACTCTCCTGTTGTAAGTTTCTACTAGTCATAAATGAAAATATCAAGGGTATTATCATTTATCTTCAATTGTCAATTGAATGTGTGTCCTTATTTTTTCTTTAACTCAAAGGGTTAATTAAATGCTTGAATAGGGTTACAGATTGGTGGGTAAATTGCAAGGCATTGTGAAAATAGTCCATTATTATCAGAGTTAAAGAATTTGTGCATTATTGGTTGTTTCATATTCGACTCCATTTCCTAATTGATGAAACACTGGTCTATTTGTTAGAGATATTTACAATTGAATGTGTTAGTGATTTACCTGACCATGGATTTAGAATGAGAACATAATTCACTTAAAATATGTCAATCATGAAGCATGTATTTGAAATACTTCCTTGTTCCTGGTCAATAAATGATTATTTACTTAAAGATCAGCCAAATATTTAGTGGATTATGTCTATTTTCAAATTATAGGAATCAATCTATGCATTGAAGTTTTCTCCATCAGATAGATCAAAATGAACACCATAAGGAATGCTCTCCTAGGTTGCACAGAGCCTAATGTGAAGGAATAAATTCCTTAGATCCCTTTATTCATTAAGTTGGTCATTCATCTTAAGGACTCTTGATTATGGGGTTTGGCTACTCTTTAGAGAATTCTAAGGGTGTAGTGGAAAAACACCAACATACCATCTAGGGTTAAGATGCCCCTACTGCATATTTCTACTACAGTGCTATCATCCCAACTCATAGATCCTCCATTACATTTCTTGATTTTGATGAGCTTGCTCTTATTTTAGGTCATGTGTTTGGAGCAGCCACTATCTATCACCCATATATTTTTCTTTTTGGTATGTAGAGCTATTTGTGCAATCATTGATTGTGTGGAGCTTTCTCCCTTTTCTTTCCACACTTTCCTAGTTATCTTTTCTATCCTTTCCACAATATCCTCGTTATTATCTAATTATTTGTTTGTCTTAAGAGGTGGGACTTTCTTTTTCTCATTCTTAACATTTGATTTTGTAAACTTTGTTCTATAATTTTTTTTCTATATGACTAAAGTTATTACAATTATAGAAGACTATCTTCTTATCAAGTAAAGGAGCAAACAAATTTCTACTTTCAAAGTTTGCACTCTTTTTAGGAATAATTCTACATTCTCTAGCCCTATGATCAAACTAATTATATGAATAGCAATATCCATAGAAATATGTAGAATACCTGTTCATAGCAGTCTATGCAGGATGAGGGGGTATTCTATGAATTCATCTTTTTGCATCTCTCACCTTAGTGAATCCATCATTATCAATCCTTTGGAAGCTTTTCTTTTTCTTCTTATGCACAAGATTTGATTGTCTATCCTTCTTGTCTACAATAGGATTCTTTCTTCTTTTATTTTCTCTACCTCTGTAGATTTCCCATTGCAGTCACTTCCTTTTCCATTACTCTCCTTAATAGATTAGACTTTTCTTCTACTCTAAATCTTTCATATAGCTTTGCAGAAGCATCAAAAATTTAGATTTTTCCTTTCTCCAAACCTAGGCCATATTTTTCTTTATTTGTGGGCTTCTAGGTGCTTAATAATTCAACTAGAATGTTTGACCCACTTTTTAGTTTAAGTCCTTTATCTATTTGTTCATTTTCCTTGGCCAAATCCCTCCTTAGAGAAATAATTTATTCCTCAAACTTCATGCATATTTTAGCTTCAGACAATAACTTGGATTGAGTTACATCTCTTGCTCGCCTGGCTTCTTCTAGTTTCAAATTCAAATATACCACATTTTGGGAAAATTCTTCTAGTTCCTTGCTTAGTTTTTCAGATAATTTTAGTGCAAGTTTCTTCTATTGCCTATTCTCCTTTTTCAACTTCTCAATCTCATCTCTGAGATCATCAATCTCATTTAGGATAAAAATGAGTTCTCCTTACAGGTCAACTATTCCTTCTTCACCCTCTTCAAGAGGATCTTCAACCTTTTCATTTTTCTACTCCTCAGAATCTTTTTCCATGAAGAGAAACTCATTGTTTCTAGAAAAAAAGACGCATAGTTTTTTCATTATCTGAGCTATTACAATTTGATGCATCACTATCTTCTTGGATATATAGATTTTCTTTTTCTTCTAAAAATTTCTTCTCTTGGGGTAGTAGGTTTTCTTCATTTTATCATCTACCTCTTTTTCAGAGTTTCCTTTCTTATTGTAAGGAAATTTAGCAGAAAAATGATCTACTTTACCACATTCAAAGCATTTGAAGGGAATCTTAACTTTGTATTTTCTAAATCCTCTTCTTAGTCTCCTAATGAAGTTTACCTCTTCTTCATCAGTCTTATCATCCTCAGATGGGATTATCTCTACCTTCTCTTTCTTGGGTGGTGCATCCTTTCCCTTGTTAAGTACCTTAAAAGTAGCTTCTTTCCTAGATGGTTCTTCATCTCTCATCCTCATCTCATAGGCTATGAATATATCATGTAGTTTGTTCAATGTTAGTTTTTCTATTTCTCTCCCTTCTTCTATAACTGAGATCTTAGAGTCATACTTGTATGTCATTGATCAAAGTACTTTCAATACAACTACATCCTCTTTCAAATCTTCTCCATATCCTTTGATAGAGTTCATAATATCATTGAATCTCAAAAGATAGTCTAAAATATTTTCTTCTTCTAACAATCTTAGACCTTCAAATCTAGCTTTCAATATTTGAAGATTTGCCAATTTAACTTTTACATCTCCTTCATAAATCTTCTTTAATGTATCCCATACATCTTGTGCATTCTCACAATACATAAATTTGTTGTGCACATACCTAGATAGACTATTCATGATAGTGGACCCTACTTTTTCATTATTCTCAAAGTCCTTTTTAGCTACAACATCAGTAGGAGGTGTGCTAGGTGGTGTGTACATCCAATTAACACTAACATCCAAATTTCAAAACCTAAATATCCCAAATATCCTTTCATTAATAAGCTCCAATAGGAATAATTTATTCCATTGAACTTAGTTGGCTTGGTTGAGGAAGAGATTTCTTCATTGGCATTTTTGTTCACAAAGTCAAGGATCTACCTAAGCTAATTAAGCTTTTCCTAGGGAACCTAGTGCTCTGATACCGATTGTTGGAACACAATAATCTACTGAGAAGGGGGTGAATCAGTAGATTCTAGAATTTTAGCATTCTTTTCTAAAGAGAAAGTACAACACTTAAAAAATAGATGTGCAAATTAAAACTTAAAGATATGACAACCACGTGCACATAAAAGATCAACACATAACAACAAATATACATGGAAAACCCAAGATGGGAAAAGACGAAGTGAGAAAATGCTACTAGGAGCTACTGTCCTAATCCAGCCTCACAATAGAATCCTTTGTTAAATATTTTAAGGGAACCAACCCTAAGGAGACACCTATATCCTCAATTGAGAACCAACTCAGTTATCTAATGGCACCAACCAATCACATTTACAACATATAAGATGATTATAATTTGTTCCTAAGGAACTCTAATCAATATTACAACATACTCTATAACTGCTCAATTATCTATTGTTGTTACAACACTATCCACTACTCTGCACCACATTCCTCTCCTTCTTTAGTGAATTCTTTGTCTGCCTCAATGCACCATTGTACTCTCTACAAGTCTCATTTTCTATTTTGTGTATATTGATTCAAAAGCTCATAATTCCTCTTCACTACTCTCTCTTCTCTCTACATGGACACACTTCAAATCTATTTTGTGTAGTGCACAACAATCATAATTGGCTCAGGATCTTCTACTATGATCAAATTTTTTTTTAGGATGAATATATCTTCTTCACTATCCTCCGGCTACACTAAGCCACACAACATTAATTCCTAGTGTAGAGAATTTTCCTTCCTTTTCATCATAGCAAACCTTAAGATTATATATGTAGTTAATTTTCTCTTTTGATCTTACGATATGATCTTGATTTATATCTCTATGTCCATCTATACAATCGTTTTATGCATCCAATCATATTACACCTATCATTGAAGTAGGTGGCCCAATTAATTTCATCTCTAGATCGATTTTCAAGTGAAACCTTGTTTACATGCAGTTAGTCATTTGTGATCACCTTGTTCAAATATGGGCCATTGATCTCCTACCTTCATGCTATGATCCTGTGTTTTTCATTCATCGTCACAATTTTAAATCATGAGTATTCGATAGGAGGGAATTTAAATCTCCTTCATTGATCATGTCCTTTGTGAACATTCGCATACATTTCCTTGATGTATCAATCATTGTTGGATTAGCTATCAATTAATCAGTGTCATCCCCCATTATCTCATAGGTGCTGACAATGGGCCCATAAGATCTTTGTGGGATAGAGAACATGTTCCATGTGTCTCGATCACTTATCACCCAACTGCTTCACTTTACAACATCAATGTGAAGTGATGATGCCACGTGTTGTAGGTCCCACCAAGGTTCTATTTGTTATCAATGTCCATCATTCTATCAACTTCATTTGATTTACACTATTCCCCATTTCCCTAGAAGATATGAATGGGTCCCACCACATGTTTCATAGGCTAGTAAGCACCATTGGATCATCCACTTCAGCTTGATCACTACCCTTAATCAACCTCGTTCTACCACCTATTCATGATGAAAACATATCTTATCAATTTTATCTACTACCACCATAGGTCCCATAGTCCTCATCACTGATTATAGTTTTTCCACTATGGATTACTTACCACCAATTCCCACTTCCCTGTGGGATTTAGCCAGGACCCACCACTGACACAATGGGATGGCGAGGAGACCGTTAGATCTTTCAGTCTTAACCAACACCTTTGATCATGTCAAAAGGAAATATTTGCATGAGACTTAGGAAAATTTAAATGTTGCAAATATCTGCTCGGTTGTCGGTAATTTATAGGTGAAGGGGCTGATTCCCCACATGACGTAATAGGCTTAAATTATCACTGAAGCTACCTGCAACCATCAAACACAAGTAACCATCAAATTAGAAATGATGTTCTGATGCCATGACTATATATACCTAGGGTTTAACCATCAAACCCTAATTATATTTGAGTGAACAAGTAATCCTTTCCTTAGCATAGCCTTCAACCTATGGCCTTGCAAAACACATCTTTGAGTTGCTCTCAGAAAAACCATATCAAATATGAGATCAAATTTTGCTTTAAATTGCTAAGGGAATTTAGCAATATTTGCAGCTTGTTACCAATTTTTTGCCACTGCTCAATTGGTGGAGCTTGATTAAACATTGTTATATCTTAAGGTGAAATTATAGTTATTTCTTCATTATGCTTAAGTGTTGTTTGCACTTTGTTCATTATTCTTTAAGAGACAGTCATGCTTTAGGAAGCTGAATTTTAGAGGTGCTATTCAAATGTTCCAAAATAAAATGAAGTATAGAATTGAGCATATAAACAACAAAGCATTTTAAATGCTTTCGTTCATTTCATGAAGTGATTCATATTTACATAGCTTCATTTGATTTCAAGAATTCCAATGATAATACAACATTGCATTGAAATACATTTTTCTTTTCAAAATGAAAAGCATAAGATGAAATCAAATATCCACACAAGCCATGGATGTGACTATCACAGTGCATAACTAATAGCACACTACACTATGGAAGATGCAAAAGAAGAAATCACATAAGTAACAACATAATCATCATTGCTTGATTGGCCGATGGTCAACGCTGAAATGGTGCACCTTTGTCTTCTCGAGCTCTGTTGACCTGTAAGGGAAAAGAGGGGGATGTCAGAGGCTCCGATTATGAAGATACCTATATGAGTCACCAACAATAGTGCAGCCTGCTACTAATCATACACTGAAACAATCAAGAAAAGTATAGAAGAAATGAGCTGAATGAGAAACATCAACATGATCATCATATCTTGTTTTTATGCTAACATTGTTTGTTTCCTTGTGTAGGTATAGGGAAAATCACGATGTTGTTTATTATTCGAAGACCAAGCATGTGGAGAAAAACGGGCTCACACAAGGGTAGTGCTCGGCATGCTGCCCTTATTCATTACAAGTGGGTTGATAAAGAGATAGTAATTACATCATCATATTCATCAGGAAAATAAATGATATACAACTGAAAGAGTTAAACAGGATTATCTATCAAGCATTAAACCAACTGTGCATTCATAACAAACAAATAAATGCTTTATGAAATCTACTGGTGAACAGTGAGTTTAACCCACTCAATTAATTCAACTGAGTACATTTATATCAAACGTTGTTGTATGGTTCACATTCTTTTGCTACAATGTTATTTGTTCATCATGATCATATGTAATGCGAGGTTAGTTATCAGTGTTCTTTTTCACAACCAAGGACAGTGAACAGGAATACATTATGCCTTAATGAAGAGATTTGTTTTAATTTTCATCTTAGAAGCAAACAGATTTACGAAACAGTTTGTTAGGAGGAGCATAAAAATGCATGAAGAGTGCCAGGTTGAATCCCAAGAGTATGAAAAGATAGACAATGCATTCAAATAATAAATGAACAATCGGTTCCAGTTTGACTGATAATACAAATACAACATTAGGAATTACAAGGTGAGAAATGATCATTCCAGAAGGTGTCTTTGAAGTGTTAATCATGTAATGGAAATGCACTGAAATAATTAAGATGCAGTCCTCAGAACTACAATCTTTCAATTAAAATTTCTGAATAAGTCCAAGAACAGGATCAAGAAGTCAATCATCCTGGGTTTCTTCAAGGAAGGTCAATAAGGAGGTAGCATCAAAGTGGCCTGGAAAATATAGATTCCATTGTTCTCATTAGCAAATGTGAAGTACAAGGACAGAAGCAGGGGCTTTCTGAAGATCAAATATGTGTACCTTCATCGAATATAGTGTGTAGGGGGGGTAGACACAATTTTTTGATGGACGATGGAGTAAAGTAATCCAAGTTTTCACTACTTTAAAGCCTTGTTTCTGTATTTGTCATGTTTTTTTTAAAGGGAGATATAGCAGGTAAAGGTCATTTCGGAATAATCAAATGGATGAAAAAGCATAAGGAAGTGAAAAAGTGCTTCTGAAAGTTCCAGTTTAGCTGAAAGAGAAGATACAGTCTTTAGAACTACAATACTTTAATCAAAATCTTTGCATGAAATCAAAACAGAGTTGAGATACCAGCTAGTCTACAAACTCAATCCAAAAATTAATGTGTGCAAAGAAAATAATATGGAAATAATAATGCATTCAGAGGTACTCTTCTTCACAAAAAAGATAGATACAGAAATACAAATAAGTAAATTTTCATGGGTCGAGCTAGTTTTCATATGAACATCAAAGCAAATAGATTTAATGCAATTTCCAGCTTACCCATGCAAGGGTTTTCAACAAAAATTTCAAAGTAAAACACTAGCCATCATGGGTCAAGCTTATAAATTGAATGCAAAATGAATATACATATTTTGTTTCCCATATACCCACATTTGGGGTTTGATTTTAAATACACAAATTACAGCTTGCAGTGACAACCCATATGAGGATTTTACATGAAAAAACATTAATACAAAAATGTGAATTTCCTTTGGTGGGTCAAGCTTTAGAAATAGAGAATGCTACTTTTCATTCAATTCTCATTGTACCCATTAACAGGTTTGATCTCAAGAATACAAAAATGTGAGATTCTTGTTTTGGGTCAAACCCAAAAGATTTAAGAATGCTTTTCCTAAGATACCTATGGTGCGGCCTGTACATGGCCATAAATCATAAGTGAAAGTTTTTGAGCTTTGTGAGCAAATGAAGTATATTCTTTAAACACAACTCACCATTTCATGCTCGCTGGAGAACACATAGGCCGTGGCTAGAAAATTCATAGGAGGCTCCAAATTTAAAAGCTTCCACCATGGTGGCTAGAGGAAAACACAAAGAGCCTAAGCTCAAGATTCAAGCTCTCTTAAGTGAGCACAAAGTATAAACAAATGCATTAGAGGCTATCTTAGCCACGGATACAAACCAAGAAGCTCAAGAGGTAAAGTCACAAAGGCTGAAAACAAGAAGCTCACCTTGTGTAAAGACAAGAAGACAAAACCCTCGAACAAGCTCCCTCATCAAGCTTTTAGATAAAAAGCTCAAGCTCATGCATGGCGGCTAGGAGGTAGTCATAGGAAATGTAAAAGAAATCAGAAACAAAGCATGAATAGGCCGCAGCCCTAGTAACCCTTACTGCTTTTAGAATGAAGTGAGAAGTCACACTACTTCATAAAACGAGCTTGCCCAGTAAAAGATTCGACTATCTGAAGAGGAGGGTGAAGTTTCTCAAGCACACGAGCTAAGGACTGAGCTCATTCATGGTGGTGACATGCTCTCTCAGGCATAACTCATTTTTTCCAAGTGATCATTGCAAAATGAAATCATTTTTAGGGTTTGACCTCTTTTGTTCCATGCCCTAATTCAAGCCAACGTTATGATTATCTAGAATATTCATTTTTGATAATAGCATGTGAATAAATCCGAATTTGGGTCTATATTGTGGTCCATTTAAAATTTGAAGCTTATGTTTTGATGGCCAAAAATTCATATGTCTAGGCTAGGTTTAAAGTCTTTAGGGTTTGAGTTGACACTCACCCTTATGCCTTGAGGAAAATTAGAGACTTGAGTATCCTAACTTTATTGTTTTTGTGAGAAAACAATGAGAGTATGAATGGTGAATATCTTATGACCTAGGGGTGAATTTTTTTTATCACTTAGGCTTTTGTATTTTCAAAGAAATCAATTATCTACCTAGGGTTTTTGTTTTAATTGATTTTAGAGAAATCAATTAAGGATCTTGATAGGAGAATGATTTTCCATTGATATTTTTATGATTTTTTAGAAGAAAAATAAAGCAGTTTACTGGTGAAAGAAGAATGTATTTCTTTTTGCAAAATATTTTGCAATCTTTAATTGCAAAAATAGACAAATTGTAAAATCTGCAGTGATGTAAAGCAGAATCGTAAAGAAATATTTTATAAATTGTTTTATGATTTCTTGCTATTTTTAGTATATTATATTGAATTTTTCCTCTTGGTCGAGTTTGAGCTTTATCTTGGAGAGATAAGGTGTTTTTCTGGCTTTTAAAGCAGATTCAGCCTATTTTTAGAGGCTATACGGTTTGATCATAAAAGTAGTGTGCTTTTTTCTACTTTTATGCAGTCTTTTGAGACAGTTTGAAGCTTTTTTCCTTGAGCTTCTTTGTGAGCTCAGATTAGGGTTTCTTGAGAGATATATTTTGAAAATACTTAGTCTTTTCCTTCTTCTCATTTCATTTTTTCAGTTTTCTTACTCATATACATTTTTGAGCTTGTAAACCTTTTGTACTTAGTTTTCAGATTATGGCATACTCCTTCAGTTGAATAAAGCAACACTCCTATTCCTCAATTATGTTTCTTTTGCAGTTTAGTTCAATGTTATATTGTGATTTTTGTTTTGCAGAATCCTTATTATGTCCTAAAAGTGTAATTCTGGTACAAAAAGTTCATAAAATACAGGTTGCATGTTGTATTTAAGTTTGAATCTTCATGCAAATTATTCATGTGTTTAGTGTTCATGGAGAATTGTGAAATACCGTTGTTTTCTGAAAGTTGTTTGTGGGAAAAACTAGAGTCATCATTAAGTTATTATCAAGTCCTAAAAATCATTTTAAGTCATAGTTTTCATTTCAGTCATCTTTCTCTGTCTCTTTCCTTCAGAAGTATTTAGAATAGGATCAATTTTTTGGAGAACCAACTCACTCTAGAGATTCCTTCTTCATTCAGATCACCCACATCTAAAGAAGGTTTCCATGTTTCAATAGATTGCTAAATCTTGCATTCAACAGGGTGCAAATCTAATTGACAACACAACCTTCACTCCATCTTCTAGGTTCACAATACACTATCTTCCTCAAACATCAATGACAACATTTTGAAATCAATGTTGCCTCCCCTTCATGCAGAATCAGTTCCATCTCACACCTAATCCCCTTTTGATATCAATGAAATTTTTTTTCCAACAATATCCCCCTTTGTCATTGATGGAAAAACTAAATGTTCATACCAATGGGCTGAAATGGTCTGATACCAATTGAAATCAATTGATACCTCTATCATTTTGAGCTTTGTACCAATTTTACACACTAGGCAATACTCCCATTTAATATGCACATGGTTACCATGCCCATCCCCCTTTGATAGGAAATTTAAAGAGAAAGTGGGAATCATTATTATGCAACCATCAAGTCATTAGAAATTTGTAAAACCATTGATACCTGACTTGATGTGTCTTGTCTGTTTCTAGGTATGAATAAAATATAGATGAAACTCCCCCTAGACTTATGCCCCATCACTAGTGACTAGCGATATGATGTGGGAGCAATAACTCCCAATTTTTGTATCATATATTCAAATTGTTCCTTGGGAAGAGGCTTGGTGAAAATATCAGCTACCTATTCTCTTGTGGGAACATATTCCATGTTGACTTCCTTGTCTACAACCTTCTCTCTTATGAAGTGATACTTAATGGATATGTGCTTTGTTCTAGAGTGCATCACTGGATTCTTTGATATGTTTATGGCACTTGAATTGTCACAAATAATTGAGATAGATTCCTTGTACTCCACTTTGATATCTTTAAGAGTTTTCTTCATCCATAGGATTTGAGTACATCATGTTGTTGTTGCCACATATTCTTCTTCAACAGTGGATAGAGTGACTGATTCTTGCTTCTTGCTCATCTAGGAAACTAACTTGTTTCCCAAGAAGAATGATCGGCCATTGATTCTTTTCCTATCATCCACACTTCCTTCCCAATCAACATTTGTATATGCAGTTAAAATGAAGTCCTTTCTGTTGGGATACTATAGTCCATAGTCAATAATACTCTTGATGTATTTGACTCTCTAAGTGCAACTTAAAATCTTGCCACTAAACATACTGCTTGCATAATATCTGGCCTTAATGAAATTAAATACAACAAGCTTCCAATCATTTACCTATAAATTTTCTAATTTTCCTCAAGTGATTCATCTGATTTACTCAACTTGTAGCTAGTTATCATGTGCGTAATGATTAGTCTACTATCTTCCATGCCAAATTTCTTGAGAATCTCCTTAGCATACTTAGTTTGAGATATGAATATCCCATTATCAGTTTGTACAATTTTCAAAAGAAGGAAAAATGAAAATTCTCCTAACATTGACATCTCAAATTCATCTTGCATGTGTGTAGCAAATATTTTGCACATTTATCATTTCTACCACCAAAAATGATGTCATCCACATAAACAACTATAATCATGTGCTCACCTTTTGATCTGAAATATAAGTTACTATATACACATCCCTTTTTCAATCTATGTTGTTGCAAGTATTGGTCTTGTTGGTTTTGTTTTTACTGTAACCAGGTTGATCTTCTAATCTACCTATGGAATTTCCAATTCCAATCAAGGGTAGCTCGAAGGACCTAGACCAACTGATGAGGAATTTAAAAATCCTCCTACACTTCGGGCTTTGCAAGACCCAAGAGGGTGATCCCTTAATGTGTTTACAACCTCTGCACCGTTATTATAAACAACATTAACAATAACAGATAATATCACTTAATAGCTCAACACAATAGGATAATATCGAATAGAATTGGTTGTTCATCGATAATATCAACTATTTGGAGCATGAGATAACTACAATACAATCCATAGTATAAGATAGTCATTGATTTGCAATTTGTAGCAAGCTCTAGGCAAAGAAAAACAAATACTAAATCATACGGATGAATACAACTTGGACTAGTGCCTTATATCTATTGTAGGAGTCAAATTCATAATCATCTAAGGGTTTATGATAGATTTAACACATAACATATAAAATCATTGACAACATTGCATTGTAATCTCATCAATATGTATTCTAACCCAATACTACTTATCAAATCCTTATATAGAACACATCCACCTATAATCCCATTCAAGCATTTTAATTAATTCCTTGAATTAAATCTAAAATAGAATCATACACACCACAATAGTGAGATGAATGAAACAACCCTTAGTTATCTTATTCAAAGTTTAGATATGCATGTACAATGGAGAGACATGAGCTTGAATTTATCATTTCAACTCAAATGCTAGTACTGTTATACAACATTAAATCCCCATAAATTCAAAACCTATTACAGAATGACTCAAAACCTAAATTGCATTTCTCTCTAAAACCATCAAACTTTACAATTTACTCTGCAACTTCACCTAGACTCAACCCAAAAATTATCTAACTTGCTAACCCATACTTCTGGCCTTGAAATCCTTCTTATAGAAAATGAAGGAGCAAACAAGCATTAGGCTAGAAAGTACACATGTCACCAGCCAATTGGAGCACTTAGTGATATTCCAAAAATTGTTACAATAACAATCACCCTAGAGAATATTCTTGTTCATCGTGCCCACTGAGAAAAGTTGATGCAGCAACAAAAAGCCATAAGAATCTTGCACCAAGATTGCCACCAAAGCAAGACCAGAAACCATTGTAACTGCAACATCTGATCTACCACTTGTTAGCAGCTCATTCTTTTTACTCTTCCTCAGTTAAATATTTAGTTACCCATTTCAAGTATTCTTCATCAGTTGGCCAATCAAAATTAATCACCTCATTCACCTTGGTACTATAAGGTATGTATTTTACCACTACCTGATTTGCATCTCTTTCAAAAGATTCCAAAAATGAGTTGGTAGTAATGATTTTATCCATACAACTCACCAAAAAATCATAATCTGATTCATCACAAATTAATTTAATTTGATCATTGATGACCTCACTTGTTTGATCCTACCATTGCTAGAGTGACCTGATTTTCCCCTACTCATCAATTATATTAGGTAACAATGTGTTACCCCAATCATTAAAATTCTTCACCAATTCCCTGATCTTCCTACTCAAATTATCTGGTATGGTCTAAAAACCTTGCAGTGATTTAACTAATACTTGAGTAGGCCATAATGATTGGGGCCTATTATTTGTATGAAACCTTGAGGCCTTAAACATTACATCTAAATCACTAGCCCTAGGGATCCAATTTTCAATCAATGGTATCACTACCTCCTGATCCCTATCAATATTCTTTATTGCATCTAATAATAAAGAATATAAAGAATGTATAGATGGCAATTTATTATCAACCCTCTCATTTAAATGTCTCAAGACAACAGTAACAATCTCCTTTTGCTTTGAAAGAGATCCTTCCCCACTTACCTTCAAAGATGCCTATAATTCATCAATTTTGTGCATGAGTTGCTTCTTTGTAGGATCCAAGGAGCATTCTATTTATTCATCAATTTCCTCTAAAGAAGGGGTGAAGGAAGGATTTTGACTGGGAGACCCTTGTGTGGAAACAATTGGAGAAGCAGGAGGCACTGGCCCTGATGTGGAAGGCAATATACTAGTCCCCCGAGCACTTGATGTCTCCCCAATCTGTTTATACCTTAACCTTTCCACCTCAGTCCATAGCTCGACATTATTCTATTGCATCTTGTTGTATTCCTCAATAAAAAGTTTATACTTCTCCATTAGGCTTCTCTTTTCGGCCTCCTTCCTTTCAGTAGTCTTTTGGGCCAATTTAGCCACATTCACAGTCAAATTAGTGGCCTCAGTGGTTGAGGTCTCTAAATCTCTCTTTATTATTATCCCTCCTCTTAAATTTGGGTTGATATTAGAAACATTTGGCTTTCTCCCTTGTGGGGCCAATGCCCAAATTTCCAAGGTTTCATACTCTTCACTGAAGGTAGAGTCTTGCAGTGCTGCCTTGACCTCTTCTTCCGAGTCTTGCAAGGGATGCTTGGACTTCAAAATAACATTAAAGTCTACTGCATCTACAATGTCCCATTAAGGCAGAATCATTACACCAGCCTGACTCACTATTTTTCTTCCTTCCTCAAGAGTGATGTTCTTGAATTCTTCCATTAATTCATCTTTCACTTCCTCATCATTATCCTAGTTTGACCTATTAGGTCTTAGTTCTCTTCTCTTCTTACATTTATCTTGATATTCTTCAAACTTCATCTTCCATACCAATTGCAAGAATATATGAGTCTTTACAAATGCATTGTCATCTAGAAACTCCTTGCATGCTTCCATCATTGCATCTTGTACACATTTTCTTTTCATATCCAAATCGGATAAAACCAATTTAGCTGGCCTAGGAGGGGAAGGCATACCAACCTGCATGTCATGATCAGTAACAATAATTTCATCCCTCAGATCCTCCTGTGGTTGATCAATTCTTTGCCTCTTATGGCTTGGCTTAGATGGTGGTGATGAGGGACTATCTTCTGGTGATGATTCTAAATCAATGATTTTAATTGCCCTAGGTACTTTGAATTTTGGATTTGGCTATGAAGGAAATTTCATTATTTGCTTCCCCTTTCTATCCACTTCATCCTCATCACTATTGTCATCCCTTTTCCTCCTGTAAATGGGCCTTCTTCCTATAGGATGATATGTTGGCCTTGTTTCAATTGGTCTGGCACCTTGTTCTTGTACACCTAGACTCAGTTCTAAATTTATCTTTTTGGTCCTCAAGGTGCCCATAATTTCCTTGAAGTTCTCCACTAGAAAGTCAATTTTCTTATGGTATGGAATGAACTCCAACAATGGATCATACTTTAGATCCATTTTGTGCACAATATCTAATAGCTTATCATAAGCTATCCATTTCTCCTTGTTCAACTCCTACCTATTTAGATCAAATTCATTTCTAATCAAGTCCTCAGGAAAGTTGAACTCATGCACAAACTTTCCAACCTTTATTATTTTTCTGAAGAGGGAAAAGCAACCCTTAGGATCATGTTGCCGCTTTGGGCCACACCTCAAATGGTAATCATCAAAGAATTTCCCAAAATGCACCTAGGCTCCTTTTGAAAAGGAAAAATCAGACTGTTGGTGTAATTAATATTTAATTACACTTTACATAAGTTTACTTAGGTAATTATTTAATTCCTAGGTTAATTAGTTGTCATCCTTATCTTGTTGAGCTATCTTGTTGCTCAAGATAAGATTAGGGTTATGCATCTTTGCTTTTATAAAGCAAATCATTATCTTGTAATTAAGAATTCTTGAATAATATCAATTTGCACATCTTGCAAATCTCTGCTTTTTCTATTTTTCTCTTATGTGGAAGGATATTCTAGTTTGCAAATCTGATCTTGGTTTCTAACATGGTATGAGAGCCTTGATTTGCAGGCCCTTCTCATATTTCTGGAGAGATTCAATGGAGAGTTCGTTCGGGGTTCCTCGAGGGATCTGACCTTGAGCTTTTTTTCAGTGCATTCTAGAGCAAAACGGATGTGGCCATTGTGTTCGTAGCGCCCCAAAACCCTAAGATCACCTATCATTTTGCTCAAATCTGAGCAGTTGCAACAAAAGGAATATTTTTTTAAAGGCACGTAGATTTGTACAAATCTGTGCACCTCATTTTACGTGCATGTAGGTACTGGGGTAAATATTTTGGTTTTTTATAAAAAAAAATCCATATAAATAAAAAAAATCATTCAAATTTTTTAATTTTTTGTTACCTACAATCAAAAAATTACTATAAAAAATTTGTTGTGTTTTTGAAATAAAAAAAGGGCAATTTAAAGAGGCGCAGGATATTGCGCATGTAATACCTTGTCCTCTATCCCTTTCGCAGGACCCACTTGACTATGGGTAGCGACATCTATCATCTACCACCAAGGGTTTGATCACTAGCAACTTCCCTCCACCAGCGGCCTCCATAACCGGTGGTGAATCAAACCCGTCGGTTGGGCTCCACACAAGCGGCAGCTTAAAGGACGTGTGCCCCTCTATTCACCAGCGGCATATCCACGGCCAGCTGGAAAACTCCGGTAGGCTTCCACAAATCCGGAAGTCTTTCATTATTGGCAGCTCTGGTGGTAGGCTCCTCCAACACTGGCGGCACATGCAAAAACTGGCAACAGAAAATAGAGACCCTAGAATATTTTGAGAATCTTCAGCAACCTCAAACCCGAGAGACAAAATCAATGCAGATGGAATATTCTAAGCTGGGGCGAATATATCAGGGGGGGCATTTTTTTTCCCCAGTGGCCACATGGCCATCAAATGTAACATAGTGAAGTGCTGACGTCAGCATGACATCATCATCCATACAACCTCTTTGCCCCCTCCTAGCCCTAATTTTTCCTAAAGGAGCAATTTTTTTCTTTTGGTCATAACTTGGGCATACAGTATCGAAATCAAGCAAACAAGATATTTCCGGAAAGTTGGTTTTGAGCACTTTCTATTGGTGTAGGTTATTTTTCAGAATTTTTTTGTTTATCTACTATTTTTTCTGTTTGAAGTCAAATGTTCATTTTGGGCTTCCGAGCTCATAACTTTTTGCCACGATCTCCAATTTTCATCTTCTTTGAGACATTGGAAAGGTATTGAGGAGCTCTATATTGATGTCCATGCACTTGTTTTTGTATCTATCCCAAGTTTTTCATTTTTCCATATTTTCCCTGATGGGTGTTTTGGAGATTACTTGGATGTTTTGGCAGTTGGAAAGGTGAAACTTGAATATTTGTACTTCATTTTAGTACCACATCATGTTATTTTCTATTTATGCATGCATTAGTATTCTCTCCTTTTACAATCATTGGGTTATTGTAATAAATGAACTGAGATAAAGTTCCATTAGGGGGTTTCTTGCATAATAATCTGATTAGAGTGTGCATGCACTTTGATCTCCATATCCATTTTGATTTGATGATAGCTTGTATGGGTTATTTGGTTTCCTAGTTTCTTTTGGCCACCATTTTGCTATAGCTTCACACATATCGGATTCATCAGTTCACACTTCAGTTGAGAGGTTATGTTTCTTGATCCTCATTGATTCAGATTCTTCTCAGTTTGAGGGCCATGTTTTATGGTTAATGTTCCAGAGTCTTCATGGTACTCCTTCCCATGGAAGAGTTTTAGTCACAGTTTGGCATCGGCATCAAGATACACAGTTTCTAGATTCTGTCATCATCTCATCTTCTGTTGCTTCATAGATTCCAAGGTTGTTCCAGTTTGTGAGTTTTCTAGTGTTCTGTGGCATCGGGTCTACTGTCACATTATCATGATTCCAGTTTTGGTTTCAGTTGTAGATAGAAGTATCTTTCCTTGCTTGTCGGATTGTAGTTCCAGTGTTACTCCATAGTGTTCTTCCAGTGCTTCTTTGCAGCAGTCATCTCATTGTAGGGGTGTTTTGTCCCAATGGGTTTTCCTTCTCTACCTCATCATTGCATTTGTAAATGAGTACCTGATCTGGCCTTGTTTTTGGGACTCATATTTGCATAATAATTTGCTTCTCCCTAAGTTGCACTTATGGGGGGTGTTGGTGCAATTAATATTTAATTACACTTTACATAAGTTTACTTAGGTAATTATTTAATTCCTAGGTGAATTAGTTGTCATCCTTATCTTGTTGAGCTATCTTGTTGCTCAAGATAAGATTAGGGTTATGCATCTTTTCTTTTATAAAGCAAATCATTATCTTGTAATTAAGAATTCTTGAATAATATCAATTTACACATCTTCTTGCAAATCTCTGTTTTTTCTATTTTTCTCTTATGTGGAAGGATATTCTAGTTTGTAAATTTGATCTTGGTTTCTAACACAGACACCACTGTATAATCTGGGAAAAATGTTCCCTTAGCCCTCCTAGTGAGGTTGTCCTCATGGATATAACCTATTTTCCACATAACTTCTGCAAACCCCACTCTTGGTGGCACATTGTATGGTAGTATATGGGGGGTTCCTTGAAAACCATATACCCTCAAAATAGTGTTGATTGGGTATGGAATAATGTCACCCCAGTTATGGCAGACCTTCAGTTCTGACTTCCTCCCCTTTGGTATGAGGAAATCATGCAATTCCTTAGGGATCCTAGGTACATTTACCATCAATCTAGCCCTTAATCTGGAAGCAAATAAATTATCAAATTGCACTTAACTGGTGCTTTCCTTATTGTAAGATAAATCTGCAATCCATAATTGTATTGGCAATCTTTCTCCATCAACCAATTGCCTCAATTCCATATTCTCAAAGAAAAATTCAGCATTCTTACACAATAACATATACACCAACATAGAATACCAAAATAATTGTCGGTATCATTTTTTTGCAACTTTGAGAACTCTTCATGTATCCTCTCAACCGAGAAAGAAGCAAAGTCATAAGTCACAAAGAAGTTTGGGTGTTCTATTTGCACCCCCATGAACATGTATGCAATGGGAATCACTGTACCAGGATTGAAACCCAAAATCTAGCATAATGAATAAAAAGTGGCAAAGAAATTATTTGTAAAATAGTTTAATCTGAAAGGTTCTTGATCATTGGGGCTAATATGAAATCTTGAACCTCCTACCCTAGCTAGATGCTCAGTGGAAGCAACTTAGCTCTGAAAAGAGACTTCAACTTTTCATATTCCTTCTTCATTTCCTCAAGATTAATATGAACCAAATATTCACTTGGTTCACTCAAGTCAAAAACCTATTGGACTTCATCTTTGTTAATGCTTAACAAAACCCTTCCATCATTATCCCTGATTACACATGTGACAGGGTCATATCTTGCGGCCACTGCTTTAAGCAATTCTATATCAGGGAACATGTTTGGCATCACCAGCTTCCCCAAATCATGCATCTCGCCATTTGAAAAGGGGTGAAGAAAATTCCTCTTTCCATACCACAATCTAAACATTTACAATCTTGTGAGAGGAACCGTAGCATTGGCTATGTTGGAGCAATTATATACCAACCCCTCCCCTAGGATTTTTCCTCGCATCAGAACCAATCCCTTCTTTCTATCATTCATTGAATGGGGCAATTGATCCAGGAAATCATTGTATAGGTTTCTACTTAAATAGTCAATTTGGCCAAAATGTTGCTTTGGCGGTGCCATCTTGGACAAACTAGGGTCTTTTTACAATTTCACACTTCAAATAGCTAGGACTAACCAGAGATATGAAATTACAAAACACTGCAATTTCTCACAATTTAATTAAACTATAGCCCTAAAAATTTTATCAACAAGTCCTATGACAAGTACAACAAATATTTTCCCAAATTCAAGTGTAGAGTAACTAGGAAACACATAAATTAACTCATGGCTTTGTGCTTGCAAAAACCCCAAATTCTGGCTGCAAAGACTCGCAACTTTTCTTTCGGCTCTGAGACTGCTTCACAAAATACTTGAATGCCTTGTGATACAAATAAAGTAGGAGAATTGATTTTATTTCAATCAAATCATGCCAGCAAGTGTCTCATCTGCCATTAAATCTCACTCACGCGGTGCATGAATGGCTCCAACCATATTTGATGCGGATTTAAATTATAGCAGTCTATCCTTCAGTTTGATCAAATCATTGAATAGTCGCCTTCAAAACAAGCTGACACAATCGCCAACATGGCAATAAAGGGCCCACCATACCATACCCTACCAAGGAAATCCATGTGGCGGTTTCCCACGATATCGTAATTAGCCAAAGTAGTGTGGTGGGGTCATCATGGGATGGTGGGGAATGGCTGAGATCAAACAATAGTTGATCAACGGTCATGCAAATTTTATCCCTCTATAAAATAGAGCATTTATTAAAAGGACAAGGGGACATCACTAGGTAGATGGTAAACAACTACATAAGTTGTTTTTAAATGATGAAACATGGGGCCAACCAAGACTTAGGAAAATAAAATCCTGCAGAAGAATAAAAATATTAAAACCAAAGGGACCCAGCCTAGATGAAATGATAGGACATAAGTCATTTTAAAACCCTTCAAAAGTAATAGCGAAAAAGATCCCAACCAAGGCACAAAATAAACACAAGGGTTTTACATGAAAATAAATCTAAAACCCCCAACCTTAGGAAAATTTTGACATGTTGAAATACTAGTAACATAAGGCAGGGCAGGAATGGAACACAAGGAGCAAAAATTTGAAGTTCCATCAAGTCTAATACTAAATACCATGCTCTAGGTTCTTCTTTTAGACCATATAAGGACTTTCTTAATTTGCACATATAATCATTATCCTTTGATAGCTGAAAACCTTCTAGTTGTTCTATGTAGACTTCCTCTTCTAAATTTCCATTCAAGAATGCAGATTTAGCATCCATCTAATACACTTTGAATCCTTTGTAGATTGAAAATGCAAGAAGCATTTTGATTGCTTCTAGTCTTTCCACAGGTGGAAATGTCTATTCAAAATCAATTCCTCCAACTTGTGCATACCCATTGTAGAATGAAACCACAAGAAACATTTTGATTTCTTTTGATTGAGACCATGTATTCTTTGAACCAATGCAACGAGTGCACTACTTCAAAGAGGGGAAAAATGTAGACATAGAAAATGTACTTATTGACATTGCACATCTGATCCCAACCACTAACACCATTTCATCCTAAATCATCCCTCAATCTAACCATTTAATTGAATTCCTTTATTTGATTAAATTCATCAATTCTCCTCTCTTAATTAAATAAATCATTTATCTAATTATGTCATTCTTTCTTGCTAATTAAATCAATTAGTCTAATCTATTTGTCCCTATTTAATTAAATAATCAATTTTATTTGATTAAATATTTAAATTCCATCCATTAAATTAAATAAATTAAAACCCTATTTAGTTTAATCTAACTTCATCGCCTTGGTTCAATAAAACAAAAAAAATTATTTAATTAATCTTGAAATCATATTCTTCTCATATTCGATTTAAATCAATCCATAAATCTAAATCAATATGTCACATCATTTTGACCTCTCATTAAATTAATTAACCTTGATTAATTTAATCTCTTCTCATGTCCCATCCTCTAGCTTTTGCAACTTGCACATGAAAATAGATTTAATTTATTTATTAAATCTCTATTTTCTCTCAAAAGGCATAATAAAGGAATATTCCTCAAATTTGAATTCAAAATCCAAGTGAACTTTATCCTTCCAACAAGGAATTTGCTCCACCTAAAAAGTCCTTTTTCCTTGATCTAAGTGGCATTCAATGCAACTTCTTTCCCTCTTACATGTCATTTCAACAATTTCAAATTTCAAATATATGCATTTATTGACACATTCTTCAAAACCTACACATCCTTCATCCATTCACATGTTGATAAGTGGAACCTTTCCATTTGTTGATTCTTAGTCCCACATTGCTCCCTTTTGGACACCTCTTCAACTTGATATTCTATAAATAAGAGGTTTCATTCCTCATTTTATCATCCACAACTTGAGTAAACTTACTATACTCAAATTCATAGCAATTTTCATCTAATTTCATCCAATATTAGCTAGGTTATGCAGATTTTTATCTTGGAGCACATTAGAGGTCTTCACCAAGTTGATCACTCTTCATCATCACATCATTGGAGTTGGGAAAGGGCCAATTTTCACATCAAATTGGCACCAACTCCCTCAAGAGATTAAGAGTTTGCTTTGTTTTAGAATAGGATTTGATATCTTTGTTTTAAGTGTGTTGTGTTCTTCATTTCATTCATTTTCTCTCACATTCAAATGGATTTCTTGAGGAATCTCTATTATAACTTGCATTTGATCTTATTAATGTGTTCATTTGTTGTGTTCTTGCAAGTATAGGATATTGGTTCACATTTTGATGCTAAAAGGGCACACCACTAACAAAAATCAGCTCTGCAACTTCCACAAAATCAAAGGGCACACCACTAACAATTCCATGAGGTTAAAAAACCTAGTCCAAGACCTCATTGATCAAAGAATCATAAATTTGGAACAACCAACAGGGAATTAGAATCTCAAAATATACACAAATCGGATGCCTAACCATAACAATAAAGGGAACAATAACACTGATAAGGGGAAAGGAACCTTCAAAACTGTGAATCATGTGTATGACCATGTCATCACATCCCTGGATGACTACCGCACTACCATCACCATCAAAGGAGCCCATGCCAATTGTGGAGTCACCACAAGAGGCAAAAAAATTACCATCACAAGATCATCCCAGCCAAACAAAGTACCTACACCTAGATCTATTCCCAATGGTTACAATGTCCTTGATTAGCTAAAAAGAACCCCAACACAAACCTCCATCATGGAGTTATTAAAAATCTCATCCGCCCACAAGAAAATCCTTGAGGAAGCATTGGCTTCATCCATTATCCTTGCAGATCTTGATGTGGAACAATTCTAAGCTATGGTCAGAAACATCATTACCCTTAATCTCCTTACATTCTCCAACCAATATTTTCCCGCTCAACCATCTCATAACAATGCACTCCATTTAGAGGTTCTAGTGCAGAAAAATAAAGTCAAGTGAGTCTTGGTGGATGGAGGTGCAAGTTTGAATATTTGTTCCCTCAAGCTCATTAAGAACCTAAAACTCTCAGAGGATTCCATCGACAAAGGAAAAGGTATTACAATAAGAGCATATCATGATCGGGAAAGAGTGTCCCAAGTCACAATCCAAATCCCTATTCAAGTAGGGCCAGCTATCATGGAAACCACTTGTAAGGTCCTGGATCTTGACTTGCCTTATAACATTCTCCTAGGACGTCCATGGATCCATGCAATGCAAGTAGTAGCATCAACCTTCCATCAATGTGTCAAATTCACATATGAAGGACAAGAGGTCACCATCCATGGAGATCCTGAACCATTCTCATACTACAAGAACCTTGAGGCAAAATACTACAAAATACCTCAAGTACCTAAAAATGATGAAGGCCCATCAACATCGTACATTGATCCAGCCACTCTCGCCTCCACTTCTGCAATAGAGACACCCGCCATTCCCGCCATCCTCACCATCTCTGATATCAAAGTCATCATCCAAGACAATGATTGTGAAAACTATATGATTCCCAAAAATTCCTTTGTGGCAAGAGAGTTACCACAATCTCCTAGATTGTGAGGACGTCCGCAATCAAATCAAGCCTCCACTTCCCAAACATCCCCTGAATATCCCAACTTCAGAAATTGGGGGGATCTTGGCCGTGAAGTCATAGAGGAGGACCCATCTCATCTCCTATACCAAGATAATAGACTAGCAGCTAATCTACCAATGGATGACAAAATTAAAAGGTTTACAAATGATGCTCGCAATGGGCTATGACAAAAACCAGAAACTAGGGTAAAAAAAGAATGGGCTTATAATACCCCTCATTCCTGAGACATGAATGAGAAATCTTGGCCTTGGATGTACCCCTCTGAGTATAAATATATGTGGACAAGGTCCCCCAGTTAAAGCAGTCACGACTCCCCATGAACCAACACCAGCTGAACTTCGCTTACCTATATTCACTAGCCACGTCTTAGATAATTTCACTTTTGACATAACTGATGTCTATAGTAGTAGTGATGATGAGGATCCCATAACCAACATACCTAGTCTCTTTGAGGACACCAACCTTCTCATTATTAGCACTCTATCCTATGAGTCTGAAAATCAAAACCATGAAATCCGTCTAGTATACCCACAACTCATTGATTATGACCAATGAGGACCACCAATTCTTGATACATTCAAAAATGATGAGGTGCTCTCAGAATTCATGGTGCTGTGGGATAATATCCTATGTGGGGATCACAAAGTAGGATTAATCATTGAGTTGGATACACATGCATACTATGGGGAAATGATTGAATCCCTTAGTCACAGAAGTGAAAAATTGAGAATAATCTCTAGGTCCTTGAGTGAAAACCACACTGTGGTACTCTCTAACCTGAAAAAAGTAAAAAGAAAGGACACATCCAATGGTGAAAACCTCTCTGAGGCACCTAAGGATGGGGGATTCAATCTTCCTTTTAGAGTTCTTCATCAAGAAAAATTAGTGGTCCTAGCAGAAAAATATAATCCAGTTAATCTAGGAACAAAGGAGACCCCGCACATCACATTCTATGTGGAGTCATTACTATCAGAGAAACAAGAGCTCCTAGCAGCCTTCTTAAGAGAAAGAAAAGTTAATTTTGGATGGAGCTATGTTGACATGCCAGGGCTCGATCTAGAAATTGTAGTTCATCATCTGGTCATGTACCCTAAAGCAAAGCCTATCCTACAAAAACTCAGGAACTATAAAAACTCAGGAAAATGCACCCTTAGATCGCCCTTCTAGTCAAAATGGAACTAAAGAAGCTATTAGACGTAGGATTCATTCAACCAATAGACTATCTAGAATGGGTATCAAACCTGGTTCTTGTCTCAAAACCTGATGGGGGCATCAAAATTTGCACAAATTTCAGGGACTTGAACAAAGCATGTCCAAAAGATGATTTCTCGTTGCCCAATATTGACATGATCATAGACATGATAGCAGGACACAAAATGCTTTCCCTAATGGATGGTTTCTCAGGATACAACCAGATAATTATTTCTAAAGAAGACCAACACAAAATGGCCTTCACTTGTCCATGGGGGACATACAACTGGAATATGATGCCATTCGGCTCGAAGAACGCTGGAGTAACATACCAAAGGGTCATGATGTTAATCTTCCATGACATGATCCATAAAACTGTCAAAGATTATGTTGATGACATACTAGCCAAATCTAGAAAGAGTAAGGATCACATAGCAACCTTAAGTGCCATTTTTGATAGGTTGGAGGAATACAAGGTCCAATTAAATCCAAAGAAGTGTGTCTTCAGTGTACAATCAGGAAAGTTGCTAGGATACATAGTGTCAATGAGAGGTATTGAGGTAGATCCTGCCAAGGTAAAAACAATCCTTGAGATGGAGGTACCCAAAAAATTGAAACAATTGAGAGGTCTCCAAGGTAGACTTCAGTCCATCTGAAGGTTCATAGCACAACTGGTAGATAAAAAGAATCCATACTCTCACCTACTTCACAAGGGAGTAGTGTACAAGTGGGATAACAAGTGTGAAGAAGCCTTCAATAAGATCAAAGAATATCTACTTACACCTTCAGTCCTCATGCCACTGATCCAAAAAAATCCATTAATTCTTTATGTGTCAGCAACAACAACAACCCTTGATCCTCTTCTAGCTCAACACGACAAAAATGGGACAGAAAGGGCCATCTATTATATTAGAAGAACAATGGTTGGGCATGAGTTAAACTAATCGATCATTGAAAAAGAATTTCTAGTAGTAGTGTTTGCTTCACAAAAATTTAGACTTTACATGCTAGCACAAAAAATAAAACTCATCGCCAAGATTGATCCCCTCAAGTACTTATTATCAAAGGAAATAATCACTAGAAGAATGGCCAAATGGGTCATGATATTATCAGAGTATGACATTGAATATGTGGATCAAAAAGCAATCAAAGGCCAAGTCATCGCTGATCAGCTTACGGAAGCACCTATGTATTCAAAGAATCCTCTCATCTTAGAGTTTCTAGATGAATCCATCTTCAATCTCAACATAGCCGACCATTGGAAACTTTATTTTGATGACTCATACACACAACATGGATCAGGCACTGGTGTATTTTTCATCAACCCATAGGGGGACTGCATACCTGGATTATATAAATTGGAATTCCCCTGTACCAACAACATTGTAGAATATGAGGCTTTAACCATAGGCCTCAAAATAGCAGTCCAGTGTCACATCATGGCCCTCAGAGTATATAAAGACTCTTAGCTGATAATAAACCAAGTGAACGGTGAGTACCAGACTAAGGATGATAAGCTCACTCCATACAAGAATCCTTCATTGAGATCACATTTGAGCAAATTCCTAGAGAAAACAATAGAGCTACAGATTCCATGGAAACAATTGGATCCTTACTAGAAATCCCTCGCAATGTCCTAAAACATGAATTCTTGGTAGAGTAGCTTCTCATGCTTGCATTCGAGGTACCAGCGTCAAAATTTTTGTGCGAAATCATTGGTCCTAGAGATCCCTGGTACCATAACATTTATACCTACCTATGAATAGGTGTCTTACATGCCAACTTACCCTCAAGCTTAAAAATAACTTTTATTAAAAAATCCTCTAGGTTTGTCATCCTAGGAAATACCTTATACCATAGAAGCATAGAGGGAACCTTATTATGATGCCTTAATACTAATGAAGCCTTGACTGCTTTAACTGAGGTGCATAATGGGATTTGTGGTTCGCACTCGAGTGGAATGACCTTGGCCAAGAAACTGTTGAGGATGGGGTATTATTGGCCCACTATGGAGAAAGAGGCACATGACTATGTCAGAAGGTGTCTACAATGTCAATAGCATGGGGACCTCATCCATGCTCTAGCTCAAGAGCTCCATCCTATTGTTACACCATGGCCCTTCTCACAATGGGGGCTCGATCTCATCGAAAAAATCACTCCCACTTCATCTAATGGCCATAAGTTCATCATAACTACCACTGAGTACTTTACCAAGTGGGTCGAAGCCATACCAATGACCAATATAACGGGGAAACAGATATAAAAGTTCATCCTAAACTATCTCATATGTCGATACGGTGTTCCCCAACTATTATCTCAAATAATGGAACACCATTTAAGAATCAGGATGTTCATGACCTTTGTGAAAAATTCAAAATCCAACATCACTTCTCCACCCCATATTATTCCCAAGGCAATGGCCAAGTAGAAGCCACAAATAAAACTATTTTAAAAATCCTCAAGAAAACAGTCAATGATGTAGGTCGTGACTAGAATTTGTAGCTAAATCCCGCCCTCTAGGCCTATCGAACTAGCATCCACACACCCGCTAGTGCCACCCCATTCTCCTTGGTCTACAGATTAGAAGCCATACTTCCCATTGAGATCGAGCTCCCGTCACTAAGAATATCACTATAAAACCTCATCATAGATGAAGAATACTGAGTATCAAGACTAAATGAGCTAGAACTACTGTATTAGCTGCATATAGATTCTTTAAATCATTTACAAGTCTATCATAACATACTTAAGAGGAGCTATAACAAGAAAATCAGAAGTAGGACTTTCCAAGTCAAAGAACTGGTGCTAAAGGAGAATCAAAAGAACATCCCAAATCCAAACAGCAAAGGAAAATTTGAACCCAACTGGTTGGGACCATTTGTTATCATAGCATATTAGTTATCAACACCTGAATGAGAACCACTACAAGAACCCATGAACATCTCCCATCTCTGCCTAACCAAGGTATAGAACCAAAAAATCCAAAAAAATTAAAAAATGTCCTGAAAAAATGGTTACCTTGGTGAAAACCTAGAAAACAAGCATCTTGGTGACAAAAAAATAAAATTAAAAAGCAAAAAATCTAAAAAAATTAGAAAAAGGATTAAAAATAGTAAAGAGAAAAATCATCCTTTGGTGAGAACCACTTCGGTGGCACTTTCAACAAGTACCTTGGTGAAAACCTAAAAAACAAGCGCCTTGTGTAAATAATCACTTTTCATCCACTAGGATCTTCACGGCTCATTCTATATCATCCATTCATTATGCTTTCATCATCCATCGCATTAAGATCTCCATCCATCACCCATCTGCATCTGCATCATAGCTTGGTCATGTGTTCATATCATGATCCCTCCTAGTACTACTCGGCCTATTCTCAAGGTCAGTTTGTCCTGCCTTTATCAGAGTAGACTATTGCATCACATTGGGGGAATGTTCTCATTGGATCAGATTCGTGTATATTCTTGAAGTCCAAAAATCAGAAAATCCAAAAACATTAGAAAACCAGAAAATCCAAAAACATTCACAAAAATCCAAAAATCCAAAAACATAAAAAAATCATAAAAAACAAAAAACATATCAAAAGCCAAAAATAGGTCAAAATTTAATCAAAAATTCAAAAACAGTGTCATCTTGTTGAACTATGAGTCTTTGAGCCTTGAATGTGGGAAAGGTTGATTTTTTATCATCCCCCGAGACACTTAGGTCAGTCCTTTAGGAGTGCGTCATAATAAACTAACATTTCATCATGTATATCTTCATTTGTAAATTGATCAAGTCATTAGTTGAACTATGGGTCTCTAAGCCTTAAATGTAGGAAAGGTTGATCTTTGATCATCCCCTGAGACACTTAGGTTAGTCCTTTAGGAGTCTTGCATAATAAACTGACATTTCATCATGTATATCTTCATTTGTAAATCGGTCAAGTCGTCAGTCGAACTACATGGTCTCTGCGTGTATAATGTAGGAAAGCATAATCTATTGATCATTCCCTGAGGCCCCTAGGATAGGTCCTTAGGTTAGTCTCTTGGTCAAAATCTTAGAAAACCCCAAAACATTCAAAAATTCAAAACTCAAAACATTTGAAAAATCCTGAAAAATACCAAAAATAGCCTCAAAACATTTCAAAACATCAAAAACATCCAAATATTTGAAAAAATTCCATCCGTCCCATTTCACTTTCACCCACAATAAAAATCACTCATAATAAATGATTGTCATCCTCAACCTTTGGTATAACAGTCAGAAACAAGTCTAGCAGGTTAAAAAGTGAAAACTCAAAACGTCAAAATCTCAAAATCTAGGTTAGTACTTAAGCAAGTTGGTCAACTCTTTGTGTCAATAGCCTATCATCAAATCAGTCCCATATCAAACCATCTGATATCGTCATGTCCTAGGATGCATCCTTCCTACAATGGACATCAACATCAGACATCACCATAGTTTAGTCTTGGCTAGTGGTATTGAAGAACATTAGCTTGTTTGTTTACTGTATCTTTGTCTTTTGATTTATCTTATTATTCTCATTCCAAGGACCTCTCAATGATGTCCCCAATGAAGGGAGTTAGAGAAATAGGAATGGGGCAATGATCATGATCTTTTTATCTATTGCGCTTGTTGGACTTTCTTGTAATATAACTTGGTGCATACTTGCTTTATTTAGGTGTGTACGAAGGGTGTTCTAGATATCTTGTTGACCACATAGGAAGGCTTTCCCTCCTATGTTTTGGTCCAAGATGTGTGAAATACCTAAAGTTCATCCTAGTAAGGTTTTTGTATGTTAGGTGTGAATAGGGATACTCTTATCTGATTGTTGAGTCAAAGTCCATCACACTAGATACAACGTCATCCTGGTTCTTAATACCTTGATGCATTGTATTTATGTGTGTTATCAAACGTAAGACAATTGGCCCTTTGAAAATACCAACTCTATGACAGATATTCATTATCATCATCATCTCATGTCTTGTTGGAACCTTGTCTTTCTTCAATTTATTCTTTCTTTTCATGCTAACAAGGTACTATGATAGTTAATCATTTATCATTAAGAATGTATTCATCTTGCATCCAAAAATTGTCAGCACAATGCATATCATATAGAAAAATTGATCATCTCATATCCATATAATATAGATTTGTTATTCTAAGCATCTCATAATCATAACATTACATACACATTTGCATATAACCATGTCTTACGTAATTACGGAAAACAAAAATAATCCATCACATCATCCATTGCATAATCATATAACCACCATTGCATCACATAAATAGGTTAGGAATTTGCATCCATTTGCATAAATCATACATCATCATAAACATGCATATCATCCATCATCCATCCATATCGGAATAGAACATCTCATAAATCACCACATTGCAATCATTTTGCATAAAAATTTCATAAATCATCCCATATCATTATAAGCATCTAGTGCATAATTAAACAAAGCATAATAGGTACATAAACATCATAAAAAACCCATTGCATTAAATGCATACATCTATCCATAATCATATAAAACATCTCATAAAAGCATTCATTATGCCATCACATATACATCATAAGGTCATTACTCACATATCATTTCATGTATAAAATCACATCACATCATCATAAGTACATATCATACATGGAAAATCACATAGATTCATCATTGCATAGCTGTATATCATGATCACTACATTTGCATCATCATCACCATCATAACATAAAAAGATATCAAAAAAGAAATCATTTCATAAATCATCACATTTCCATCAAATCATCATATAGATTGCACCATCATAAAAGCATACATAAAAAGGTACTACAAGAGAAATGTACCATCATAAAATTCACCCATATCACATATCATATAAATCCATTATATCCATAATCGTCACAGATGCATATCACATGTCATCATTCATTAGATGCATAATATAAATTTGTTAGTCACATAACCATCACATAACACATACACCATCAGAAAGAAATGCATCCATATATAGTATATCCATCACATAACACCATAACATTATTGCATAGCATATAGAAATAGAACCATCCATAAATGAATAATAAATAAATGATACACAACACATCACATCAACATCATCATCATCATCTCATATAAATCATCAAGTAACTATCATAGTACAAAATAATAATTGGATCACTATACATGTGTGTATGTCAACGAGTAAAAAAAGGCCCAAAAGGCCCAATGGGCTATCAAAAATGAGCCCATATGGCATGAAAGAATAATATCTCAATCGAAAAGAGGTCTAACCCTCTTGTCTACTACCCTCGCCTCTATCACCATGACCCTCTATCAGTCTATGACTGGTCCACTGTGAATAATATGGGGCCCAGGCTACTCTAGGTATGGCTTGATGGTAAAGCAACCAATAGTAATCCACTTCCCAAATGGCCTCCCTGTATGAACGAAGAGGCACTATGCTGTGAGAGGAGGAAGCCACCATACTCTCTAGATGTTGTTTTTGGCCCATCCCTATGGCTTCCTGTAACCCTACGGCATGCCTCTATAAAATCACCTAATCTCTCTCTGCACGAGCTTGGTCCCTCTCTACTGACAAGGCCTGGACTTGGGCCTGCAACTGTAATATCAACCCATCCCTCGAATCTGTCTAACCCACTGGCTATACTAGCAGAGGTTGCATGTGAGGCTGGTCCTCACCCCTGGCTTGTGGTGGTGTGGAAACCTGATTCTGGTGCCTGTCATGTCCACCCTTCGGCCCCTAATCTTGGTCCTGCATGTGTACATCAACATGAGGCTGATCCATCTAAACCTATGTTGGTTGGACCTATGCTAGCTGGTCCTGTGCTGGTTGTCCTTCTGGAGGACCGCCACATGCTCATCCTCGACCTACCCCCTCCCCCTGACTCTCCATTGAATGGAGGGTACACCTAGAACTGTCAAATGTAGAGGTGGTCGGAACCAATCTATGTACGCCTAAGTCACTCCTGGATCTATGACCCCTTGATCATACACCCATGGTTGGGCCACCAGCTACCTGAAACTATCCATTGCCTCAAAGGTAGGAATGTATCATCCCCAGGAACCTTGCGATACTGTGCGAGCAAAAATGGCCATGTAGTCATCATCTGGCATGTCTTGTACCTCACCAAACTGGAGTTGAACTCATCCCGGCAGATACCTCTTGATCATAGTGTGCTCTCACCCCTGCATGAGCTAGTCCTAGTGGGCAAAGAACAGTTGTTGTACATCATCGGTCCATCTGGACTGACCAAGGTATGGGTGCCATGTGAACACCATCATCTCATCAATGACCCTCCTCCAGTGAGGGATCCTGTGCTCACCTGTGTGTGTGAAGGACACACTACCCCTATAATTCCAAACCACTGGATCATCGGGCCTGACCGGCATTGGAACAATCCATGGCCAAAGAACAAAGATATGATCCCACGCCCACACATGAAGGAGTGTGACACTTGCACCAAGTGCACTATCGTCCAAATATGTATACTCATGTAAATCCTTGTAAAGGGAGGCAAGAAGAATGGGATCCCATGCAAAATGGATTGGCCTATCATGAACCATCTACTCCCAGCAAAGCCCCCAGCCAAGACTAAAGTATCAGCCTCATCGATCCGAAGTGACAAGACCTAAAATGATGGTAGCAATCACAAGTCAAAAGGGCATCATGAGTGTCTTGTTGTGCTCTAGCTCTATCTGGCCCTTGCAAAACATAACGCCCTCTGTACCTAGGACTGCATGGTAACCATCCTATTTGACATCCATATCATGAATAACTCGTCGAACATGTATCAACAATCTAAGGATGTGCCACACATCCTCTAAGGTAATGGTGGCCTCGCCAATGGGTAGACAAAAGGATGATGTCTCACTATGCCATCTCTCAGTAAGTGCAGACATCATGCCAAGATGGCTTCGCACAGGTGCTATGTAGGCAATGTACCATAGCCCCATCTCTCAAAGTTGGTCTTGCTCCCAGTCAGTTAGATCTCGCAAGTAGTCAAATATCTCCTGTGATTTGTGCTCATGAGAATAGAGCTCCCTCACTGCCTCCTGCATCGGGAAAGGTCACCGTGTTAAAATCATCAGGAAAATTTATCCCAAGCTTTCAAGAAACTAGCCTAGCATTGCAAACTATGAAGGCGTCACAGTTTGAAATTTGCAAACAGCGATGATGGCACCTTCAAATCCCAAACTACACTATGGCAATGCACTTTTCTTAAGCATCCCAAACCCTAATTCTGAACTTCATGATGGCATCAGAGTTTGAAATCTAGCACTCCATTTCATGAATGCATCAGAGTTTGAAGTCTATTCCCAAACTCCAAAATCCACCGCGGTGGTCCATCTTGTGATGGCAGTCCAGTTTAAAAGACCGAGTGATCTAGTTTCAAATTTGAGTGGTGCTATATAGCACCACTACAAGTGACCTAGCTCTAAATGCAATAAATGAATGCATAAAATGAAAAATGAAGCTCAAGAAAGGATCACATACCAGTCCCCCAATGCTGAGAGGTCACTGGTATGTCCATACTTGGTTGGAGATATGCAACGGGAGCTATCATTGTGCCATCTCATCAGGGTATCAAGACTCAAATCATGAAATCTCTTAAGGTTGAATGTGAAATTGAATTGGAAGTGGACCTTCGAGGCCTATTTAAGCCTGAAAATTAGGGTTTTTTGACCCAGTTCAGCCATCTTGCTAGGGTTTTGGACCCCCAATCCTGTTTTTGTCTGTCTGAAGGCCGTTTTGCACCATTTTTTGTGTTTATCTCATTTTTCTTACCTTCTAGAGCCTTTCTGGACCTGTCGAGCACCTTGTCCTCTTTTTTCGCGAGATCACCCAAAAATCAGAATTTTTGTCCGATCTCTTGAGGGGGTAGTATATTACCATCATTTCCTTTGTTGGGGCAGCAGTGAGGCAATTTTTAAAAAATTAGAAAAATATTGGCTTTTGATTGAGACCATTTATTCTTTCAACCAACACAACGAGTGCACTTCTTCAAAGAGGGGAAAAATGTAGACATAGAAAATGTACTGATTGACATTGCGAATCTAATCCCAACCACTAACACCATTTCATCCTAAATCATCCCTTTGTCTAACCATTTAATTGAATACCTTTATTTGATTAAATTCATCAATTCTCCTCTCTTAATTAAATAAATCATTTATCTAATTAAGTCATTCTTTCTTGCTAATTAAATCAATCAATCTGATCTAATTATCCCTATTTAATTAAATAATCAATTTTATTTGATTAAATCTTTAAATTCCATCCATTAAATTAAATAAATTAAAACCTTATTTAGTTTAATCTAACTTCATCTCCTTAGTTAAATAAAACAAAAATCTTTCTTTAATTAATCTTGAAATCATATTCTTCTCATATTTGATTTAAATCAATCCATAAATCTAAATCAATATGTCACATCATTTTGACCTCTCATTAAATTAATTAACCTTGATTAAGTTAATCTCTTCTCATGTCCCATCCTCTAGCTTTTGCAACTTGCACATGAAAATAGATTTAATTCATTTATTAAATCTCTATTTTCTCTCAAAAGGCATAATAAAGGAATATTCCTCAAATTTGAATTCAAAATCCAAGTGGACTTTGTCCTTCCAACAAGGCATTTACTCCACCTAAAAGGTCCTTTTTCCTTGATCCAAGTGGCATTCAATGCACCTTCTTTCCCCCTTACATGTCATTTCAACAATTTCAAATTTCAAATATATGCATTTATTGACACATTCTTGAAAATTACACATCCTTCATCCATTCACATGTTGACAAGTGGCACCTTTCCATTTGTTGATTCTTAGTCCCACATTGCTCCATTTTGGACATCTCTTCAACTTGATATTCTATAAATAAGAGGTTTCATTCCTCATTTTATCATCCACAATTTGAGTCAACTTACTATACTTAAATTCATAGCAATTTTCATCTAATTTCATTCAATCTTAGCTAGGTTATGCAGATTTTTATCTTGAAGCACATTGGAGGTCTTCATCAATCATCTTCATCACATTATTGGAGTTGGGAAAGGGCCAATTTTCACATCAAATTGGCACCAACTCCCTCAAGATATTAAGAGTTTGCTTTGTTTTAGAATAGAATTTGATATCTTTGTTTTAAGTGTGTTGTGTTCTTCATTTCATTCCTTTTCTCTCACATTCAAATGGATTTCTTAAGGAATCTCTATTCTAAATTGCATTTGATCTTATTAATGTGTTCATTTTTTGTGTTCTTGCAGGTATAGGATATTGGTTCACATTTATCCCCAATTATTTGATATGTTGGATGATCTTTTTGAACATACTTTGTAGGGGCCTTCTCAACATCTACTTCCTTAGATTCTTCTTCATCATTTTCCACATTGTCATCATAATCTTACTCATCATCAAAACTGTCTTGATTATATTTTATGTGTTTAATACTTTCATCAATCTTTAAATTGATGCTTTCCATAATATTGTCTAGCCTTTTGTTATATCATTTATATGCTTTACTTTGAGTGTAATATCCTAAAAATATTCCCTCATTACTTTTTGATTCAAATTTCCCTAATTTTTCATCTTCTCTTTTGATGTAGCATTTATTTCCAAATAGCTTAAATTATTTCATAGATTTATGTCTACCATACCATAATTCATAGGGAGTACTATCAATATGTACTTTGATTTAGACTATATTCAGAATGTATATTGCAGTGTGTATTGCTTCTCTCTAGAACATATGAGTTAATTTGACCTCTTTTAGCATTGTTCTAGCCATGTCTTGCACAACTCTATTCTTCCTTTCTACCACTCCATTTTGCTGTGGAGTTCTTGGTGTTGATTATTGTCTCTTGATTCCATGTGCCTCACAATAATCAACAAATTCACATGATGTGAATTCTCCTCCTCTATCTGACCTTAAGCATTTGATCTTTCTACCTATCTCTTTCTCAACCATCTTCCTGAATATCTTAAATCTCTCAAATGCTTGTGATTTTTCCCTTAGAAATGTCACCCATGTCATTCTAGTGTAGTCATCAATTATGAGCATAAATTACATTTCTCCTTTCAATCCTCTTGTTCTTGTGGGTCCACATAAATTAGTATGAACCAATTGTACAAAGGCTTCATAGTTGAATACTCTTTAGTTGGAAAACTATCCTTTCTTTGCTTTCCCTATTGGAACTCTTTGCATATGACATTTGTAGGCTTGGTTACTTTAATCATGTGTCTAACTAGACCTCTTGAACTCACTTTTACTAAATTGTCAAAAACTTTATGGCCTAATCTTCTATTCCATAACCAACTTTCATTAGCTTGTCCTATCAAGATTCTTTGACCTTTCATTTCAATAAGATTGCAAATATTGTTATTGGTTCTCAACCCTTTTGCAAATATTTTTCCATTCTTTCTAATTTTGAAACCTTTTGAATCAAATGTGACTTATATTCGTTGTCACACATTTGGCTCATACTTAACAAATTATGCTTCAAACCTTTAACATACAAGACATCCTTTGTAGGGTTTTTACCATCTAGGCTTAAGATGCCCTTACCACATATTTTGACTGTGGTGTTATCACCAAAACTCATAGTTCATTACATTTCTTGAGTTTGATGAACTTGCTCTTATCTTCAGTCATGTGTTTGGAGCAGCCACTCTTTATCACCCATAGATTTTTCTTTTTAGCATGCATATTTGTTTGTGTAATTATTGATTGTGTGTATCCTTCTCCCTTTTCTTTCCACACTTTCTTAGTTTTATTTTATGTCCGTTCCATAATATCATCCTTATTATCTAATTCTTTGTTTGTCTTAGGAGGTGGGACTTTCTTTTTATCATTCTTAACGTTTGATTTTGTAAACTTTGTTCTACAATTTTTTGCTATATGACCAGAGTTATTACAGTTATATCAAACTATATTCATATCAATTAAGGAGCAAATGAATTTCTCCTTTCAAATTTTGCACTCTTTTTAGGAATAATTCTACATTCTCTATCCCTATGACCAAACTGATTACATGAATAGCAATAATCATAGAAATATGTAGAATACCTGGTCATAGTATTCTATGCAAGATGAGGAGGTATTCTATACATCTACATTTTTTTATCTCTCACCTTAGTGAATCCATCACCATTAGTCCTTTGGAAGTTTTATTTTTTCTTCTTATGTGCAAGATCTTATTGGTTATCCTTCTTTTCTTCTTTGGTTTTCTCTGGCTCTGCAGATTTCCCATTGCAGTCATTTCCTTTTATGTTACTCTCCTTGAGAGATTTATAATTTTCTTCTACTCTAAATCTTTTAAATAGCTTTGTAGAAACATCAACAAATGAGCTTTTCCTTTCTCCAAACCTAGGCCTGATTTTTCTTTGTTTATGGGCTTTTGGGTGCTTAATAATTCATCTAAAATGTTTGAACCAATTTTTAGTTTAAGTCCTTTCTCTATTTGTTCATTTTCCTTGTCCAAATCCCCCCTTAGAGAAACAATTTGTTCCTCAAGCTTCATGAATCTGTCAACTTCAAACAACAACTTGGATTTAGTTGCATCTCCTGCTCTCTTGGATTCTTCTAGTTTCAACTTTAAATCTACCACATTCTAGGTAAATTATTCTAGTTCCTTAGTTTGTCAGACTCTTTTTGTGCAAGTTTCTTCTATTGCCTATTCTCATTTTTCAACTTCTCAATCTCATCTCTAAGATCATAAATCTCATTTAGGGCACAAATGAGTTCTCCTTCTAGGTCAACTACTCCTTCTTCACCCTCTTCAAGAGGATCTTTGGCCTTTTCATTTTTCTTCTCCTCAAACTCTTTTTCCATGAAGAGAAACTCATTGTTTCTAGCAACAAAGACACAATTTTTTGCATCATCTAAGCTATTATAGTTTGATGGATCACTATCTTCTTGGATATATATACTTTTCTTTTTCTTCTAAAAAATTCTTCTCTTAGGGTAGTGGGGTTTCTTCATTTTATCATCTACCTCTTGTTTAGAGTTTCCTTTCTTATTGTAAGGACATTTAGAAGAAAAATGACCTACTTTACCACACTCAAAGCATTTGAAGGCAGCTTACCTTTTTATTTTCTAGATCCTCTTCTTAGTCTCCTAATGATGTTTGCCTATTCTTCATCAGTATCATCATCCTCAGATGGGATTTTATTTTCCTTGTATTTCTTGTGTGGTGCATCATTTTCCTTGTTAATTGTCCTAAAAGCATATTCTTTCCTAGATGGTTCTTTATCTCCCATCCTCATCTTGTAGGCTGTGAATATACCATGTAGTTCATTCAGTGTTAGTTTTTCTATTTCTCTTCCTTCTTCTATAGCTAAGATCTTAGAGTCATACTTGTATTTCATTGATCTAAGTACTTTCAATACAACTACACCCTCTTTCAACTCTTCTCCATATCCTTTGATAGAGTTCACAATATCATTGACTCTCAAAAGATAGTCTACAATTTTTTCATCTTCTGATATTCTTAGACATTGAAATCTAGCTTTATGTATTTGAAGCTTTGCTAGTTTAACTTTGTTGTCTCCTTCATAAAACTTCTTTAATGTATCCCATACATCTTGTGCATTCTTACAATACATAACTTTTTTGTGCACGTATCTACATAGACTATTCATGACAACGAACCATGCTTTTTCATTTTTCTCAAAGTTGTTTTTAGTTGCAACATTAGTAGGAGGTGTGGTAGGTGGTGTGTATCTAGTTACCATTGACATCCAAATGGAAAAACCTAAAGATCCCAAATATTCTTTCATTAATGAGCTCCAACAGGCATAATATGTTCCATCAAACTTAGGTGGCTTGGTTGAAGAAGAGCTCTCTTGATTGGCCATTTGTGTTCACAAATTCAAGGATCTACCCAAGCTGATTAAGCTTCTCCTAGAGAACCTAGTGCTCTAATACCAATTGTTGGAACACAATAATCTACTGAGAGGGGTGTGAATCAGTAGATTCTAAAATTTTAGCCTTCTTTTCTAAAGAGAAACTGCAACACTTTAAAACTAGATGTGCAAATTAAAACTTAAAGATATGACAACCACATGCACATAAAAGATCAATACATAACACTAGATATACATGGAAAACACAATATGGGAAAAACCATGGTGATAAAATGTTGCTAGGAGCTACTATCCTAATCAAGCCACAACAAAACCCTTTGTTATAGCTTTTAAGGGAACCAACCCTAAGGAGACAAAGATCCCCTAAATTGAGTACCAACTCAGTTATCTGATGGCACCAACCAATTAGATTTACAACATATAAGATGATTATAATTTTTTCCTAAGAAACTCTAATCAATATTACATCGTACACTATAACTACTGAACTATCTATTGTTGTTACAACAACACTGTCCATTTCTTTGCACCCCACTACTTCAACTCTATTCCTCTCCTTCTTCTTTAGAGAATTATTTATCCTCCTCAATGCACCACTGTACTATTCTACAACATTCCTTTTCTATTTTTGTATATATTGATTCAGAAGCTCATAACTACTCTTCTCTACTCTCTCTTATCTCTACATAGACACACTTCACATTTGTTTTATGTAGTGCACAATAATCATAATTGCCTTAGGATATTCTACTATGATTGGATGTTCTATTAGGGTGGATATCTTCTTCACTTTCCTCTAGCTACACAAAGCCACACAACCTTAATTCCTAGTGTAGAGAATTTTCCTTCTTTCCACCATACCAAACCCTAAGATAGGATATGTAGTTAATGCTTTATTTTTATCCTACGATCTGATCTTGATTTTTGTCTCTATGGCCATTTGTACCATTGTTATATGCATCCAATCATATTACACTTTTCGTTCAGGCAAGTAGCCCAATTAATTTTCATCTTTAGGTCAATTTGCAAGTGAAACTCTATTTACACATAGTTAGCCATTTGTGATCACCTTGTTCAATTCTAGGCCATTGATCTCCTACCTTCACGCCATGATCCTATTTTTTCATTCATCATCACAACTTCAAATCATGAGTGTCTGATAGGTAGTCATTTAAATCTCCTTTATTGATCATTTCCTTTACAAACATTCACATACATTTCCTTGATGTAGTAATAACCATTGGATTAGCTCCAAATTAATCAGTGTCATCCCTCATTATCCCATAGGTGCTGACAATGGGCCCAAAATATCATCGTGGGTTGGCGAGCATGTGCCATTGTCTTGATTGCTTATTTACCAACTACTTCACTTTACAACATTGATGTGAAGCAATGATGTGACATGTTGTAGGTCCCATCAAGGTTCTATCTATCATCAACATGCATCATTCGATCAACTTCATTTGATCTACACTATTCCTTGTTTCCTTGGAAGATATGAACGAGTCCCACCACATATGTTATTTTCTAGAGGGAACCATTGGATCATCTACTTTGGATTGATCATGGTTGTCGATCAACCTCGTTCTGCCACCTATTCATGATGATAACATACCTTATCAATTTTATCTGTTGCTGCAGTAGGCCCCACTATCATCATCATTTATTATACTTTGTCCACTATAGATTACTTACCACCAATCCTTGCTTCCCCTTGAGATTTAGTCAATACCCACCACTAACACAATGGGCTGGCGGAGATACCATTAGTTCTTATAGTCTCAACCAACACCGTTGATCCTCTCAAGAGGAAATATTTTCATGAGACTTACAAAAATTTAAATGCAAAAAATATCTACTCAGTTGTCAGTAATTGCTAGGTGAAGGGGTTGGTTCCCCACATGACGTAATATGCTTAAGTTATCACTTAAGCCACCCACAACCATCAAACACAAGTCACCATCAAATTAGAAATGCTATTTTTATCCCATGACTATATATACCTAGGGTTTAACTAGCAAACCCTAATTCTAGCCGAGAGCACAAGTAATCCTTTTCTGAGCATATCCTTCAACCTTTGGCCCTAAGAAACACATCTCTAAGTTGCTCTTAGAAAAACCATGTCAAATCTAAGATCAAATTTTGTTTTAAAGTGGTGAGGGAATTTAGCAACATTTGTAGCCATCACTCCATCTTCCAGGTTCACAATAAACTATTTTCCTCAAACATCAATGACAACATTTTGACATCAATGTTGGCTCCCCTTCATGTAGAATTAGTTCCATCTCACCCCTGATCCCCTTTTGACATCAATGACAACAATATTCCAACATGTTGTTGCAAAAGCTTCAAAGTGCGTTGATAATGGTGATCTAGAAGAAGAGGGTAACAATTCTTAATATGCTCAAGAATGAAATGTTTAGTGTGTTAGGATTCAAGTAGATCAGAGCAATAAACATTAATAATTATATGCAAATTAAATAACCTAGAAATAACAATGAAGAATAACACAAAAGAGATCAACAAATAAATTTAACGTGGTTTACCCAATATGGGATACATCCACAGAAACTTAGCCACCCAATGATTTTACTATCCAGTGAAAAATAGATTACAATATCATGAATTACACACACTACGACTTACACACTAGCTGCTTATAACAATATTTTTTGAAGCTTCCAAAATTAGGGTTTTACAAAGTCATTTTTCATTTGACATGTTAGTGAGAAAACCTTGACATGTTAATGAAAAAAAAATCAGGGGTTGCACCCCTGAACCCTGCTATTAGGGTTTGCCACCCTCGAACCCTCACTATCAAGGGTTGCAACCCCTAAACCCCTGCTCGGGGCCTAGCCTAGCCCCAAACCCTGACAAGGATACATTATGAGTGTACAATATTTGCATGATCAGTCACCACATATCAAAAATCTCCCACTTGGAGACAGATTAATCTCCACACCAAAAAATCTCCCACTTGGAGACTGATCCTGGACAACACTGCTACACTTGTAGTTTGCACTAGATTACAAGTCTGATTGGTTTCTTATATCCACCATTATCAGTCATGAAGGCTAATAGAAACTAATGAGGAAATTGGTTTCTCCTGTGTAACCACCTTGTGAACATATCTACAGGATTCTCACTTGTGTGAATTTTCTCTAACTTCAACTTCCCATCCTACAAAACTAATAGGATGAAGTGGTTTCTGAGTTGTATGTGCTTAGTTTTTGAATTTAGAGTTGAGTTCTTAGCAAGATGAATGGCCCTCTAACTATCAGTGTACAAAGGGCTATCTTCTTGTTGTTGTCCTAATTCCTCTAGAAAATGTTGTAACCAAATCATCTCCTTGTTGGCTTCTGTAGCAACAACATACTCAGCTTTAGTGGTTGAAAGCATAACAACATTTTGTAGTTACAACTAACTGCAGTACCCCCTACAATAAAAACATACCCTTTACTACTCCTCCTGATATCAATATCACCCACCAGATTAGAGTTGACATATCCTTTTAGAGAAAATTGTTCCTCCAAAACATAGTTTCTTTAAAGTAGTACCTCTCAAATATCAGAGAATCCATTTTATTGCATTCCAATGTTCCATTCTTGGATTTCTCACATACTTGCTCACAAATCCCTTGCATGTGCAATATCTGGCCTTTTTGATACCATTGCATACATCAAACTACCAACTACTGATGCATATGGTATCTTAGAAATTTTACTTCTTCCTCTAGTGTCTTTGGACACATCTCTTTAGTCAACTTAAAATGACTAGGCAAAGGTGTACTAATTGCTTTTGTAGCTTGCATGTTAAACCTTTTCAACACCTTCTCTACATACTCACTTTGAGACAAAAATAATTTTCTATTTGTTCTATCCCATGTGATCCTCATACGAAGGATTTGTTTTGTTGCACTGAAATCCTTCATATCAAATGAATTTTCTAATTTCTACTTGAGTTAAATAATATGTTGCATGTTAGACTAACAATAATAATGCCATCAACATAAAGCAATAGGATAATATAGCTTCCATTATCTAATTTCCTAAAATAAACACAATAATCAAAATGGAATTTTTTGTAACCTAGTTCTTCCATAAAACTATCAAATTTTAAATATCATTGCCAAGGTGCTTGCTTCATGCCATACAAAATCTTCTTTAACCTCCACAAAAATTCCTCCTTACCCTTGAACTCATATCCTTGTGGTTGCTACATATATATTTCCTCTTCCAAATCCCCATGGAGAAATGATATTTTAACATCTAATTGTTCAAGATGCAAGTCTTCCACAGCCACAAGACTAAGAATAATTCTAATAGAAATCATCATTACAACTAGAGAAAATATTTCATCAAAATCTATACCTTTTTTCTATGCAAAACCTTTTACCATGAGTTTGGAATTTATCTTTTCTTGCATCCATATTCTTCCTTCAACCTATAAACTCGTTTATTTGGCAGTGCTCTTTTACCTACACGCAATTGGACTATGTCCCAAGTCTAATTCTACAACAAGGAATCCATTTCCTCTTTCATGCCTAGCTCCCATTACTTTTTGGTATCTACTTGCATTTCTTTTTCATAACCTTTGGGTTCACCAGAATTAGTTAATAGTATAGAATATAATGGTGGAGAAAATCTTTCAATAGGTCTAGTTATCCTTGTATAATTTCTAACACTTGGAGGAGTCTGTGGCATAACTTGTTGCTGAGCATCAAGTACCACTGAAATTTTATTTTATGTAATCTCATCCTAAACCACATATTCCTTTTTGGCATGTTAATGCTTCTTTTCCTACAACTAATCCTTATACATGACCTTCTAATTGAACATAACATCTCTGCTCTTAATGATTTTATGATTTTCATAATCCCATAATTGATAACCAAATGTATCTACTCCATATCCAATGAAGGTACATTTTTTAGACTTAGCCTCAAGCTTGGCTATGTTTTCAATATCAACATGGAAAAAAGCTTCACAACCAAAGGTTTTCAAAAATGAATAGTTTACCTTTTTACCCATCCATGCCTCCTTTAGAATGTCACCATCCAAAGGATTTGAAGATCCCCTATTGATTAGATAAATAGTAGTATATACGACAACTGCCCAAAATTGTAAGGATATTCCAACATGCAATCTCATGCTTCTTGCACACTCCATAATGGTCCTATTCATCCTCTCAGACACACCATTTTTTGCCTACGGATTCCATTGTATGAACAGTAATTTTCAAATTCTTTGTTGCAATACTCACCCCCATTATCAGATCTGAGACACTTCAACATTTTTCTTGTCTCATTCTCAACCAAAGCTTTCCAATTTATAAAAGTTTCAAATACTTCTGATTTTTGTTTTAGAAAATACACCCATGTTTTCCTAGTTGCATCATCAATAAAAGTAAAATAATAATAAGAGACGCCAAGAGAAGATACTTGAGCGGATCCCCATACATCTAAATGCACAAGCTCTAATTTATCACTCTTCTTCTCTTTCCCAACTTTGAGAAATCAGACTCTTTTTTGTTTTCCATAAACACAATTTTCATAGAACTCCAAGTCAATCTACTTCAGAACTAGTAGAAATTTTTTGGAGTGAAATATCTACATCCCTTTCTCACTCATGTACCCATGTCTATTGTACAACAATTTTTTTTTTTTCCCCACAACAAGTGCTCTAATTTTCTTAGTAGCAACTGCTTCTATAGTAGCTAAGGTAGAATAAGTATTGCTAGTACACAAATACAATGTGCCTACCTTTTCACCTTTAGCTACTTCTAATGCACCTTCAGTGACCTTCCAGACTTTTTCTCTAAAGGTAGCTATGCAACCTTCACTACCTAGTTGTTCTGCAAAACTTAAATTCCTTCTCAAATTTGGAGCATGCCTTACCTCATATAGCAACCATTCATTTCCATTCCGCGACTTGATTTTTATCTTTCCTTTTCCAACAATATGACAGGTTTCATCATCACCCAAATATACCTATCCAGAATCACCTTGAACATAATCTATAAAATATTTCCTATGAGGTGTGGCATGAAATGAAGCCCCTGAATCTATTACCCAAGAATTATTAACATTATCTAAACATAGAATTAAAGCAACTTGTAATTTATTACTTGTAACATTAGCTTCCTTACTATCATCATGTTTCCCATCTCCTTGTTTTCCTTTTTGAGACCAATAATCCTTCTTCAAGTGTCATGTATTTCCATAATGCCAGCAATCAATTTTTTCTTTGGATTTATATTTTCCATTCTTTGACTTCCCATTATTTGTTGGGCTTTTTCCTCTCTCCTTTTTTCTTCCCTCGTTCTCTACAATCAAAGCATTACTCGATGTTGTAGTCTCACCTATGCTTTTCCATTGCATTTCCTTGCTAAAGATAACACCAACAACATCATCAAATTTCAATATATTTGAACCAGAGACCGAGTTACTTATAGACATTACCAATCTATTCTAGCTTTCTGGCAAAGAACATAAAACGAAGGGAGCCCTCACCTCTTCATCAAAATTCACTTTTACAGAAGTTAACTAACTGGTAATCATATTAAACTCATTTAAATGATCTATAACATATCCACCTTCAATCATTTTTAGATTAAACAAACACTTCATGAGAAATGTCTTATTTGGGGCTAAGGGTTTTTCATATAATTTAGCCAAATGTTCCATCAGATACACTATTGTATTTGCTTCTGTTATATTGAATGCTATAGATGGTTCCAAGCACAACTTAATGGGTCCCAGTTCCTTTCTATCCAGAATCTCCCATTCTTCATCAAACATCATAGCATCTTTCTTTGCTTTTCCTTGCAATGGTTGCCATAGATCCTTTTGGTACAAATAATCTTCCATATGCATCTTCCATAATTGATAATTATGACCGTTGAACTTCTCAACCTTGCATTTGAATTCTTCCATTTCTCCCACTCAAATTTAAAGGTTTCTTGCTAATCAACTGAAATACACACGGCTTTGATTTCAGTTGTTAGGATTCAGGCAGATAAGAGCAATAAACATTAACAATTATATGCAGATTAAATAACCCAAAAATAACAATGAAGAGTAACACAAAAGAGATCAACCCAAAAATTTAACATGGTTCACTCAGTATGGGCTACATCCATAGAAACTTAGCCACCCAATGATTTTAGTATCTAGTATAAAATAGATTACAATCTTGTGAATTACACACATCGCAACATACATCCTAACCGCTTATAACAAGCTTTTTGGAAGCTTCCAAAATTAGGGTTTTAGAAAGTCATTTTTTCATTTGACGTGTCAATAGGAAAACCTTGACATGTCAACAGAAAAAAAAAAATAGGGGCTATTGCCCCTGAACCCTCGCTATTGGGAGTTTCTGCCCCCAAACCCCCGCTTCAGGTGTAGCTCTGCACTGAACCCCAGCAAGGATACATTACGAGTGTATAGTATTTGCATGATCAGTCACCACATACCAACACAATGCTTTGCTATGTAATTTCTAGATGAATTTTGAGAAGGTAGAATATTAGTTTATAGATTTCTTCTTTCAAGATGAACGATCCAAATGCAATAATGCAAAATCATGATCAATGGTTCAGAACCATTGAGGGAATAGATTGCTCAGTTAGCCTATGTGATTGATTCAATTAAGGATTTTAATTGCATAATTAGGGGAATTGGATCACATAATCTATGGGATTGAAGAAATCAAGTTGAGTGGTTAGTGGGATTGAAGAATAGATGAGTTTGTTAGGAAATAAATGGGTTAGTTAGCTAATTAGAGTGATGTTGTGCATGTTTTGCACACACGCCTCACCATAGGTAGGGACCCCCTTTTTTTTGCTCCTGTTTTGTTTTGCATGCCCCATTTTCCAAGCCCAAATTGGTCATGTGCCTTCAAATGATCAAATCCCCTTGACCAAATTCACCTACTTGGGGTATTCAAATCCGTAGAGAAACAAAGTCCCCCGTCCCTTTTCTTCCTTTCGTCTTGTTCCTAGTGGTTTGGTCCCTAATCACTCGATTCACTTTTTTTTACATTTTTGACTTTGGGGCCAACTTTTTGGTGGATTTGGGATGTGTTTGTGGTGCCTAAGTGAACTGCCAAAGTTTTGTCAATGTTTTGTTAAGTTTCAGAACTTTCCCTCCGAAACTTCCTTCCTCTTTAGCTGTTTTGGAAATATCTGTGGACCCCCGCTGGTCCGATTTCCACATTTTTGACTTTGGGGCTAACTTTTTGGTGGATTTGGGATGTGTTTGAGGTGCCTAAGTGAACTGCCAAAGTTTCGTCAATTTTTTGTTAAGTTTCGTCAATGTTCTGTTAAGTTTTGTCAATGTTCTATTAAGTTTCAGTGGTTTCAGAACTTTCCCTCCAGAACTTCCTTCCTCTTTGGTTGTTTTGGAAACATCCGTGGACCCCTGCCAGTCCGGTTTCCACATTTTTGACTTTGGGGCCAACTTTTTGGTGGATTTGGGATGTGTTTGAGGTGCCTAAGTGAACTGCCAAAGTTTCGTCAACGTTCCGTTAAGTTTCAGTGTTTTGGAACTTCATCCCTTTTTGGCTATTTTGGAAACATCCGTGGACCCCTGTCGGTTCGGTTTCTACATTTTTGACTTTGGGGATAACTTTTGGGTGGATTTGGGATGTGTTTGAGGTGCCTAAGTGAACTGCCAAAGTTTTGTCAATGTTTCGTTAAGTTTCGGTGGTTTTAGAACTTTCCCTCCAGAACTCCCTTCCTCTTTGGCTGTTTTGGAAACATCTATTGACCCCTATCGGTCTGGTTTCCACATTTTTGACTTTGGGGCCAACGTTTTGGTGGATTTGGGATGTGTTTGTGGTGTCTAAGTGAATTGCCAAAGTTTCATCAATGTTTTGTTAAGTTTCGGTGGTTTCAGAACTTTCCCTTCAGAACTCCCTTCCTCTTTGGCTGTTTTGGAAACATCCATGGACCCTTGCCAGTCCAGTTTCCACATTTTTTACTTTGGGGCCAACTTTTTGGTTGATTTGGGATGTGTTTGTGGTGCCTAAGTGAACTGCCAAGGTTTCGTCAATGTTCCATTAAGTTTCGGTGGTTTCAGAACTTTCCCTTCAGAACTCCCTTCCTTTTTGGCTATTTTGGAAACATCCATGGACCCTTGCCAATCCAATTTCCACATTTTTTACTTTGGGGCCAACTTGGGATGTGTTTGTGGTGCCTAAGTGAACTACCAAAGTTTCGTCAATGTTCCATTAAGTTTTGGTGGTTTCAGAACTTTCCCTTCAGAACTCCCTTCCTCTTTGGCTATTTTGGAAACATCCATGGACCCTTGCCAGTCCAGTTTCCATATTTTTTACTTTGGGGCCAACTTTTTGGTTGATTTGGGATTTGTTTTTGGTGCCTAAGTGAACTGCCAAGGTTTCGTCAACATTCTGTTAAGTTTCGGTGGTTTTGGAACTTCGTCCCCGTTTGGCTATTTTGGAACATCCATGGAGCCCTAGCGACCCAACCTCTAGGACCCGGCCCCTCCATGGCAGTTTCTGAGACTCCGTCCCTTCATGGCTATTTTGAACATCCGTGGAGCCCCAACGACTCAACCTCTGGGACCCGACCCCTCCGTGGTTGTTTCCAGGACTTCGTCTCGCCGTGGCTGTTTTGAACATCCGTGGAGCCCCGACAACCCAGCCTCCAGGACTCGACCCCTCCATGGTTGTTTCCGGGACTCCATCCCTTTGTGGCCGTTTTGAACATCCATGGGGCCCTGGTGACCCAGCCTCCGAAGCTCGGCCCCTCTATGGCCGTTTCGGGGATTATGTCCCCCTTTGGCCGTTTTAAACATCCGTGGGGCCCCGACGACCCAGCCTCCAGAGCCCAGACCCTCTGTGGCCATTTTGAACTTCTACTTTTTTTGAAATGGGTCCAATCTTGAGGAAGTTTTTCTAGGTACTCTTCCTTCCCCTTTTCCCATGCACTATAATTGAAAAATATTGGTTTTGCTAAGTTTTGTGAGGTCCAGGAACTTCCCTTCTGGTTTTACTGTCCCCCATCTGCTACCCACCCCCTTGGGCCCGCATTAATTTTTATGGTCTAAATGAGATCCAAATATGAATATTATGATGTTTTGATGATGCATGGATGGATCTAACAAGGATTTTGTAATATTTGACTAACATTCTCCTTAATTTGTGTATGAAAGCATTTACGACACTTCATGTATGTAGGATTCAAAGAGCCTATTGCGGGTCTGTTAGGAAACCCATTGAGAAAGTTGAACAAATAAAATCGCATCGCTCCTATCACCATTCATTTCATGTTCGCCTCTCCCCCCTAGCACACACCAACAGAGTCAGTGTTAGAAGAAGGCCTGTGCCAAGGAAGTCAATGAAAAAAATGCAAGGGGGTGGCCTTGAAGAAGGAATAAGGGAGATATCTGTTTGAATCAAGGGAAACCAATCCATTGATGACAATCATCAATAGAATCATTTGATCCAAGGAAAAGCAATGTAAAAACATCAAGTAAGAGGGAAACTTTCAGGCAGTTTTTGCTAGGGAAATCAGCTAAATGATGAAATTGCTACAGTGACTAGAACTAGATGACAAAATAGAGAAAAGATAGGGAATGTATTTTTAATTGTTGAATATTGTGGGGTAGGTGAAACCCTATTGTAAACAAATCTGGGCCATTCGTTGCAAATTGATCCTAGCCATTCATTTGGGCTTTGGAAAACTATAAATAGGGGCTTGCCCTCATTTGTAAGGGTTGGAGAACTGATGTAAAGACATTCTGTAGCAATAGAAAGCAACATTGCATGATTTATGTGTGTTCCTTTTGAGTTTTCTCTTTATGTATGCATGGTTCAACTTCCATAGTAGTTTTAGTTGTAGATTCTTGAATGGAGGTGATAATGGAAATTGTTGTTATGGTATTTGATAAACTTTCAACCCATACTTTTAGCATTTGTTGATGACAAACTGCTGTGTAAAGTTAGCCCCGGCTTCTTGATTTCAATGTTGCAACTTAGTTCAATCGCATGTGCATGATGTGCATATGCAATTTGAAAATTTTCAGTCCTTAGAAGATTGCACTAGTTTTGTGCAACTGTAGGTTTCTCTTGGCCAAGAAAAATCCAGTTTAGGGAGTTTGTCTACTATAGCAGCCTCCATGATCACTATTCATTTGTAGTTTCAGATCCAAGAACCTTCTCTCTTCCCTGCCCTTTTTCCTTTTTTTTAATAAGTACCTTAGGAAAGGTTCATTGCACATTGTAAAGCTAAATCCAATGAAAAAAATGGAGTTTAAGACTATTGTTTGAACCTACAGCAAATGCACAACAACTTCTCCATCTTAGGAACTCCATTTCAAGACCCAACTTCCCATGCTTTGTAACTCATCCATAAGTCCGCCTTGTGATTCCAACAAATGACATCAAACAACTGAGATATTTCAAGCATTGTCAAGACCTGACATTAGAGACCTTGGGATAGTGTTTTGCAATTTGATTGTGGAAGATTGTCTTTCAAGAGAGGTGATGCACCTATGCATTACCTATGTTGAGAAGTGCATAAAAAACACATCAACAAGTGAGACATTAGTGGTAATGATTTTCTCAATCATAAAAGGGTTGAGAATAATTAATTAATTAGTATTTTGAGTTGAACATGCAAGTCAAGTTTGACTTTAACAAATAGAGTTATATTTGTTTGTTGATAATGTTGAATGATGTCAAATAATTAATTTAATTATTCAAGTTTAGAGAAGGGGAAAGTGATTTAATTAAATTATGAATGATAACAATTTAATTGATTTAGAAGAATAGGGTATATTAGTGACATGATTCAATAATTTGTGTTTAATTAATTAATTAGGAGGAATAAAGTTATATTAGGTGAGGCTATAGTGAATTAAATAAATAATTTAAGATCATTCAATTAATATAGGAAAATAGGATTTAATGATGCAAATGATGTGAAATGCAATTAGATTAATGATAATGAAAAAATGCCATTCAAGATGTGTGATATGTGTTAGGTCATTTTTACATGTATACATTTTTCCCCTCTTTGAGAAAAAGTACTGGTTGCTTTGTTTCAAAGAATATGATGTTAAGATCAATATTTTTAAAAGTTTATATGCCCCAATGTGCCCCAACAATCAACAAAAAGATAATATAATGCTGGGTTGCCCCCTCGAGAGGTTGGCTGTAATTTTTTTTTTCGATTCAGGCTTGTGACAAGGTTTCATTCTAGTTCAAATGTGTAGAGGATGAAAAATTATGCTATAGGGTTGTTGTTTACGATTTAGATGTTCAAGGGTGCTCCTAATTTTAATCTAGGAGGGTTTCCAAGGTTAAAAAAATGTTTTGGGGGCTAAAAATATGAATTTAGGGTTCATTTTTCCTCATTTTCAATCTTATCCCTTAGCAAATTCTTGCCTCTGGAGATCTTGCTTTTACAATTGTCAAGTCACAATTCTAGGGATTCTAGGTGCCCCACACCAGAGGTGGTTCATGACTTTGAGAGGCAAGTTAGCGTAGGAATTGCGGTATGTAGCTCTTCCTTTCCTATTTTCATCTTTTCATTTTTGTGTAATTAATGCTAGAAAGCCTTTATAATGATAGCAACAATTTTGTGATTTTTCCACTTTTGTCCTGATTTTACTGCATTGGTACTTTTTTTATTGCTTTTGTTTTTCTCAACTGCTTTCATTTTTCTTGTTCGCTATCATTTAAAATGTTTTATTTTATTCACCACTATTGCTTAAATTTTTTTTCTATTGTTTTTCTCTTTATAAAATGACCGCTTTTGTCAATTTTGTGCACTATCATGAAATCTACTCACTTTTGTCAATTTTACCACTATCATTTAAAATACCACTATTGTCAAAAATAAGACCGCTATCATGTAAAATGTTTTCTATTGTTAATAATAGAGCCATTATTATTTAAAATTCTTGTTATTTTCAAAAATGCATGATTTGGTTAGTTTATTTGTAGGCTTAGGTTTTTAATTTGATTTTCTAGCAAATTATTGATGTCATGGGTTGAATGTTTGCAAGTGGTTCTAAAACTGCTATATTCAAGAGAGCGATGACCACAATAGCTATTTGACTTTCTCACTAGTTTCTTCAAGGTTGAGATAGACTTTCTAGATGCAGTAGGTCTATGTCATATATGTTACTTGCTTGAGATACAGTGCCATAGGATCATTATTACTACCCTTGTAGAGAGATGGCATTCAAAGTGGTCATCCTTCCACCTGCTGATCGATGAGGTGAACATTAAACTAGAGGATGTGTGGAGGATTCTCTGCATCGCTATTCATGGTGAGCTTGTGACTTATGATGTTAAGCAAGGTACTTTGGCCATGCAATGTGTACTTGGAGTTTGACGGCTTCAAGTGGCGGACTCAAAGATAGCTTGTCTTCATTCATTGATAGCATAGATCTGAGATTGATGGTCTTAGCAAGCTTGATCATGGGGCTTGTGGTGCCCAATCATAGAGGTCAACATTTTCCTATTGGCTAGGAATCTACGTTGAGTAGTTGATGGAGCATATGTAGGACTCGATATGCTTGGGGCCCATGTCTTTTGGCACACCTATATAGAGACATGAATGAGGTTACCTATTGCGGAGGTAGTTCTATCTTCGCTAGCATGACACTATTGCACGTATTGGACTAGAAGCATATCCTAGTGACTAGACTAGATGGTGTTTTGAAGCAGGATCCAGAGGATCCATACTCTTATAGATATTCATGTTTCATGCATTATATGTGGCTAGGTAAGCTATATTACTAGCAAGGTGTTTTTGATGACATGCCTGCATTCGTTTGGAGACCATGGATAGGCTGTGAAGCTTAGCATGACAACATGGAGCAGATCCCCTATTGTTGATAGAAAAAATGGCTAATAAGCCATGTGGATTCTCTTCTTGAGCATTAATTACTTGATTGGCTTCTTTTCTAGTTTGGAGAGTGTCAGACACACTTTGGAAATGACTATCATACATGTTTTGGGAGGACATCTCAAAAGGTTAGGGTGTGGGGGCCACAAGCCTCATCTATTGATGTTGTAGCTAAGTTTTGGTGACTTACCCCATTTGGATGGGGTTGGGCAGTAAGTTTGGTAGATCTGGGGACTACCTAAGACTATGACCAATGGTTGGCTCATTGAATTCCTTTATGTTTTATAGATCTTGTTAGCATTGGGCTAGTCATGGGATAGGTGCAGAGATTGGATGGTATTATAGGCTAGAGGGGTGAGTAGTAGAGGATTTGTATAATTATGGAGTATTTGGATAGAGCTCAAGATTAGGGTGACCAAGATGCAGGACGTGATAGTTAGCAAGGTGTTCAGATGTAACAGGATCAGCCTCATCAGGACCAACATGCACTACATGGTCCACCTCCATAGATGGATGTAGTAGCAGCAACCTAGATAGCCCAGTTGATTGTAGATAGAGATGCTTGGGTCATTGAGAGGGACAAAAAGATTGCACAAAGGTAGGCTATCAAGGGTCAAGTTGTTGTTCTTACAACATAGAAAGATGGATTTTCTTAGGAGAGAGATTCCCTCGAGCAGGAGTTGGCTATAGAGTAATAGTATAGATTGGCAGTTGAGATATCATTAGCTTCCTTTATTCCCCTTGCTCAGTACCAAGCTAAGTGGGACCAACTGTTGTAGAGATGTATGTATTATCATACACTTTATGAGGCCTTTGTGTCAAGGCCTCATAGATGACCTTGTTTTGGATAGTTGAGCACATTGATATGTTTAGAGTATGGGGATAGTCTGTGAGGCAGCCTCATTAGTCTCCAATTATTCCACAACCCTCTCCTCACCAGAGCTAGGAATAGCATGAATCTCCTCCATGAGATAGCTACCAGGGCTGAGTTGTAATTGATCTTATATGGTGCTTATTGTTCCAAATATTTTATATAGACATGATATTTTGTATATACATTCATTGGCCCAACTAAGGCTTCGTATATATGTATTTTTGTATATTCTAACATCACACATGTTACTTGATGATGTATCTGACATTCTCATTTTTTATGATGATATATGAGATATATCATATTTTTATTAGGCTTTATTATGTGTTTATGAGATTATTATGGATGATGATTTATACATGGTCATGTTTTTTCATACCTTTTTTGATGCATTTATATGATATGGATGGATGTTTGATTTACATATCTATGCAATGGATGATGATATATAATATATACGATGGATGGTGATATATAATATATATGATGGATGGTGATATATTATGTATGTATGGATTTTTATATGTTGTATGCAATGGTTGATGATATATACTGATGATTTTGTGGATGAAGGATGCATGTGGTATTAATGATATTGTGATGTAGGATGGAGTTGTTAGTTAGAAGAAGTGTTTCATGATTTAGAGATGGATAGCAATTTTATGTTGTTAGTTACTGATGAGTTTGCATTTTATTTCATAGAGGCTTCGTACCTTTTAGCAATCCTTATTGTTGTAGCAAATAGACATGATGTACAAGGGTATTAATAACCAAGGTGGTGTTGTATCTATTGTGTGGACTTTGAATCTACAAAGAAAGAATATCTTTTCTCATACTAGACATTTAAAACCCTATTAGAGTGTATGGTTGAGTTGTGTTAAAACATTTCAAACCAGTTACATAGAGAGGTATGGAGTACTTAACATCAAAATACTACACAAATTTCCTCAAAAAAAAATTCACACATAAAACATAGCAAGTATTCATCATGGTAGTATCACAAAAACATCTAATAAATAGAATAAATAGAAATCGCCAATCAATATTTCTATTCCTTCCTCTTTAAATCCATAATGGACATCCTTGAGAGATCTTGGGAATATGACATTAATATTGTTGGATGCTATGGTTGTGTTGCTGATATGTGGTTGTCATTGATGTCAACACTATTAGCACTTGATGTATTGAAGGTTGTATATGTCGAGGATATTGAGAAAATTGTAAAAGAAAGTATTCCAGGCTCCCAATGGAACTGTGAAGGTCATGAAGGTCTCTTGTTTTGTAAGTTGAAGATTAATTTTTGTGGACTAAAGGGTTTATTATTGAGTGTATCTAGTCCATCCACCAGAAGTTTTAGAGGTCCACGTGAAGATTTGTACAAATTATGAAGATCTATGTTCTGACATTGTTTTTGTAGTCTTTGTCAGTGTTCTTGATTAAAGTTGGTATAATTCTAGTAATTCTAGTTAATGTGGATGTTTCTTTGTTGTTTCTTGGTTTTCTTGGATGTTTCTAGATCTTGCTCTATCTTTGTTGTGCATCTACATTAATCGGTGTACTCATGGTCAAATATTTTTCTCGGTATGTTTGGGTTTTCATGTTCTTGGCTGACATGATGGGTGTAACGTGTTGTGGATCCTTGGAGATTAAAATTTGAATGTTTGGTGAACTTGAGAATATTTTTTTGGGTCTTATCATGATATTAGCCGATGGTGTTTGATCCACATTGAAAATGTATTTGTAAATTTGGATCGACATTGAAAATATTTTTTATATTTTTGGCCGACTAGGTTGTTGATGTAATCTCATGTTACAGATATATAAGATCGATTGTTTTATCAATGTAAAGTGTGCTCAGTGTGTTCAGTGTGCTCCTATGTGCATATGTGTGAATATCATTCAATTGCAGAGTAGAGTGTGAAGAAGATTGAGCAAAGTATGAAGAAGTTTGAGTGAAGAGTGAAGAAGGATTTTTGTGATTAACTGGAACTATAATCAGGCTTGTGTAGAATATATTTTCTCAGTTCATACTTTATGGCTCTAATCCATATTGTTTTGTATTGTTGGGCAGTGATCCCTCTTTTATTTGAGTAGTGAGCTCTAGGTAGTGTGCTTGAATGTGTGTGCATTCACATTATTTTTCATTATACTTTTAATAGGGTATAATCTTTTGGACTAACATCCACCATGGTTTTTCCCCTAACAAGGTTTCCACGTAAAAAATCTTGTTGTTCTCTATGTTTCTGATGTGTTGAATGTTTATGGTTTGTTGCTTATTCATCAAATATGAGATTGAGTTAAGTAAATTTTGAAAAGGTTTAAATATTTTGTGACAACTGATTCACCCCCCCTCTCAGTTGTTTTTCCTTGTTTTTCCAACAATTGGAATTAGAGCAGGTTCCTCTGAAGAAGTTTAAAAGCTTGAGGTGATCCGAGATGACATCATATAAGAAAGATAGTCCTAGATTTGATGGAACAAATTACTCATTGTGGAAAGCTCAGATGGAGTGTCATTTGAAGTGTATTGGTGAACCTTTCTAGAAAATTACAAAGAGAAAATATTTTATTCCTCAGAATGGTCCTTCCACTGCTAATGAGATTAAAGAGGCTGAGAATAATGTTCAAGATATGGAAGCTTTTTTGAGTGCTCTAACAGATTCGAAAATGATAAATGTGTTAGGTCTAAAGATAGCTCATGAGATGTGGATGAAGCTGGAAAATTTGTATGAAGGAGATGTACATGTGAAGATGGCTAAGCTACAAAGTTTGAAAGGCAAGTATGAAAATCTGAAGATGGGTGAAGATGAAAATATTTCTTCTTTTATGCAAAGAGTAAATGAACTAGTTATAGGTATTAGATGCACTGGTGGTACCCTGGATGAGAAATAAATTGTGGCTAAAGTGCTCAGATCATTTCATCCCTCCTACAAAGCAAAGGCTTATACTATTGAAGAAACCAGATCATTGACAAATGTGACAATGGATACATTGATTCGTAAACTTGTTGCCTTTGAGTTAAGTGAATTTGGTGATTATGTTCCTAAGACTAAAACTGCATTTAAGGCTACTGTATTCAGAAGAAACAAGCAAAGAGTTCTAGAAAGACATTCAAGTATGAGGAAGAAATGAAACAACTTGAAGATGAATAAAGAGAGGTAGAAGAGTTGGAAGCATTGATTGTGAAAAAATAAGGTAGAGGACAAGGTAAGTATAAAGGAAATTTTCCTATCAAATGTTTTTCTTGTAGTAAAATAGGTCATTTTGCATCAAGGTGTCCTGAAAGAGTTCCTAGATCTAAGCCCTACAAATCTAGATTCCAAAAGAAATGTTACTTTGTTGAAGAAGGTGTGACTAATGATGAGTCTGATAAAGATAATGGAAATGAAGATGATTGCTTTTTCATTGCTATCAAGAAAAATAGTCATGTGGCTACTGAATCTGCTAAAGTTGAGAAAGCTCTTGCAGCTCAAATTGAAGAAAAGGATGAGTGGTCCATTGGTAGCGGATGCTCACATCATATGACTGGTGACAAAAGAAAATTTGTAAGTCTAGAGAAATATGATGGTAGGGTTGTAATATTTTGAGATAACAATGCTTGTGTAATTCGTGGCAGAGGATCTATTTGTCTTGGTGGTAAGCATAACACTGATAATTTTCTTTATGTTGAAGGCTTGAAGCACAACCTGTTAAGTGTTGGATAGATGGTGGACAAGGGATATGATCTTTAGTTCAAAGATGGAAGATACATGATATATTGAAGTTCTGGAAATGTAATTGCTTTAGGTAAATAGACAAAAGGCAATATTTTTCACCTAAATACTGCTAGTGAAAGTTGTTTAATTGCTGAAGTAGATGAAAGTTGGTTGTGTCATAGAAGGTTGTGTCATGTGAATTTTGATAACATTGTCAAAATAAGTTCCACTCAAGCAGTAAGAAATCTACCTAAGCTAGTGAAGCCTACTAGCACAATTTACAAAGAGTGTCAGATGGGAAACATACTGGAGTTTCTTTTTAGAGCAAACAACATCATTCAAATGGATTGTTGGAGCTGGTACATACCAATCTATGTGGTCCTTCCAGAGTCAGAAGTCTTCATGGTGAAAGGTACTCCATGCTTCTTATTGATGATTATTCTAGAATGATATGGGTTGCTTTCTTAAGAGAAAAATGTGAAGCATTAGAAAATTTCAAAATTTTAAAAGCTATGACAGAAATTGAGAAAGGTCTAAAAATCAAATGCTTAAGGTCAGACAGAGGTGGTGAGTTCACCTCTAGGGAGTTTAATTCCTTCTGTGAAGAGCATGGAATCAAAAGATAGTTGTAGACACCGAAATTTGGTTTAGGCCTGCGACTTCCACATTCTTCGTAATTTGTATTCTTCATGGTATTGATTAAATAATCTTAATTATTTAATTAAATCATCTTAACATTAATTCTTCTATTGATTAAATAATCTTAATTATTTAATTAATTCATCTTATTTTATTTCTTCTATTAATTAAATAATCTTAATTATTTAATTAATTCACACTTTTCTTTATTCTATTTGATTAATTAAATAAACGCTTTTTATTTAATTATATTACTAATTAACCTTATCCGTCTTGTCAAATTAAATAAATTCTTATTTAATTTACTCTTTATCATATTTCAACTATAATTAAATAAATTCTTCATTTATTTAATTATTCATTTTGAGTCCTTTCATCACTTAGTTAAATAAATATTATTTATTTAATTATCCTTCGAATATTGTTTCTTGAATTAAATGAATTATTTAATTCATAAATTCTATTTTAACACATTCTTCTATATTTTAGATAATTATGTGAGTTATCTAAGTATTCACTTTTACTCGACTCGACATCTATTTTAATCGTTCAGTTAACTATTGATTTAATGTCTGAGTGGCGTCTTCAAGTAATCTTCTCGTCTAACCATTCAATTGTCCAGTTCTAACTCATTTGTGTGCACATGCATATTAATTAAATATTATTATTTAATTAATTAAATGTTGTGCATGCGTTCGAACAGAGAGTCGTTATAATCAATCTTCATCTTTGTCATGCAAAGATATTTCTAATGTTTTCGAATGCTGAACTGAAGATTAAATCATTTATTTAATATTTAATTCTATCAGTTACCTGAATGCATGTCCAATCTCTCAATCTCAATCGTTCGTTAATCTTTCAATCTTGACCTGTCATTCGAATAATCAATTTTCTATAAATTGATTTGTCATTCTTCATTCCAATCTCTCTTGCGAATTTTGTAACTTTGGAGAGCACTTTTGTCTTGAATCTTCGATATTTTGCTAATCTTTATCATTAGGCTATACTTGCATGAACTTGAAAATTTGAGGGCAATTATACTACACAAGCAAAATGGAGAAGGGCAATCAGGATGATTCATGGAAATACGTTTGGAAATTGGTGAGATTGTTATAGTTTTTAATTACGTTTTTACTTTCCCATGTTTTTTGTTGCTTAACAAATGAATTTGCATTTTAGATTTAGTATTTGTATGCATGTGTGCTTCTAACGATCTTCCTTGTTGTCTATTGTGCATAATAAAGCTTGTTTCATTTTCAGCGTTACAATAGTTATCTGCTCCCCGAACCCCTCAACAAAATGGTGTTGTAGAGAGAAAGAACAAAACAATTATGGATGTTGCTAGAACAATGATGATTGAAGGAAATGTGCCTCACATCTACTAGAGTGAAGTAGTCAGCATTGTTGCTTACACATTAAACTGGGTAAATGTAAATGGTAATTCTAGTAAGACTCCTTTTGAACTATGGTTTGGTTATAAGCCTACTGTCAAATATTTCAAGATCTTTGGAAGAAAGTGTTACATCAAGAGAGATGATGATGTAGGCAATTTTTATGCAAGAAGTGATGAAGGAATATTTCTAGGTTACTCTACTAGAAGCAAGGACTACCAGTTATATAACATAAGATTAAGAAAAATGGTTCAGAGTGCAAATTTCAGAGTTGATGAGGACTCTACTAAATCATCTAGATATTGTGGATATGACTCAGATGAATACAATACAAACAAAGGGAAGAATGTTCAAACACAAAATCAACTTCAAATTGTGCCATATGTTCTGGTAAGACAACTTCAATTTGTTATGGTAAATCAAGACAGTCAGGAAGCAGAGACAAGTACAAGTGCAAAAGAAAGAATAGAAGAATTAGAATTCGAGAGAATCCTAAAACTCTGACGTATGCAAAGCTAAATCATTTTTAAAATCAATATATAGGAGATAAGAATAAAGGAGTGCAAACTAGAAGAAATATTGCAGAAGAGTATTGCCTGATTTCCAAGATTGAACCTAAAGATGTCAAAGAATCCTACAATGATGAACATTGGATGGAAGCTATGAAGGAAGAACTGATGCAGATTGAAAAGAATGATACATGGATACTTGTTCCTAGACCTAAAGATAAGAATGTGATTGGTACTAAATGGGTCTTTTAGAATAAGTTGAATGAACAAGGTGAAGTGGTCTGAAATAAAGCAAGACTAGTATGTAAAGGGTATTCACAAATGCAAGGTATTGACTTTGAAGAAACCTTTGCCCCTATTGCTAGAATTGAATCCATAAGGTTATTTCTTGCTTATGCTTCATACAAGAACTATAAAGTCTATCAAATGGATGTAAAGTCAACTTTTATGAATGGTGAGCTAGAAGAAGAAGTATATATTGAATAGCCTGATGGATTTCAACTGACTGATAAGGAAGACATGGTTTTCCGATTGAAGAAAGCTTTGTATGGACTCAAGCAAGCCCCTAGAGCCTGATATACTATATTAGACAAATTATTACTCAAGCTTGTATTCAATAAAGGTACTATTGAAAACTTATATTTTAAATTGGTTCATGATAAAGAATTAATTATTGAGGTCTTTTTTGATGACATTATTTTTGGAGGAGATGATAATCTATGTATGAGGTTTTTTGATGAAATGAAGAGTGAATTTGAGATGAGTATGATTGGAGAGATGAAGTTCTTTCTGGGATTGCAAGTTACTCAGTTAGACAAGGGGATCTTCATATCTCAATCCAAATATGTGAGAGTTGTTGAAGAAGTTTGGCATGGATGGCTCAAAACTTATTGGTACTCCCATGGTAACTGGATGTAAGTTGACACAGCATGATGATTCTCCTAAGGCAAATCAAAAAAGGTACAGGTTGATGATTAGTGGATTGCTCTATTTAACTTAGACCATACCAGACATTATGAATGTTGTATGTATGGTTGCTAGATTTCAGGTTGATCCAAAAGAGTCTCATGTGACTGCTATTAAGAGAATCTTCAGGTATCTAAAAGGAATAGTTGATTTTGGGCTTTGGTATCCCAAGGATGATGATTTTACTTTAAATGCATATACTAATCCGGATTGGGTAGGAGATGTAGATGATAGAAAGAGTACTAGTGGTGGTGCTTTCTTCCTAAGGAAGAAGCTAGTGTCTTGGCTAAGAAAAAAGCATAATTCCATTTCTCTATCTACTGTTGAGGTAGAGTATATTGCTGCTGCAAACAACTGTACTCAGGTGATGTGGATGAAATAAATGCTGAAAGATATCAAAGTAGTATATGATGAACCTATTGCCATATACTGTGACAACTCAAGTGCAATAGACATATCAAAGAATTTGGTTTTACACTCTAAGACCAAGCATATATCAATCAAGTTTCACTTCTTAAGAGAAAAAGTGAGTGAGAAAGAAGACAGACTGGAGTATGTACCTACCAAAGAATATATTGTAGACATTTTCACCAAGTTGTTGCCAAAAGATACTTTTGAGTATCTCAGAGGGATGCTAGGCATAATTACCCCTCCTAATTTGAAATAAGATGCATTAATTTGCATCAATTTGTGTATTTCATGATCATATTCTGATCTAGATTGATGTTTCCATGGCTGCTACTTAAGGGGAGTAGTCAGATGTGCAAATATGTGGTTCAGATCTTGTATGTGGGAAGGTAATTTTTACGTTTGCTATTGATGTCAAAGGGGGAGAAGAACAATGTGAAAAATTGTTTTAGGGGGAGAAGAGAAATTGAGGAAAAGAGTCAGAACCAAAGGGGGAGTAAGTGTAGTTGTGTTGATGGTATTTTTCACATCATGTGTTGCCATCAATTCCAAAGGGGGATATTGTTGGATGCTATGGTTTTTTTGCTGATATGTGGTTGTCATTGATGTCAACACTATTAGCATTTGATGTATTGAAGGTTGTATATGTTGAGGATATTGAGAAAATTGTAAAAGAAATTATTCCAGGTTCCTAGTGTAGCTATGAAGGTCATGAAGGTGTCTTGTTCTGTAAGTTGAAGATCAATTGTTGTGGACTAAAGGGTTTATTACTGAGTGTATCTAGTCCATCCATCAGAAGTTTAAGAGGTTCACATGAAGATTTGTTCAAATTATGAAGATCTATGTTCTGATAGTGTTTATGTGGTCTCTATCAATGTTCTTGATTAAATTTGGTATAATTCTGGTAATTCTAGTTGTTGTGGATATTTTTTTGGCATATGGCTTCTAGTGTTGTCATTGATGGCAACTGAAGTCATCCCCATGGTCCATAGTTCAGTATCTAGTCATACTAGAAGATGAAGTGGAATATTGTGTATTACCGATAGATTACTTGTGGAATAGGGTATCCAGTTAGATAGCTTCATCATATCATCATTTTGTGTTGTGCATCTCTAGAATTACTTGTTGAGCACTTGGATCTTCTTATCATCAAGTTTTGTGGTGTCGCATTAGTTGCAATATGAGTTTGGAGGTTCGATAGGATATTTTTTGTTTATTTATTTGTTTGTAGCTAACTCAGTGAATGTGGTGTGATGTGGATGTGTTAAGTGAAATAATCTAAGATTTGTTTATGTTCAAATGATTAATTTTGGGTCCTATCTATGGACTAGCTGACTTGTTTGGATACACATCAAATTATTCATGTTATTGGACCGACAAATTGTAAATATTTTTAAATTTTATTGAGCCGACTTGTATTTGATTAAATCCCTAGTTGTGGATATATTTAGAGAATCGATTACATCATTTTGAATAATGAGGAAGGTGTATTGGTGTATGTTGTGAATATCTAAGGATAATTTGAGTGATATCATGTGTAGTTTCACTTGCGCATAAATATTTTGTGTGCAAACTTGAGTAGAGCAGAGCAGAAGTTCGATACTAGTCAAAATGATAGAAGTTCGTCATCAGAGCTTAATCAGAACTATAATCAAGCATTAGTAGATGTTATCCAATAAATTCATTTTCTTTTGAATATATTCCAATACTTTGTAAGGGCAGTGATCCCATCCTCTTGATCAGTGAGCTCTAGGCAGTGAGCCTAAATGCAAGTGCATTCCCATTTTGTAATATTTCTTTTGGGTATACTTAGAACTTATTGTGGATTTTCCATCCATAGTGGTTTCTCCCTTAATAGGGTTTCCACATAAAAATTCGTGTTATGGTTGTGTGGTTTCTTGCTTTCTTTTTTTTCATATTATTTTTGATTAAATGTTCTAAGTGGATTGAATGTCAGAATAATAAAGTTAATTTTTGCACAACACTAATTCACCTTCCCCCTCTTAGTGTTGCTTGTTTCCAACAATTGGTATCAGAGCTAGTTCCTTGAAAGAACTCTAACAACTTGGGGAGATCTTGGAAATTGTTCTCAATGGATACAAGCAGTCTTTAACAACTTATGGTGGCCTTGGATGATCTTGACCAATCAAAATTTGAGATTCAGGAACTGCAAGAAAAGCTTGTGAATGCAGAAAAATTCATCCAATTATTGAAAGACAAGATCATTGAAACAAGGGAGAAAAGAAAGGAACTATGTGGTCAACTCAAAAAAAAGAACAAAGGTATGGATGATGAACAACTTAGTTTGGCTCTGAAGGAGAAAATAGAAGAATGTGAAAACTGTTTCCTTGAAGTGAGAAATGGAATCCACCATGATGAGAATGACCAAGGAGCTTGAGGACAAAAAGAAGAATGAAGAAAAGCTTGCATAGTCCTTGAAAGAAAAATATGAACAATGTAGCTGACTAGATAATGAATTGGAGTAGTCCAAGAACAATGAAGAAATGCTTGAAAAGCAACTTGATGACCTCAAAGTTGAACTAACTGCTACAAATGAGTATAAGGAGAAGTTCAAAGCAAGCTCAACAAAACTTGATGAAATAATCAAGGGACAGAGGAGTGATGGTGACAAATGAGGTCTTGGATATGAAGAAGGAGAAAGCTTTGGATCTGGACAAAGAAGCTCTAGACAAAGGAATTATGGACAAGGAAAATTCAGACAAGAAAATCGGATGAATGCACCCTAACAAAATTCGGTAAGGCAACCTAATGCTCAAAGATTTAATGGCTATTGTTATTCCTACAACAAATTTGGTCATATGGCTTCTCAGTGTAGGAGTAGGGAAAACACAAGTAAACCATCATTCTCATGTCAATGTTTTAATTTTTATAAGTATGGTCATAAGTCAAGTGAATACAGAACTGAGATGCATAACTTTCATAGAAATGTCAGATGTTATGCATGCAATAGATTTGGACATATTGCTAACCAATGCAGATCAAGACAAATTTAGTGGAACAGTTGGCCTGGACAGAGAAGTTTTGTGTGCTATAGCTACAACAAATTTGGTCACACTCCTAGGTTTTGTTGGAATAGAAGAGGTCTGATAAAACAAAACATCCAACTAGATGTTAAAGGAAAAGAGAAAGTCACTATTGAAAAAATCAAGAATCAAATGTAGAAGAAATGGGTGAAGAAGAATCCATTTGTAGAAGGAAATGGATCCACACTAGAATCCACTTCTAGTAATACCTCAAGAAATTAATTTTATGTCTCTGGCATAGGGGGAGCTGTTAAGAAAAATCCTAAACCCCCACAAGTGATTGGTACTAGAATTCAGATGAGTTCAGTATGAAATTTGATGCTTCCTAGACATTGTGAATTGAATCTAAGGTGTTAGTGAAGAATTTTGGAGATCCTCATAAGTGTTATCTGCCCCAGAACATAAAGGATAGAAAACTAGTTAAATTAGGGTAAGGGAATTTATTGCAAAAGTAAGGATTTAGGTTCAAGGACAATAAAAGAATGGTTTCCACTCTCATTTTTCACATTGCATTCGAGGAAAGAGGTTTGGAGAACTCTGAAGAGGTCATTTCCAAATTGAGAAAGATTCAAGCATAGAGAAGAATCTGCAATCAAATTTTGTTTTGTCTTTGAAAGGTATTTTTGTGTGCTCGCAATTATGTCTTCTCCTCTGTTAGTCAAAATTAAGGATAGGCCGCATCCAAAATTCAAATGGAATCTGTATAATTCTATAGATACAAAGCACTTAGGTACATTTTCATTAGTGTCATGCAAAGTTTTGCACATTGAAGATATTAGGGCATATGTGCACACAAATATTAAAGATTTGGATAGTTCATAGTTATTGGAATTATATTCACATCACATTGTTCAGGAAGACTTCACTGTGAAACCATAATTCAAAACCCTAGAAGACAAGAAATTTTTGCAATTCACCAAATTTCTAATATTTGAAGATGATGAGTGGATTTGATATATACTAATCCATGTCCATGATGAGTTCATGTGGCTAGAAGTGCCATTCAAAATATCCAAGGAAGCTATTTGTGTAGTTATAGGCTTAAATTCCACTGGTAGACTTCCAGTTTTGAAGTCTATGAAGAATGATGAGGTTACTAGAGTGACTAGCTCACACTAGGACATAAGGGAAATGACAATACACAATATTGCCAAAATGGACGTAAAATTTGCATCTATGGTTATAGGTTACAAGATTTACCACTCGAGCCAGTGGGAGAATACTATATCCGACACAACCATTTATGTAGCATATGAAATGATCAAACAAAATGCAGATTATGATCTATGTGAATTGCTCAAAAATAAACTATGGGAGAATCTAAGAAAAATCAAGAAGGACAAGAAGAATGTATTCAAGTTCAAAAACCTACTGATCTGTCTGTATTTTTACTTATCATGTGAGGTACTAGGAATTGGTAAAGTTCAATGGCTCAATGATGTGCCAGTAGCTATTCAAATCTGGGATAAGTTATGTGGTCTTGGTGATTGACAGACCCGCAACACAATTCTATTGGGACACTTTAAAATTTTTCAAAGCTTGATGCATGCCAGAGAGAGAATTCCTATTGCAGTAGTGGAGTAGTATAAATACACTATATACTTCATGATATACATTGACCAGTGTCATATGGAAGTTGCAGATCCTAGAATAGTTTGGATCATGCCTATGGGTTATGAAGTTGGTGAAAACATTCTAAGGATGTATGTAGAACACCTGCTAAATTCTCCACTAGATTAGAGTGAAGAAAGATTTGGTACTTATGCAAAGAAAATATTACAAGTTCATTCAAAATTGAAAAATCCCATGTCAATCAGAAAGGTAAGAAAATAGATAGAAGCCTTTGCGGAGAGTATGGGTCTTCCAATGGAAAAATTGAAAGAAATTAGAAGGAAAAGAGATAAAGCTGAAGCACCTAAGAAAGAAAAGGGAGAATCAGCTGGTCTGGGAGCATATTTTGTTAACACTAGATCTACTAGGATTTCCCCTACAGTACAGTCAAATCAAGTCGAAGCCTCTACAAGAAGAAAGAAGAATAAAAGCTCAAGAGCTTACAAAGTTGTATCCACATATGAAGAGGAAGAAACTGACTCAGAAGAAGTAGTAAGAGAGATGAAGGCTACTGGGACTCATGCTGTCAAACTGAACAAGAGAAAACCTTTTGGAAAAGGTGAAGAAGCAAAGAAAAAGACCAAAGTTGACAAGCCCAGTATTTTTGTGGAGGAAGTTGAGAATGTAGTAGTAAATGATGGAAATCTCATGCCACTCTGTGACCTTTATGAGAATTTTGATGAATCTGGTAACAAGATTCTTGAAGAAGCTATAGTTAAGCACTTGAATTTTTTCAATAAAACTCTGGTTGAAATCATGTCTGGCTTGCCTACAAGTCTATATGAAGCTTTGGAATCCAGGAGAGAGAGTTCTAGAACAGAGGAAGAAAATTTGAGGAAAAGAGTTCTTGTCGATTTGTACCCTGAAATGACAATTGAAGAAATGGATTTATTTCTTCAAAGAGCTAAAAAGGAATTCAGAAGCAATTCAAGAGTAAATAAACTCATGATTGGTGACATTGATGTTGTTATCAGTGAAACTAAGCTAATTTTTGAAGAACTTTTGTCAAAAGAAAGGATAAATATTGAGGAGATCAATACTGAATGTGTTCAAGGCAATGAAGAAGTGAATGTGAAGGTAAATGAATCAGAAGAAGGGAATGTGTATGAAGAGAACATGAATGTGTCTAATCCTCTAGTATTTGAGGATATTCTGACTTCTCCAAATGAGGAAAACTCAGAAACACCTATGGTGACTAAGGTCCAAGTTGAGGTAATTGCTGAAGAAAAGGAGGTGCATACTGAAGAAACTAAAATGCCTAAAGTCAATCCTGAAGCTGAATCTAAGGCTGAAAAAGGAAAGCATCAGGAAATCAAAATAAAGGAGGTGAAGGAATTTATGTTGGAGTAATAGGATGAGTCAGATCCTGAGTTGGATAAAAACTCAATTAACCTTTCCACTCTGTCTTCAATCTAGATGTTGAAATTCACCAACATTTCCCAAGCTAAAGCTAATGAGAGGATATTGAAAACTCACATTAAGGATAATGAACTGCTAAAACTTGCATATAGAGTTCTACATAAATTGATGCCTACATATGTAATGGACCCATCAGGCTCCTCCTTTGGTGAGTTAAATAATTTAATAAACTCTGTAGATTCTCATTTTGAATCTTTTGAGAAATTAGCTCTAGCTAAAGTGAAAAAGGAGTTCAAGGAGAAGAGAGTTGGTAACCTAAAAGAATTGATTGCCAAAGACAAAGCTCTGTTGAGTACTTGCATAGAGAATGTCCAAGGTGATATATCTAAAGGACTAAAGGTGTACAAATCCTGCTTAGTCTTGTCCAAATTTACTGAAGCAGATGAGAAGAAAGTGAAAGACATTGAGCAATAGTTGGTTACTACTTCCAACACTTTTGACCCATTAGCCTATAGTGTTTGTCATCAAGAAAGTCAAGTAATGTCTTTGCTCAATCAAATAAAGAATATGAAGCTTGAAAATGAGAGGATTATTAGTAGAGTATGTGAACTCAGGGGGCTAATAAGTCCAAAAATTGAGACAATGGTAAATGCTTTGAAAGAAGCTAAAGGTAATGTGACCGCTCCTGATCTAGTAAGTCTTGAAGCTACAAAAACCTTGTCATATCTTCTCTATGGTCATATTACCATTTTGGACAGTCTAAAAAGTGTGTGGGACTCAAACTTAAGTGGACTGAAGAATTTCTTTGCAGACATCTTCAAATTTTTATAAGTCTCCAGATATGCTTGTATAGTTTTTTCAATTTTGGATTCCCCAATTTTGTCATTGATGTCAATGGGGGAGAGAGTGAAGTGAAAAAATCCTTGATATTCTTAGGGGGAGCAGCATTTTGTATTTTGGCAGTGTACTTATCAAATTCGACACTTAGTCATTTTTCACTAAGTGTTGCCATCAATGCCAAAGTGGGAAATTGTTGGAATATTGCTTCTAGTGTTGTCATTAATGGCAACTGAAGTCATCCCCATGGTCCACAGTTCAATATCTAGTCATACTGACAAATGAAGTGGAATACTGTGTATTACTAGTAGATTACTTGTGGAACAGGGTATCCAGTCAGATAGCTTCACCGGATCATCATGTTGTGTTGTGGATCTCTAGAATTGATTGTTTAGCACTAATATATTCTTATCATCAAGTTTTGTGGTGTTGCATTAGTTGCAATATGAGTTTGGAGGTCCGGTAGGATATTTTCTATTTATTTGTTTGTTGTAGCCAACTTAGTGAATGTGGTGCGATGTGGATGTGTTAAGTGAAATAATCTAAGATGTTTTTATGTTCAAATGATTAATTTTGGGTCATAGCTATGGACTAGGTTACTTGTTTGGATACGCATCAAATTTTTCATGTTATTGGACTGACAAATTGTAAATATTCTTAAGTTTTAATGAGCTGACTTGTATTGATTAAATCCCTACTCACAGATATATTTAGAGGATTGATTACATCATTTTGAATAATGAAGAAGGTGTATTGGTGTATGTTGTGAATATCTAAGCAGCATTTGAGCGATATCATGCACAATTTCACTTGCGCATAAAGATTTTGTGTGTGAACTTGAGAAAAGCAGAGCAAAATTTTGATATTAGTCAAAAGGATAGAAGTTCATCATCAGAGCTTAATCAGAACTATAATCAAGAATTAGTAGATTCTATCCAATCAGTTCATTTTCTTTTGGATCTATTCCAATACTTTGTAAGGGCAGTGAGCTCATCCTCTTGAGTAGTGAGCTCTAGGCAGTGAGCCTGAATGCAAGTGCATTCCCATTTTATAATATTTATTTTGGGTATACTTAGAACTTATTGTGGACTGGCCATCCACCATGGTTTTTCCCTTAACATATTTTCCACGTAAAAATCTATGTGTTATGGTTGTGTGGTTTCTTGCTTTCTTTTTTTGCATATTATTTTTGATTAAATGTTCTAAGTGGATTGAATGTCAAAATAATAAAGCTAATTTTTGCACAACACTGATTCACCCCCCCTCTTAGTGTTGCTTGTTTCCAACATGTTTCTCTATTGTTTCTTGGTGTTCATGGATTTTTCTAGATCATGCTCTTTCTTTGTTTTATGTCTTTGTTAATTGGTCTACTCATGGTCGAATATTTTTCTCGGTATGTTCACGTTTTCATTTTCTTGGCCAACATGATGGGTGTAACGTGTTGTGGATCCTTGGAGATTAAAATTTGAATGTTTGGTGCACTCGAGAATATTTTTTTGGGTCTTATCATGATATTAGCTGATGGTGTTTGATCCACATTGAAAATTTATTTGTAAATTTGGGCCGACATTGAAAATATGTTTTATATTTCTGGCCGACTAGTTTGTTGATGTAATCTCATGTTGCTAATATATAAGAGCGATTTTTTTATTGGTGTAAAGTGTGCTTGGTGTGCTCAGTGTGCTCCTATGTGTTTATGTGCAAATATCATTTGATTTTAGAGTAGAGTGTGAAGAAGATTGAGTGAAGTGTGAAGAAGTTTGAGCGAAGAGTGAAGAAGGATTTTTGTGCTTAACTGGAACTATAATTAGGCTTGTGTAGAAGCTATTTTCTTAGTTCATACTTTGTGGACCTAATCCATATTGTTGTGTATTGTTGGGCAATGATCCCTCTTGTATTTTAGCAGTGAGCTCTAGGTAGTGTGCCTGAATGCAAGTGCATTCCCATTATTTTTCATTATACTTTTAATAGGGTATAATCTTGTGGACTAACATCCATCATGGTTTTTCCCCTAACAAGGTTTCCACGTAAAAAATCTTGTTGTTCTCTATGTTTCTGATGTGTTGAATGTTTATGGTTTATTGTTTATTCATCAGATCTCAGATTGAGTTAAGTAAAGTTTGAAAAGGTTTAAATATTTTGTGACAACTGATTCACCCCCCCTCTCAGTTGCCTACCCTTGTTTTTCCAACAATGATAAATTAAAAGATAAGATCATAAAAAAGATAAAAATAAGTGTAGTACCACTTGCCATAGCTATTTGATGTTTCAAGATGTTATCCATTAGTGTTGTCTATTGCAGGAATGTTTTATCTGTTAAGACATATATTAGGATGTTGATGAATTATCGATAAGTAGGTAGTTGATACTTTCGACATTATTTATAGTTTAATAGTGATCAAGTCATTTTAATTTTTACTTTGGAAGTTTCAATTTTGATGTTTTCTTTGTTTGTAGATTGCTTTTTCAAAGGTTGAATGTGATGATTGTTTATTATGGATGGATATTTTATTGCAAATAAATGACAATGGGGATAAGACATTTTTGAGATTTTTGATTTATTTGGTGCTATTTTTGTTGTTTTTGGGAAATTTAGAAAAAAATATGGGGACCTAAAGGGACTGACCTAGTTCCTTGGGGGTTGATTAGAGATTAGCCTTGCCTTTGTGATGAATGCAAAGATATCATAGTTCAACTATATTGACTAACTCTATTTTTGGAGTTTTCTGGATTTCATGAATTTTTTGGATTTTAATGATATTTGAATGTATTCCTTTTTTTTGGGGGGGACTAACCTAGTGCCTTAGGGGCTCATGAGTGATGGTATTTCCTACATTATACACACAAAGGCTCATAGTTTAATTGTTTGATAGGAGTATGGTTTTGACCTTTTTTTATTTTTTTAATGCTTTTTTTATAGATTTTTTATCAATTTTAAAAACCATGATGGACACCTAAGGGGATTGAACTAGGGCCTTAGGGTTTGGTCATATATTAGAATTTCCTATGTTATACACATAGAGACCATGTAGTTTGACTAGTATGGACTTAAAGCATCATTTTTTGGGGGGATTTTGGTGTTTTTTAACTTTACTTTTTATTTTGTTTGTTTTCTATATTTTTTTTTATTTTTGATAGTTTTTGACCATGATGGGATGTACAAGGATCCAATCTGCTACCAAATTTAGGACGTTTCCCCTAGTTCGAGACAAGATTATGTTCAATAGGGTAGATGGATGAAGATAGTGTAACAAGGTTCAACACTTGATCAGTTGCCGAGCTATGGTTGGATACACATTTTATTATGAGACAGATGGGATGAATGCTATAGATAGTGCTAATAGATAGAGATGTAGGTATTATTCAAATGTAGCACCTATTTTCTAGGTTTTCATTATGGTACCTGTCTGAGAAGTTCCACAAAGTGGTTTTCACTAAATGAACATTTTATTTCTCTTTACTATTTTTCTTTCTTTTATTATTTTTTTGTTTTTTTGCTTGGGATATTCTGATGCATTCAAGTGTAAATTTTTTTGAGATGGATTCTATTTAGAGGTTTGGATAAAGGTTCTCCTTTAGGAGTAGCCAACTGATATGCCCCCGAGCCATAGCTTTTTGTTATGATGAAAGGTTGAAACCAATTTGGTTCAAACTTCCACTTCCCATCCTAATTTAGTTGGATCTTCTAATTCTCTTTCAACACTAGGTCACCTACTTGAAAGTTTCTATTTTTAATCTTCTTGTTATAGCTTCATTTGAGCTGATTATGATAAACATGGAGATAGTTTAACATGCTCAAACACCTATCATCTAGGAGATCCAACTCATTCATTCTAGACACCTAATATTCCTCATTTTTTACCATGCCTTTCAAGGATACTCACAGTGAGGGGATCTCAACTTCAATAGGTATGATTGCTTCAGATCCGTAGACAAAGGAAAAAGGTGTGGCACTTTTGGGTGTGTGGATGCTCGTTTAGTAATCCCATAAGGATAGATTTAGTTGCAAATTTTAATCACAACCGATGTCATTAATAGTCTTTTTCAATATTTTTAGAATGGTTTTATTGGATGCTTTAGCCTAACTATTTCCTTGGGGATAGTAATGGGGTCAAGAATTGGTGTTGGATAGAAAAAATTAAACAAAATTCATAGAAATTTTGGCTCTTGAATGGGATTATTTTGTTCATTATGATAGTTTAGGGAATTTCGTACCAACAGATCAAATAATTCAAGATGATTTTAGATATTTGATTCCCTATGATGTAAGTTAATGGAATGGCTTCTATCCACTTTGTGAAGTATTTGGTTGCAATGAGAATGAACTTGTGCCTATTGGATGAAGTGGGAGATATCTTTCCTATCAAGTCTAATCCCCACCACGAGAAAGACCATGGTGTTGTTATAGGTCATAGCTCTTGTGTTTGTGCGTGAACAAGATCATTGTGCTATTGAAATTGGTGATATTTTCTTGAGAAATGGATGGATTCCTATTCCATTGAGGGCCAATAATACCCTATTCTCAACAATTTATGTACTAGATTAGGTCCACTAGAGTGAGACCCACAAATACCTTCATGCACTTCTTGTAAAGCATTTTGTTCTTCATCCATGTTGAGACATCAAAGTAATGTTTCTTCTAGACTTCATTTGTATAGGGAATCTCCTAAGACAATGAATTAGGAAGTTCTACAGACAAAGGTTTTCATTTGGTTTGTCATTAAGTTAGGGGGTATGATACTATGTTGGATATAGGAAAACGTATCTGGAACCATGGCGAGTTAGGACCAACAACATCACAAATAAGTTTTGATTTTGGGATATCAAATGTCAATATAAGTAGTTTCTCCACAAGGAATTCATATTTGGGAATGTTTTGTGGAATGCTGAGGAGTGAGCTTGTTATTTCCATAGAATCAACTACTTTGTTGATTCTAGGAACTTTTTCAAAGGTGATGAGGACAAAGTACTGCTTGAAACTTTCCACCATTCTTTTATATGGTATTACCTTGTCATCATTTGTTTGATATTCATCATTTACCTATCTTATTACTAGTTGAGATTCTCCATAGACCTGTATTTCTTTTATCCTCCATTCTATGACCATCTTAAATCCAATGATGAGTGCTTCACATTCAGAAATGTTGTTGGTACATGGAAAGGAAATCATGTAATCCCTGGGTATACTATCGCTCTACAGTGTGAGAAATAGGATACCAGCTCTTGAGACATGTTGAGTGTGGGACCTGTAAAATTACAAGGTCCAACGACTTGACTGTTCTATTACAAGTATGGTTTCATCTAGGAATTGTGATACTAGAGGTTGATGGTCTATTGGTGCATCTACTAGTTGATATATTATTATTTGTCCCTTTATGGTCTTTTTGTCAATGTACTCTATGTCAAACTCACTAAGTATCATTACCCACTTAGAAATCCTCCCTAGTAGAGTTTTCATTGCTAATATATACAAGGGACCCAACTTTTATATCGGCTTTACTTGTTTGTTTAGTATGTAGTTTCTTAGCTTCTATGTTGCAAACATGATAAATAGACACACTCTTTCTATGGGTGTATAGTTTAATTCATAGCCCACTAGTGTTTGGTTGATATAGTATATTTTTGTTTCCTTGTTATTGTCATCTAGTTGCACTAAAAAATCTCCTAGAGCTACCAATGGTGTAGATACATACAAGATCATTGCCTTTTCTTGACTTGGAGGAATTGATACTGGTGGAGTAAGTAATCCTTGACCTATTGGAAAGCTTAATCACATCTACCATCCCATTTGAATGTTATGTCCTTGTGTAGAAAATAGGTGAATGGATGGCACTTGTCTACTAATTGTGTGATGAACCACCTGATGGATTGTAGTTTACCTTGTAGAATTCTCAATTGTTTTAGTGTTTTTGGAGGAGGTGTAGGGAAAAACTATGGACTACAAACTTATCTTTATATTCTTATAAAATAGTTGTATGAATATAATTGGTATGACTTCTCAGTTTATTCTTGTATGTCAATCTAGGGAATGTAAAGTGACAAAAGGTATTGGGGCTATTTTCCTAAGGGCTTAAGACAATAAGTTGAGAAAAAATTAGAAACACTCTTTTGGAAACAAGTATTCAACTTTCACACTTTCTAGAAATTGTTCTAATTTTCATTCTTTAAACAACTCATGATCTAGTAAGAATACTCCTTAGATCAGATATTATAATCACACTTGAATGAAATGCAGAACACTGATCAAATAATCTTAATTGATTGGACGTTAGGAAGTTGCAATGCGACATGAAGTTGTAGTGTGACATGAAGTTGCAGTGCAACAAGAATTTGTGGTGCAATAGGAAGTTCATAGGACTGAATGCAAAGTAATCTTTCAAAAATAGTAAATATGACTGAACAACAAGTATCTTACTAAAGCAAATGATTTTTTGGCAATAAAAATAATGATTGCATCAACAGAAAGTTGATCACACTAATTGTAATACTGAACCAATTACATAAGCTGAATATTAAAACTTCCCAAGGTTAAAAGGAAATCAAATAAAAAACTTCACACTATAAAATGCATTCAACATAAATCAAATCACACTGAATGTAAATTATAACTAATCAAAACATGAAACAACCTCACCAAGTATCTCGAGAGGGGGCCCTTCCTTTGGTTCATAAGGTGAGTGGAAAGAACGATGGTTACACTAACTCAATACCACAAACATTTGATTCTATTCATCCAGTTTGTAGCAAAATAAAATGTATTTATGTTCTCTATTCTCTTTCTCTCTATCTATCTTCTATAGTCTAAATCATACCATATATATAGATGTGGTCAGCACATCAAATACTATAAACTACGATTAAGGGAAGTTATTTTTTGTTATCGCTAATGGCCAACATACAAAATATCAAGTCTTTGGTTTGGCCACAGGCCATAAACCCAAAACAACATTAAAAATAGTCTTGAAATGTAATGAAAAAATAGAAGAAAGTTGTTGCACAACACATTCAACTCATCATTTGTCATTCCTTGTGTTCTACAACCTTCAAGGGTTGTCTTCCACATGGTCAGTTCCTTCAACATAATCAATTCTTGTAGCAAATCAATCAAATTATGTCACTATCTCAACATTTTGTCATTTTGGAAGTATTCCTCTACTCTTTATAAACATATTAAATATTCTTTACTTTCATAATAATTAATGGAAAAAGGACTTAGGAAAGAGGGAAAAAAGGTAATGGAATGAAACACAAAAGGCATAGGAATTAGACATGTTTTTCACCCATCAGGAGGTATTTCTAATATAACTTTTACCTTGGCAAGATATACCTTGATTCCTCTTCATGATACTATTTAACCCAACAACTTTCCAGAAGTTATGCCAAATATACAATTCTTTGGCTTGAGATGCAAGTTGTATTCCTTTAGCCTATCAAATACCTTTGGTAGGTTAGCCAAATGATCTTCTATCTTGATGGATTTTTCCAATATATATCCACATAATCCTCCATAGAGATATGCAACATATCATGGAAAATTGTGGTCATTGCTCGTTGGTAGGTTTCCCCTGCATTATTCAAACCAAATTGCATGACGTTCCAACAGAAGGTTCCCCATGCATGGGTAAAAGTCATTTTATGTTGGTCTTTGGGAGATATTTTTAGTTGATTGTATCCAGAGAATATTTCCATCAATGAGAGCATTTCATGTCTCGTAGTTAGGTCTACAATCATGTCAATGTTGGGTAGAGGGAAGTCATCCTTCAGATATGCCTTATTTAGATCCCTAAAGCTGGTGAAAATTCTCATTGCCCTAATGGGTTTTGACACTAGTACAAGGCTCAATACCCACTTAGTCATTGGGTCAAATGAAGCCCACACCTACAAGTTTTTGAAGTTCTAATTTGACCAAGCGTGCTATCTATGGGTGCATTTTGCATAGCTTTTATTTGACAAGTTTAGCCCCAGGGAACACTGTTAGGTGATGTACTACCAAGGTAGGATCCAGCCTTGGCATGTCTACATATTTCCATGCAAATTTCATTTTGCACTCATTGATAAATGCCTAGAAGTTTACATTTTCCTCAGGATCAAGTGATGTTGCATGATATATTATTTTTGGTGTTTCTGATGTGCTGACATTAATAGGTTCAGATTCTTCAACTAAGAGTGTTGATTTCTCTTGATATTCTATAGTGGGGAGATTGAATCCTCCATCTTCAAGCACCTCAAAGATGTTTTCACCTTTAGATACATCCTTTGTTTTTCTCTTTTCATGATTCGATAAAGTTACATTGTGGTTTTCTTTAGGAGACCTCTTTTTGTTTTTGTAATTCTTTTAATTTATTTTTGCGACTAGAAGATGCAATCTCCCCTCCAAAATATGCTCCTTGATCTAGTTCCATTACAAAACCTTATTTATGATCTCCTTGCAGTATATCAATTCGACATCCCATGAACTTTGCAATAGCCTCATCATTTTGGAATGTGTACAAAACTTGTGTATGATGTTGTTGGTCCCAATCTATCAACTATGTATAATGAAAGGATATTTTATCATTGGTATTAGCAAAGCTTATGGAGGTTATAGCTAGGGTAGGGACATCAATTTTATGAAGGCTCCATAAGCTATCTAGGTTATACTCACTAGAGTCATAAGAATCCCATTAGTATTCATTGGAATATGTTTCAATATGGTCATCATTAGATATAGGTTCGACAGTGACGATATTTATGTTGACGTTTTCAAACATGTTTTGGATATATAGGTAGTCATCTAGATGTTCATAATTATCCGACGTCTCAATAGTGGTAGAAGTAGCTCCTTCCTTGCAAGAGGTGCTTTTGGTACTTGTGGCAGTCTTACTTGATGAACCATATCCTAGTCCAAGATTCTTTGAACATTTTTACATAATAATTGGTTCTCATCTACCTTGTCCATGTGGACCAAGGCCACCTTGTCTAGCGAACCCCATGTTTTTGGCTATCTGATATCCTTTACTGTTTTCATCAATAGGAAGGGGAGGTAGTGGTTTTTCTCATCCTTCTTTGTATATCCATGAAGATAGGTCTTCTTCACATAATTATTCATCTTGCATGTCTCCCCACTTGGTGAAAATGTTGGGTTTGACTTCCATTGTCACACCTTGAACATGTCTAATCTCTTTTGGTCCTCCATAAGTTTTTGGTTTTGAGGGATGCATTCCAATACAAAAGGATTGGTTGAAGTGGTATTCCTCACAACCCTTTTCAAGTACTTGTATTTTTACATCAGATTTAAGTTGCTCAATTGATGAAGGTGCAAAGGATGACAAAGGTAGTGATGATGGGTCAACGTATGAGAAGGAGTGGAAAGATATATCATTGTTGGGAATTTGTAGGATCTTTTTGTACTTCTCCAATTTGGAATAGTAATGAAAAGGTTCAGGGTTGGCATATATGGTAACTTCCTTATTATAATAAGGAAATTTTAGATACTAATGAAATGTGGAAGGGACTTCTTGTAAGTCATGTATCCATGCTCATACCAAAAGAAGGTTGTATGGTATCTCAAGATTCAACACTTGACATGTTGTGTCTTCTATTTTTGGCCCAATTTGAACTGACAGTTTGATTGTTCCTTCTAAATTTCACTCCATGTCATCATAATATTTTATGGTGATACTCTTTTTTTATCAATTACATCATCAAAATATCCCAGTTGTTTCACTAATTTTAAGGTATAGATGTTCAAGGCTACACCGTTATCTATCAGCACTCTCTTGACTTTGTGCTTGTTGACACAAAGTTCTAGATAGAGAGCTTGATTGTGGAATGATTCAAAAGCTTTAGGATGGAGATTAAGGAAGGAGTTTTTTTAAGCTATTCCACAATGCTATAGTAATTTGATGGCTTACTTGTGGCTTTTACTAGGGGTGGGGCTCCTTGGATTGTAACTCGCCCTCTTTGTGTAGTTACGTTGCATTCAATATCTCCACCTAGCATGGTTACAACTTGGATGGTATCTTCGTCATGAGAGATGTTTCCTATGATTTCATCATAGGAAAAGTTGGGCTTATGGTAATCTTGTTCTTTTCCCTTTTTGTTTCCCCTAGAATGTTTAGGGATTGGATCATTATAAATCTTCAAGTCTTTGTTTCCTAGTCGATGTTCTATGTCAACCTCTCCCTCTTTGATTAAATCTTGCATGATGTTCTTGAGCCTCATGCAATTGTTGGTGGTATGACCCTTAATTTTTTGAAATTCACATTGGTCATTCTCGTTATACCAAGGGGGTTTAAAATTTGGCTCCTCATCATTTTCTCTTTCATTAATTTTGATGAGGTTCTTTTGGACTAATTTGTGCATAATCACCTCAAGGGATTCTCCTAATGGAGCGAATTTTCTTCAAGGTTGGTCATATTGTCTTGGTGGTCTCCTTTCATTATCCTATCATTGATTTTGTTGCTGATTGTTTGGAGCATAACCTTGTTGTGTTGTTTGAACTTTATTTTGTGGTACATTGTACAACCTTAGCATCGACCACTCCATCATTGGTTATATTTTTATTTTTAGCCCATATCTTGGGTTTGTCATTTGAAGTAGAAGATTGATCTTTGGGGTTGTAAAGTTTGATTACTCCCCTTGCAATGAGGGCTCTTTCAATGAGTATACCCTTTTCAATAGTTTCTTTAAAATTTCTTGGGAATAACACAGTGAGTTGGTAATTGATGTCTACATATACGTTGGAGATAAAGATATCTACAAGCCATTTCTCTCAAATTGGACACTTATATTTTCTCACTTTGTTTCTCCATATTTTTAGATATGAGGAAAATAATTCACCTTGACTTTGTTTAATTTTATAAAGATTGGTGATCGTAATGACCTGTTCTATGTTGTACAAGAAATGGTTGACAAATTTATCTGACAACTCATCAAATGTTCTGATACCTGGCAGCAAACAAGAGAACTAGTTTATAGCGGGCCCATTGAGACTTCATGGAAAAGGCCTCATTAAGTAGGTATCATTTCATTGTAGTTCCATGCAAGATAATGAAAATTCATGTACGTACTCTTGAACCAAATGAAAAATGCGAAGTGGGATGGAAAATGCCCACTCCTATTCTCTCTTGGTCACTCAATAATGCCCTAGGACCCCAAATTGGATTGAGTATTAACCCAAAGGGTGAGTCAATTCTCAACAAGAAGGACCTAGGAGGGGGTTCTTTAAGCTTTAAGGGGTTCACCACCAAGCAAAGGCTTGGGAAAGACACTTTAACATTCAACTTACAAAACCTAATAATGCAACCTAAATGGTGGATCGAAATGATGAAAGTATGCAATAGAAATTTAGGATGTGTGTACTTGGGGAGTCTAGAAATGCAACAAGGATTCTAGAGATGCAAAAATGTTGTAAAAAAGTGTAATGGAGGACTAAGACACCCTTACTGTTGTCTTAGTCTAGTTGCTATTTTTTAGGGTAGATGCAGAATCTTCAGATGTCGAAACTAGATCTGAAAGAATCTCTGAAAAATACCTTTGGGAGGACTAAGATGCCCTAGGTGGTGACTTAGTCCCATCTAGAATTTCTAAAATCTCCAAATGTGATCCTAAGGCTCAAGGTCTACACTTTCTTCTTCTTAGATCTCAAGTTCTGAAACTTCTGAATTTGTCCTGTAGGCGGGTTTTTGTGAACATGAAAACTTTGCAACTTTTACAAATTTGCACTTCAAATGATCTTCAAGTATTCAAACTAAATCTATAATCACAAACACATGAGAGACGAAAAACTTGTTGATTGTTAGTAAATGGGGGTTTGCCTTGGTCAAACCCCTTTTTGGTAATTAAACCTTGAAATAAAATAAAATAAAGAAGGAAAATAGTGAATGAACAACATGCAATGTTACAACTCACCAAACCCTTATTGTGAAGTTTGCAAACTTGTGTGAGGTGGCTGGCTTGGATATGGATCTTGAAATGCTTGAATGCTTGATAGATGTTGACTTGAATTGCTTGCTTGAATCAAAACCCTACATCACAAATGTTAGCTCAAAAACACACATGATGCAAGAATATCCTTGATATGATGCCTGAATCTTGATGATGGCTCCAAATTCTTGATGAATTTCTCTTGAATGCTCTTGTGAACTCAATTATGCTATGATGAATGCTCTCAAAAAATTCTTGTATGAAAAATGAATGAAGGAACCTTGTATTTATACTTATCTATGCTTAATATCTTGAAATTACACCACAACAAGCCAACATATGAAATCATTGATTAAAGGAGGCTAAATCCTGCCAAGATTTGAAATTAAATCCTAAAAATACCTTAAGGGGGACTAAGATTCCCTAGGTGGTGTCTTAGTCCCGAGGCATGAAACTCGAGGCACAGACTCCAAAAAGGGGCCCATTTAAGGTGGATTTGAAATCACAGTCCCAAGACCTTTGTGGGAAAAAGAAGCCCTAGGTGTCATCTTAGTCCCAACCCAAAAATTATGGACACAGCCAAAATCATTAAATTATCATTTCCCCTTTGAGGTTTGTTGAGATTAGCCATAAAAAGATATAAATCATTAAGCTTGTGGATGCAAAATAGGACCAATTAAGACATAAATAGGGATAAATAAAGCAATGTAGGCCCAAAATAGTGTGAAAATGCAAGGGTATAAATTTTCCTACACTACAACTCTATTGGATCTCCTTTCCCCCCATACTTGTCAAATTTTGGTATTTCAAAGCCTTTGGGGAAAGGAACCATGGACAAGTTTTGATCAAAAGGATACAAACAAATATCCTATAGAGCATAGGTCTTTTTTGGCTTTACAATTTGTATGTCTGATATTCTTTGATTGAGTGTTTGTAGTTACACATTTATGTCATTGTTTAGTGTACTTTCTAGAGGATTTTGTACTTTGTAGCTCTATTGTCCCATGAAATTTGTTTGATCATAAATGAGATATTGTGTAGTTATAGGACCTTGAGGACCATGTTGTGTATAAAGTATGTTGGGTCCTTATTGCATGTTGGAGGTGGTGGAACCCCTAAAATTTTTTGTGCTCCACTGATTAAAGTTTGCAAAATTTGGCTATTTCATGTCCTAGCGATTGGGGTTTGTGTCACTCTTCATTTCTAGGGTTATGTGTGCTTTTAAACCCTCCAAAAACCCTAATTCTTATTCCCTTTGAAAATTTTATATTTCATTGTTGACTACTTGTAGCCTATTCCTAGTTATTCAAGTCATAACCTATTCCATTGAGTTCATCTACTTATCAACCCCTTAATCCTAACAGCCCCAGTCATTACCCATTGCTCTATTAGAAATATTGTTATGCAGGTTGCAAATCCTAAAATATTCACTATATGATCCTAGACTGAGCATTAATAATTTTATCATTGATTAAGGTCTAAGCCTTAACTCTTATGTCCCTATCCTTCGTATTCCTAGTTAGGACCCTTTTTAAGAACTAACTTGTGCACCTGCATATTTCCAGTGTTATGAGGACCGTTGGATCTTCGAGATCAAATACTTACTACTCCTCGTGCCCCTGCTTCATTGCAATTTTCTATTAAAATAATTTGGTGGGCTAGTGGGTAGGCATCATGCATCATGTCTATTGGTGGGCCCTTTAGTCTTCAAAGGAAACAGTAAATACACTTTGGTGAAATCAACAAAAGGTATTGAATGATGTGTCTTCATCTAGATTGTTCCTTGTGCCCCCACCTGATTTTAATTTGTATTAAAATAATCTCATGGGTTGGCATGCTAATGACATGTGTCCCCTTGATAGTGGGACCCATCAAGCTTTGAACAAATCTAACACTCTGTTTGTTGAGATCAACAGTTGAGGATGGATGACGTGGTTTAATCTTGATCGCTTCCTACCATCCCATGGGGGACCCACCTCTACCTCTCATCTCTCAATGGAGAAGCAAGGAGACATCACATGGAGTCATTTGAGTGACAAAAGGAAAATTATAGAAATGGAAATATTAATGAAATATTTCAAGCGTAGGGGTATGGATGGTAAAGTCTGTGCTACTAAAGGAACTTTTAAGCATGTGTTACAAAAGCAAACAATATTTTTTAATCTTGGCCTTCAATTGTTTCTACAGGTTATGTGCATAGGCAAGTAGTATTATGGTAAGAAATGCATATTTTTGAGGCTCCAGATTGAATCTAAGCCCTTCCCTGCCTCCTCACTACTTAAAGTTGCACACAGGTTAAGACCAGCGGGGAAGTGGGGAATCCAATACATGGATTTTCCCAATGGGGGTAGAGGTGGTGGAGCTCATGAATGACTTGGATCTTGGGTCCACATAGCCTTTTTTTGATTGGTCAAGAATGATTGAGGGCTACATTCATCTTTTTCAAACTCTGTTGATTGAATCTAGGTCATTTATCTAGCCATCTCATCATATGATCAACGGTCAACATTCAAAATTGATTTTGAAGGAAAATGAGCCATTCTGGTTCACGTGAGTGAACCATAATGGTAGACAAGACATAGAGCTACTAAATTGGAAGGTTTTAAATCCATTAAAACTTGTTTTAAAGCACAATTGAAGATTGTTAAATTCATTCTATGCATTCAAGGAGTTCGTGTTATGATTTTCTGGCAATTTCAACAACAAAATTAGGGTTTTCAAGCACTTTGCAAACCAGTAAGTAAAATCATTTACTTGCTTCTATAATTGCTTAGACTTGTTTTATTACACTCACTCAAGTATTTGGTCATTAGGGTTTCATTGTTTATGCATTTCTTTCAAGGTTTGATGTAAATTCAAGGAAATTAGCTTGTTTGGTTCTGTTATTTTCTAAGTCAAACCCGTGCCTAAGTCGTAAGTCGCTAGTTTTCTGAAAGGAGCCCTAGTTTGTAAACCTTAGAATCATGGCCCCAAAAGTAAAAGAATCCTCATCTAAGGGAAAAGCCTTTGGCTCAAAAATCCTCATCAGACCTATAGTCCTGGACCTGACTGATCAATTAAAACCATCAACTTATGGAAAACCTAAAGGCCAATTACTCTTTTGAGGGAAATAAATTGTAGAAGGACTAGTAGACAAGCAAAGTGCTATTAAATATGCCACATTGCCCTACACCTTGTGGAAAATTTCTAGTTGCTAGTTTAGGAAAAGGAACTGTGGCATTCCTATGGGTAACCCTTGGAATATAGACTTGGGAAAGGAAATTGTACCCAATGCCTATATGGGCGTGGAGTGGATTTGCTAAAGGAATTAGCTAGAAACTATGATCTATTCACGAAGACTATGAGGACATTCAATGGGATAGACATGGTTAAGGTCACCAGAGAAGAGATTGCAAAAAAATTTAAGCTCACTACATGGATTGAAGATATGGTGCCTATTGATGAGAACAATTCAAAGCAGATTATGAGAAGGTAAATCATCATTTAAAATTTCAATACTACCAATTTTTTTGGCATCTATAGATGGTAGAAGGGTAATCTTGGGTCCTTCAGACAAAGAACACTACCCCATCAGTTATTTTATATCCTACTTTCAAAGAACCTTTTATTCTATATTCCAAATTATTGGTTATGACCTAGTCATAAGCATGCCTAGAGATTGGATATACATGGCTGCACATATCCAACATCCCACATATTGCACATTATATGATTATGGAGGGTATCTAGCAAAAAGAAATCATGAGGGCCTGGTTGAGCTGAAAAAGGGTAAAGATGGAGTTAGATTCTTTTGGTACTTGTTTTTTATGCACATGTTATTGTTCAAGGGTGCTCCATATTTTGATCAAGATATAACATTAGAATAGAATAAAGGCAGCTTGGAGCTTCTTGTGCAATGTTGGATGGTTCAAGAGCACCTAGTTCACTAGTGGCCTCTCATAGGAAAATTTTGTCTAAATTGAATATTCACTTGTAAATTTGTATAAAAGGTCATATGAAGACCTATTTTATTGTATTTAAGGTTCTAAGTTGGTCATTAGGGGGGTTTGATAAGTCAAATTTCAAATAATGTAGTTTTATTACACAAATTGCAAAAAAAATGGCAAAAACTTGTAAAATTCAAAAAAATACAAAGGAATGTGAAGTTGGTTAGTTAGGAGAGTTGAAAAAACTGATGGAAATTTCTTTATAAAGCATTGTAAGGTTGAAGGAGAAGAGATACTTTGTAATATTGAATGAAATCTTATAATAAGTTTCCCTTTTTTCTTATTTTTTTGAGTCTTATTCCTTTTACCAGTCTTGTACGAACTATACATCAATTTTGTGGTTGTAATCTTGCTATGATCTTCTAAAGGAGTGTGTTATCCTTCAAGAAAAGTTGGTTTTGTGGGATTCTAGTTGTGTTTAGTACCAAACGTAGACAATTTTGTAAAACTAGTTTAAAAACCCAGTTAAGGGATTTTGAGAGTCTTATAAAGAAAATATTCTCCATCCCACCATTATAGGCTAGTAGAATGGTGGGATGGATGGTTTTTTGTTTATTTAATATGTTTTGAGTGGAATGTGTGTCAATAAGTAATAGGGAAGGCGTGGATATAAAGATTGTTTATGTTCCAAGTGGAAAATCTAATTTTTCCACTTAAGAATGGAGGCTACAAGCATGGCAATGAAGAACTAGCACATGCATAGGCTTGGTGATGATTTAAGAAGCCTTGGAAGACATAATAAGGCATGTTTCAAGTGGTGGCAAGAGTGTTCAAGGTTTGCAATGGTTTTTTACATTAAACCCTCATGCATTTGGTATTGTAAAGCCTAAATTAAGGGTTTTGAGATACAGTGGTTTGTAGAACCTTTTGGGCCTTGAAAGTAAGTGATTCTTGAGTTTTGAAGCATCATGAAAAAATGTTTTAAGTTTTTTATTGTTTTGGTGATGATTTAAAAGTACTTTTTTTGTTAAAATGGCCTAATGGGGGCTCATTGCCAGTGTTACAGGAAATTTTTCTAATAGTTGTTGCAAAAGAAGTGTATTTGATTTTGTGATATGTTGTTAATACCCTAAAATGGGTTCCTAAAAGTGTAGAGGTTAGGGAATGATGCTAAGTGATTGAAAGGAAACACCTGATTTAGCGATGTGTTGACCTACTAAGGATATAGTGGTTTGTTCGCTCAAAATAGAGAACATGCCAAAAGTGTGATATTTGTGAATGGATTGTGTTGAAATTGTTTACAAAATGGTACTGAAGTTATATCAATGCTTGGATAAAGTTTAGTTGACACAGTTTGATAGTTTTGGTGATTTGGAAATATGAGTCCATTATGCAAGAAGGATGTCTTGACTGCAGAGTAGGAAGATCTGATGGTTTTGTATTATATGTATTGAATTGTTTCAATTAAAACATGATGAATGTTGTTTCTTCGAATGCTTGATGATAGTTTGAAGGCTAGATTGCATTGGTTTGTTGTTATTAAGGATTAAGTTGCATAGATGGGAATATTTTATGCATGATGAAAGAATGGACATAGTTTCCTGATTGGATAATTGCTTGTTTCAGCCTAATCAATGTGGATGAAAGTAATGGCAGGACTATTGAGAGCTTGGAATTAGAAAATAGTGAATGTTTTCTTTTTACCTAAGTAGAATCAAGTTACAAGAATGGTGATAGTCCTAAATGTGGAATTAAGAAACGGTTTTTTGGTATGCATGTGGATCTAATTGATTGAGTCAAAGTTTTCTAATGTGGTTTTTGTCATGAACTTGACCATGATGCAAGTGTGTGGGTGATAAGAAGAAGTGTTGAAGTGAGTTGGCTTAATGATGCCTTGTGGTTTGCAAATGAAACAATAAGATTTTTGATGAAACGAGAAAGAAATTTTAGTTTCTTGTTCAATTTGATCTTCTCTTGATTCAATTAGGTTAGATGTACCCTGATGATTGAGTGTTTGATATGATGCTCTACATCACTGGACTACGGTCCTTGATAAGGATGATAGAAAGTTTGATTATGTGCTTTTCCAAAAAAAAAAATTCCTCCAAATTGAGAAGAGTGATGGTTGTAAACATGCCAAGGATTCCTAAAGCCTTGCATGATTTTTTGAGGCCTAAGGAAAGGAGGCCAGATATGGGTGTTGATTAAAAATGGGGGGATGTTATCCCTTATCCTACCTATACTTTTTTGAGGGTTTTTTGGTACAACTGTTTCACTCCACCTGCTACCCAAAGATGTGCCAGAGAGGTTTAGCTTTCTAGAACTAATGTGGCAATTGGGGAATGTGGACAAAAACCACCTAAAAGATTAGGGAAAGGGGACATTCTTCCGTTCATATACTTGCTTTTTTAGATTTTGTGATGATTAAATGAGGATGGGATAAGATAAATGATATTCGCAAGCCATTGAATATGAGAAGAGAAACAACAAGAAACCATGACTCTAAAGTATTCATGGCATGGTTGAAGATGAGGAATAGAAGCTCAAATTTTACTCATAAGTTTTATTTCCCTAAATATTTCTTTAGAAATATTTTTTATTTTCAAAGATAGAATGACAAGAAAGCAAAGTGGATTGATTTTGATAAATTGCAATGAGAGATAAGAGAAAAAGAATCCACAATTCACTGCTCTTGTTGAGATTCCTAGTGAAATGCAAAGGATAGAGCATATTTTCAAAAACTTTGGAACATTGGTTGGGAACCTACAAGGTGATAGAATAATTCAATAAAAAGGAAAGGCCATTGATACAAATGAACAAGATATGGGGGATACCCCTATAATGGAAGAAAAGCCATCTTACCAACCCCCTGAGCAAAAGGTCATTGTTTTCAAAAGGAATAAAAATAAGGTGAAGGGAAAGGATACAATTGTTGCTCCCTCTCAACCAAAGAAGCAAAGGATTCCTTCACCAGTGCCACAAATACACCTACATCTCTTCCAAGGTCAACTGGACCTGAGTTCATTAGTATTGATTCTCTGCCAAGGAAAGCTTCACCACCAAAAGAGCCACCTCAAAATAAATAAAAGGTTCAATCAACTGGCTTGGTGGACTATGAAGAGTATTCTAAAGAAGAGATCTTGGTCATGAAGGAAAAAATACAAGGGATGACATCTCCACCTAGGCATATTGTGCCACAACAGCTTGGTTTGAGACTAAGCAAGGCTCACCTCACTGGATGAAATAGCCAAAATGATGTAAGAGAAGAGTCATGCACTAAATTCATGGACAATGATTCATTTGTGTAGTCCAAGGCCTTCATGGAATTTGTTTGGAGGGCGAAGAAGGATGAATTTGTAGATAAAATTGTAGAGCGTAGGAGCCTCCATCTTGATTTACCTGATGCAGTCATAAAATCACAAGTAATAAAAGAAATGAAAGAGAAATATCAAAAGGTAACTGCATATGAGGGTAGAGAACTCGTAAGAAAAAGTGGAATTCTTTTATTACCCGAATGGGATTTATCTTCTATCATTGAATTTGATACAATAAAGAGATATGATAGACCCCTCTATAACTCAGAAGAAGAAGCTACAATTGCACTGCAAGGATTTGCATTCAGTGAGCAGTGGGATACATTGGCCATTTGGTCCCTAGCCCCTAATACCAAGAAGCGTGATATTGCAGAGTCTATTGTAGATTACAGGGGAGGTTTCAAAATAAAGAGGGCATCAGACACCTCAAAAATTGAGGCTACAACAATGTCAATCAATGTTTCCCAATTTACAAAAGCAACTGTTGAATCGGTCATAGCCGAGAAGGACAAGTTAATGAAAAAAAGTACAATGATTTATTGATTGATTATGAGAAGAATCAACAACAAACAATGCAGTTACATACTAAATTGGCATTGTTGAAGGAGAACCTACAAAATTTGCAGTCAAGTGAGCTAAGGGACACTGATAGTGGTTTTCCTTCTACTTCTCAAGAGCCAACAACTGTTGCAACTACACCTCCTACAAGTTCTTCATGGGAAATTGTGCCCTACAATATGGGAAATGTACCTATTTTTGTAGAGAAGCCAGATACATCCAGTGCACAACAAGAAGAAGATGTTAGCAAAGAGGAATTGCTTGAGGAATTGAAGGAATATAAGGAAAAATGTGACAAACATGATAGAGAAATATTTGTTAGCAATATGAAAATTGTCATTGTAGTCTTACAATATCTAAATAGAGGAGTGAACAATAGATTAATTAGCATCCTTGCTAATTATTCTTCCATGAAGGATGTAATAAACAACTTTGATATTGATAAGGAGGTGGAAATTCCTCTCTTGGAGACATGGATCCCAAGACTGCAAGACTTGAGAATAATGGCTATGGGAGCTAAGCATGATGTCAATGCACCTAAGAATATCAAACCAACCCTCAAGACTGTAAATGGAATTCAAGAATTCAGAGGAAAAATAGAGCCTTTGGCAGCAAAGATAAGGGAGCTAGTCCTAAATCTTCCTGAGATGAATCATGGTCTTCTACCCTCCATATTGAAGGATGATGGTAATATTAAAACCCTACAGGATTGGAGGAAGGAAACAAATGAAGTGATTTAAAAAAAGCAGCTTTAATTTTTCAGGGGAATGATATGAGCATGCTGAAAAAGAACATGGATATGCTCTCTCATGCAAGAGTTGCTCTGGAATAATTTGACAAAGAAGAAAACTAAGAGGTAATCAAATATTCCCCTTATAGAACAAAGGATGATGAAATCATAAAATTCAATTGGCCTACTGAAGAGGAAATTCAATCATGGAAAGATAAGTATTTGGATGTTCTTGAGGATTGAGCTACAACTATCAGATGACATTACTATTTTGGCCTTATGATTCTACATAGTGATGAATAACAAATGGGAGAAGCACAATGCATATCCTAGAACCAATACAAATTAGGATTTTTATGAAGTATGGATAATATATTGTCTTCTCCCTAATTTTAATTTGATGACAAGGTTGTAGACTTGGATAAGTCTTTTATCTCTTCTACCTTTTGCATTTTATGCTTTTATTTCACTTTATGCTTGAGTACATGGAAACAATTTTGGAGCACGTGGATATTGCTACATCAACTTCAAGATGCCTTTTGAAAGGAAGCATATGATATTCAATGAAAAATGAAAATAGTCTTTGTCTCATGTAATATTTCCCTCCATATGAAATTGCAAATATAATTGAAAAGGGAATATATTTTGTATCAGTCCAATAGAAAAGGGACGTGTAATTTTTGGCCTAAAGCTTATTTTGCTCCTTCATTTCTGTAAGAAGGAATTCAAGGCTAGAAGTATGGGTTCATTGTTTGGTAATTGATCACAAAGAATTTTGTAAAGGAATACAAAGAGAATTTTAGAGTCTCGTCTTAGGTTTTGAGTTTTTCAATATGTGCAAGTAGTTTTGATAACAATACTAGCAATTGAATATAAAATGGTTCAAATTTAAAACCATTTCTCTCCTATGTACTTGTTTCATGGATTATGAATAATATGATCAAGGATTATCTTATTTGTCTTCATTGATTTCCAGTGGATGTGTAGTTTTGTTCTTTCTTTTAATTCAAAGAATTAATCAAAATTCTTGAATAAAGCTATAGATTCATATAAATTGAGTACTAGGATATCAATAAGAAGTTATGGTCGAGAGTATAATGAATGTGATATTGTAATGCAACATTATCAAAGCTTAATGATGCTATGTATTAAAATGTTATCAAATCATATAGGTTTTGAGATTGACTTTATTTCTAGGATGAAGAACTGATATAAGTGAGTGTTCATAATGCATTTTGTTGGTCAATTCACAAGAAAATAAATTTTATAAACAAGCATTCAAATGGATTAAAATTGTTGTTGTTTTGTATTAAGTTTCTCCATTCTCATGCTCTAAGTGTTGAGTGTTGTTAAGGAGCAGCCAACTTCTTTGATACATTCCATTTATTGAGCTATTATATGAGAATTTATCTATTATTTGTAATGTATTGAGTCATTAGGTGTAGAGGTCTTTAAATACATTGTGGGATCACCCTCTCGAATCTTGCAAAGCCCAAAGTGCAAGTGGAAAGCATTGTTGCTTTCACTCATTAATTGTACAATACCTTTAGGTTGTTGAGACTTGGAAATGGAAAAGTCCATAGGCTTCCTTGAAGATCAGCTTGGTTCTTAAAAAAACCAAAGGGAGGTATGGTGAGTCTATGATATACCCTGATATAGGTACTCCTAGGTATTGATTGTGTTGTCCTCCCTGATTTTGATTTTGTTGGATACCGTGGTACTATGTTTGAGGTATACCTTGGTAATTTGTTTTTGGTACACTTTGTTGTTGTTGTTGAGGGATACCTTGATGATGTGTACCTTTATAGGTTTTTTTTTGGGGTACATTATGTTCTTGGGGTTTTTTATGAAGGGTAACTTGATAGTTTGTTTGCGGTACACCTTTTTTCTATGGATTTTGTTGAATGGTACCTTAATATTTCATTTGTAGTATTCCTTGTTGTTTCTAAATTTGTGGAAGGGTACCTTGATAGTTCATTTGTAATACACCTTGTTGTATATTTTATTGAAGGGTACCTTGATAGTGCATTGGTGGCACACCTTGTTGTTGTGAATGTTGTGGAAGGGTAGTGTTGACATTTCATGCTCCCCTTAGATGACCCATCACTGATATCTGATCTGAGAGATTCCCCATGGGCCATCTTACATGTTTCCTCCTTTAAGTTTCCTAAAAATTAGTTAAGTCCTAGAATTTTGGGTTTTAAGGTTGTCTCTTACCCACTTCCTTCATGCCATCTCTATCGCTCCCTTCCTTCCCCCTTTTTTTTAAGTCTTTTGGCCTTCATCCTTTGGCCTTACCCTTTACCTCTTCCATCCCTCTCCTCTTCCATTTTTTCCTTTATACTTTTAGCCTTCAACCTTTGGCTTTTGGTCTTCCCTCTTCCCTCATCCCTCTCCTCTTCTCTCTTTCTCCTTTCGGGTATCGACCTTCACCTTTACCTTTTCCCTCTTACCTTCTTTACTTCAAAAAGTAAGGTTTCCTCCTAAGGTCTAACCTTTGATGGTCCAAGGTCCAACTTATGAAGGCTCATCCTTTTCATGTTCTTCCTAAGCCCTTTCCCCAAAGGTTTTCTCTAAATTTGACTAAGTGTCAAATGCTTTGGATTACAAGGCTAAGTCTTCCCCTTTACCTCCAATTTTCCAAGGTAAGCCTTCCTCTCGACCTATGACCTCTGATAGTTTGAGGTTTGACCCCCGATGTTTCTTTCTTCTTCATGCTCTCATCCTCCCTTCTTTTAAGGTATGCGGTAAGTGGTAAGACTGATGCCTGACTCTCAACCATTTGATCGCCTACGCCCGAAAAAGAACATTTTTGGGGCTTCAGGCCATTTTTTTCATGCTTGTAAAGGTTTTTTTTTGGGCCTAATGCCTTGACCTTCCTACATTTTGATGTGTTTCTAGATGAATTTTTTAAGGCTTGATTTGACTTTTGAGCACCCAGATCTGATTTTTTAGCATCAAGGATGAAGTGTATGGCACCCCTCACCTTCTACAAGTGGATTTCATGGGTGCCCATGACCATTTATTACTCTTTGTTTACTTTCAAGTTGGATCTATGCCCTAATCGATATTTTCACAGATGGCTTAGATCTTACACACACAAGCTTTTTTGATAACCCTAGTTAGGGTTAAAGTTTGATCTATGCTTATAAGTTATGCCTAATCTATAAAGGAAAAAAATGTATTCATTTTTAGGGTTATTCTTTGATTTAGAGTAGGGAGGATTTTATTAGAACAAACACAATTCAAACAATTTACAATATTTTCTCCTTTAATACCCTAACTTAGTGACTTCTCACAATTTCTCCATCTTTGTCTTGTAGGATTCCAAATGGTGTTTTTTGACCATAACTTTCAAAATAAATTAAAACCCCACAAGCCACTCATAATTTCAAATACCCATTATGCTCTAATTTAACATATCTAAAAAGGAGATAAGGTTATTTCAGAACAATACCCTCTAAAAATTGCTGCTACGCTAAAGCCCTATTTTCCAAAGCAAGACCAAACCAAACCCTCTTCCAACCTCAAATATCCATTGTAGGACCACAACCAAATTACCTGAGGCCCAAATTAATAAATTTTAACAATTGAAACTCCTACAAAGTTCACCAAACCACTAAATCCTTACTTAGGCCATTGTAGGCTTGTCACATAGGGGCGTATTGAATCTACAACCTCCAAACCTTATTTCACCTTACCAACACCTCAAAAACATCAAATTAGGTTTTCACAAGCATATTTCATCAACTAGAAAGGGTTCCAACCATTATTTCTACAAAACCTTACTTCAATTCCTCCTTTTACACCAAAATCATGAAGGTTTTCAACTAGGCCATCCTTCAAATCCCATCAAACTGCCTCCCCTACCCCTTCAAAACACACAAAAACAAAACCTATTCCTAATTGTGCCATTCCACCAAGTTAGAACATGTTTCACTTGGTGGAATGGCCTATAAACCCATTTTATTGAACTAGACCCTCAAATTCAGGATTTACAGACCACCTTTAGTAAATTGCTTATAAATTGCTTCAAACTTGATCAAATTAATTCCAACCAATGCCAAAACAAAGCTAACTCATTGATGAGGGCGTAGGCCGAGACTTATAAAATAACCCACAAACAAGAGAATAATTTTATTATTAAGAAAATGGAGCTTCTTACATGTAGAGGATCTCAAATCCCCAAGTTCTACAACACTTGCAAGTTATAGAAAGCTACAGAATCACCCTTTCGCAATATGCGAGCTTGTTCCCAAAAAGTTACCCAAAAATTAGAAACCCACCCATAAATAGAGCTCCTCTTTAGTTTGGAGCCAAAACAACATTCAAATTTGAGTTTAGGTGGTTTAGTGCCAAAAAATTACAACTTGAAGTTCAAATTTCAAAAGAACATTTGCAATTGTATCTTCTAGAAAGTGTGCCGACTTCCCGGGGCCATAACTTTTGATCTGGGACTCTGATTTGTGAACCGTTTGAACCGTTGGAAAGGTCACAAAGTCAAAAATGAGCTTGAAATTTTCTATGTTGATTTTGGCAAGTTTTAGAGCCAATCCGGGAACTCTAAGTGCCTCAAATCTAATTCAAAAGATTTTCAGGTGCAAATCTGGGAAACTAAAACTGTAATATTTTTCCATCCAGGAACAAAAAATAAAAACCGTAAATTGGGAAGTTCATTATGATGAAAAGGGTATCCAAAAATTTTAAAATATCTAAAAATCAAGAAACTTGAAATTTAACTATTTTTGGGTGATGCAAGATTGCCCTTACACCACTGGATGCTCCTGCATCAGACACCCAGGGTAATTTGAGAATTGACCACGTCATGTCCCAGATGGTGGAGGAAAACCCAAATGGTCAACCTCTACCTTAGGCAACTAGGATGAATCTTCAACAGGCCTTCCTTTCCATTTCACCAGATATTCTTCATACTACCTATTTCTAGTACTCCTTCCCACACGACTATCCAAGATTGCTTCAATCTCCTCCCTTTCTGAAGTAGGTGCTGGAATGCCATACTACCCTATTGCTGGTGCTTCCTCCGTTTCTCCTTCATGATACTTTGTCAAATCTGAAATGTCAAATCTGAAATGTTGAACACAGGTGAAATGTTGATTCCATCAGGCAACTCTACGGCATATGCATTCCCTAAATCATGCTTCTTCAAAATCTTATAGGGACCAAATTTCTTCATCTTCAATTTGTTATAGGTTCAGACGAGAAACCTTTCTTTCCTCAAGTGGACCATCACTTCATCACTAATCTGAAACTCCTTATACCTCCTCTTCTGATTTGCCTTAGCCTTATACTGCATATTCATATTGTTAATATGTTCTCTTACCTTCTCATGTATATCCTTGATGTGTTCTGCAAAATCTTTGGCTTCAACACTTATTTTCTTCTCTTGGTCCATCTTCCTCAATTTTGGAGTTGTTCTGGGGCTACCTTCATACACAATCTAGAACGGTGATCTACCAGTGCTTCTGTTGACAGAATTGTTGTAAGAAAATTCTACCTAGGGTAATATCAAGTCCCATCCCTTGGGTTTATCTCCTACCAAACATCTCAGTAGGTTACCTAGACTCCTATTAACAACCTCTGTCTACCCATCTATTTGTGGATGGTGTGCAAAATTGAATTTCAACACTGTCTTCAGCTTCTTCCACAAGGTCCTCCAAAAGTACCCCACAAATTTGGTGTCACGATTTGAAACAATACTCTTTGGCAGACCATGTAGCCTCACCACCTCTTTGAAGAACAAGTCAGCAATGTGGACTGCATCATGGGTCTTCTGACATGGAATGAAATGTGCCATCTTTGAAAACCTATCAACCACCACAAAGACTGAATCATTCCCTCGTTGTGTCCTTGGAAAACTAAGAACAAAGTCCATACTTATATCCTCCCATGGCCTCTCTAGTACAGGTAAGGGCTGATATAAGCCTATATTCTGGCTCACTCCTTTAGCCATTTAACATACCCTCTAGCTTTGTACAAACTTCTTCACATCTTGTAACAACTGAGGCCAATAATAATGCTCACTGCTAATGGCAATGGTCTTATCCCGACCAAAATGTCCTGCCATTCCTCCACTATGCTTCTCCTTTATCAGGTTCTCCCTCATGGAACTCCTCGGGATACATAATTGACTTCTCTTAAATAACATGCCATCCTGGATTATGAAATCCAACCACCTTGTCCTATCCACTGTAATAGGTTCCTTGCAAGCTTTCCAAGCCTCTGCGAAATCAGGATTTTTTGCGCATAGTGTCTTAAGTTCATTAAACCCAACCACTTCAATCTGCATCTTTGTCATCAATGTATGCCTCCTACTTAAGGCATCTGCAACCCTATTTGACTTCCCACTCCTATGTTTCAAAATAAAGGTATAACTATGCAAAAACTCTACCCATTTCATATGCCTCTGATTTAATTTTCCCTGACTATTTAGGTACTGCAAGGCCTGATGATAAGTATATAGAACAAATTCCTTTGGCAACAAATAATGTCTCCATTTCTTTAATGCTTGAACTATTGCATAAAATTCCTGATCATATACAAAATACTTTCTCTTGGCATCATTTAACTTTTCACTGAAATAGGCGATGGGCTTACCTTCTTGGGTCAACACTGCTCCAATGGCACAACCAACGGCATCACAATCCACCTGAAACACCTTGTTGAAATGGGGAGGGCTAGAACGGGTTGCTCTGTCTATACAGCTTCAATAGTTCAAAACTTTTTGTTTATCGGTCTCCATTTGAATTATTTTCTATCCTCTCATTGTTTTAGGTCGAGGGTCCACAAATACTACTAAAGTTTCTAATGAACTTTTTATAAAAACTAGCCAAACCATGGAAAGATCTCACCTCGGTAGCAGTTCTTGGGGTAGGCCATTCCAGAATAGCCTTCACCTTCTCTGGGTCCATCTTGAGACCTTCTGCTGAGACAACAAACCCCAAGTACACTAACTCCCTCTTCACAAAACTGCACTTCTTCAGATTAATCAACAGTTTCTCTTCTCTTAACTTCTCAAAGGCTCTCAGAATATGCATCAGATGCTCATCCAACGTCTTACTGAAAATCAAAATATCATCTAAATACACAATAACAAAACTTCCCAGAAATTCTTTTAATACCTCGTTCATGAGCCGCATGAATGTGCTCGATGCATTGGTTAGCCCAAAAGGCATGACTAAACACTTGTACAGACCCTCTTTGGTCTTGAAGGAAGTCTTCCATTCATCTCCTATTGAATCCAGATCTGGTGATATCCACTCTTTAGATTAATCTTTATCAAGTACTAAGCTCCACTCAAATAGTCCATCAGGTCATCCATCCTTGGCAGGGAAAATCTATACTTGATTGTTATCTTGTTTATGGCTCAGGAATCTGTACACATCCTCCACTCCCCATCCTTCTTTGGTGCTAGTACTGCAGGTACTGCACATGGACTGACTCTCCTATATCAAACCCTTTCTCAACAACTCTTGAACTTGTCTGTTCAACCCCTCATTTTGTTGGAGTCATTCTATGAGCTACCTTATTTGGCAAACTGGCTCTAGGAATCAAGTCAATCTGATGACTGATCTTCCTTATTGGTGGTAAACCCTTAGGTACATTATCAGAAACAATATCTGAAACTCATCCAACATCCCATAAATTTCTTTTGGAACCTTCTCACTATCCTCCTTAATCACTCTAGGAATCAATGCATAACACACACGTTCATGCTTCATACCTTCTAAAAAATTTCTTCCATCTACATAACAAATTCTAGCACTCTGCATACCTTTTCTTCAGTCTCCTTAGGGGTTTTAACTTGTGACAAACCACATCCTTTGTCAGGAATAAGTGTTTGCATGGCCATCATGTATAGCTCGCCTATCGAACTATCGCGGCCTCCCCAACAACATGTGACATGCATCCATGGGGATGATATCATAAAGTACCTCATCATGGTAGCTCCAGATCTTGAACTTTACTAGGCACTGCTCATTGACCAAAACTTTGTGGGCTTTCTGCAACCAGGCAATCCGATATAGATGCGGGTGCCTTTCCCTCCTTAGCTTCGACTTTGTGACCATCTCCTTTGACACTAGATTATCAGTGCTCCCACCATCAATAATGACATCACAACATTTTCCTTCACACTTACACCTTGTGCAAAATAGATTCTTCCTTTGTTCTGGTTCCTTTTCCTCAGTCACCAGGGCTCTCCTAATCACTAGGGCTTCTCCCCTTTTAGCATCATCAAAATGTTTAGATTGGGCCTCCTCATCTGCATGCGCAACCCTTCCATGACCTTCTGGCCTTTTGTCTATCCTTCCTTGGTGTTGTGGACATTCATAGGCTCAATGCCCTTCTTCACCACACTAGAAACATGTTCCTTTGAAACTACCTCTTCTAGATCCTTGTCCATATCTCCCTCATCCTCTACCTCTTTGATCACCACTGTTTTGATCACGAGGGCAGTAGAAGTTGTCATTGCTTTGGCTTTGGCTGGTACCCACATCTTCACTTTTCTTTTCCTCATCATTTCGGCTTCCAGAAGGTCTTCCACCGCCCCTTCCACTTTGACCTCCTCGTCCTTTTTTCTTGCCATCAAATCTTTTGTTCAGCTTCTCTTCCACCTTCAGAGCAAACTAATACACATCCTCAATGGCGGTCATTCTGACTAGGCTTAACTCCTCCTGAATGCTCGGTCATAACCCATTAAGATATCAGGCTACCTTCTCCTTATTGGCCTCTATGTGGCTCGTTCTGATGATTATCTTTTGAAAATCTTTAGTATATTCTTTCACAGATCTACTTCCTTGCTTCAACCCTTGCAATTTCTTCAACAGATCTAACTCGTAGTCCACTGGTATGAACTGCTTCTTTAGTTTCTCTACCATGCGATCCCATTTCGTGATATTTCCTTTTCCTCTTCGATTTCTTTCCAACTGGACCTCTTTCCACCAAATACTAGCATGGCCCTTCAGCTTCATTTTTGCAAACTTAACCCAATATGGGTCCTCTATTTCCTCATACTCAAAATATTCTTCTAGCTCGTTGATCCAGTCAATCAACTCTTCCGGGTTCAGACTTCTGAAATAACTGGGGACTTCTGCTCTGGGTCTTTTCCTGATCTTCGAAATGGCCCTTATTAGCTACACTTTGTCTTGATCAATTTCTTCTTCTTCCTCTTCTACATTTGAACCTTCTTCCTCTCCTTCATCCTCACTTTACTCCCTCGAGTTTAACCCTCTTCTCAACTGCTCTTGTAACGTGTCAATCTGTCTCTAGAGGGTTACCAGTGCATCTCTTCCACTAGCATTTATGCTGCCTCAACCACCTCTGGCACCACCATGCCTACCAGGCATCACTCTTGGAGGCATCTTTCTTGACCTCGACCCACAACCATGGTCCTGGTGTGAACTGCCTCACGATCGGCAATCTATCCACGCACTCAAGAAAACCTTGCTCTGATACCACTTGATGAGGGCATAGCCTGGGACTTAGAAAATAACCCACAAACAAGAGAATAATTTTATTATTTAGAAAATGGAGCTTCTTACATGCAGAGGATCTCAAATCCCCAAGTTCTACAACACTTGCAAGTTACAGAAAGCTACAGAATCACCCTTTCGCAATATGCAAGCTTGTCCCCAAAAAGTTACCCAAAAATTAGAAACCCGCCCATAAATAGAGCTCCTCTTTAGTTTGGAGCCAAAACAACATTCAAATTTGAGTTTAGGCGGTTTACGCTGAAAAATTACAACTTGAAGTTCAAATTTTAAAAGAACATTTGCAATTGTATCTTCTAGAAAGTGTGCAACTTCCCGGGGCCATAACTTTGGATCCAGGACTCCGATTCGACCGTTTGAACCGTTGGAAAGGTCACGAAGTCAACAACGCGATCAAAATTTTCTACACCAATTTTAGCAAGTTTAAGGACCGATCCAAGAACTCTAAGTGCCTCAAATCTAACTTGAAAGATTTTTAGGTACAAATCTGGGAAACTAAAACTGCAATATCTTTCCATCCAGGAACAGAAAATAAAAACCATAAATTGGGAAGTTCATTATGATGAAAAGGGTATCCAAAAATGTAAAAACATCTAAAAATTGAGAAACTTGAAATTTAACTATTTTTGGGTGATGCAAGATTGCCCTTACACCACTGGATGCTCCTGCATCACTCATGCTTTCACAAAATATAATGCACTTTAGACCATAATCTCCCTACATGAAACCATATAGAATGTTGTAGTAGTAGATTACACAAAATTTTGTAGAAAAAATAGAGTTTTTGTTTATTGTTTTCACTTCAAATCAACTTCAAAACCCTACCTCAAAGTTTGTGAGGCATTTTTAAACCTTACAAACCAAAAAATAACCAACTCAACTAACTGAAACAACCATTTAAAATTCCTGGCCGGTTAACTTCCCATTTTCTTGTATTTTTGCATTTTTGCAATTTTGCACTTTGACAACATTTTGTAAGAATTAACAACTTCACCTAGAACTGACTCAAAATGACTCATTACATTGTAAAATGGTCTATTATGACATTATTACATCAATAAAATACTCAAAACACAAAATCCCCACATTAGACCAAAATTTGTAACACTGATTAGGTGCCCCTACACCATACACCCGCACAAAAAAGAGACTCAAGTCCCTTTGAGGAATGTACTGTAACCAAAACCTTGCTTGATGACATTATTTCTTTGACCTCCAAATGCCTCTCCATCTAGTAGCCCTTTCCATTGGATCAAATACTAGAAAGCAACATTTTTCTTTACATTGGTAAACTCTTTGGCATCTAGAAATTGTTCCAACTTGGTAAATGTGCTTTGTCTCCTTCATTTGTAACTGATGTTGAACTTTCTTTTATACTTGCAAATATACCCTTTCCATCCTTGTTATAAACCATTTTGTTCTTTACCTTTTTTGCATGCTTGAACTTACCCATTGGTACTTTCCATTCACCTTGAGTCACTCCACCCTTTCCTTTCATCTCTTCACTCAGATTCTCTACCCCTAGGATATTTGTTTGTTAGGTTTACAAACCTTTGTATTGATAGAATTTGACTGCTCACTAGCCTCTTTTGAAATCAAATATCAAAGCACACTTTCCATCATGACCTCAATATGCTTCACAACCCACTCTTAAATCTCCACAATTAATTCATCCTTGACCTTCAACAAATTAGGTTTTGACACCAACTCATCATCTTTTCCCTCCAACATTGGACCATTCTTCAAACTTGTTGTCTTAGCATCTTCATTGTTAGTGGTGGCTACAAAATCCTCATGTTTTTATTCCTCAAGCTTTATAAACTCTTTCTTACCTAACATGATCACTTTAGCTACCTTACCTTGTCCTTTATCATCTTCTATCAATGGAGTTAAAGTAAAAGTGATCCCATCTTTCTCAATATCATAAGTATTGTTTCTACCATCATAAATCACATGTCTATCAAACTTCCATGGTCTTCCAATAGATTGACTTTCATTCAACCAAGAAACTTTATAAGGTGTTTCATGAGGTATATTTTCCAACTTGAGTTTATCAACCATTTCTATGGATGCCATGTTATTAGTACTTCGAGAGTTTATTACTACTTTACATACCTTTTCATTACATTTGCAAGTTATCCTGAATAGTGTTCTCCTTTATTGTGGCTCCTTCTCCTTTGATGCTTTGAGGAGTGTTCTTCTAACCATTCAGGATTATCCCACTTCTGGAGCAGCAAGCAGATTAGGAGAGTTAACACTCTCACAATATTCCTTTTGCACCAATTGAAGTCTCTTATTGATGCAAAGTGGGAAGGGAAGCAACACCTTTTCCCTAATGCGTCTCTCAAATACTCTATATGCACACATCAACTTCACCATTCCCCTCAACAATGCAACTTGACCACTCAACTTGACTCACACACCCAGACATCTCAATAGGACTTGGGGATGATGTAAACACTCTTCACACAACACAACATGACCAAACAAACATACCTTGCACCCAAAAACACCCATTCTTCCATCGCTCCTACAAAAGCCCATGCAACTTTGTAGCATTCACCAATAGGACAGTCAAAATAAAATCTGATTAAAGGAATTAACTAGACCATGAAACATGGTTTTAGACTCCTAACACCATCCTCCACAAGTTCCCAAAAGCATAGGATCCAACACCCAAAATAGATGTATCAAAAGATTGATTTACAAGCCATAAACAAGGCTTAACTAGGCCTGTACAAGGAAGCTTTCAACTTGTCAAGGCACACCCCAACACCCCTTGGAAGTGTAAGAATGATGTAAACAAATTAATATGCATCTACACTTCTAAATAAGACATTGTATCTAAGATTCAAGAGATTTTAAATCAATTTAAATGCAAGAACCTCTGAAGCTGTACTATTGCTCTCTAACTCTAAAGATCTCTCTAATCTACTTTTCTCTCAGATTTTAGAAGCTAATAGATTGTTGAAATGACACTTAGAGAATGAGAATTCAAACTAATTCTATTTCTATATGATTTAAATATGAAAATCTACTGTAATGGCAGCTATGACTGTAAATGTTGAATGCTTGATGGATTGATCCTAAAACTAGATTACTTGAATGCTTGAATGGCTGAAAAACCTGTAGAGTAACATTGCACAAGTTAGGATCCTTTTCCTGTAGCCAGAAGCCTATATTTATAGATTTCACAGCACTCATTTATGAAGGGGCAACACAACAGAGGTTGAGATTTAATCTGGAGAATTGAATGGTATGAGATGAGAAGGTGGAGCTGATCATGGAGGATTGTTCCTCCCTATGAAAACACCAGGCAAGATGAGAGGAAAGATTTGAGGCAGAAGATTGAGAGGATTTCCTGCAGGTTTGTCCCCGAGGCTCTTCCCATGAATGACAGTTGAATTAATTAGATTTAAAAAATCTAATTTTATTGGTGAGTGAATAGAGGGATATGATTTTTTCATTAATTTAAATATTTTTGTTTTATTTAAATTTAGCAAAAGAGGAATAAATAATTTAAATCAAACTATAGAAGTTGTTTATTAAATTAAAATAAAGGAATGTGATAATTAAATTAAAAATTCTAGGATATCTTTATTTAATTAAGAAGAAATGTGATAAGGTAATTAAATAACACAAATTATTGAAGTTGTATTTAATTTAAGATAGAATTAATAGATAAAGTATAGAAGAAATAATAATGATAATAATTAAATAAAACAAAGTATTTAATTTTGTTTATTTAATTAAGAGGGAAATAATATGATAAAATAGAAGAACTTAATATAAATAAATATTTTATTTTCACTAAGTAGATGACTTAAGATTAATTAATCAAATAAGTCATATTTAATTAATTGATTCTCCAAACCATTTTTAGGTGTCTACATTTTGCCCTCTTTGAAGTGATGTGTTTACGCATTGCTTCAAAGAAATTTTTTTTGCCTCAGCTGTCAGTATTGACGAAAAGTTTAAAATATGCCCCAGACTTGCCCCAGATATTGAATTTCGAAATGATAATGATATATGCACCCTTGGGAGATAAATTGATGAATTTTGGATTTGATGATTGATTATGATGATGATTTGATGATAAAGAAATGATTTATCTCCCGATAAAGAAATATTGATTCCTCTAGTTGATTATGATGATGATTGATGATCACGCCAGCTGATTGTTGATCCTGATAGATTAGAAGATTATTGATCTCATGATAGTGAGATTCAATTATAGATTGATTGATAATTGACCTCATGATAGGTGAGGATGAATGATAGATTGATGATTGATTAACCTCATGATTGGCGAGGTTCAATGATTGATTGATTGAATGATTAACCTCATGATAGGCGAAGTTGAATGATAGATTGATGATCACAAGATTTGAACAAAGCTGATTAGATTTGATTGATTGATAGACTTATTGATTGATGTTGATTGATTTGATAAGATTGTTGATTTGTGATTTGACTTCACTGATTGATTGATATGCCCCAGTATAAGATCAATTAATGTACTGGGACTTGATAATGCAAAATGATGAATAAAATAGGGGATGGGATGAGGAAGAGATAATGAAAGGAGAAGATGAAAAGTAAGTAAGCACAAATGGATTCATTGATAAACGTGATGTTACCCCAGTCAAGTTGCAAGCCAAGATTGATTGATGATGATGATAAGAGTGTTGTTGATGAGGGAAGGATACATCCCGAAACAACACAAAATGATAGGGAAGGATACATCCCAATGATGATGATAATGATGATGATTGGATAAAGGCTTGTAACAAGGTTGGGAACAAAACCAAGATGTGATTAAATGATTTGTGCTAGAATTAATAGATTAAGATTGGATGGAATTTGAGATGACTGAAATGAAAGAAAATGATTCAGAAAGAGGTGATTAGGAAAACAATTATATATTATCCTAAGAATTATTGAAGAGATAGTGATATGATGAGGAGAGGGCATACATGTAGCTTTTCAGATTGAAATTTGGTAGCTTTTGAAATAATCTATAAATGCATATGCAAGACTAATATGGATGCAATCTATTTTAACCATGCAATTCTAAGTGTCATTTTAACAATCTTTTGATTTTGCTTTGTATCATCACTGAGCTTTTAAAAATATTGAAAGAAAATACAAGCATCAATGATATGAGATAGACCAATGATGACCTGAGTACTTCTTTCATGATTTTTGATATTGCAAGTGAACACAAGTATCGAGGTATAATTAAACTGAGATGACCTAAGCATTTCTTGCGTAAACAGACAAGAATTAATCATTTTCTTAAGTGAATCAGAATGTCATCCATGATACTTTGTAGAGCACTTCCTATGACAGTTCACAAAATAATAATGACTAACTCACATGTAGCAAACAAAGAAAAATACCATTCTCCTTCCTTGCTTCTCTAGTTCAATACATCATCGAGTAGCTCCAAAGAAATAATAAGCAAATGATAAAAAGAAAAGTACAACAATTCAAAATCTACTTAAAAGTATTTTCAAATCATTATTTAGATTAGATCATCGATGTTGAAATTGTGTGTGCTGATGTGTGCATGATATTCTTAGATTTTTGACCAAAGAACTAACCTAAAGACCTATCCTAGGGGCCTCGGGGACTGATCAAAGATTAGTCTTGCCTACGTTATACACGCAGAGACCACGTAGTTCGACTGATACAGACTCTATTTTTGTGTTTTTGGATTTTCTGATGTTTTTTGTTTTGATTTTCGTGGATTGTTTGATGTTTTTGGATTTTGACAAATTTTCTGATGTTTTTGTTTATTTTTCAAGTATCGCCACTTGGTGTTGTCATGTCTGATTGTCTCCCCATTTAAGCTGAAAGTCCATTGTACCAAATAACTCTAGGATGTTGCCCCCAAGCTAGGGTAAGACATGATATCTTTGCTATGATATGGATAATGATAATGATTATCTCAAATGATAGATGGAAATGATATGAAAGGAAATAATCCTAACAAAATTGTACCCAATAGATAGAAGAGCTGGTGAAAATCACAAGTAGTGCCTGTTTGCCAGGTTTTCACCACTTGTTTTTATTGTGTCCTCCTTTTTGTGTATTTTTATTTTTATTTTGTTTTTTCCTTTTTCTGTCATCATGACCCATGTTTGCCAGGTTTTAATCAAGACAACCTTACCGACCGTACACTAGGTATCTTCAAGTATAGAATCACCTGAGATGGATGCTATTCATGGGCTCCTCCAACATATCTCCTTCTGGTGTAGATAGTCGGTATGCTCCTGATCCATAGACTGATATAATGACATAAGGCCCTATCCAGTTAGGTTCAAACTTTCCCTTCTTTTCTTTGTCTGCTTGATTTCTAGGGTTTTCCCGTAGGACCAAGTCTCTGATCTGGAAGACTCTAGGCTTAACCCTATGATTATAGTTCTTAGAAATTCTTTGTTGATAGGTTGTCAAATGATTGACAGCTTGTTGTCGGCGTTCATCAAGTAGCTCTAATTCTTGAAGTCTAGAGATTCTGTAATCCTCATTTAAAATGAGTCCCTTTAGTGAAACTCGAAGGGATGGAATTTCTACCTCGATAGGTAATATTGCCTCTAATCCATAGACAAGAGCATATGGTGTAGCTCCTGTTGGTGTTCTGATGCTAGTCCTATAAGCCCAAAGAGCAGGGTTAAGTTGAACATGCCAATCACGCCCTACCTTATTTACAATCTTCTTGAGAATCTTTAGGATTGTTTTGTTTGAAGCTTTTGCCTATCCATTACCTTGAGGGTAATAAGGGGTTGAAAAGCGATGTTTGATGTGGAACTTTTCACACAGCTCTTGGACGTCTTGGTTCTTGAAAGGCTTGCCATTATTTATGATGATCGACTGAGGTATCCCATATCTACAAATGATATAATTAAGTATGAAGGATGATATCTACCTCCCTATGATTGTGGTTAAGGGAACTACCTCCACCCATTTTGTAAAATATTATGTTGCAGTGATAATGAACTTATGTCCATTAGATGAAGATGGGTTAATTTTCCCTACCAAGTCCAATCCCCACTGATAGAAAGGCCATGTAGTTGTGAATGGATGGAGCTCCTGTGCTAGTGCATGTATAATATTGCCATGAATCTGACATTTTTGACATCTCTTAACAAACTGATAAGATTCTTGCTCCATGTGCGGCCAGTAATATCCCAAATGAAGGACTTTCTTGGCTAAAGATAATCCACTTGAATGTGTGCCACAAATTCATTCATGGACCTCATGTAAAGCAGAAGCAGATTCGTTATGTTCTAAACAACGAAAAAGAGTACCATCTAGGCCTTGAAGGTAAAGGGTGTTAGCAATAATGGTATGTTTGGCGGATTAGCATATGAAGTTGCGCTTTTGGTTGTGAGAAAGATCTGGTGGTAAGATATTATCTTTTAGGTAAGTATAAATGTCTCCATAAATGGAAGATTGGGCACTATCCAAAAGGCTTATGGTTTGGGATTTGGGATTTGTGTATGCAGGATTTGACACTTGTTCCACAATAAATCGATAACGATCTTGTGTTTCAGGCATTTATAGAAGAGATGCTATTGTGGCCATGGTATCTGCTGCTTTATTCTTTGATCTTGGTATCTGCTCAAATTTGATATCTATGAAGTATTTCCTTAGATCATCTACCAGTCTTTTGTATAAAATCAGTGTGTCATCCTTAGTTTGGTAATCATTGTTGACTTGATAGATGATTAACTGAGAGTTTCCATACACTTGTGGTTCTATGATTCTCCAGTCAATAGCCACTTTAATTCCAATAATTAAAGCTTCATATTCTGCCACATTGTTAGTGCAACGGAAGGTAAGCCTACAAGATCATGGAAATGTGTGCCCAAGAGGTGTGACAAATAAAATTCCTACCCCTGATCCATGTTGTGTGTAGGATCCATCGAAGTAGAGTTGCCATGGTTGTGTTGTAACATTGAGGATATCCGCATCAGGAAATTCCATGGTCATAGGATGATTGCCTGACAATGGAGCTTCTACTAATTAGTCGGCAATGACTTGTCCTTTGATAGCTTTCCTTTCAACATACTGAATGTCAAACTCACTGAGGAGCATGACCCACTTTGCCAACCTTCCTGTTAAAGCTGCTTTGCTCAGTAAATACTTGAGGGGATCAATTTTTGCAACAAGCTTGATAGTGTGAGTGAGCATATAGTGTCACAATTTTTGTGTTGCAAATACTACTGCTAAGCATGGTTTTTCAATGAAGGTGTAGTTTACTTCATGTCCATTGAGTGTCCTGCTGATATAGTATATTGCCTGCTCCTTTCCTTCTCTATCCTCTTGTGCTAGCAAGGCTCCTAAAGAAATATTTGTTCTTGCGATATATAGCAACAATGGCTTGTCTTTACTGGGTGGCACCAAGATTGGTGGTGTCATTAAATAATGCTTGATTTGATTGAAATTATTCTCACACTGTTCATCCCATTTAAAAGACACATTTTTATGCAAAAGATGGTTGAATGGATGACACCGATCTGCTAGTTGAGAGATGAATCTTCTGATGCACTGTAGTCGGCCTTGTAGAGATCTTAATGTACTGATATTCTTAGGAGGTGGAATTTCCACAATGGCTTTAACTTTTGCTGGATCTACTTCAATTCCTTTTGTAGAAACTATGTATCCAAGGAGTTTTGCTAATGTTACTCCAAAAGCACATTTCTTGGGATTTAATCTGACTTTAAATTTCTCCAACTTGTCAAATATTTTGGCAAGTATCTCTAGATGTCCTTCTCTGGTGTGAGATTTGGCTAAGATGTCATCCACATAGTCCTCCATGAAGGTGTGTATCATGTCATGGAAGATTGTTGTCATAGCTCGCTGGTATGTAGCTCCTACATTCTTTAACCCAAAGGGCATGATGTTCCAGTAGAAGGTGCCCCATGGACATGTAAATGCTGTCTTTTCTTGGTCTTCAGGAGCTATTTTGATTTGATTGTATCCTGAAAATCCATCCATGAGTGATAGCATTTGATGGCCAGCTGTTAAATCTACAATCATGTCTATGTTTAGAAAAGGAAAATCATCCTTTGGACATTCTCTATTTAAATCCCAAAAATCTGTACATATTCTAATGGTGTGATTTGGTTTTGAAATAGGTACAATGTTGGATATCCATTCAGCATAATCAATAGATCTGATAAATCCCGCATCTAGTAGTTTCTTCAAATCATTTTTTACCAATAATGCAACATGTGGATGCATCTTTCTCAGTTTCTGTTTTACTGGTTTAGTGCCAGGTGGTAAAGATAAGTGATGCATAATAAGATCTATGTCTAAGCCTGGCATGTCAAAGTATGACCAAGCAAAATTGATGCATCGTTCTTCAAAGAATTTGATAAAATATGGCTTTTCTGTATCTATCATGGATGCTGCCAGGTGTAGTATTCTTACTTTCTCTGTTGTGCCAATATCAATAGATTGTGTGGGTTCTATCAATACTGATGATCTTTCATGGTAATGTTGTGGGAGGATGTCAAGCCTTCCATCCTTTGGTGCCTCAATGAGGTTTTCACCATTGGATGCGTTCTTTGTTTTTACTATTTTGGGATCAAATACTACCATAGAATGCTTTTCACCATTAGATCCATTATTTATTTCCATACTTTTGCAACTGAAAGGCTTGGCACCCTCCTGCCTAAAAGCATCATTAAAAGAAGCATTGGTAGAACAAGTATTGGATTCTGCATAGCAAAGGTAGTTAATAATAGCGGAGTTATTGTCAAAAATAGGGAGATTGATGGGGTGTTGGGGTTCCCACTCGATAAGCTCGAGATGCAGTAAAGGCAATGCATCATTAGATGGGTTGAGGTCAGCGATTGTGAAAGCTCGGACGGAAATGTCATCAAAGTTGTTAGTGGTTATGTCGAGGCCTATGAAGGTATTTTCTTCTACATCATTTATCTCACTCGATGTCTGTTCATCTTCACTTGAGTCATCAATTTTTTGTGTTTCAAAGACAATAGGATTAAAACTCGAGCTTTGACCCTCCTCACGTTTGGGGGTATACTTTTTGATAACATCAATCTGAATATCTTCATAGGAAACATCTGATAATTTGTCTCACTCATATTCATTTGAATCTATTTCAGAGTTATCTCTCATTTGAAGGATACACTCCATAGTTCTATTGGTGAGTTCTGCTCTTGCTTCTTCTATGTATCCTAGTGCACAAATTAGCTTTAAGGTACAAATATTTAAACTAGCCCCTCCATCTATCAGGATGCATTTTACACGATGTTTATGAATGAGGACTTCAATGTGAAGGATGGAATTGTGTGGATGGGTAAGTGATACATCATCATATTCAGAAAATGAAAGGCAATGAGGTGTAGATAGATGTCCCAACATAGCTTGAAATTGACATACATCCAAATTGTTAGGTACCGTGGTTGATACAAGAGCTTGCTCAAGAACCTCTTTGTGTGATGGGGAGATCTTTAAAAGTTCCAAGATAGATATTTGCGCTGGTAATTTTTGTAATTGATCGATGAGATTATATTGATTGGAGGGAGGATCCATAGATTGGGATGATAATGATGCTCCTTTCAATATAAGTTTGGATTGTGCCCTTGTTGTGGCATTAACTGATTGGTGCTCTTGTTTCCCTTTGAGTGTGATTACATTAATTTGGTTTTCAGATTTGTCCATATGTTGTACCAAATTAGTAGGTGTAATGTCATTGTTTCAATTGATTTGATTGCATAACTCCTCATCCTCCTTGGCAGCGGAAAGACAAAGGATCATTGTGTCATAAACATAACCAACATTCTTACCTTTGCTATTTGTGGAAGAGGATTCTCCCTTCTAATAATTGGGTAGAGGATTTTTGAATGTTGTATGATCTTTGTTTGTTTGGTGCCCCTCTACAAATACTTTCTTTTGATCTATAAGGTCTTATACTGCATGTTTTAACTGCCAACAATTTTCAATCATGTGGCCTTTATTTTGATGGTAGTGACAGTAATGTGAGCCATTCCACCATGATGGTTTGACTTGAGGGTCCCAATTTCTAGCCTCTTGTACTTGAATAAGTTTTTCATCTAAAATTTCTTTGAGAACTGATTCCAATGATTGCCCTAATGGCGTGAATTTTCATTTATTGGATGGTCATTGGAATGATTGGGTTTTTGTTTCTCCATTGTTTTGATTATTTCCTTGTTCACTACTTTGTTTGACATTAAGACCATTGTTTTGTTTGTTTGTAGTGGTTGGCGTCAAGGTGAATACTGGTTTGGATATATGTGTATCGATTATGGTATCGGTATTTTTATTCTTTTTCCAAAATCTTGGCTTTTCATTGTTGTTGTTAGAGGAATTGTTATTGTTTGAACCTTCAATGAAGTGTTTCATTGTTCCTCTTTTGATTAGAGCCTCTTCGATTTTGAGTCCCTTTTCGATGACTTGCTCAAATGTAGATGGACATTGCAAGTCCAATCTATAATTCATTTCATCCACTAGGTTATCAATGAACATCTCTATCTTCTCCTCTTCAGGAATAGATCTAGAGTATCTATGGTGTAAGTTTGAAACCAAAGGTTGCTTGCACAAACTCCTAGAAGACCTTCTCACTGTCTACTTCCTGGAACCTGATTCCAATGGGTTCATGTTGAGCTTGGGTGATTAACCAAGCCCTGCTCCAACTCTTCTCAAAGAGTTTTCCACTTGTGCTTTACCTTTGGAAGACAAACACCTCTTGAATTTGCTATCTTCTTCCAACACCTAGAAGGGTCTAAGTGCCAACTTCATTACCAAACTTGAACTGCTTGCAAGGGTACTGTTGACATTTTAACCATTCATTTTACACCCTTTTGGATCCATCTTTGAGGATCTTTCACTTGTTGTCTTACCGATTTCTAGTTTTTTCCTTAAGGAGGCCTATTGGCTTGTAGCCCTTACCAATCACCTTTTTGCTTTTCCTGCCCAAACTTTCCAAACAACCTAGCAATTAAACTTGATTTCTAGACACCCTTTTTGGACCTTTAAATCTTTCATAGGGTTTCAGACCTCTATCTCTTCCGTACAGTAGGTTCCTACAATCAAGGAGAAGTAGGGCTAATAGGCCTAATTCTTAGGGTTTTGTTGATCTCTTACTAGTTTCTCACTCAAAAGGATTGATCAAATGTTAATCCTTCTAGCATCCTTGAGTTTGAAAATGTCCCACCTAGAACTGTACTTTTTTCGTACAGTACTTCCTTCCCCTTCCTGTTCTCTTCACTTTTTGACTACCAAACCTCTAACCGGGTAACAAGAACTCGCTTAGGGTTTGGTTTTTAAAATGCTTGCTTGATTCCACATGATTCCTAAGGATAATTATTTACAAGTGTGTGGCTCCCCTTCCATATCCTACTAATCTCAGGAAGATCCCGTGGTCAATGTTTATGGGGGAGCCATTCTAAATCTAACTGCTCAAAATAGAGGAAACAAACACTCTACACTCTAATCTATGAATTAGAAACAACAAATCTACACTAAGCAACCTGAATACAAGATGAAAATTACTCTACACTATCCAATGAACACAAATACAGTGCTAAATCAATATGTACAGTGCCTTCAAGATCTCTATTTCTCAAGATACATGGGTAAACACAGGAAAAATGCAGATTTCTTTATTCACACCAAACTAAACTTGATTACAATGCATACTAACTACTGTCTACGATCCATTACCTTTTACATAGATTCCTTTGCCACATTTCAAGGGAAGTTGATCAATCCCATACTCCTAAATTTTAGGGATTCCAATCTAAGTTGCATGCAACCTAACAATGTTGTCATGCAACTTTGCAACATTCTTGCAACTTTGCCATCATCCTCCTTTTTAGGACCTCAATCTCCTTGGTCTCAAGCCAAAAACTCCCTTAACTTTCTCTTGGAATCTTCTAACAATGACCATGTGTTTAGAACACATTAAAGGCTCAACACTCACATTAACCTACTAAACTAATTAAAGCAAAAGATGCTTAACAAATACTCAAGCATTCCCATGGCCTAGTAGGAATAGCCAGTGGTTGGTATAGGCCTGCATTTGAAGAAGTACCTTTGGCCTTTTGACACACTACACAACTCTCCACATACCTCCTAACATCTAGGTTCATCCTTGGCCAATAGTAAAACCTTTGGACAAGTTCTTGAGTTTTGGTGATCCCAAAGTGACCACGCAATGCACCATTATGCTTTTCTTGTATCAAGTTCTCTCTAATAGAACCTCTAGGAACACATAGTTGATTCCCTTTAAAAAAAAGATCACTTTGCAAAGTATATTCAGCATATTTGCTATGAAAATGATTCTTGTACTCTACACATACCTTATAAATATCTACAAAATCTTCATCATCTGCATATAGATCTCTGAAATGATCTATCCCCATGCTCTTCAACTGAATTTCTTGAATGGTGAGGACTCTTCTGCTCAAGGCATCTGCTACCTTGTTGAGAGCTCCTTTCTTGTGCTTGATATTGAAGGTGTAAGCTTGCAAATACTCCACCCATTTAATGTGTCTGTGACTTAACTTCTCTTGTGAATTCAAGAAACTGAGTGCTTGGTTGTCTGAATACACTATGAATTCCTTGGGAAGCAAATAGTGCCTCCACTTCCTTAAATCTTGGACCAATGCATACATTTCAAGGTCATAAGAAGAATACTTCTTCTTGGCTTCACTTAACTTCTCAGAAGGAAAACCCACCGTTCTACCCTCTTGACTGAGAACATCTCCAATAGCCACATTGCTTGCATCACATTCAATGGTGAATAGCTTCTCAAAGCTTGGTAACACCAAAACAGGTTGGGTAGCTATCTTTTCCTTCAACAACTCAAAACTTTTGTTAGCTTTCTCATTCCATACAAACTTAGTCTTCATTCCTCCTTTTATGGTATCCAACATAGGAGCACAAATAGCACTAAACTGTCTTATGAATTTTCTATAGTATTGAGCAAGACCATGGAAGCTTCTTACCTTTGTTGCTATCTTTGGAGTAGACCAATTGAGGATGGCTTCCACTTTGCTACTATCCATCTTCAAGTTGCCATGTGATAGCACAAATCCAAGGTACACCAGCTCTATTTTGATGAACTCACACTTTTCCAAATTGATCATCAGCTTCTCCTCCTGTAGCCTCTTGAAAATCAACTCTATCTATTGGAGGTGCTCTTCTCTTGTTCTACTATAGATTAGTATATCATCAAGATACACCACTACAAATTTGCAAATGTAGTCTTTGAGGATTTCATTCATGAGTCTCATGAATGTGGAGGGGGTATTAGATAGTCCAAATGGCATAACTAGCCACTCATAGAGACCATCATTGGTTTTGAAAGTTGTTTTCCACTCATCTCCCTCATGTATCCTAATTTGGTGATAACCACTCTTTAAATCTATCTTGGTATAGTACCTAGCTTCACCTAGGAAATCCATGAGATATTCAATCCTAGGGATAGGGAACCTATACCTGATGGTTATCTTGTTTATTTCCCTGGAATCAGTACAAAGCCTCCATTCTCCTCCCTTTTTAGGTGCTAAGACAGTGGGTACTACACATGGACTAATGCTTTTCCTAATAAGACCTTGGTTGAGAAGTTCTTGAATCTACCTAGCTATTTCCTCATTTTGTTGAGGAGTCATCTTATAGGCTGCTTTGTTTGGTAGGGTAGCTCCTGGTATCAAGTCTATCCTATGACTTATGGCTCTCTTAGGGGGTAATGTTGCTGGTTGGCCACTACTTACAATACCTTCATAGGTCTGCAACAATTTCTGTATCTCCTTGGGTAGCTATGGTTTTTCAGCTGTTTTCTCTTTGCTCACCTCTCTTGGCTTGATCATCACTGCATAACCAGCTCCTTCTCCTTCTTCCAAGGCTTTTAAGAATTCTTTTTCACCAACCATGAGTAGTTTAGAACCTGCTGTCTGCAACTCTGTATCTTCTAGCAAAGACTGAATTTTGAAGGTTACCTTATATTTCTTGAAAGTATAGGAGTTCTTTGCTCCATCATGCATAGCTTGGCGGTCAAATCACCATGGTCTACCTAAGAGCAAGTGGCATGCATCCATAGGTAACACATCACACAAAAATTTGTCCTTGTACCTACCAATTGAGAACTCCACCCATGCTTGTTCATTCACCAAGACATGTTGACCTTTATTGAGCCATGTGACCTTGTAAGGATTGTTGTGGGGTATCCTTGTCAAATTCAGCTTGCTAACTACCTCCTGTGACACAATATTGTTAGTAGATCCTAAGTCAATGATGACTCTACATACTTTCCCCATCATCTTGCACTTTATCCTAAACATGGACCTCCTTTGGCTTGGTTCTTCCTTCACCGACTCCTTGATCAAAGTTTTCCTCATCATGAGGTTCTCACCTTCCTCTGAATTCAATGGCACTTCAAGATGTTTATCTACTGCAGTAGCCTCATCATGGACCACATTAATTCTCTTGTCACCTCCATGAGAAGTACTACCTTTCTCTGGACATCTATAGGTCGGGTGTCCCAATTTATTGCAATGGTAGCATTTCATATTGGTAAAGTAGTTACCTCTTCCTTGTCCACCACTTCTTCCTCTGGAGCTGGAGCCTCTTCCTCTACCACCTCTACTAGAGCTTCCTTCTTGCTGTTTAGATTATCTAACTTCTCCTTAGGCCCTTGGTTCTGAACTCCTTCCACCATAACCACCTCTTTGTCCTCTGTTGTCTTTCCCTTTACCTCTACTTTTAGGGTTTTTCTCTTGCTTCTTTTTTCCTTTCTCCTCTATCTTTAAGGCTATTTGATAGCATTGGCGGATGGTTTTGAAGTTTACTAGGCTCATGTCTTCTTGGATAGACCACTTAAGCCCATTCAAATACCTTGCTAGCTTGATGCTTTCATCTTCAACCACCTTTGATTTGAGGCACAATTTTTGAAACTCCTCGGTGTATGTTTGAACATCCATATCTTTTTGCCTAAGATTGTGTCTTCTCCTATGCAACTAAACTTCATAATCAATAGGTAGATAGGTATGCCTTATCTTAGTTACCATTCCTCTCCATGAAACTATGGTACCTTTTCCTTCTTTCTCTCTTTTAGCTTGTACAAATTTCCACCATGTGAGAGCTACTCCTCTCAACCTTGACTTGGCCACCTTTACCTTTTGGGCCTCTGTTATACCATCACATTCAAAGTGATTTTCAATACTCTCAATCTAGTCCACAACTGAATTAGGGTCCATTTTTCCACTAAATAGTGGCACACCTTTCAATGCCTTACCACTTAAGGCCTACAGTGCCTTCAAGAAGGGTTCTTCAGCAAGAACAGGGTTAGGATTTGGAGTTTCCTCCTCCAAGTCCTCTTCTTTTTCCTTTGCTTCTTGCTCTTCCTTCTGTTCTATCTTATCCTTCACTTTGTCTGCTGTCTCATGGACTTCATCCAAGAGCTTCTCCATTCGAGACAACCTTTCTCTTAGCAACCGGTTGTCTTCGTCTTGCTCTTCTACCTTTTTAGCTAACTCTGAATTAGTCACCATGGTTCTTTCCTCAGGTGTGTTCTCTCCTACTAACTCAGTGGGCTGCAACATCAATCACAAGCCTTGACCAAATAATGGCTCTGATACCAATATGGTGTAAGTTTGAAACCAAAGGTTGCTTGCACAAACTCCTAGAAGATCTTCTCACTGTCTCCTTCCTGGAACCTTACACCAATGGGTTCTTTTTGAGCTTGGGTGATTAACCAAGCCCTGCTCCAACTCTTCTCAAAGAGTTTTCCACTTGTGCTTTACCTTTGGAAGACAAACACCTCTTGAATTTGCTATCTTCTTCCAACACCTAGAAGGGTCTAAGTGCCAACTTCATTACCAAACTTGAACTGCTTGCAGGGGTATTTTTGACATTGTAACCATTCATTTTACATCCTTTTGGATCCATCTTTGAGGATCTTTCACTTGTTGTCTTACCGATTTCTAGTTTTTGCCTTAAGGAGGCCTATTGGCTTGTAGCCCTTACCAGTCACCTTTTTGCTTTTCCTGCCCAAACTTGCCAAACAACCTAGCAATTAAACTTGATTTCCAGACACCCTTTTTGGACCTTTAAATCTTTCATAGGGTTTTAGACCTCTGTCTCTTCCGTACAGTAGGTTCCTACAATCAAGGAGAAGTAGGGCTAATAGGCCTAATTCTTAGGGTTTTGCTGATCTCTTACTAGTTTCTCACTCAAAAGGATTGATCAAACCTTAATCCTTCTAGCATCATTGAGTTTGACAATTTCCCACCTGGAACTGTACTTTTTTCATATAGTACTTCCTTCCCCTTCCTGTTCTCTTCACTTTTTGACTACCAAACCTCTAACTGGGTAACAAGAACTCGCCTAGGGTTTGGTTTTTAAAATGCTTGCTTGATTCCACATGATTCCTAAGGCTAAGTATTTACAAGTGTGTGGCTCCCCTTCCATATCCTACTAATCTCAGGAAGATCCCATGGTCAATGTTTATGGGGGAGCCATTCTAAATCTAACTGCTCAAAATAGAGGAACAAACACTCTACACTCTAATCTATGAATTAGAAACAACAAATCTACACTAAGCAACCTGAATACAAGATGAAAATTACTCTACACTATCCAATGAGCACAAATATAGTGCTAAATCAATATGTACAGTGCCTTCAAGATCTCTGTTTCTCAAGATACACTGGTAAACACAGGAAAAATGCAGATTTCTTTATTCACACCAAACTAAACTTGATTACAATGCATACTAACTGCTATCTACGAGCCATTACATTTTACATAGATGCCTTTGCCACATTTCAAGGGAAGTTGATCAATCCCATACTCCTAAATTTCAGGGATTCCAATCCAACTAAGTTGCATGCAACCTAACAATGTTGTCATGCAACTTTGCAACATTCTTGCAACTTTGCCATCATCCTCCTTTTTAGGACCTCAATCTCCTTGATCTCGAGCCAACGACTCCCTTAACTATCTCTTGGAATCTTCTAAAAATGACCATGTGTTTAGAACACATTAAAGGCTCAACACTCACATTAACCTACTAAACTAATTAAAGCAAAAGATGCTTAACAAATACTAAGCTATGATGACCTTAGTCCTAGTGACTAATTCATTTATTCCACACACAAACAAGACCTTCTAAGGTCCAAACTAAACACTCTAATACCCTGACTTGGCTAAGGTTAGGTACAAGCCAAAATTTGATCATAACAAACTGGAGTTTAGCCTAGGTGCTCCTGCACCAATTTAGCAAATAGTCTTCTCCATCGTTGGAGAAAGGAAAGAAACTTTTCCCCCTTTGCTTGTTTGGTGTTTTAGAGTTCTTTTAAGGTCACCCCATGTTGGATGTTGAATGAGAAGTGTGCTATGAACCTATTGATCAGTTATTCAAAAGATTGGATCCCGAGTTCCATTTTAGAAAACCACTCCATGCAAGTGTTTCCTAAGCTTCTTGGAAATAATCATAGTAAGTAAGAGTCCTCATGTGCAAACTCTATGCTCATGGCTCTAAATTCCCGTACGTGATCAAATGGATCGGTTCTTCCATTGTATTTGTTGTACATCGGGTATTCACAATACCGTGGAAATGGTATCATGTTAATGCTTTGGTCAAATGGATAAGGACAAATGTCCTGTAAGGAATATCTTTTTGTTGGCCCTTGTTGGATATTTTGGAACTTCAATTGTAATTGTTGGATTTGTCTTGTTAAAGCATCTATTTGATTTGGACTTTCCATACTAGTTGTTTGAGGTGTGGTTATTTCCTTGAGTTGGTTGACATCAAAGTCTTTAGGAAGCTTAGCACCTTTGTCAGCTAATAATAAACGATACTTTTCCATATCTTGCTCTAACATCTTTTCCATAAATTTATGGAAATGAGGGTCTTGTTGAACTTTCTCGATTTCTTCTGCAGTTATTTCTTTCTCTTGTGAATTAGTGAGAGGATCAGTGTTGCTGTATCATCCCCAAGGGTTTTCTTCAGCCATGGCTACTATTCTTTCATTTTCTTCTTGTTGTTGTCTTTGATACACTGATCGTGTGAAAATAGGCATACAAACTTTAAAGTTTTACTCTAGACTTTGATCTTGGATTTTTGATTTGATAAGTGTCAAAGTTTTTGATTTAAAATTTGATTTAGTCGTGTCTAGTTTCGTGATGGAAGGATGATAAAATCCTTGATAGGAAAATTTTGACACAAAAATCTCAGATTTAGTGATGATTGATAAGGAAACTTTGCAAGATGTTTCAAGACCTAGGTTTAATAGTAAAGTTTTCTCTTTTTTGTATGATTCAAGTGTTTTGGACTATGGAAAAAAATGTTTTGGATTGATGAAAACCTTGTTTTTGATGTTGGCAATTTGACAAACTGTCTTACTAACTCTCTATTTTTTTGACTTTCTGGAGCGCTAAAACAGAGCCACGACGCACTAAAATAGAGCCACGACGTGCTAAAACAGAGACTCGACGCACTAAAACAGAGACTCGACGCGCTAAAACAAAGCCATGACGTGCTAAAACAGAGCCACGATGCTCTAAAATAGAGACTTGACGCACTAAAATAGAGCGATGATGCGCTAAAACAGAGTCGTTATGTGCTAAAACATAGACACGACATGCTAAAACAGAGTTCTGATGTGCTACAGAATGTTTTTGGGGTGCTACAGGAAACTATCTTACTCTATGAAATTCACTTGGTCTTGTATCGTATTGTATGGTAGGTTGTGGGATGTATTCTGGATGAATTTATTGACTATGGTTGTGGTGTTGTCTAAGAGCCCTTCTTTCATAAAATGCTTGTGAATCTAAGGGAGCTAGAGCATAGTTGTCTGTATAACCTCTAGAGAAATCGTGATATCTATGAATAAAGGTCCTATGTTGGAGTAGAACTTTTCTGCTTTGATATAAAAATCGTTGCTTTCTCAAGAGTTGTTTGTATGTAAGTGTTTTCTTTGGCTTTCTGATTCGTTTGATAAGAGACTTCTTGACAAATTTGATGGATACCCAATCTCGAATCATGAGAATTTTACAAGTGTTTGATTTGAAGATTTTTGTGATGATCTTATCTGAATTTAATGAAGGAAAACACAACAAGCAAGAATAGAATAGTTGATTCAAAATCCTAAATAGATAGTGTATGTTTTAAGAACCAAACATGATTCTTCTTGATTTTCACTGGTTTGATAACAAGATAAGATAGTTCAAACAGACTCACTCCTAGAGACAAAAGGTCATCATTATATACTCGAACAGCCCATAGCTTGGAATTGCGTCGACTCACACAGCCATGTCACCCCCTAGAGGGTGCCCGTGTTTTTGTCTTTTTCAGGTGTGTACTCGGAGTGATGGAAGTGGATATCGGATCCCCTGAGCAAACAGTCCTTGGCAATTATATGGTGAGTGCTTGAGGGTAGATTCTTCCCCACCCCTACACCATTGAGTATTACAATGTTCGGGAACTGACAAGCATGCTTCTATTTCTAGGTTCTTAGATAGGGTTTCCATTCAGAGTGGCAAATGGATAAACTCCCTCGAGAGACCTCCCAATCTTTAGAACAAAGATTTTGGGGATGGTTATCCTGCACACTTCCATTGAAAGAGGGTTTCCCCAAATTCACATAAATTTTAAAGTGGGTTGGAATGCCAAGGCTTTTGGCTATCCCCACTCAGGTCATTCCCATAGGGTGAGTACTTTTTTCCACTACAGCAGGCCTGTCTAAAGGTTTTAATGAAAGCTTGAAAATGCGCAAAGTAAAAGTGAGTCTGGTATTCTGATGCACCCAATCAAGGGGAGAGCATAAACCTATCACCCAATAACAGCAAAGAAGTTGTTCACTTTTTAAAACCCAAAAGACAAATTATCTAATCTATGTGGAGATATTGCTCCATAAAAAGCATGATGTTCAATTTTAATCCCACAAGTAATAATGAATTTTCTATTCTAGGATTGATCAATTTTTATCCGTTTGCTATCCTAGGATTGATAGATTTTAACCCATTTTCTGTCCTAGGATTGATAAATTTTAACCAAAAAGAGATTAAAGAACAAAATCTGGCTGCGGATGCATCAGATCCAGATAAAAGAAAATATTTAAAGAACAAAGATTTGAGGTGCTAAAATAGTGGATCGGCGCACTAAAATAGTTGCGCGGTGTGCTAAAACAGTTGCACGACGCGCTAAAAAAGTTGAGCGGCATGCTAAAACAGACGACCGATGTGCTATAATTTTCTTCCAATGCGCTACAGAATCCAGCCGACACGCTACAAAAAACCACGGTTCCATGAAAACAAACACGCCGATACCTGTAAGACACTTTTCACAAAAATTTTGCAGAATATGGGGTTAGGCCCCACGGTGGGTGCCAAAATGGAAGTGTAAGAATGATGTAAACAAATTAATATGCATCTACACTTCTAAATAAGACATTGTATCTAAGATTCAAGAGATTTTAAATCAATTTAAATGCAAGAACCTTTGAAGTTGTCCTATTGCTCTCTAACTCTAAAGATCTCTCTAATCTACTTTTCTCTCAGATTTTAGAAGCTAATAGATTGTTGAAATGACAGTTAGAGAATGAGAATTCAAACTAATTCTATTTCTATATGATTTAAATATGCAAATCTACTGTAATGGCAGCCATGACTGTAAATGTTGAATGCTTGATGAATGTTGGATGAATGCTTGATGGATTGATCCTAAAACTGGATTGGTTGAATGCTTGAATGCCTGGAAAACCTGCAAAGTAAGATTGCACAAGTTAGGATCCTATTCCTGTAGCCAAAAGCCTGTATTTATAGATTTCACGGCACTCATTTGTGAAGGGGCAACACAACAGAGGTTGAGATTCAATCTGGAGAATTGAATGGTATGAGATGAGAAGGTGGAGCTGATCATGGAGGATTGTTCCTCCCCATGAAAACACCAGGCAAGATGAGAGGAAAGATTTGATGTAGAAGATTGAGAGGATTTCCTGAGGTTTGTCCCTGAGGCTCTTCCTCATGAATGACAGTTGAATTAATTAGATTTAAAAAATATAATTTATTGGTGAGTGAATAGGATATGATTTTTGCATTAATTTAAATATTTTTGTTTTATTTAAATTTAGCAAAAGAGGAATAAATAATTTAATAAAACAAACTATAGAAGTTGTTTATTAAATTAAAATAAAAGGAATATGATAATTAAACTAAAGATTCTAGGATATCTTTTTTTAGTTAAGAAGAAACGTGATGAGGTAATTAAATAACACAAATTATTGAAGCTGTGTATTTAATTTAAGATAGAATTAATAGATAAAGTATAGAAGAAATAATAATGATAATAATTAAATAAAACAAAGTATTTAATTTTTTTTATTTAATTAAGAGGGAAATAATATGATAAAATAGAAGAATTAATAATGAACTTAATATAAATAAATATTTGTATTTATTTACTAAGTAGATGAATTTAAGATTAATTAATCAAATAAGTCGTATTTAATTAATTAGATTCTCCAGACCATTTTTAGGTGTCTACACCCATAATGCCTTTTAAAGACTCCAACAGACTCCCCAAGACTGTTCCATGCTTTTCATCCATTCTATTTCCTCAAGTACTTAGAAAACAACAAATAATTTATTCAAATGATCACATTTTAGACTATACAAAGCAAAAACTAGACCTAGGGCATCACATAACTTTTTCAAACCTCCATTTTTCAATCTAAAATAAATTGAAACATGTAAAGGAGTCCTAAATCTACCAATCCACCAAGTTTCAGATATTTCCCACGTTGGAAATGAGAATTACATAAATTTTGGTGACCAAACCCTTGTTTTGCAAGGTTTCAGACCCACTTTCACTGAAATTGTTGTAACTTACTCAATACTTGATGAAAACAAGCCAAATCACCACCAAAAGAAAGTAGACTTTTCCCTCTTTCTAACCATGCCAATTGGGATCTTGTACAATGATGTACTAGACCATACCAAGCACAAGAACAGTGAAAAATTCTGAAAAAATTAAAAAAGTAGAGTTTTTTATTATATTTAATGCTTCAAAAATTCATCAAATTTTATGCCTTGACCCCATGGAGGCTTTATAAAAAATTTCCCATCCTTCCCAAAGGCCTTTAATTATTTTTTGAATAAAGGAGTTGTTGACCAGGTGTTTACAACTTTAATGATGTGATTACAACCATTTACATTATGACAACATTGCACCTTTGAAGCAATTTTGCAATACTAACACCTATGACCTCAAAAACCACTCAAAAGGATTTAAAATGGCCTTATTAAAACATCATGAATCCAATCTTGTATATCCATGTGCAAATTTAGGATTTTTCCTTCTCAAGGCTACATGACTACATTTAGTGCAAGATTGCAATATTTTCACATTTTGACTCCAAAACTCAAAAACTCAACCTAGAACCTATCCAATGGTCTTATTAGACCTTATTGAAGATTAAAAAAACTTGAAAGACTAAAAAATAATCTTTCTAACCTATTCACCATCAAATAATCCAAAATGGAGGTTGAGGTGTAGGTGGTCCTACACCACTTATCACCATCGGTTGAAGTAGAAGCTTGTTTCTCTGGACACTTCCATGCTTGATGTAAAAACTGATTAGAATGATAACATCTTCCTAAAAAAAAATTTGAACCTCTACCTTGTCCACCAAACCTTCCTCTAAAGCCTTTGAATCTACCTCTTTGATCAACAACTTGGTCTTTGCCTTTACTTGCATCTTCTTGGTCTTCATAGGACTTCCTTGAACCTCTTCCTCTATTAGTGCTACCTCTACCTCTTCCTTGTCTTTCTTGCCTTATTTTTAACTTCTCTTTTTCCCTAGTAGCCAACTAAAAACATTCTTCAACAATCCTAGGAGTAGCAAGACTCAATTCATCCTGAATTTGGAATCTCAAACCATTCATATACCTTGCTATCTTCTCATTTTCATCTTCAACATGATCAGTTCTAATTCTCAACTTGTGAAATTCCTCAGTGTAGGCCATGACATCCTTTTCCTTCTGCTTTAAGTTTTGTAACTTCTTAAAAGTTTTTATTGCATGATCACCTGGAATGAATTGGCTCTTAATATTTGACACCATCCTATCCCATGAACGGATTTTTGTTTTTCCATTTTTCACTCTTTCCTCCTGCACATAGTTCCACAAGGTTAGAGCAGGGCCTTCAACTTATTCTTAGAAAACTTTACATTCTATTCTTTTGCAACCTCCTTGTACTCAAAGTAATTATCTAATGCATCAATCCAATCCAATACTTCTTCTACATCCAACTTTCTAGTATACATTGGAAAATCTAGTTTCACATTAGAAGCATCTCCCTTGATAGCCTTGAGCATTTTCACAATCCTTCTCTCATCAGGGTCCAATTCTTTTTCATCATTGTGGACTTTTCATCAAGGGTTTTCACTTTCACCCTCTTCCTCTCAGTCACTTTCCTCTTCAGTAGCATTTCCTCTCCTTTGATTTGTCTCTAATGCTGCAAATTTGGCTAAAAGTGCTTCTTGTGACTCCTTTATCAACTTTATTTCTCTAGAAAGGACTACACTACCTTTAGGAGGAATCTTGTCCTTTCAACTTACAACTTCTCCTTCTTCAAATTGCAACCTTTCTCCTTCAAAAGACCAAAACCTATGCTCTGATACCAATTGATACAGAGCAAGGAGGAGTTTATTATAAAAAACATAATTCAAACAATTTGGAACAATCTTTTCACCTTCAATACCCTAACTTAGTGACTTCTCATAATTTCTCCATATTTACCTTGTAGCATTTCAAACGATGCTTTCTAACCATAAATTTCAAAAGAAATTGAAAACCCAAAAGCCACTCGTCATTTAAAGTACCCATTATGCTCTACTTTGACATATCCAAAAAGGAGATAAGGTTGTTTCAGAACAATACCCTCTAAAAATTGCTGCTACACTAAAAAGAGGCTCAATTAGCCTTGTTTTCTAAAGCAAGACCAAACCAAACCCTCTTCCAACCTCAAATATCCATTACAGGACCACAACCAGGTTACCTAAGGCCCAAATCAACAACTTTTAACAATTGAAACTCCTACAAATTCACCAAACCACTAAATCCTTAGGCCATTGTAGGCTTGTCACATAGGATCTTATTGAATCTATAACCTCCAAACCTTATTTCACCTTACCAACACCTCAAACACATCCCATTAGGTCTACACAGGCATATTTCATCAACTAGAAAGGGTTCCAACCATTATTTCTACAAAACCCTACTTCAAATCCTCTTTTTACACCAAAATCATGAAGGTTTGGAACTAGGGAATCATTCAAATCCCATCAATCTACCTTCCCTACCCCTAAAAAACACATAAAAAAAAATACGCCTAATTGTGTCATTCCATCAAGTTAGAACATGTTTCACTAGGTGGAATGGCCTATAAACCCATTTTATTGAACCAAACCCTCAAATTTAGGGTTTATAGACCACCTTTAGTAAATTGCTTATAAATTCCTTCAAACTTGATGTAATTAATTGAAACCAACACCAAAACAAAGCTAAATAATTATTTCACAAGATACAATGCACGTCAGACCATAATCTCCATGTACGAAAGCATACAGAATGTTGTAGCAGCAGATTACACAATTTTTTTTTTTAAAATAAAGTTTTTGTTTAATTTTTTTCACTTCAAATCAACTTTAGTACCCTACCTTGAAGTTTTTGAGGCCTTATTAAACCTTACACACCAAAAACTAACCAAATCAACTGACTCAAACAACCATTTAAAGTTCCTGACTGTTGGACTTCCCATTTTCTTGCATTTTTTATTTTTGCAATTTTGCACTTTGACAACATTTTGTAAGAATTAACTTCACCTAGAACTAACTAAAAAGGACTCATTACATTGTAAAATGGTCTATTATGACCTTATTACATCAATAAAATACTCAAAACACAAAATCTCCACATTAGACCAAAATTTGCAACATTGATTAGGTGCCCTTGCACCATTCTTCCTCTAGCTTCTCTAGGGTTTTTCTATTGTAGAAATGGAATTCTTTGCATTCATCCATTGTAAATATTTCTTCTAATATTTTATGTTAATAAAATTCAACTATTATCACTGTTATTTCTACATTTTTGAGTAAAATTTTCTTACCTTCATGTCTGAATGTTTGTTTTAGTTGTTTATTGATGTATAATGTTGTTTAGAGGCAGGAAGAAGCACACTTCTATCTTGGTGTATCACCTCCCTTTCATTTCATTCTTATATCCTTTTTCCTCTATTATTTGTTAGATTAGAGTAGTGATAGGGTTTCATGTGTTGGGTTAGACCAACACATTTTTACTTAGTTTAGAAGAGGAAGCTGACCTTCTCCAGAGATTCAACCTGATTCACGCAAGGTACCACAACCTTGAGGTTGTTTCCATTGTGTCATTAGAACACTTAAGTCTTGTTTAGTAGGGTGCATTTTTATGTGACAATAGTTTTTTGCACGCCTAGTGGAACCACTTCTCTCTATTGAAGAATTTGGTGTTTCCTTCAATGCATCTTTCTTTTTAAGGCATATCTTCAAACACCATGGTGACTCCATACAAAATCAACTTGTTCAAGTAGCCTAGTTTCATTTCATGCCATTGAGGAAGTGGTGTTATTTAATTTTTCAGCCTTTGGAGGCATTCTACAAGAATGTGGCAACTTTAAAACTCTTTGGTTATGTACCCAAAATATTTTGCTGGGTAGTCCTTGGTTTTTCTTTCAAAATTCCAAAGTGTTTTTCATGCTTTGAAATGTCATATTATAATGGAAGCCACATGTATACCCCACCATTCTATGATAATGCTAAATTTGGTCCTCCCAATCAACCATATCAGGCTAGTTATTCCTCCCATTTCATTCCATAGAACACTGTTGTTGTGGGTTCTCAATCTTATCAAAATGCATACCACCCACCCCACCCTACTTAAGTCCTCTTAGACACTTACATATTCTTATCAGCAACCCCAAGAGACTCATCTTTTTCAAAATCAACCTTGTTTCTCTCCTACTCAACCTTGTAATTTTGATAATTCAAGTGCAAGTGAAATCATAAGAATTTTTCTTCATTTCAATAGAAAAATTAATGAGCTTAAGAGATAATAAGAGTTTGACCTACATCAGGAAGAGTGGGCTAATCAAGCCTATCAGGGGCAGCAAGGTTATTTTCCGTAGCATGATGAGATTTTTCATCAAGATCATTATCCACAGTAGAAAAATATTGAAGCTCAGTGGAGGTATGAGCACTAGTTTGAAGCACAAAGAAGGAAACAAGAGGAGTATACAACAAGTGATGTTACTAGGCAAGAAAAAATTAGACTTTTCCTTTCTCTAGCACAAGTTCCCAAGACTCACGCAACCCCTTGTGTGCCTAGTTTTAAACATGCACACCATTTCTACAACAACCTACTAAGGAGGAGGTAAGAAAATATAAATTTGTAAGTTTCAAGAAACCTATAAAGCATCTTGAAACCCCCATTATCCCTCCTTTTGTTCTAGAATAGCCTATTGTGTAAGAGGTACGCAAGCACAAAAAAAATAGTTTCAAGAATCCTAATCAACCCCTTGAAACTCCAATACAACCTCTTGTGCCATCAAGAGGATCTTAAATGTTGGAGATCCTAAGTTTTGTGAGCCTCCATTACTTCCAAGAACCTATCCTTGATGAGGTTTTCATTTTTTTGGAATCTTCATGTGCTCAAAACAATGAGTGTCTTAGTTTGACGCAAGAAAAATTCAAGATGAAACAATGTTGCAACAACAAGGCATTAAAAAGGTAGAAAATAATGATATAGTAGAGGAATCAGTCCTCTCATTTGATTCACTTCCTTGCTTTGTTGAAGATGAGGAGGGTAGATCAGCTATACCTACATTAGTTGAAGCCTCTGAACAACTTGGTTTGGGCTTGATGGTTGAAGACAACTCCAAGGTTTTGGAGTAGCAGCAACAATAGACATGTTTATCCTCTATTATTGTGAATGAAGATCCCCAATTTGTTGAGGTTTGCAATTCTAAGGTGGAGGACCCTTTTTGGGATGTTATAGAAACCTTTTGTTCAGTTTTAAATGTCAATATTTTCCCCCAAAAAGAGGAGCTTTGTGGGTAGCAACATAAGAGTGAGGAAACTATTGGCAACTAGGATTTCACCCTCTAGGAAATTTGCACTTGTCTATCCTATCGTAACATGGAAACACTCTCTAGTTTTTGGCTAAACCAATTAGGGAGAGCGAATCTCTAGAGTGGGTTGGTTCCCTTCTAACTAATCACCTAATCTAAGCACCTTCAGGGGAAAAGGGAGTAGGAAGAAAACTAAAAATTAACACCTACAACTTAAGATGATCAGCTAAATGTTGAGATTTTAATGAAACTTAACTAACAACACTTCCTTCACAACAATTAACTCTCACAATTCACCACAATGCATTCAGTTCATTAGTGTTTTTCATAAATGAAAATAGAATACAATGTGCAACTTGAACTTATTGCAGACCTTGACAATAACCCACAAAAACAAGACAAAGAAGGATTCAATAGTTTAAATCACAACAAAATCACACTATTACTATGAGCCCATGAAAAGAAAGTGAAAAAGAAGAAATCTACTTCTTTATTACAAGTGGAGGAATAAGACATCAAAATCTGATACAAAATGAGTTTAGAAAGCTCTCAAAGTGGCTAAGAGAGTAAGAAACTAAAAAATTTTGAACCATGAGAAAATCAAGTTTTCTCTGATTTATAGCCATGATGTGACCTGTAGTGCCAGAAATAGTAAAAATCAGGTTTCTATCTCTCCAGAAAGCAACTCCTTCTGGATTATCGAGCTCCCTCAAAAATCCTAAAAAACCAACCTCCAAAACAGCTCCAAATAGCATAAAAAAGATGGAAACTTCTCATCACCCAAAGGCTGATCCAAAAAGGCCTCAAAATTAGGTACAAACAATTGGAAACTGGAAATGGAAACTTCAGTTTTCCTCTTCATCTTCAAATCTTCCCAAGAACTCCAATGAAAATAGAAATTTTTTCTGCTGACTCAAGTACATATTTTAATTGCATTTAAATAACATTTAATTAAGCAATTTATAGAAATATTGCCTAATTAATGTTTTACAATCTTGCAGTTTTACAAAGCAAAATAGAAAGTCCCCTCCCTTCATCTAATTTTCTCTTTCCTATCTCAAATCAATTTGATTTTTTGCATTTAATCTTTTCAAAAAATAAAACATTACATGATGCTTTCCTTTACATTTGAATTTTATAAAAAAAACATAAAAATATATGCCCATTGTTTATAATTTCCCCATATTGGCAGAAAAAATAGATAACCTAAAGTCATCATTTCTCCTTCTAGGGAAATTTTCATGGATTTTTCTCTAAGGCATGTGAAGGGAGAAAATGAGGCTACCCTAATAAGGGGCCATATGCATGATCTAAGATTTTATTTTCTATAAAAATCAAAGTAAAAACATAGGTGTAATTCCGCCTAGGAAATCTCAGCAACACATTGAAAAATAAAATGTATGTGATAAAAATCACATAGACCAATAATAGGGTGAAAACCCTTACACCAAAAAGGGCTTCCAAACACTCATTTCAACTATCACTTTAACAACCTCTTGGTGAAGGATGAAGCTCTGCCTGTACACTGCCGTGGGGATATTTAGGGTTTAGCTTTGAAGCCACCATTCGAGCTCTTCTCCATCAATTTTTTTATGCATTCGATCCTCCATTCTATGGTAAGTCTTTGTATACATTTTAATGCAAATTTTGGGGCTCCATTTAATGAGAACAAGGCCTTCAACGCTGTAGTTATTGTATTTTGATGCATTCCTTTTGTTTTTCCTGTGCTGTTGTTTTTTTTCCATTCTCATGGCTGACCATGGAGACATTGCTTGGAGCATTTTTGAAGTTTTGGCTATGGGTTTTCATTGAGCTCCTCCATAGAAAAATGAGGGTAATATTCTATTATTTTCTTTCCACTATATTTTTATCTCAATACAAAGCTTTATTAAGCTTCTCCCTTCTAAAAAATATGAACTTCTATAGATTTCTTAATCTGACCATTCACATAGACCATGGCCATTGTGTATCTCCTCCACTTCTATAGAATGGAAAAACTTATTCTGGGCTCGATCCATGTAGAATGAATGATGCCATTGTTAAAAGAAAACCATTTTGAATGGAAGTCTTCTTTTAATGGGTTTTCAAAACCCCTCTTGTACGCGGGCCTGTGGCTTCATTTTCACTATTTTGAATGCATCTTATTAGGGTTCGAACCCTTGAAAACTTCTTTTGTATTGCACTTTTCATTTTGAAACCCCTAAATGGGTATTATGGTTCCTGAAAGCAAAACTTTGGCCTCTCAAGGCCGCGGGCATGCGGGCATTAAATTGGGGTTTTCCTCTATGTTGGAATGAACTTGAATTACTTCTTTTCTATATTTGAAATTCATAACTCTAAAGCTCGAAATGGCTCCATTGTTCCACTACATTTGTTCATTTCTAGAATTCTTTACTTTTAGGATGTATATTTTCTATGCATTTCATTGTTTCTCTTTACTTGCTTTAGTGAATTTCACAACAACAAGTCCATTTTCTTCACAAAAATCTTACACTTAGCCACCATGATACTCCTGTAGGGTACTTTGTTATTATTTATCATTCATTTGATGCACTTGAAAGATCCAGAAGATGTATTTCCAACTTTTCATTTAAATGGAACAATGTATGTGATTTCCCTTAAGTTGTAGTATTGGAAACTTTGAAGCAAACTTACTTCACTCTACAATATTTTCTTTTACTTATAATACTATCCCAAGCTATACTTTGAGTAAACACTTGACAATCTGAAGACACTCCTTTAGCTTTATAACATGAGACAATGCGATGTAACAAATTTGATTCTATGCTTTACTCACTTTAGTGATGTTTTCAATGTTTCATTTGCAGCCACTTGTCATGATTCCAATGCATTTGAATGCTTCAAAACACACACATTTTCACTTTTCCCACCTCACTTTTATGCTTTATGAGAACACAAAATCATAAAACAAGGCACCATAATACTGAAGTAAACCTACATTCTACAAATTACCTCCATGAAACAGTGTTGTTTTATATTGCATTTATTCCCGAACACTTGATGCCTTGCATTTAGTTCATCATGCCATCTTTGCATTTTTTTTCTTCCTTTAGTTGCTCATTTGTAGCCACTTTTCACTTTGTTACTAATGGATCCCACCTCTCTTTTGTACTATTCATGCATTTTTATCTCCTAAATAGCAACATGATGATGTGAAAGCTACCCTTGAATAGAAGATTTTGAAATAGAAGCACTTGATTATGATGTTCTAGAGATTTTCCATTTGTTTCAGCTATAATTGATGATTTGCAAACAAGGCACTATGTATACCTATTCACTATCACATTACAATATCATGCACTTGATTATGTTTCACTTGAGCAATGGATCACCTATGATTTTCATTTCATTGAACTTTACTTGATTGTCCTAGGTGATCACTTGCTTGAGTCCTTGTGGCACATATGATGTATTCATTTGATGGATGTCTCTCTTTGGGAAATTTTGAATTTATTTCTTTCTTAATCCCTCTTTGAATGCTTAAGGGATAGCATGTCGGGTTTAAACCCTTGTGGGAGCCCATTTTACACCACATGCTTTATGATATTGAAACTAGATCAACAACATGACTTGTTCTATACCTGCACATGGAAACAAAAAATGTTAGATTAAAAAAATATATTATTATGATGGTTCCTCCTTGGATTTTTTCACGCTTCTTTCTCTTGAAAACTTTATTTGTTTCAATGTATCACTAGCAACATTATACATTATTGTTGATGATTCATATAGGAATATTCATAATCAAAACTTTAACAACTTTTAACATCTCTTGCAGGTCTACTAGGAGCTTGGGACAAAGGATGGTGCACCATTCTAGAATCAACTGAAGACAATAGTCAATGATGATTATGTTCCTTCTTATGTGTCTTTCTTTTCTTTAATCTTTAGTAGTGTAGAATGTTCCTTTTGATACACTGTCTCAGCTCTACTCCCACGACTTGTGTGGGACACTTGGTTCTTATTATCCAATGAATACAATTATAGAATTTGTGAAATACTTGTTCAATTTTGTACTTTTCCTTTTGCAAAAACAATAATTGAAACACTATGAATGAATATTAGAATGAAAGCATTTCCTTTTACATTCCATGCAATAATTAATGCTACAATTGATAACAAGCAATTAAACACATTGCATTTTAAAATACCACAATAAAATAAAACACTTGCAATCATTAAACATCTGCAAAGGTAAAATTGGAATTCTTCACCATAAAATGAATCTTGAATAAACCAACTCTGTGAAATTGAGCTATAGTGAAAATTTGATAACACTTTTGGCAACCTTTGCTAGATGCTTGCCTTCTAAGCATCAGGCCAATTGCCTTATGCAAATCCATTGGGCATGGAGTCTCATCTTGCCTTTTAGAACTTAGAAAATCAAGAATCAAAAACTAAAAACTCCTCCAACAACAACAAAAATTGAAACAAAAGCAAAACACTAGGCCCTAGTGGCCAGAAAGCCCTCTGCAGCAACACTTATGAAAGAAAACTAAAAGAGAACATGCTTCAAAAGCACTTATTAGTAGTAGCTAATCTACTATAATACAAAGGAATAACTTCAAATTTTAGAAGCAATGTTTCAAATGAATCCCATTAACTGGGATTAGTATCATTTCTCCATTCAGCTTACAGAGATGGAATGAGTTCCACTCCTTACATTCTGTTATAACAAATGGGCCTTCCTAGATTGCATCAAATTTATTATTCCTCCCTAGCTTACTCTTTTGCGCATCCCATTTGAGGATGGAGTCCCCAACAAAAAACTCTCTAAACCTTGCTCCACAAAATTCTTTCACCACGTTATTGTTCAACTCCTCGTTTAATTGAAAATTAGCTTTCTAAGATAAGATCTTTTCAAAGTACTTCTCATAATATGTCACTTCACCAGTAGCCATTGACCCCATCATGGCCATGCTCCTTTTAACTTCAAAATAAAAGTTAGGTAACCCTTTTGACCATTTAGTTGGAAGCTAGGACTGAACCATGGTTGTATCTTCACAATTTTCAATAGAGACATCAAAATCCTCTAGTAATGGATTTTCTTTAGCCATAAATTCTTCTTTCTCAAAATAATTTTCAATAGCTCTACTCACTTGGATGAGGAATTATTCATCATAGATCTCCCCCTGATCCAAGGTTTTATTTTCAATTAGCATCTCCAACCATTCATGATCAACCTCTCCATATTCATTGAGGTTTTCTTCTTTATCTAAAGTCTCATCTTCAAACAACACCTTAATCCATTCTTGGATAGATTTCTCATCCTCTCCAAGAATTTCTTCTTGATCTAAAATTTGGTCACTTAAGAGAAACTCCTTCCACTCTTTGATCACCTCCTTATCCTTTAGGAACTTTGCATTGCCACTTGGAAGCTGATTCTGGTCATTAACTAGATTTGGAACTACTATATCCAGCTCTTGAATCACATAAATGTCTAACCTTTCCCCACCAATGTAGTTGGAAGGATCAAGGCTATGACCTGAGGTGGCCAACTCATCTAGATTTTCCTCTTTATTGGGTGTATTGGGATCTAAGGCCATGGGATGATTCTCCAACCCATTTGTGGTGCAAAGGTTGGCATTAATCAGGCTAGAAGCATAAGGTTCAATGTGGTCCTTGGCCAACGGTTCAGACCTGATGGTTACCTTAGTACCATAGCAGGTTCTGAAGAATAAATGGGACCAATGAGCCGATAGAAAACCTCCTAATTTGGTAGTGAAATCTCTAGATAGGCACAATGCAAAGTGAGTTGGCAATTCAATTACATGAATGTCTTGCAGGACAACAAAGTTTGGGCAAGTATGAAGTGTGAGGGCTAAATTTTTAATAACTCTTGTTGTTTGGATAGCATAACCATCTAATTGTAATACACCTTTGGCATCATAGAGCTACTAACTCCATAGTTTATCATGCAGTTGTGGACAAGTTTGTCCCTAATTATGAGACTCAAGTAAAATGGTGGAGGTTTTACTTCTCTATTTTTTTGTCCACTCTTTATCTCTGAGCTATTGGCAAGAACCATCCTATTCCTTTCTACATTTGAAACATATAAAGATGAAAACTCAGATAAAGCATTTTACAACAACTCCTTTTTTCCAGGGATATGAAGGGCATCCATAATGCTTAGGCTAACTATAGCCTTCATTAAATGCTCTACTACATTGAAAGATACACGGTTTACCTTTTGTAGACCAGAAGATGCAGCCTTATCAATTGCTCTTTGTTATTCTCTTTGTAGAATATGCACCTTTGGGTGCATTGTTGGGATAGTTTGTGATGGAATGGCCTAATTTTGACCTCTTATAGCTTGCTGCTCTAAGTTTGCAACTCGTTGTTCTGCACTTATAGCTTTCTAGTCAGCGTCCATTGCTCTTATTTTTTCCCTTGTTTTTGCTGCAATAGATGAACTTTGTTGGTTCAGACCTTAATAATGATTAATTCTTCAAAAATTGGCACTTTTCCAATTCATCAAAGCCATTTCAAAATTTCCTTGCTGCTCTACATCAATTTGATAAATTTTCTTGACTAGCATAACTACTCTACACAATAAGAGTCTTATTTTCCATTATGTTCATGCATTCAACCTAATTGTGAGGCTGATTACAAGGGTAACACCACTCTTGCTCTTGGGCCAAGTTGTTTTGAGGCATAAACTCTCTCGAAGGGCCAAGAATATTAGGATCATAAATTTTGAAAGGCTTGGGTTTAAGATTTCTCTTTTGATAATCATTTGGAAAGGGTCCTCTATTTTGTTGATTTGGTTGAAAAGAGGTTGGGTTCGGTCTTTGTTCTTAACCGACCTATTTTTTAAGGCTTACAAACTCATTACTAAAAGTCTTTCCTAGAGATTGCAACATACTTTTAATCTCTTGAATCTCTCTATTTTTCTCAGGGATGACATTTTTCCTGGTTAGTAGCTTGATAACCTATTGCTATTACAATAGGTAGAGAGGCTATAGGTGGTAGATTTACGGGTGACTAAATCTCAGGTAATATAGGCATGGGCAGTCTAGGAGCAATTTTACCCACTTGAATAAGATAGTTTTTAACCCTTATGGAAATTTCATAAGCATTAGGCAAAGAAAAACCCCCCATTGACTGAATCATGACTGAAATCTCAGGGTTCAGGGCTTTTAGATAAAAAAGAAAGGTGTGCTAGGGTGAGGGTTTGACAATTGGGAGAATTATATCCCAGGTTCGCTGAAAATGGTAATTAAAATCAGTCAGGTGCTCATGTGGAGCACGCTTGATGGTGCTCAATTGCTCTACTAAAGAGAGGTGGTCTGACTTGTCTACAAATTGTCTATGTAGACCATCACCAAGCTAGTCCCTAGTGGCTATTGAATTAGCTAGCAACCCCCTGAACCATTGTAAAGCTTTTCCTTTTACTAAAGTAGCCAACAATCTCAAGGCCACATTCTCCTCTGTTATATTGTGTACTAAGAAAATTTTGGACACATCTCAGATGTGATCTATTAGGGTACTCTAATCCTCACTAGTAAAGAATTGCATCCCATTCAACGCAGTCACTGTAATATCATCGTGCCTTACCAATAGCAACGGGTTGCCTCCATTGAATGGTGCAAAGGAAAATTGTCTTGCCATTGGAGGTGTTTGAGACACTGGATTTGTGGTTCTTGTTATAGATATTATAGGATTGAGCTCTAGACGAGTGGATTTAGTTCTTCTTGTTGGATCAAAGGTTCTCAGAGTTCTACCTCTCCTTCTCAGTGGGGAGAGCTGCAAGTACTCAAATGGGATTGGGCTTGATCTAGTCTAGATTCTTCTCATAAGCTTTCTGCACCAAATCTACAATCAAACTAGAATTAGGAGTCGTCAGGTATACATTTTGAGACCTCTCTAGGTAGAAAATATTGTTGTATATACTAGAAAACAATTTGAAATATTGAAAAACTCTAAAAATAAGACTCTTAGAGTCCCATCGAGTGTGCCAAAAACTATTGGTGTTTAGGATTGCACCCTCAAGGCAGTTGCACTTGTCTATCCTATCACAACATCAAAACCCTCTCTGGTTTGTGGGTAAACCAATTGGGGAGAGTAAATCTCAAGAGTGGGTTGGTTCCCTTCTAACTAATCACCTAATCTAAGCACCTTCAAGGGAAATGAGAGTAGCAAGAAAATTGAAAATTAACATTGACAACTTAAGATGATCAACTAAATGTTGAGATTCTGATGAAACTTAACTCACAACACTTCCTTCATGGCAATTAACTCTCACAATTCATGGCAATGCATTCACTTCATTAGTGTTTTGCATAAAGACTCTTCAAAATGGGATACAATGTGCAACCTGAACTTATTATAGACCTTGACAATAACCCACAAGAATAGGACAAAGAAGGATTCGATAGTCTGAATCACAACAAAATCACACTATTTTTGTGAGCCCATGAAAAGAAGGGGAAAAGGAGATTTTTTTTGCTTTATTACAAGTGGAGGAATACGATGTCAAAATATGATACAAAATGAGTTTACAAAGCACTGAAAGTGGCTAAGAGAGCAAGAAACTGAAAAATTCTAAACCCTGAGAAAATCAAGTTTTCTCAAATTTATAGCCACGATGTGATCTATAGTGCCAAAAATAGTAAAAATCAGGTTGGTATCTCTCCAAAAGGAAACTCCTACATTCTTGAGCTCCCTCAAAAAGCCTAAAAATCAGCCTCCAAAATAGCTCCAAAAAGCATAAAAAAGATGGAAACTTGTCATTACCCAAAGGCTGATCTAAAAAGTCCTCAAAATCAGGTACAAATAGTTGGAAACTAGAAATGGCAACTTTAGTTTTCCTCTTCATCTTCAAATCCACCCAAGAACTCCACTGAAAATATAATTTTTTTATGTTGACTCAAGTGCATATTTTAACTGCATTTAAATAACATTTAATTAAGGAATTTACAGAAATATTGCCTAATTAATGTTTTACAATCTTGTAGTTTTACAAAGTAACATAGAAAGTCCCCTCCCTTCATCTAATTTTCTCTTTCCTATCTCAAATTGATTTGATTTTTTGCATTTAATCTTTGCAAAAAATCAAGCATTTCATGATGCTCTCCTTTACATTTTTATATTTAATAAAAAGGGGTAAAAACTTTATTGAAATTCATAAAAGAGCATTACAATGAAAGGAAAGGGCCAAGGTCCCTAGAACCATCAAGAAAAATATAACATAACAATAAAAAAATCATCCATCACAATAACCATTCCTATCCTCAGCAATAATTTTCTCCAAATCAAGATGGAGCACTTGAGGAACCAACTCCCACTCCTCAATTCTCTAGCCATCAACATGCTCAAAAGCCCATTTCACCAAGAAATCAGCAACCCTATTCCACTCCCTTGGAATATGAGAAAAAGTCACCATTTCCATCAACAAACTAACCTACAAGATCTGATGAACTACCATAGCCAACTGCCAATTGACATCAGCCACTTTCCACTCATTAAGCAAATTTATCAAGACCTGGGAATCTGATTCACAAATAACCCTTCTCTAACCCAAAGCATGAGCCCTCTCCAAGGTGCAAAGAATTTTTGACCCTTCCACAAGGTTGATAGTCTATGCCCCTTCATAAATTGAAAAGAGTAAGATCATCGATCCCAAAGAATCCATGCCGATCCCCCCAATACTAGCAAGTCCTGAATTGCCCATTGAGGATCCATATGTATTAATCTTTAGAACACCAGCCGGAGGAAGATGCCATTTACCAACTCTATGAATTTTCTGCTTCACCTGTCGCCCTCTCTTGACACATGAAAAATCCAAGGACAACCCATGAATCCCCAATCTCTCAACCACCTCTGCATCCCCTTTCTCCAAAGGGAAAGACAATTCACACTTAGCTTCCACCATCTCCTGAACCATGCCCAAAATTTTCTACCAAACTTGTTGCACAAGCTTCTTCTCTCCATGAAATATCCTTCAATTCCTTTCCAACCAAATATTCCATAGCATGAAGATAGGCCCCACATACCACACCTCCTACAAGAAATAAGCCCTAAAAGGAGGCCTACCAAACCCATGCCAAAATTCAATCAAGCAGGAAGCATGTACAAAGGGACTCTTCCAAACACCCCACCAAAAATTCCAAAGTTGGAGAGCAAAAGGGTAGTAAAAAAATAAGTGAGTAGAGTCCTCCTCATTAGCACTAGACAACACATAGAAAGAAGGACCCTGGAAGCCATGTGTCTAAATATTATCCTAGGTCAAACACTTATTCCAAGCCAACATCCAAACAAAGCAATTATACTTTGGGCAGGAGAACTTGTTCCAAACCTTCTTCCACCACTGAACTTCTTCCCCATCCAACCTATGAGACAATAACACCTGATATTTGAAGGAAACCATATAGATACCCTTAGGATTAGGATACCAGGAAAGCACATCTTCCTCTTGGAGAGATCTACACCATCTACTAGAGAGAAAACTTTGTAGCTCAGCACAATTCTCTCGCAAACTAACATCTGGCCAAGCATCTAGAGATTTCCATCTAGCCACCTCCAGCTGACCACAAGAAGAAAAGGATTTAAAATCACTCACCTATGACCACTCAACCTCCAAAAACATCTAGAAGAGATTCAACAAGTTAGGAAACTAGGAGATGATGGGAGGAGAGCCATCCCAAGAATCATACCAAAACTAGACCTCTATCCCCTTCTTACAAATCCAAAATAAGCCCTCCTTAATAAGAGCAACCCCTTTTTCTGAGAGTGCCCCAGATCACCGGGCCCTTTCCTACAAGGGGGTATTGAGAAATATCAAGCTGAGGGATCCTTGGGAGATACTTCTGAGAAAAAATCTTGGCCCAGATCTTATCCTACTCAATACACCATCTCCAATATACTTTCGTAGCTAGAGCCACACCAGTAAAAGTTGATTGTCGTAAACCTAGACCCCCATACTACTTTGGGCTTAAAAAAACTTCCTGCACCATTAAAGATGATTTCAAGTTGAATTAATCTTGTGCAGGGTATTTTAAACTTGTTTGAGCAATCGATACACTGTGGGTCGATTGGGAAGTGTTATTTTCAATAAACCCCTAGGGTTTAGGCTAAGAAGGAGGGTTTTATGATTCACCCATTGTACAGTGGTATGTATGAGTTTTGATAATGGATTTTGAAGCTTTTACAAATTAGAATTGATGCCCCAAGATTTGGTAGAGATTGGATAAATCTAGATGGTAGACCCTTTGTAAAAGAGGGCTAATTTGAGCCTTAAAAAAAAGTGAGAAAATCTAGTTTAGAGAAATTTGTTGCAAAAGAGTTATTGGTGATTGTTTGATATGATAAATGGTTCTATAATGGGTCCTTGAATTAGATTAGTTTGTGAACTGAAAGAAGTTGGTTGAGAAGTTATACCCAATTTAGTGGGTTTGGAGTGCTACAAGGAGGCAGAGTGAACTTGCTAAATGAAGGGGTTTTGGTGAAATTGTGAATTGACCATTGTTGTTCTAGTTTGGAATTGTGTGTTTGTGTGTCGTAGGCCTCCCCCTACTACATCACCATCTAACCAGACTCCATTTGAAAAGAACCAAGCAACAAACCCATAAAAACTACCTTTCTACAAAATCTAAATCCTTAACAAAGCCCAACAGGGCAACCTGGAGCATACATCTGTAAATGGGAAAAGCCTGTACCACTGACTTGATTAACTGAGCATGACCAACAAAGGATAACCAATGATGAGTCCAATGACTAACTTTCACCTAAAATTTATCCAAAATATTCTGCCAAGACTCCCTAGGCATTCTTCCAACTGAGATAGGGATGCCAAGATAGGTCAAGGGGAGAGTCCCAATCTGAAATCTCAATGTTTGGGAAATTCTTTGTTGAATGGGGCCCAAAGTATTGAGGAAGAAAATAGAAGATTTATCTTCATTAATCCTTTGACCCAAGGTTGCCAAGTAGACATCCAACACCTTGCATAAATTAGAAGCTTCTCT
>VDFB02373365.1:213987869-214065721 GCA_007258455.2 Sequoia sempervirens
GCATGTCTATGATTGCTTTAACCTTTGCCAGATCGACCTCTATGCCTCTTCGGGAAACTATGTACCCCAATAGCTTACCTGACGTGACCCCAAAAACACATTTCTTAGGGTTCAACCGAACCTTGTACTCTTCTAGTCTCTTGAAAATTTTGTCAAGTACCTTCAAATGATCTTTCCTTGTTGTTGATTTGGCCAATAAGTCATCTACATAGTCTTCCATTATATTGTGCATCATATCATGGAAGATCGTAGTCATAGCCCTTTGGTATGTGGCACCTGCATTTTTGAGACCGAAAGGCATGACGTTCCAACAGTATGTACCCCATGGGCAAGTAAATGCTGTTTTGTGTTGGTCCTCAGGAGCAATGCGGATTTGATTATAACCAGAGAAACCATCCATAAGGGATAGCATCTCGTGTCCTGCAGTTAAATCGACTATGATGTCAATGTTGGGCAAAGGAAAGTCATCCTTTGGACATGCTTTGTTTAGGTCCCGGAAATCTGTACATACCCGAATTAGTCCATTTGGCTTTGTCACCGGTACTAGGTTGGAAATCCATTCAGCATAATCTATAGACCTTATGAATCCGGCATCCAGTAATTTCTTTAACTCTGCCTTAACCAATAGAGCAACTTGTGGGTGCATTTTGCGCAACTTCTGCTTGACTGGTTTAGCATTGGGTACTAGTGGCAGATGATGTAGAACCAGTTTGGGGTCCAATCCTGGCATGTCGGTGTAGGACCATGCAAAGTTTATTTTCCGTTCTGCAAAGAATTTATGAAATTCCGGTTTCTCTTCATCAGTCAATGATGCCGCAAATAGGACCATCTTGGGGTCTTCTGGAGTCGAGATGTTATCCTCTATGGTGTCCTCAACAAGCATGGCCGATCTCTCCTGTTGCACGGGGAGAAAGTCCAGTCCTCCATCTTTGGGCGCCTCCGAGAGGTTTTCACCCGCAGATACGTCCTTTGTTTTTACTATTTTACCGTCAAGAGGTGCCTTTCGGTTTTCACCTAGAGACGTTTCATTTTTTACTTTATTTTTACTTTTGCGACTAGAGGACTGAACCATCTCACCGAAGTATGCCGTGCAGTCTAGATCAATAGCAAATCCTGATTTGTGATCGCCACTTGGTATGCCTTCACGTAATCCCATGAATTCAGCAATGGCTTTATCATTTTGGAATGTGTCCAGAACTGGCGGTCCTTGTTGGTCCCAATCGACTAGTTCAGGATAGACTAAGGAAATGCCATCGTCAAGGCTAGTGAATTCGGGTGAGGATGCCGATAGCATACAAATGGATGCGTTGACGTTGTAGATGAGGTTATCATCATCCAACTCGACATCGGACTCTATCCAGTATTCTCCTTCACTAGTGTCATGTTCGTTATCATAATAAGGGGTGAAGGTTTGAGAGCCCTGGTTATCAATGTCATCTGATACTTCGGATAGATTAGACTGAGGGGGTTCGGATGGTGGCTGTTGCGTGTCATGAGACATGGTAGTGGGGTTTTGACTGTTTGGTGCCTGCTCAATTTTGAATGTTTGCCAAAATCGTTGTTCAGAGGTCAATTCCCCTGGTTCGACAAACAAGTCATCAAGACAACAGTCACTTAGGGATCGTTCGGAACCAAATTCCCACTCGTGAGAGGCTGTTTCATTTAGGTATTCCTCAGTAGTCTCAACACTTTCAGAAGCATGTATTCGCTCATTAGGAAGTTCATGGGTACGTCGATCGTCAGCCTCGAGTGATCTAAACCCTAGTCCAAGATACTTCGGATTTGGAAAGTTTCTATGGGTTCTCTTCGACCAGTTTTATTTTTGCCAAGACCACTAGTACCATCGTAGCCTTTAGCCTTCATGATATTGTAACCCTTGCCATATTTCTGGACTGGTAGTGGAGGTAGTGAGACTGTGTCCTTGTAGATCCATCCTGTGATGTCGGTAAGATCTTCATCACTCATGTCTCCCCACTTGATGAAGACTGTATTCGGTGGAACTTTGAATGTTTCTTGCGGTTCCATTCTGAAACATGGTCGACCATATATCTTTGGAGGAGTAGGTATTGTAGTTATGCTGTATGCTGTATTTAGTTTGAACTCTCCGCAGCCAAGGTCCTGGATTCTATCAGTTGGTTCGGGCTTAAGGTTGGTGGAGGGTTGTGATACGTCCGAAGACGTGGATGGAGTAGATGTGGAAGATGACCCGAGCATGGAAGGGTCGATGTATTTGGACGAGGAGCCAGGTGCTTCCCGGTTAATAGGTACTTGGTTTTCAGAGACACCCCTTAAATTGGTACAATATTGGAAAGGGTCGGGGTCTCCGTATATGGTGATTTCTGTACCGTCAAAAGGGAACTTGAGGCATTGGTGGTAAGTTGACGGAACGGCTTTCAAAGCGTGGATCCATGGACGGCCAAGTAAAATGTTATATGGTAGTTCTAAATCCAGGACCTGGCAAGTTGTGTCGACAATGAGTGGTCCCACTCTGATAGGGAGAGAGATAACACCTCGCGAAGAGCGTTCCTCGTCATCATATGCTTTGATCACTATGCTTTTTGTTGGGTCTACACATGCATCAGAGAATCCAAGAGCCTTAACCAGTTTAAGGGAGCATATATTCAACCCTGCTCCACCATCTATTAAAACCCGTCTAACCTTGTGCTTGTGAACAAAAACTTCTATGTGTAACGCATCATTGTGATTGGTTTTTGATGATGAGTAATCCTGATCTGAGAAGGTGACATGGTGCGGCGTGGTGAGATATCCCACCATAGTTTCAAACTGATTGACATCGATGTCCTTTGGGACCGACGACTCTAAGAGAGTTTTATCCAGGATTTCTTTGTGTGCGGGAGAAATGCGAAGCAGCTCAAGGATAGATATTTGCGCAGGAGTCTTTCCTAGTTGGTCAATGAGATTGAACTGACTTTTCGGTTTTCCCGGTTGTGGGGTTGAGACAGGTTTTGGTTGTTTAGCTGATGGAGCTGGTTGTGATTGCTTAGCAGATGGGCCTCCTATAATAATCTTGGCTTGTCTAGGGGGAGGCGGATTGGGTATAGTGACCTTGCCACTTCGCGTAGTAGCATTGCACTGTGGTGCTCTCTTGATCGTGATGGTGTGGATGTATTCCTCGTCTGTTCTAACATTATTTATTATTGGTCCCCCAGAGTAATCGTACTTGGCTCGGGTGAAGTTAGCTGAAGTGGAAGCATTATGGGGACCATGATCCTGCAGTGGATTCTTGTGTATAGTATGATCCGAGTTGGAATTGAATTGCGATCCACCTACTTCGATAGTGTGATTGTCAATAAGGTCTTGAATTACGTTTTTCAGTTGTCTACAGTTGGAGGTTGTATGCCCTTTGACCCGATGGTATTCGCAAATTGCGTTGTCATCCCACCATGCTGGTTTGAATTGTCCGGGGTCATAAGGTTTTATTTCCGGAAGTGTGATGACCCCATGTTGAATGCATTTCTTGAGGACGTCTGCAATGGGTTCACCTAAATTGGTGTATGTGCGACCCCTAGGGAATTGTCTTGGTTGACGATATTGTCCTTGACGGTTTTGACCATTTTGACTGTTCGAAGGAGTATTGGGGGGAGGTGTCGATGTCGTTGTTGGTCTATTTTGTTGTTGTACCCCTTTCAGAGCCAATACGGGACTTGCAGTCTTGGCGTCTACAACACCATCGTTTGTGACATGTTTATTCTTGACCCAATATTTGTTTTTGTCAGCGGGTGTGTTGGTGTTTGTATTTTTGGAGCCATACTTCAGTTCTCCCTTTGCGATAAGGGCTTTCTCAATTTGGACCCCCTTTTCCACTAATTCTGTGAAGGTTGTGCAACAATGTATTTGCAATGCGAATTTGAGGGGACCTAGAAGTGTTTGGACAAACATGTCGACCTTTTCCCTTTCAGGAATGTCAATGTGACATCGACTAGCGAGGCTTCTCCATTTTTGGAAGAACGGGATAAATGTCTCACCCGACTCTTCTTGTGTGAGATTGCACAAGCTAGTGATAGAGGTGTCCATGTCAATATTGTATGCGTAATTTTTTAGGAACCTCCTTTTGAGCTCATCCCATGATTGGATATCTTTTTGTGTTGAAAACCATTCAAGGGCTTGACCCGCCAAACTTTTGGAAAAGAGTCTCATCAGGTATGTGGGTTCGTAGGCGATATCCATACAGTTAGTTGCGAATTCGCGAAGATGTTCAATGGGATTTGTTTTGCCTTTGTATTTAGTGAAGTTGGGTGACACATATCCTGGCGGAAATGCGGGCATACGTAAGTTTGTGTCGAATGGGTATACATCCAAGTCATATGATATTTCGGATTTCCCACCCGTAATGAGCATGTTTTGCATTTGCTTCGCCATATCCCGCACTGTTGCTTTGAGTTCATCTATGGTGGGGTCATTGACATGTCCATACGTTGGATTGCCTGGTACACCAGGTGTTCTTGCGTGAGTATAGGTGTATTGTGGCGGTATGGGTTGTTGTGGTACGTATGATGTGTGTTGTTGGTATTGAAAGTTGTGACTAGGTGCATGTTGATGAGTGTGAACGTTGGATGAGTATGTTGGAATATGTCCCCCAGCTATGCGTGTCATTATTTGGGGGATGTTGTGACCAGGAATGTTATGATGTACTAACGATGTCATGGGTTGAGTCAGTTGGCCACTTTGTGTGAATTGCTGATTTTGTACAAGGGGCACATTGGCAGTTGTACCTTGGGAGGTAGTGACGTTTGACTGTGTTGTCGTGTTAACGTTTTGTTGTTGTCCTTGTATGAAGATACGTCCTGTGGGTCCTCCCAAAGGATGTTGTGAACTGCTACTGAATGCGTTTGTTGAGGTTGTGTTCATGGTAGTAGGTGTAGTTGTCAAGGGGGAGTTGTGATGACTTGATGATGCCCCTGTGGTATTTGCTGTTGGGATAACAGGAGGATTGGAATGATTTGCCGATGATGTCACGGAACCAAGAGAGGTTGTATTTAATTGGGGTAGTGTTGTGGATGTTGTAGATGACTGTGATCCCCCAATAGATGTAGCGTTTATTATATTGGAGATGTTTGGGATGTTGGATGTGGTATGCAATGTCGTTGTGCCAAAAGGGATGTTGCTTGTAGTATTTAGAACTTGACCACTGTGTGAGATGTTGTGAACATTGTTGGCATTAGGATCATGTAATGTGTTAATGTCAAATCCTGGTGGTAACCTAGCTCCTTCACTCAAGAGCATAGCTACGAATCTGTCCCTATCGTGACGTGCTATTGTTTCAGCCAACTGGTAGGCCTCTGGGTCTTGTGTCAATGCTTCTATGTGTTCTTGAAGGAGTTGACCATTTTCATCTCTTTGCATGTAGCGCTCGAATGAGTTGTTAGGTAAGGATTGTGTTGTCACTAGAGGTTGATTGTCTAGATTGGTAAAGGGATCATTCGCGGTCCAGTTTGAGTCATGTGGAGGACTGTTGGGATCTGGCATGAAGTTTTCCATTTGTCTTTTTTGCTTTTGAAGTCTGGTTTCGACCATAAATGAGCTTGCTCAAAGGGGATGTCCACTAAATGCAAGTATGACACTAGGTGAAGTCTAAGGTTCAAATTGACGACTAAAATGACCACTGTTTTTTTTTTTTGTTTTTGAATTTTTGTGAGTAAGGTATGCAATGTGGATGCAATGTAAAATGAGGCTATCTAAGCACTTCTGAGCTTGAACTTTGTTTTCGATGTGGACTGCTAGAGGACTTTGTTGTTAATGACAAGGTGACAAGATGACTAATGAGTCTTCCTAACTAGACTTTTGAGTTGGAAGAAATCTCACCAAAGAGGACAATGACTAAAAGGATGTTTGATGACTTGGTCCAAAAAGGGTCTAATTTCGAAAACAATGATTTTGCTAAGGGGTGCTTGAGATTTGCCTACTCCTAAGTATGCAAGATATGAGCCTAGGGACAATGTAATGCTGAATGTATGATACTAAATGGGGTGAGGTATGAAACCTAAGGTGGTCAATGCAAGCTAAGGGACAAGACTTTGAGCAATTTCAAATTGGTTTTCTGGCAGAATCCTTCTGATGACGGAGTTTGACAAATGGTTGACAGTTTGGAGGTCTCTGGTTTTGACTGTGCAGTTTAAAAAGTTTGACAGGCAGATGCGTCTCAGTTTAGCAATTGCGTCGCAGTTATGCAATTGCGGTTCAGTTTTTCACTTGCGGGTTTTTGACTGTCAGATGCGACTTTGTTTAACAGATGCGGCTTTCAGGTCAACAGATGCGTCGCGACGCCTACAGATGCGTCGTTTCAGACTTCAGATGCGGTTTGTCAGGCAGTTGCGTTTCAGAATGTCAGTTGCGGTTCGACTGATATGACAGTTTTGTTTCAAAGTGATTTTCATGGTATGTTGATGGGAGTGTTTGATCTATTTGATGACTGTTTTGTTTGGACTGTGACAAAACCAGAATGCACTTGACAAACACAGCGTTTTAAGGGATAACCAAACACACATGAGATAAGCACAATCCTAGAAAGGCCACTAGGCCTTGGGTTTGTATACTTGATATAGCCCACCAGTTATACCCCGGATTGGTGATGAACACCTTTCCTTCTCGAGAGCGGATAGCTTAGAATTTGGTGGCATTGGCTCCCCTCCACGGCTCATTAACGTCATTCGAGCACACCAAATTCGGATTCATTGGGTAGTGACATCCCAAGAATTGCTATCTCTACTCAAGGGGATCAGTAGTGAGTAATCTTCGGGCATGATACTGTACCCTGCACTATATCAAGCAACGGCCAATAGAACGGTTGGACACTAAGACAAGAGGTGTTTAATTCGGGCATTCCGTTCGTGGGGCGTGATCCATGCGGCGAGAGTCCCCTTCGATCCATCTCGTCGGAACCACGCTCGTGATTCTTGGGCTTTCCCCAAGAACCCACTTTTCTATACCGGCTGGAAGTCCCTCGGTGTCAGGGTGCTACCGGTCTGAGTCGTCCTGGGGTGAGTACTTTTTCCCACCAGAACAGGCCCAAGTTCTAGAGTCGGTAACCGTTTCTCTTACACCCAGGATCGCACGAATGCGCAAGGGGAGAGGATACTTCGATATACCGAATCGTGAAGGGTAAATTAACAAAAAGGAATGGGTCTGGTTTTCTGATCACAAGGTTTTCACCAAGTGAGAGCATACTCACCTACCACTCCACAAACACACTCAAGCATGAAAGACATGATTGTTCTTTTTAAAAGCACCAAATTCAAAGTTTGCTAAGCTAGAAATAAACAAACACACTGTTTTGTTCTCTCCTTCTTTGACATGCGAATCTGCAAACAATGAGTTAGTAGTTTTGGATGTGATGGTCTTGGACACACGAAAAAGGATCGCCACACGCTGCAAGAAACTATTAGTAACACAAAATATCTAACCTGGTTAACATGCAGGAATAGCTAACACAGAAAAAGACAGAAAACAGAGAACCAGAAAACAGAAAAAAAAACTGAAATTCGGTAATTAAAACCTAAAAACTGACAGAAAAGTTTACCAGACAAATGCGGCGCGGTATTACCAGACAGATGCGGCTCGGTTTGTCAGATGCGTCGTTCTGTTAGGCGAATGCGTCTCAGACTGTCACATGCGGCTCTGGAATTGTCAGTTGCGGTCTGTCAGGGCAGTTGCGTCGTTTCTGTGAGCAGATGCGTTGCGACGGTTGCGGCGATGCGTACCAGTATTCTGCAAAACAACAGAAGACAACAAAAAATTCCACCCAAAACAGAAAGCCACTACGGGAAATGATTAGTGACAGAAAACCTAATATTGCTCAATATGCAGGAAAAAGACAGAAAACAGAAAAACCTGCGATTGGACAACCCGAAATGCAAAAATAAAACCGCAAACTTGAAAGAAAACAAAAATGATATACCAAACGGATGCGGCGCGAGTTTCGAATGCGGCTTTCGGGGTATCAGATGCGGCTCAGGACTGACGGATGCGTCGTTCTGTTTATCAGTTGCGATGTGACAGGGCGATTGCGGCTCTGAAGTTGTCGTATGCGTCGCGACGCATATGATGCGTCACACTGTTTTTAAAAATGTTGCGGCGATCCGTACCTGTACCTGCAAAACAACAGAAAACAACAAAAAAAAACGTACGAAAAGCCGAAATAACAACGTCGGGTTCACCAATGTAATCAAGGGAAAATCCTAAAATTATTAAAAGTGGGGTTAGCACAATAACAGAAAATCCTATGAAAATAACAAAGTACAATGGAAGTGAGGTGAAGACAAAAGGGATAGTGTTACCCTATGTCTCCACCTTCCATGATTAACCTCTGTTACACCTCCTAGCTTGCAGATAAATAACAATGCCCTCAGATTTATGAGCAACTATGACCAAAGACTAAGCCCTATGCAAGTGTTGAAGGATTTGCAGAAAATAAAAATGACCTTACAATGAGCTAAAATGGCTATGACTGTTAATGACTATGACCTAAGTTGACAGCAAATTGACATAAACTAAGAATGCAAGAAGTCAAAATGAGCTATGAGAGCTAAAGACTGAGAGAGAGAGCCAAATGAGGTCAAAATTGCCCTTTTATAAAAATTGCAATTTTGAACGTGTGGCCAGGATGAAAGGATGACAGGAACCCTAAGATCAATGCTTAAGATTGAATATTGCTGTGTGCATTAGGGTTAGGTCAAAATTAGGGCAACAGGTAAGAATGAAGGGTGGAGATTGAATTATGAAATAATTCAATCAACGGTCGAAATAAATGAGAAGTCAAAAGTCAAGAATTAAATTGGAAGATAAGGCTGGCACGGACAAAGAGGTTGCTGGAGAAATTAAATAATAAGATTTATTTACTCCAGACAACTAGCAAGTAATTAAATAATAAAGATATTATTTAATTATGGAGGAATGTGATAAAAGAATTATTTTGAAATTAAATAATGATTTTAATTCAAAATTCAAGAGAATGGCTAAATTAAATAAATCAAATTTATTTAATTTAAATGGGAGAAAAAGCTAATGAATATCTAAATAATTAAATAAATTATTTAATTATAGTGGAAAATGGACATAATTAAATAAATAAGAATTTATTTAATTTTTTAGAAGAAGGGGACTTAATTAGTGACGTAATTAAATAAATAAAATTTATTTAATTAATCAAGAAGACATAAATGTAAAGGGAAATTAAATAAATTATGAAATTTATTTAATCAAAGGAAGACTTTAGATATTAGTGATGTATTAAATAAATAAATAATTATTTATTTATTTAATAATCAAGGAAGGAACAAATGACATGAATTAATTAAATAATTATGAATTATTTAATCAATAGTCGAATGTGGACCAAGGACATAATTAAATAGCTTAATTATGCTAGGACGAAAGTGGTAAAAATGAAGCTTGCAGGCCTAGGTCATTTTTAGGTGTCTACACTAAGCACAAATAGATGTATGGTCCAGGTTGACTGCACCAGTCTACTACAATCAGATAGTTACTGGGAGTATAGACTAGAGATTACTACAAACATTCCAAGCATGAAATCATGAACGCTATTCACCAAACTAATCTAATTCTAAATCTGACATTAAATCTTATATCTTCAAGCAATTTCAAAGGATGGAACAAAAGGAACCACGCAAGATAAACTAACACAAAGAATTCACTAGAAACCACAATGCCTTCAATTGTATTAGATCACCAAAATGTAGCAACAATTCCAATGTTTTGTTATAGCACTTGCTCAAGAGAACTAACTACTATCTCTACTACAAAATGCTCTAGTTCCTTTCTTAATCTAGCTTGTCTCTATTATCTGTCGAACTGACCCCTTACAAATGAGGGAGGAATGCCATTTATAGAGAATCCTCAAACATGTCGGCCCAACCAAACATTTACAAAATAAAATAGCCAAAAAAAGTTGGCCTCAGGAATTTCAAAATAAGGCACACATTAAATGTCGATACATCATCAAGGTCGGCCCAAACACATTCCTCAATGCAGCTCAGATCAACACATGCCCTATAATAATAATAGGGAAGCACAAATCTCAAAGTTGGCATTAACTAATGCCTCCCTTATCCTTTTTCTGATCCAGCGATTCATGAACCTTCAAAAACACCCTATCCAACTCAGCAACAGGTGGCAAAGGGAGGACTTTGAGCTAACATTCAATGGATCCAATTTCTTCCTTTGACTGCTTAACAGTTTTATCCCACTCACCCTTATACACCTGGTACTTATCCATCACAGCAAGGTAAGTAGCCCCATCATCCAGTCAGTGCCCTATTACAACATTTTCAGTATCAGGGGCATAGACATCATGCCACCATTCCCTCAATTGTTCTAAACTCAAGTACTTGGGGGCAATCTTCCTCCTGCCAGTCATTATTTCAAAGAAAGTGATGCATACATCATAAACACTAGTAAGATTACCATCCATCTACTTCCTTTGTTTATAGATCTTCTTGATGGCTTTCTGCCAAATTTGCAGGGCTTCAAACCACTCCCAAGGCTCATTAACCCTAGATGAAGAAAGAATTCCATCAGTAACTAGCCAATCCCTACTATACTCCATGATCACTTTAGTTTTCTGCAATAAAAGATCAATATCCTCCTTTTCCTGAGATAAAACATGCTCTAATAAATCCTTAGCTCTTATTGCATCCTTTCCAGTTGAAAGGATTTCCTTTATTGCATCATCTCCCTTGGTCTGGGCTGATAAATATTTCTGAGCTGTCCTTTCCTTGAACTCTTCATATCTCCATGCTCCTACATTGGTATCAGAGACCTCAGACCAAACTAAAGCTATCTTACTATCAGGCAACTAACTTTTCACATCTAGCCTGAACCTTTCCGTGTCTGTAACCGAAGACCCCTCAGTGTCTCCCTTGGCCTTTCCTACCGCTGCCTTGCTTGATTCAGCCTGCATTCACAAAAGAACCTCATGAACATCCCATTATCATCCATATTTCAATCAAAGGTTAGCCTTGAAACCACATGAAATAATTAAGATCAATCATTAATCATCAATCAAAAATCTAGAAAAATGAAGTAATCCAGGAAAATACAGTCGGGGTAGTATTTGGAGAAATCCAACCCAGACGGACTCCTGCTGCCAAGACATCATACATCAAATAAATCATTAATACAGACAAAATAGATGCGTGATTATCATGAGATTCATTCATTTAGCAACAAGAAATCATCATCCAACATTTAATTCATTACTTCAATCCCGAAAATCTAAATCAAGCGAAACTAGGCAAAAAATCAGAAGAATCCGGATAGTCCAGATTTTCGTGGGCAACTCAAAATTCTGGGAACTCATCATACTCTGGGGAAATGGAAAAATCCAGGAAAATTCGGGTGCACAGAAATTCCACAGACACCCCAGAAACCTGACGATTGTTTAATGCGCAAACCATTAATTGAATGATCATATAAACCTCCCTATTCGGATTCCACGAAGATAAACTTGACCCCAACAAGCCAAATTTTGATCGCACATGAATTTAACTCCCAAAAACTCTGAAGTGATTGATCTTTGCAACGAAATGATGATGCCCTAAAATTGACAGCTAAACCTCCGCCATGAGAGCTAAAGCAAGCTCAAAATTCAGACACAATCCCTCAAAATAATGAAACTAGGGCACACCAGGGTCTCAAATGCTGTGAACAAGGTCGAGCTAGACGTAGGACATGAAAGTTTCGACAACTCCACTCAACTTAACAAATACGGGAAAACATACTGAAACCCTAACTTCACAAATTCTACCAGATTACGTGCCAACAAGGCAAGGCCCTAACAAAAACACCTAATCACAGGGGAGTACCTGACATTCAATAGATAAACGAAGAGATGCATAGTGCAGGCATTAAAACTCGTGAAAAGGTGGATTGAAACCCTAGTTCAACAAATATGTGGTCATGAAAATAAACAAGGGCTGACCCAAATAACCACCATTCAATAACATGACAGAATCAATCAAAGCACAAACAAAAGGAGAAGTCAGTAATGACTTACCATGGATCAGCCCCGAATGAAACTCGAGCCCGAGGAAGTCACTGTAAATCAGGGTGCCCTAGTGACGAAAATATTCAACACAATCACTCAACCAATCCACACGCAAGCAGACCAAATCCAACGACCGAAGCTCAAAATGAACAATCCTAAGTGCTAGAGCAGATGACAAATGAATAATGAAATCATGAAGAGCACTAAAAGCCTTTAAATCCGCTCACAATCATGCTAGAGAAGATGTACCTCAAGCATTAATGGCTGATAAGACATATCGAGGAAATCCAGAAACCTGAGCCCACAATAAAATTTTAGAAAAAACTGAGCCAGACGGATAATCCGGGTGAGCATGAAATCCGTGGATAATGCACCCTTCGGGACTCTGACGTAGTCCGGGAAAATCCAGGTGACCTGAAAAATCCTGGATTCATCCAAAAACCTGAACTTCATAAAATCTGACAGTGACCAGATGATGGACCAGGACCCGGGAAAATCCGGGTGAACCGAAAAATCCCGGACCTAGGTCAAAACCTGGACTTTCATAAAAACCAAGTTTGATTAATTCAACCTCCAGGGTAAGACCAAGGCAAGCAAGACCAACATCCCAAAACCTTGAAAGGACAAATCCAATAAAACCAAAGGTCAAAGAGACATCATAAATCAAAAAGAGGGTCCCTACTCCAAGTGGGGCATGTGTGCAAAATTGCACAACAAATGGTGACTCCGCTAGGGAAATGCTCTAGAACATTTCGATGACAAATTGGAATCAAGAACCTAGAACTCATGGTTTCAACTCATCCATCTGGTCACTACTTATGGTTAAATCAAAGAACCCACTAGTCATCAAGATCCTTCCTACACTAGGGTCCAAGTGTGTTGACATGCATTCATTACCCCCCTTTAGCTACAAAAGAAACCTAACTTGATCTGAACAGGCTACATAAATATTCATACTCTAAAAGCAACCTAGATAGAGCCTCGCTGCCAGTTATGCATCCATAGCCCCGACGAGGTTATCGCTGTGATTCTCCTGAACATAGCTCTACTACCAGTCAGACGTCCATAGCCCCGGTAGAGATATCCAAATCCCCCTGATGAGTTGAATTATGACTTTAAATTTTCAATATTATCTCTCTTTTTTTTTTTGATACTACTTGTCTTTTCACTGCTTTCACTTCAACCTGTGAACAATGAAGTTCACACTCAGGGATGAGAACCATAGTGGCACTAGAGTAGAAAAAATATTTTTCACCTGTGCAAACTTCATAAGGCCCTTATGCAACTTCGGGTATCTTTAATATTCAAAAATGTGAGACCCTAATGTATTCCTGTTCAATCTGGCTAGAGGAGTCTTCACCTTAAACACAAGGATATGTGACATTGGGTAGAGAATTCATATCATGATATTCTGAAAAGATGATTAAAGTTTGTAAAGGGAATACTAAGAACACCATGCCGACTTTGTCACCACTGTCATACAAATGCAACAGGAGATCCCAGAAGGAGTAAGAACCAAGAGCAAGAGCAACACAAACCAAAGTGAAACAAGCCAAAGCAAACCTACTCTAACCAAAGCAAAACAACAGAAAGCAACCTAAACTAACTATATACAAAACAGGGAGCTGAAAACAACTCAGGATTGGAAATAATGTTTCAAATACTGCCCATTGATAGGTAGTGGAATATCTTCTCCCATGAGAGTCTTCAGATGGAAGGCATTATCTCCAAGTATTTCAACAATGATATGGACCAAGCCACAGTTTATCAAACTTCCCATGGTCCCCTTTTCAATCGTGAGGTTTATCCCAATACAACACTAGGTCAGAAATCTGAAAGGATTTGACTTTAACTCTTCTATCAAACCACCTCTTAACTACCCCCTGATGTTTGGAAAAGTTCTCAAGGGCATCATCTCATTTTTCCTCAAGATTCAGTAGCTTTGTCAACCAAGCTTCCCTTCTATCCCCCTCATCATAAAACTCATTAATAAATTGCAAGGTCGGGATCTTGAGTTGAGTAGGGAATACTGACTCTAGACCATATACTAAGTGATAGGGAGATGTTCCGATGGATGACTTAAGCCTTGTACGATCTACCCAGAGGGAAAATCGAAGCTGGGTGTGCCAGTCTTTTAGGTTCCTCTCTAGCAGCTTACGAATAACAGTCAATAAATTCTTATTGGAGGATTCTGCTAGGCCATTGCCCTAGGGGTAGTAATTAGATGCAAACTTTATAATAATGCCATGATCAAAAGCCTAGTTTGAAAATTTTAAAGCTGCAAAAGCAGGACCATTATGACAGACAACATAAATAAGGCATCCAAATCGATTAATAATAGCAGATTCTAGAAAATCAATCACTACCTCAGATATACATTGCCTGCAAGCAAAAACCTTAGTCCACCTTGTGAAATAATCAGTAATAGTTAGAATATATATGTGTACCATAGAAGATGGTGGGTTGATAGGGCCTATGAATTCCATACCCCACTGAGCAAAAGGCCTTACCTCTGTAACTGGTTGAAGGGGAGTGTTGCATACCTCTCCTTTGTTGCTGCAGTCTGGAAAGTGTGACAAGTCCTGACATGATGGTGAACGTCTTTAAACAACGTGAGCCAATAATACCCAGCCCTCAAGATCTGATTTGCTGTAGCAATAGTAGAGCCATGGCCAGTGCCATACTTTTCATGAAATTCATTCATCACCCTCTCAGCTTCTTGTTTCTTGAGACACCTCAAATAAATGCCTTCATGATTTTTCTTGTACAGAACAACTCCTTTTAACATAAAAATGTCACTCTTTATTTGCAAATCTCTCCTCTGAACCACATTAAGATGGCTTGGAGATCGCTGGTTCAACAAGTAATAAACTATGTCATCATACCAGCCATCTGGGAAAACCTCCTCAAGATTGTAATTCTAAACAGTCAGTTCAGGTCCCATTTCAGCCATAGACTGAGTAAGTCCCTACCCTCTTACCAACTTCATGGGTTGGATCTCAATATCATATTCTTGTAGCATTGTCACCCACTTAGCTCTACGCTCACCCAACTCATTTTGCATCAACAGTAACTTAACTGCAGGATCTGGGACAATTGCATAAACCTTGTTCCTGAGGATATAATGTCTGAATTTCTTCACTGCTCTAACCAGGGCATATGCCTACTTTTCCACACTTGGATATTTCAACTCAACATCTTTTAGTGGCACACTCATAAAAGCAATACGATGCTCATTTCCCTCATCAGACTTTTGAGTCAACATTCCTGCACATGAATGGTCTGAGGCGAATGAATAGATATAAAAGGGCTTACTATAATTAGGACTTACCAATACTGGAGTGTCAGCAATGGGTCTTTTGATTTCTGCAAATGCCTCCTTTGCTTCTGCAGTCCACTCAACTTTAGCATTTTGCTTCAACATTGCATTCAACGGTTTAACAATTTCAACAAATCCAGTAATAAACTTCCTTATGAAGTTAATCTTGCTAAAGAAAGACTTCATCTCCTTTTTCCTAGCAGGTGGCTGAATCTTCAGTATGGCCTCCACTCTTTCTGGATCAATAGCAATTCCCTTTTCAAATATGATGTGTCCCAGCAACTTTCCTTCCGTCACTCTGAAAATACACTTTTTAGGATTTAGAGATATGTCGAGTTCCCTACACCTTTGAAACACTTTGCGTGAGTCAGAGATGTGGTCCCCTCTGTTTTTGGAAAAAATAGTTAGGTCATCCATATAAATAATGATGCACTTGCCTATGATATCTTTGAAGGCAATATCCATGGCCCTTTGAAATGTAGCCCCTGCATTAATGAGTCCAAAAGGCATCCTCCTGTAAGCAAAAGTACCCCATTTAGTTGTGAAAGTGGTCTTGTGTCTATCCTCATACTGAACCATTACCTGGTTGTACCCTGAATAGCTATCCAGAAAGGACATCATCTGAGATCCATTAACCACTTGAAGTACTTCATCTAGTGAAGGGACTGGATAGTTGTCTTTTTCTGATGATCTATTTAAATTTCTGAAATCAACGCAAAGTCTGATTTCCCCATTCTTTTTTCTCACTAGGACTAGGTTCGCCGCCCATGTTGAATGTCTGACAGGAAATATAATTCTGGCGGATAGTAATTTCTGAACTTCTTTCTGTATAACTGGTTCCAGTAATGTGTTGATTGGTCTCTGTCTCTGCCTAAAAGGCTTGGCACCTAGCTTCAGAGGTATAGTATGAGTTATGATTGATGTATCGTAAGTTTTCAAGTCTTCATAACTCCAGGCTACTATATCTGGAAAGCTATGCAATGCTTCAATTATTCTTTGTCTTTCCTCTGGAGTACATACCTGGCCAATAAAAATGTTCTTAACATTATCCTCAGTTCCCATATTGTGAGTATCACACTGTCCACTAATAGAATTTTTGTTAGACTCTTGCTCCTGATCTCTGATCTTGTCCATATCAAAAATCCGCTCTAATTGTACCATTCCCCTTGGAATAGTATTAGACTTCAAATTTATCACTCCCTCCAAATCTAGTTCTGCTTCCTGGAGTTCTGTTTCATCAATGATTTGGGAAGCGAAAACATCTATGTTTGTGATGAAGTCCAGAATATGCTTGTCATCCTCAAATACCTGGAAGTTAGTAACATTGTCTAGAACTGATAGCATAGGAGTCAATTCTACAGTAAAATTCTTCAAACCTGACAAAGATAGGGGCTGTAGAGTGCTTACTGCCTAGGCCAGAGAATCTGTAGTTTGATTCTTATGCAGTGGTATCAATTGAATATTGAAGGCATCAAATCCCTCAATGAGATCCCATACTCTATGCCTATAATTAGTCATTCTCCTATCATGGCATGAATATTGTTTCCTTACTTGCTTAACTACAAGCTCAGAATCACCAAAAACTTGCAGAACCTTAACCTTTTTTTTAAGTGCCATAAGAAGTCCATGAATTAACGCCTCATATTCTGCTACATTATTAGTACAGTGAAATTGAAGTCTATGGGCTACAAAGAAGTTTTTACCTTTTGGGCTAATCAGTTCAAACCCTGCTCCAGCTCCATGCTTGGATTTAGATCCATCAAATTTGAGAGTCCAGCACTCAGCAGCTGCAGTCCTCTTCATCGTATCCTTCAGCTAATTACTGTTGGAGGGCTCCTCAGACAACCTTGCTTCCTTTCCTTTTAAGCTTCCTAAGAGCTTTGCATATCTATCTTGACCACTGGGGTTGGGCTTATGCATTTCTGTACTTGTTCTACTGTTGTTTAGCATAAACAACACTCTAGCTCTAAATGGGAAGCATTATGAACTCTACACCAATTAGGTAAGAGTAATTCTTCAAAACTTTCCCTTCTGCCCAGGTGAACCTAGTTTTCGACACATTGTCTGATGAATTCCTAGAAGCTGTCCAGTAGGCTAATCTAATTGTTTTTGAAGTCATCCTCTGTCTTAATTGATTCTGTCTGAATAGTAGCATTGCTGGATTCTATCTCTATATCAATAGGCATCGTATGTAGCATCAATACCTCCTCTGAATCTGACTCTTCATAAGGAGTAGATATCATATAATTTCCCATGCCTATTTCTGATATCAGAACTTAATTTGAAGTATTTTGGTATTCCATAATCATGTATTTCATTCTTGGTTCTCTCTCGATTCTGATCTAATTTGGTACCCCTTTCCAGGGAAGCCACATGTGAGAGTGATCAGTAGATACATATCCATTTAAGGCCTTAGTAAAGTTTCTTCCTAGAATCAGGCCATACACATCAGGGATATCAGCTACTTGAATATTGATAACCTGCTGAATTCTTGGGTCAGAAGCTACTTGCATGTGAATCATGTTTAACTCCCCCACCACATTTACTTCAGTTCTATCCAACTGAGTTAACTTCTTATGGGAGTCAGCAGGTGTAATCCCTAAGGCTCTACATACTCCAAATGGCATCACATTAGTAGAAGCACCAAAATCTAGTAAATAGTTATGTAAATTCTTACCGAATATGCACACAGAGATCAGGAATGGTGGGGTCTCTATCTTCCCCTGAAACAGAGTTGGCTGGGTATTGACCTGAGCAACTTGGGTCTTGTCCTTATCTTTTCCTTTGTCTCCAGGGGGCAGGTTAGTTCGACTGTGGGCCTAGTTTTGTGTCTTCACAGGTTGAGAACTAGAAACCTTGTTAATACTCTCACTGGAAGATTTATCCAAGGATATTGGGTGTGCACCATAGGTACCTAGAACTGCATTCCTAATTGTAGGGAACCTCAGTAACTCAAATGCTGAAAGATTTACCTTTAGTTTCTTAAACTCCTCAATGACATACAAAGCCATTTGCTCCTCACTTAGATTAGTAGGGACCTCTCTGGAAGATTCCTCCACCTTATCTTTACTTACTTGAACAACTTTCTCCTTCTATGGGTCAGTTTGAGCTTGTCCTTCCTTTGCAAGGTACTGCCTAGAAACATGTGGAAAGGATGGATCATTACTAGCATTAGGGTCTGGAGGGATATTGAAATTATTAGGAGGAATGGAGGTGGTGAAAGGACCCCCATCCTGTGGGCGCCTATGGGGCATATCTCTCAAACCCTGCCTCTGGAACATCTGCACTTCTTTGACATAAGCTTCTTCCTTATCTAGTGGGCCATTATCATTTATTACTTCCTCATTGAACAACTGAGCAATCTCATCTCCATTGCAGATTTGGTCTGTCTTCTCTTCCTGGGATTCAGATTCCTCTTCTGGAACATTTTCTTCGTCTGTTAGAAAAGGAGCATGATTTAACACCAACATAGGGGAGTCATAAGGGGTGGAGGGAATAATCTCCTAACCATTTGCATTATTCTCCACCCCATACTAGAAAATAGAGGCCACAGTCTGGAATTTTGGACATTCTAACTCTGAATGTTGGCCCATCTTATGGAGCCTACACCATCCTAACAAGGCAGCTTCAACCAGATATACACCGCTGGGAGGCATGTCTTGACTGACTGGCTGACTTATAGATTGGTTAACAAGTTGATTGATTGGTTGATCCAATGGAGTGGGACTCCTCTATTATTGGGTCCTGTATTCCATGTCTTGCTCTATCCCTATGATTGCCTCCTATCAAATCCTGATCCACTACCTTGTCCTCTATCAAAATTTTGTCTTCTATCATTATTGAACCCCCTGTCATTGTTGTAACCCCTATCCTAATTATATCCCCTGTCATTACAGAATCCTCTCTCATTACGCTATCCTCTATCAAAATTCTGCCCCTGTGGATATTCTCTATTATGATTGGATTGTATATTTTTCTGAGCAACTTGTAATTGGTTGTTTTGATTCCTTCGATAAGTCACCTCTAGGTTCAACTTCTTTATCTGCTCAGCCATTTCATCAATCCTATCCTTATTTAGATCTCCATAAGGGGTCTGGATTGGATTACTCTGGGGAGGAACAGGTATTGTAGTAGATCCCATAGACTGGTGCAACACTTCAGAATTCTACAAATAGGTAGGGAAACCAGTTGGCTGCTGCTGATATAGGGGCTAATTAACCTGCTGCTGGGGAAAGTTCATCATAGGAGAGACTTGGTTCGTGGGGGGACTAAGGTGCGGCACCAAAGGCAACTGAGGTACTGGGTTCATGATTGGGGTGTGATTGGCGAGTGACTGATTCACTGCCTGAACCTGATTTGGATGGGCAACTGGTCCTAAAGAAGGCAACAGTCTAGTCAAGTGTTGCCTTAAATATGTGATGAGCTTGATGGCTTCTATATATGCATTAGTTAGGCTAGCTGGAGGGTTGGGTCTCCATTTCAGAAAGGTTGTTGTAAGGCTATCCAAAGCTTCATAATAGACTCCCAGGGCTGTAGCATTGTCTAAGACATAAGGGTCTTGAAGCCTGGTGTACGCATGGTGAAACCTATTATTGAAACTAGATATTGGTTCATTAACCTCTCTCTTGACTCTAGTAAATTGTAGATACAATTCATTGGCACTAATAGGTATTTTGAACTTCTGTAAAAAGGTAGTTTCAAGATCACTCCAGTTAAGAATTGAACCAGATGGGAGGTGATTGTACCAGTAAAAAGCCTCTTCTCCTAATGAATAAGGAAACAACCTACAGGCAACATCTTCATGAGCAATTCCTCTGTCTTTGAGATAGGTTTGGAAGATCCTAATATGTTCTTCTGCAGTTATGTTTGGGTTATTAACATGAAATTTTGAACAGAAATGCTCAGGGTTCTTGGGCATAACATTGTAGGCATTGAAAAACAAGGGAGATGAATTATTAGCAATGAAAGCCATTGGCACAAGTGGGGGTGGTGGTTGTGGTTGGTTTATGACAGGCTGGGGTTGCTGAATAGGAACTACCTCAGGGATGGGTATGGCCTCAACTTCTGGAAGTGAAGATGTAGACGATACTGGTGAAGGGATGGGTGATGATGATTCTCCCCTTTCTCGAGCCCTTCTTGACCTAGTGGGGAACTGTAATTCCTATAAATCTTCTTCTCCTGGGGTAGATCTTGTACTTCTTCTATATCTCTTAGGAAAGATGGCATTTAAGAAATGATCCAGTGTGCTCATTCAGGCCCTCCTTCTAGCGCCAATCTATTGATGGTGTTTCTTGCACAACAACAACTCAGACAGAATGCAATATTCTATCTCTCTTGAAAGGTAATTTTCAACAAGTTACTAAAATCACCCCAAGGTCTCTCGGGTGTCAGGTCATGACAATGCATAAAAAACTTAGATAATATGTGAAAATGTTGGTAATCACAATCGGACCTTACTACAAGAAAACTGTATCTCTCCAACTTATCATATTTTGCAATATTATGATCTTAGATCCTAGATCTAACCAAATGACAAATAAATAGCAAAAGATGAGGGTGCAAGAGATGTAATGAAATCTAAACTATTTCTAGAATGAACAATGCAAATGATAAATACTTGGAACAAACCAATCGCAAATAACCAATTCCTGCTTAACCCACAATGCAATATCACAAGAACGGTGCAATCTTCTAAGGCATATAGATTTTCAAATCATAGATGTTCATCCACAATCGAACTAAGCACAAATAGATGTATGGTCCAGGTTGACTGCACCAGTCTACTACAATCAGATAGTTATTGGGAGTATAGACTAGAGATTGCTACAAACATTCCAAACATGAAATCATGAACACTATTCACCAAAATAATCTAATTCTAAATCTGACATTAAATCTTATATCTTCAAGCAATTTCGAAAGATGGAACAAAAGGAACCACGCAAGATAAACTAACACAAAGAATTCACTAGAAACCACAATGCCTTCAATTGTATTAGATCACCAAAATGTAGCAATAATTCCACTGTTCTGTTACACCACTTGCTCAAGAGAACTAACTACTATCTCTACTACAAAATTCTCTAGTTCCTTTCTTAATCTAGCTTGTCTCTATTATTTGTCTAACTGACCCCTTACAAATGAGGCAGGAATGCCATTTATAGAGAATCCTCAAACATGTCGACCCAGCCAAACATTTACAAAATAAAATAGCCAAAACAAGTCGGCCTCAGGAATTTCAAAATAAGGCACATATTAAATGCCAATACATCATCAAGGTCGGCCCAAACACACTCCTCAATGCAGCTCATATCAACACACACCCTATAATAATAATAGGGAAGCACAAATCTCAAAGTTGGCATTAACTACTACCTCCCTTATCCTTGTTCTGATCCAGTGATTCATGAACCTTCAAAAACACCCTATCCAACTCAGCAACAGGTGGCAAAGGGAGGATTTTGAGCCGACATTCAATGGGGCCAATTTCTTCCTTTGACTGCTTAACAGTTTTATCCCACTCACCCTTATACGCCTGGTACTTATCCATCATAGCTAGGTAAGTAGCGGCATCATCCAGTCGATGCCTTGTTACAACATTTTCAGTATCAGGGGCATAGACGTCATGCCACCATTCCCTCAATTGTTCTAAGCTCAAGTACTTGAGAGCAATCTTCCTCCTGCCAGTCATTATTTCAAAGAAAGCAATGCATCCATCATAAACACCAGTAAGATTACCATCCACCTACTTCTTTTGTTTATAGATCTTCTTGATGGCTTTCTGCCAAATTTGCAGGGCTTCAAACCACTCCCAAGGCTCATTAACCCTAGATGAAGAAAGAATTCCATCAGTAACCAGCCAATCCCTACTATACTCCATGATCACTTTAGTTTTCTGCAATAAAAGATCAATATCCTCCTTGTCCTGAGATAAAACATGCTCTAATAAATCATTAGCTCTTATTACATCCTTTCTAGTTGAAAGGATTTCCTTTATTACATCATCTCCCTTGGTCTGGGTTGATAAATCTTTCTGAGCTATCCTTTCCTTGAGCTCTTCATATCTCCATGCTCCTACATTGGTATCGAAGACCTCAGACCAAACTGAAGCTATCTTACTATCAAGCAACTGACTTTTCATATCCAGCCTCAACCTTTCTGTGTCTATAACCGAAGACCCCTCTGTGTCTCCCTTGGCCTTTCCTGTCACTGCCTTGCTCGATTCATCCTGCATTAACAAAGGAACCTCATGAACATCCCATTATCATCCATATTTCAATCAAAGGTTAGCCTTGAAACCACATGAAATAATTAAGATCAATCATTAATCATCAATCTCAAAAATCTGGGAAAATGAAGTAATCCGGGAAAATCCATTTAGGGCAAAATTCAGAGAAATATGACCCAGATAGACTCATTTGCCAAGACATCATACATCAAATAAATCGTTAATACGGACAAAAGAGATGCATGATTATCATGAGATTCATTCATTTAGCAACAAGAAATCATCATCCAACATTTAATTCATTACTTCAATGCCAAAAATCTAAATCAAGTGAAACTAGACAGAAAATCGAAAGAATCCGGATAGTCTGGATTTCTGCGAGTAGCTTGAAATTCTAAGAACTCATCATACTCTGCGGAAATGACAAAATCCGAGAAAATCTGGGTGCGCAGAAATTTCGCGGACACCCCAAAAACTCGACGATCGTTTAATGCGCAAGCCATTAATCGAATGATCATACAAACCTCCCTATTCAGATTCCACGAAGATAAACTCGACCCCAACAAGGCAAATTTTGATCGCACATGAATTTAACGCCCAAAAAGTCTCAAGTGATTGATCTTTGCAATGAAATGATGATGCCCTAAAATTGATAGCTAAACCTCCGCCATGAGCGCTAAAGCAAGCTTGAAATTCAGACACAATCCCTCAAAATAATGAAACTAGGGTGCACCAGGGTCTCAAATGCTACAAACAAGGTCAAGCTAGACACAGGACATGAAAGTCGTGACAACTCCACTCAACTTAACAAATCTGGGCAAACATATCGAAACCCTAACTTCACAAATTCTACCAGATTACACGCCAACAAGGGAAGGCCCTGATAGAAACACCTAATCACAGGGGAGTACCTAACATTCAACAGATAAATGAAGGGATGCACAGTGCAGGCATTAAAACCCATGAAAAGGTGGGTTGAAACCCTAGTTCGATAAATATGCGGTCATGAAAATAAACAAGGGCCGACCCAAATAACCACCATTCAATAACCTGACAGAATCGATCAAAGCACAAACAAAAGGGGAAGTCAGTAATGACTTACCATGGATCAGCCCCGAATGAAACTCGAGCACGAGGAAGTCACTGCGAATTAGGGTGCCCTAGCGACGAAAATATTCAACACAAGCACTCAAGCAATCCACACGCAAGAAGACCAAATCCAACGACCGGAGCTCAAAATGAACAATCCTAAGCACTAGAGCAGATGAAAAATGAATAATGAAATCATGAAGAGCACTAAAAGCCTTTAAATCCACTCACAATCACACCAGAGAAGACGTACCTCAAGCATTAATGGCTGATAAGACATATCAAGGAAATCCAGAAACCCGAGCCCACAATGAAATTTCAAAAAAAATTGAGCCAGACGGACAATCCGGGTGAGCACGAAATCTGCGGATAACACACCCTTTGGGACTCCGATGCAGTTGGGGAAAATTCAGGTGACCCAGAAAATCCTGGATTCATCCAAAAACTTAAACTTCAAAAAATCCGACAGTGACCAGACGATGGACCAGGACCTGGGAAAATCTAGGGAACTGGAAAATCCCAGACCCAGGTCAAAACTCAGACTTCCATAAAAACCAAGTTTGATCAATTCAACCTCCAGGGTAAGACCAAGGCAAGCAAGACCAACATCCCAAGACCTTGAAAGGACAAATCCAATAAAGCCAAAGGTCAAAGAGACATCATAAATCAAAAAGAGGGTCCCTACTCCAAGTGGGGCATGTGTGCAAAATTGCACAACAGTTCCCACTCGTTTGCATCAGTGTTTGGGTGGCAAGCAGATCATCCTTCTTAGAGATTTATCCCCTACTCTTTTAGTGGAGGATATAGAGTTGTTGCAGACTGTAAGATTATACTAGACGTACCTCATGCCCCCCATGAGGTACCATGATGTGATTTTGATGGTGCTAATAATGTACTAGGATGCTGATACATGCACATTCCACCTACCAACTGGTGAGATGATGATCATGCTAGAGGATGTGCACTATGTTGGCCTCCTCTAACGATTCAATAACTAAGCCCTTAAAGTTATAACTTAGATATTAGATATCTACAATAAGTAGTTATCTTTCTCATCATGAAGGTTCATTTCATTATCAACCTAGGGACATTAACTTGAAATGGGTCATCACTGACTATGCACTAGGACTCAATTGTAGTCATCCTTATCTTATAAATAGAGAGGAAATAGTACTAAAAGTGAAATTCTTGAAAGGAATTAGCATAATTAATGAGCATAAATCAACAACTAAACTAAACTGAAATGAATGACAGAAACAAAAGTCTCAACAAACAGACAAGAAGTTACTCTGTCTTCCTTGGCTGTAGGAACATACATAGAATGAAGTTCCAATGGCTGCAGGAACAAATAGTTGCTAAGACTATAACTAATTACTGAATAGAAAAGTAACTACTAAACTAAATGGATGGAATTCTCACCAAGTGGCTCCCCTTGAATGAGTCTTCCCTAATCTAACTTAGATGCAACAAATCAAAGTATCATTTTATTCATTGAAAGCATTGTTACATCATAATAGCAACATGATTGCATTCCTTGAAATTGAAAATGAAAATACAATATCAAAACAACCAACTCTTTGAAGAGGAACATCTGATCATTATTTATAGAAGGAAATATTCTAACTAACTAGGTAGTTGACTCCAACAGACTAGGAGGATTTCATTTATTCAAAGCATGAAAAAGAGGAAAGAGGTCATGCATGTGCAAGATTTACTCAAACCAGTCTTTCCTCAACAAGGATCCAGCATAGCAACACCTCCTAAATCTACTCAACTAATAGACATGGTCATTAAAGTTAAGTTATAATTTCCAAACAAGCTAGAAGTTTTCCTCCATTGACCTCTTTAATTTCCATCTTTTTTACTCCTTTAGCAACTAGGCAGCTGGCATGAACTTCTTCCACCTTGCAAGCTTCATTTATATATGCATCTTAATGTGAACCTACATTATGACATTAGCGTGCACAAGACAATTGTATATCCATAATCACCTTAGAATAAAATTCATTCAATCACATATAAAATTAATATAGATATATCACATAGCAGGTTAATACCATCAAAATTTATAGGGATAAGTTCATGTCCAAATTTCATAAGTTTAGGGAAATAACATAAAAATTATTAGTAACCAGGTGCTAAAACCCCATAGTAACAATAACAAACATATGATAAACCCTAACAAAAATGAGTCATTATTTAGACTCATCATCTCCTCCCAACCTAATGATCTATTGGTCCTCTAGCAGAGGGAACTCAATTCTTTTGCCTTACCAAAGCCCTAAAATCACCAATTTTTTTCTGACCTTGATCAGACCCTCCAGTTTCTAAATTTGGATCCCAATAGAACCCTTTCTTGCTTTCCAATCTACCGCACCTTGGACTCTCTACATCTACATTGTACTGATAGGTTATGTGGTCTGGTATTGGCCACAACAAAATAGGTGGCTGAAATATTAACTGGAGCCAATACTGTTGCTTTGTTCTCCTAAGATGTATATACATGATGCTTTGTTTGCAAGTTGCATAATAATTTTGCAGGGAATGGGGTTCAATCTGTTTTAACTAATATGGCATGTCTTTCCATCTCTATGATAAATATCCCAATACTATCTTTCCTATAGTGGCATCTACCTATTCATATTCTTGGTATGCTTCCTCCCTAGAAGGTGTGATCCTCTTTTTGTACTTTGAATTGTAAATAATTTTGTGCCATGTGTAGAAGAAATTTGTAGGATTGCTTGATTCAGCTCTTAAAGATAGGGGGTATGGAGTTTTTTTTCTTTGTATATTTTGAATTGTTGCCCATAGTTGATTTCATTTTAAATCCATGACATTAATTCCCTCAAGTGAATATCCCCAATAGATAGCAATGGATTCCATTCATGGTCATTGGGAACAATATAATTGTGCAAATACAATTCACACAGTAAATTCTTAATTTCAGGGGGAGAGGATTGGCAAGCTTGTAAAAATTCTTGTGGGGTTTCAGTGGAAGAGTTTAGACTGGAAATGACCCTTGACAACTTAAAAGAAATATGACACTCCCTTAAATGCAATGCATATACCCTTGGGTGAGTCATACATTTCATAATTTGTGGTACTAGAGTCACCACATTGCTTACCTTATCTTTTAATGCAGTAATCTTTGCATTCTTCTCCTCAATTTCTTCCTTTTTCTTATTGATATCTTCCTGTAGCTTACGTTTTTCTCTATTCCATATAAACAACTTTTTTCCATGTTTTTGGAAAAGAAATTCTTCTTGTTCCTTTTTTTTCTATAACAAGTGGAGGATCACTAGGCTCGGTGAATTCTTCTCTAGCTGATCTAGCATCCCTAGAAGCAGGGTAGGGTTCTCCTTTAGTGGGAAAACCTGACACTTCATCAATCCTTTCCTTGGTGGCTATAACTTTTAATCCTTTCACCATTGCCTCACCATTAGAAAATGTTTGTGTAAATTCTAAGGAAATGTTGTTATTGAAACTATTTAGCTTCAAAAAGTAATATAGCCAACCATAATTCTTGAATTTAGGCTCACAAAGTGCATCTTGTAGGATTACTTGGTGAACTATTGGTTCACTTTTGATTAACTGACCTCCCATTTCCTCCACTCACACTCTAACAAACGGCTCTGCAAATATTTCTTTCCTGCAATCCTTCAGTCAAAAACCCAATTTCTCTTCTACTTCTTGTAATTCTCACCAATACTAACACCAGTGTTGTATGACCTCTCAATTTTACCTTTTTAGTGGCATTATGATTCTGACTAAGGTAGCAAAGAAGGCATAAAGGAGAGGTATTATCAAAGAAAATGGTGGTGGCTTAATGTCATATCATGCATGCAAAACGTCACTTCACCTACATCATTTCAAATTTACTGCCATGTTGGCACATGGAATATGACTAATGACATGTATGACACGTAGGATCACACTCCCCCCCAACCTAAATAAAAGTATGTGCCCACACAGGCTAGAATGGAATTATGATATAACAGAGCATACTAATAGGATTTGTTATGTGAAATATCAATATTAAAGTACACTAATCAAAAAAATGCATGTAAGGTAATTAATATACATTAAGTCATTATGTACGTACCTAAAAATTTGGAATGTCTTTTCCAAAAAGTGTGGAAGGAATTACCAATCACCAGAAAATTATGGTTAAGTTGTTAAATGAAGTGATGGTGGAGTGATGTGGAAGAGAGAGAGAGGGGATGGAGATGAATGGGAAGGTAGTTTTATAGATGGAAAAATTAATTCCCACAAAAAGTGGAAATTTTTATTATGGTTGCATGCGTACCTTTGACTAGCTAGAAGGTTGGACACTAGGTCCGCTTCCTTTGGCTGTAGGAACTTTGAAGCTTTGGTATTCAATAAATTGTTGCATGAAATCCTATTTTGAGGTAGGCTTATTGTATAGCCTAAGACAATGACCATTGACCAGGAGCTTGAACCTGACAAGATCAATTGTTGTAAGATCAAACCATTGAGGAAGACCTATACAATCTCACATGGTCCCAACCACCAGGTTTGGAGTTTACTTAAGTTGTCTTTATACTTGGAATCATAAAGAAGTGCCCAGTCACTTGGATGGAACTTATTTTCTTTGATGTATTTATCATGCCATCTAACTCTTTGGTTCTACACCATCTCAACATGGTGGAGGATTGATTTCCTCATCTCATCTAAGGCATTTAGTTGCATAACCCTGTCCTTCTGTGCCTCAGATATATCTATTCCAAGGTCTAGTGTTGTTCTAATATTTTTGTGTTCAAACTCTATAGGAATCATTGTTGTTTTTCCATATAATAGTTCAAAGGGAGTAAAACTAGTGGTGGTTTTCCAAGTGGTTCTATAGGCCCAGATAGCTTCTGGAAACCTATTTTCCCAATCTTTTCTATGGATTGCTACTATTTTTTTTAGAATAGATTATGTTTCCCTATTTGTTACCTCAGACTAGCCATTGGCTTGAGGGTGATAGGGTGTAGATTTTCTATTTTTGACATTATACTCATTCACCAATGTTGTGACAAGAGTGGATATGACCCGAGCCCCTTGATCTATGACTATTTCTCTAGGAAATCCATAGCATGTGAAGATTTCTTCATAGGGGAATTTTGCAACTTTATTGTCCCTAGCATGTTTCATGGCTTTGACCTCAACCCATTTAGACACATAATCAATACAAACCAATATGTAAGATTTTTCATTTGATGGTGGATAAATTGGGTCTACAAATTCAAGTTCCCATTTATCAAATGGTGTGATAACTACTTGAGGGTATAGAGGAATCTCATCTGATTTAGTCATTTGGCCCATCCTTTGACACCTATCAGACTTCTTAGTGTAATTTCCTGCATCCTTATGAAGTGTAGGCTATTAATACCCTATATTGAGAATCTTCATGGTTGTTCTCTTAGCTACAAAGTGTCCCCTATAGGTTTCATTATGGCATGCATGTAGTATATCATAAGTTTCATCCTCTCTTATACATCTTCATATCACATGATCTGGTCTAATATAGAATAAACAACCTACTATCCATGATAATGGAAAAGTTTTTTCAATAAGAACCCTTCGCTCTTTTGGAGAGAAATGAGGGGGAACTCTTCCTATGACCAAATAATTGGCTATATCTGCATACCAAGGTGTGCGCACACTGATGGAGAACAAATTTTCATCAGGAAAGGAGTCATCAATGACTTAAGTTTCCTCTGATGTAGTCAATCTAGGGAGAAAATCTACCACAACATTTGTCTTACCTAGCTTCTCTATAATGGTGATATCAAATTCTTGCATTAACAACACCACATTACTAACCTTCCTATGATTAAAGGATTATTCATAAGGTATTTTATGGCTGCATGGTCTATATGGACAAAGATCTGGTATCCTATGATATAATGCCTAAACTTGTTGACAACATAAATGATTGTCAACATCTCCTTCTCTATCACTATGTAGTTAAACTCAACCCCTTGTAGGTTCTTGCTAACAAAGTAGATTGTATTCTCTATTGCTCCCTCTTTTTTTCCTAAGAAATCCCCTATAGCATAATTAGATGCATCTATGTGAATATGGAAAGGGAGTTGTTGAGGTGCCAAGTTGACCCACAAAATGCATGTAAGATAAAAGAAAAAGTATCTCACCTCTCCTGAAAGAGATAATCAATAATCAAACTAATCACCTCCCAAGGTCTTTGATGTTGGTTCACACCATTGTTGTTTCACAAAGTGGTCAATATGGTTGTAATATTCAAGGGGCCTTCTGGTTTTGAGCTTCTGGATTGTTACAATATCAAACATCTATCTAAACCTACTTTAACCGAGGGTTTTAAAGAAATAGAAAAAGATAGATCAAGGTTTTCAAATTGAAAATAATGTTGATTCATTCAACTAATTAGACTTGTTACCTTCCAAGGAATTCCTAAACTAGAACTGCAAAATAAAATTAACCTGTAATTGATACAAAGTTTCATTCATTCATAGTACAAACTTTAATAGTAGATTGCAAATCATCATTCAAAGAAAACATAAGATAAAATTTCATTCCTTGAAAGATTTTCAAATCAAATGATTAACCCAAAATGAATACCATTCTAGAGCATAATATAAAGTAGGTGTAAGTCTGGCTACTCCTACTATCAATGAAAAAAATAAGCAACATTTACAAATCTGGCAAGATCACCAGTGTATAGAAACCCATGTCTTCAAATTATCTCCATCTATGCTAAGAAAATCAGGAAGATACATCACCTCCTCTTCCTGCTCCTAAACTAGAAAAAAAATATCTAACTTACTTAAAAACCCTAACTTGCTTTTTTGATATCCCTTACACCCTTTTCTAACCCTTACAAAAGAGGTGAAATGCCATATTTATAAAAAAATGCCACATATGTCGGCCCAGTTAGGTTTTACAATAAGTCGGTCATAGAACAAGTCGGCCCTAGAAGAATTTGAAACAAAGTCAAACATGCATTAAATGCATGAGCACCAACCAGATCGGCCAAAGATCTCCTACATAACTCAGGCCAAAATGTGTGAAGAGGCAAAGCGAAACAATGAGGAAGCATGACTTTCGATGTAGCTTTGCATTAACTGCTTCCCCCACTTCACCCATACCTTGTTCCATTTTGGCCCTCATCACCAAGAACGTCCTCTGCATGTCATCCGCAAGTGGCATAGGCAAAACCATAGTTCACCATCTAATAGCATTAATATTATTCTTTACCTATCCCATCGTATTGTCCTAGTCTCTCTTGTTGGATTGATATTCATTAATGATTAAACTATAGGTCGTTGTGTCATACAGTTGGTTTCTAGTTACTGTATCCCATGATATCCTTAGTCTTTTGTAGTAGGGTGTTCATATTCATATTTGAAACCTTGAACCAGACTGACGTCATCTTGCCCTCAAGAATCCTACTCTTTTTGTCCAGCTTCATTATTTTTTTTTTGCTTCAGAGATGGATGATCCCCTTTGTGTCCTTTAGCCTCTCCAGCCACCATCGTCCTTCCAGACTCAACCTACATCCATCAAAAATCAATGTGAGAATCCAAATGTTGACAACATTTTCATCCAATTGTTAGCTTAAAATCATGATAAAACCATTAAATTAGCCATTAAGCATCAACACTGAGAAGTTTGAGATTTCGAGCTAACCAGGGAAAACTAGCCTGGGAGGAATTTCGAAAAATTCTAAACCAAGCGGATTCTCTTGATGAAGCACCAATGTCAACAATGGATCATCAAAATGAACACAAGCAACATACAACAATGAAATTCATCAAGCTAAAGAAAGATATGTTTAAGCATTCATCATTAGATTCATCAATTTTATCCAATTTCTTAAATTCCACAAAGCATAGTAGAGAATTCAAAAAAATCCAGTCAGACCGAAATTTCGCGAATGACCCAAAACTCTGAACTTAGAGCACACTTCTGGGAAGATGAAGGAACCTAGGAAAATCCGACTGGGAAAGAAAATCCCGAGGTTGATAGAAAACCCAAAAATTGACAATCCAACATGAATTCACTCAAATTGATCGAAGGTCACCAATTTGAGGACCTTGGGCATGGAAATCATTTAACATGAGCCTCCTACAGAACTTCTTTGAATCTTAGGCTCAATCGAAAGTAGATAAAGATGAAATGGCAATTCCCTAGGCATGAAACCCTAGATTTAAATCATGAATGCACAGAGCAAGCCAATAACACCAAAGCACAACAAGACCAAATATCAAAACTCAATAGGACACCAATGATAAAGCATAGAGGCACAAAGCTCCAAAAATCAATCAAGTTCAGAAACCTGATGGCAAGGTAGAAATTCAAAAAAATCTGGCCCAGGTGGAATTCTGCGAAGGCTAGAAATCTCTGAACTGCAATGTAAAACAGGCTGAGCTAGACTTTGAGTGCAATCTGGGAAAATCTAGATGGGGTGGACAATCCCAAACTAGCTCAAAAACCCAAACAGTAGCATTGAAATCAGAGTTTGAAAGAAATCTGGGAAAATCCAGATGGACTGGAAAATCTCGAACTAGGGTAAAAACCTAAACTTTTCCCAAAACATAAGATTTTCAATATGCAACTTGGGGAAAAAACTTGGGCAAGAAAGATAAACATATTAATCACATGCCAAGGCAAAGTAAAACCTCAAAATTGAAGGGGGAAAAACACAAAGAGTGAAAGCAAAAGAGGGTCCTATTTTAATCAAATTTAAAATGGGGTGGTTATGCAAGGTATAACAGGACTCCCCAATTAGGGCCTTTGAGCATAGGAGCATGAGTTAATGTTGTTTTTAAATCAAAGAATGATTTATCACAATCCACTGTCCATTGGAACTCAACATCTTTAGTTAAAAGATTATAAAGTGGTACTGCCATCTTACTGAAATCTTTTATGAAGCACCTATAGTATCCTACATGTCCTAGGAAACTTCTAACATCTTTTTGCTTGATAGGAATAGAAAGATTGGTAATCACCTCAATTTTGACTAGGTCCACTTGAATTCCTTTCTTAGAGATTTAATGGCCAAGGACCACTCCTTCCTGCATCATCATAAAGAATTTCTCACTATTCAAGGACAAATTATGGTCCTCACATCTCTACAAAACCTTTCTTAGGTTTTCTAATGCTTCTACAAAATTAGTACCATAAGCAGTGAAATCATCCATGTAGATCTCCATACAATCATGTGAAATATCAGAGAATATACTAATAAATACTCTTTGGAAGGTTTTAGGTGTATTGCATAAACCAAATGGGAGTACTGAATAGGCATAAGTCCCCCAAGGATAGGTGAAAGTTGTCTTGTCCTGATCTTCAGGTGCAATATGTATCTGATTATAACCACTGAATCCATCTAAGAAGGAAAAATACTAACCTACAAGTGAATCCAATACTTGGTCTATAAAAGGAAAGTGAAAGTGATCCTTTTTGGTGGAATATTTTAGTTCTCCATAGTCAACACAAACTCTCCATTTACCTCCCTTTTTAGACACAATTACCAAAGGGAACACCCATTGGTTGTCTGAGATAGGGTAGATAAATCCTGCATCCAATAACTTATGTACTTCTCCTTTCACAATCTCCCTCAATGTAGGGTTGATTCTCCTTTGTGGTTTCCTTATTGGTGTGCAGTCATCTCTAATGTATATCGTATGAGTACATAATTTGGGATCTAATCCTTTCATTTCATGGTAATCCCATGCAAATGGATGTTGATGCAACTTTAATAGGTTTTTTAGGGACAACTGCTGCTCTTGACTTAGTTATTAATATTCAATTTTTTCCCCTTTGAAACTCGTACTTGTGTGGTCAACTCAATCATGGTTGTTTCACTAATGCTTGGCATTTTTAATTCATACGGTAATAATGCATGAAGCATATATGTTGTTGTAGGAAATTTAGGTGTAGGAGAAGCTGGTAGAAGTATCTACAATGGACATGTAGAACTAGATTCATGAGTGGGTGGTTCTTCATGAACTTCACAATGGTTCTGAATTATGTGGGATAATATTTCATCCTCTTCTTGCAGTTGCATAAAAGGGCTTCTGCCTATCATCACAAGTTGTCACTGAATTGACCTCCTCGACCTCTTCTCCAACATGTGGCCAGATGGGGTTGTCCATATCATGGGATGGTTGAGAAAGAGGATAAATGATAAGCTTTTTAGTGCTTCTCCCATTAGAAATAGTCATGTCCCTTGACTAGAATCCAATGTAAGCATTTGTTGTAGCTAACCACAGCCTTCCCAGAATAATGGGATACCCTCCTAATGTATCTTTAGGGGAAAGGATCATGAAGTTTGTTGGATATTCCCAAGATTCCATAGTAACAACAAGGTCTTTTACTATACCATTTCGTTTGACAATGGAACTATCAACAAGCTATAGAATAGTAGGATTAGGTATCAAATTCATAACATTCAGTTGTTGCAGGATATAATTAGTCATCACATTGATAACTACCCCCAAGTCTATTAGAGAATTATTTACTTGGATTCCATTTATAATGACTCCAACTACGAGACTACCTGGGTCAGTATATTTAGGAATAGTTACTTTCCCAAGCATGATATTTGTCAAATTCTCTACCACATGAATGGTAATGGGGTCCTTTTTCCTCCCTGGCTTTTTGAGGCATGCTTCCTTAATTGTCTTACTATATATGGGAACATCTTTTATGGCCTGAAACAAAGGTATCTTGACACATATGTTTTTTAACTAATCTATAATATCAAAGGTTGTTTCTTCCTTTTCTTCCTTTTGTTTAACAACTTCTAGCCTTTGAGGAAATGGTAGGTCTAGATCAAACTACTAAACTAGTTCAAGATTCTTGGAAACCCCTGAATGAGCAAGGATATCAAATAAATTTTGATGCTCCTCTTCTTCCACAAGAAGATCTATTATAATAGGTTTGGAAGGAGATGGAAAAGTGGTTCCTGAACACAGATGAATATCACTCACACTCACAACATATGTAGGAAATTGGTTGGGATCTGCAAAGTAAACTAGTTGTTGTTGCAGTTTTTTATTTTGGTTAGGTGTGGATTGAGTTGGTAATTGAGTAGGTCTAGTTGTGCTAGAGTTTGAGTTAGGAGGACGAGGAATTATGGTAGGCTATTGAGACTATGGAGGTGGCTACATGTAACCAATTTCTTGGTTTGGCCATTGTTTTCCTCCCCTCCATTGGGATTTTTGTTGCCAGATTCCTGAAGGTTGCTACCAATTCCCCTAGAATTGCTGCCACTAAGGTGGAGAGTTTTGGTAATTGGGCCAAGTATTTGGAGTGTTGTTCCAAGGCTAAGGTGGATAGCCTCCAAAATTTGATGGGTATGTGGGTTTCCATTGATTACTAGATGCATAAGAATTCAAATAAGGTCCACTAAAATATAATGGGTTCGGTGGCATACCTTGTCTTGGAGCCCATGGCCTTCTTTGTGAAATGTAGAAAACTTGATCATCATCACCCTAAATTGGCTTGAATTCTGGTGGAATTTTCCTACTATCAATGTTGGCTACCATTTTACATCTATAGTTCTTTTTTCTGCAATGAGGAAAATATTCTACCAACATTGCCTCTGCCTCCTCATGTTTCTTCTTTGCTTGAAGTGTATCTAGCTGAGTGGTCATATTGTTTATGATATCCTTCTTGAAATCTACCAGCAAATGAGTGATTTCTATCCTTGAAACTCCATTAGTGGAGGATTTACCCATAGAAGATCGAAAACCTCTTCCTTTCTTTATAGCTACCCCGGAGTAATTCTAACATATCTTCTTAATATCATCCTAGGGAACTTGGGTGATATCTCCTCCTCCTATCAAGTCCAAAGAATCAATGAAATTTTCATTGATCGCTCTAAGGAAGGGAACCTTTTGAGACTCTTCATTGAGTGCATGATGTGGGGATTTATGTAGAAAAAATAAGAACCTTGAAATATAGTCCTCCAAAATTTCATCCTCCTTCTATTGCATCCAAAAGATATAATCTCCTCTCATATCATTGCCTCTACAATATTCTTCATACTTGTCAAGAAACTTTTCTTTCATATCATCCAAAGTATCTATAGTATTCCTACCTAAGCCCATAAACCATATTAATGCAGCATCCTTCAAGGTAGTAGGAAACAATTTAAGCCTATGAGCATCAGTAGTGTAATCATAGCTTCTGTAGAGGATATCAAATTCAAACAAGAAAGTGTTAGGGTCCTTTGTTACAATCCCATAGAATTTGAGAAGAAATGAAGCAAGTATGTTCTTGAGGTTATCAACTTCATTTTGGTGAGTGATAGGGAATGGAAAAGTTGGATGGTTAGGTCTATTTTGGCTAGCCATAATTGCTTGATGGATTATCAAAATAAATGGATTCTCAATCAGGTTTTGGGCAGCTTTCTCTTCAAAAGAAGTTTTAGAACTAGTCAAATTGGGAAATACATTAGCGAAAGGATTTTCCTCTTCTTCCTGGTCTCTTGGAAAATGAAGGGCATCTCTTCTCCTACCCCTATGCATGCAATATTAACTCAAAATGACTCCAAAGAACTTCCTAGTTTGACACCACCCCCAACAACGATGCTAAAAATGTTGGCCTCCTCTAATGGTTCAATAACTAAGCCCTTAAATTTATAACTTAGAGATTAGATATTTTCACTAAGTAGTTATCTTTCTCATCAAGAAGGTTCATTTCATTTTCAACCTAGGGATGTGAACTTGAAATGGATCAACATTGTTTGTGCACTAGGACTCAATTGTAGTCATCCTTATCCTATAACTAGAGAGGAAATAGTACTGAAAGTGAAATTATTCAAAGCAATTAGCATAATTATTGAGCATATATCAACAACTACATTGAACTGAAATGAATGAAAAAAATAGAAGTCTCAACAAACAGATAGGAAGTTACTTTGTCTACCTTGGTTGCAAGAACAAATAAGGAATGAAGTTCCAATGGCTGCAAGAACATATAACTGCTAAGACCATAAGTAATTAATGAATATAAAAGTATCTACTAAACTAAATGAATAGAATTCTCAACAAGTGGACCCCCTTGAATAATTCTTCCCTAAGCTAACTCAGATGCAACAAATTAGAGTATCATTTTATTCATTGAAAACATTATTACATCATAACAACATGACTATATTCCTTGAAACTGAAAATGAAAGTACAATATCAGAACATCCAACTCTCTAAAGAGGAACATCTGATCATTATTTATAGAAGGAAAGATTCTAGCTAACTCTAACTAACTAGGAATTCAAATCCAACAGACTAGGAGGACGCCATTTATTAAAAGCATGAAAAAGAGGAAGGAGGTTATGCATGTGCAAGATTTAGTCAAACTAGTCTTGCCTCAATGAGGATCCATCATAGAAACACCTCTTAAATCTACTCAATTAATAGACATGGTCATTTAAAGTTAAGTTATAACTTCCACATGAACTGGAGGTTTCCCTCCATTGACCTCTTTAATGTCCATCTTTTTTACTCCTTTAGCAACTGGGCAGCTGGCATGAATTTCTTCCACCTTGCAAGATTCATTTATATCTGCATCTTAATGTGAACATGCATTATGGAATTAGCGTGCGCAAGACAATTGTATATCCATAATCACCTTAGAATAAAATTCATTCAATCACATGTAAAATTAATATAGATATATCACATAGCAGGTTATACCATCAAAATTTATAGGGATAAGTTCATGTCCAAAGTTCATAAGTTTAGGGAAATAACATAGAAAGTATTAGTAACTAGGTGCTAAAACCCCATAGTAACAATAACAAACATATGATAAACCCTAACAAAAATGAGTCATTATTTGGACTCATCACATTGCATACTCTGAGTTCCTATTCAGGGTGAGAGAGTACATTTTCAAGTAGAGCAGACATTCCACGAGATGAAAAATGACACACAATATTTCCTTTTTGGACTAATGCATGATGAGAGGGTGAGTGCATAGATTGATCTGGCAATGCTACTATATTCATGAGCCCCATTGGTGAGATGGATTATGATGCTTATAGAACTTGCACTAGTACTCATCCCTAATGGTCAAGGAGTGCACTTGGAGGGAGGACTAGTACACTTGATACAAGGGATGGCAAAGCATCGAACATTATACACCTGGGAGCAATGTATCCTAGAACACTTATATTATGATCTTGGATGGTTTTTCTTTCAGGAGGTGGATAGTATGGTATAATGTACTCTTCTATAGGCTTGGTGCCTTGAGTATATTACTTGTACCAGACCTATTAGCTTCCTGTGTCTGACAACCTTGGGGTATCCTCAGGCCTTCAGCTATCCTCTACGATGGTTTTTGTAGTATGGTGATTTACACTTCTGGAGAGTGTGATTTGACCGACTAGAGGAGGACAAGATCCTTTGGAGACCCTATTAGCTTGTGCTTTAGTGGCCAAATCACACTCAGTAGACGAGGAGATTATAGCTTGACAAATTTTTGATTGGCAGACACAATTATGTAGTGTATCCTTTCTACTACAATCGAGTCATGTGACAATTTGGATAGATCCAGCTAGCACCTAGGGCATGAACCTTCTTCAGGAGATTAGTGCAGAGTGCTTAGAGACCTGGTGATTCTATACGGTTGAATATAGAGGATGTTATCTACAGTGACTCTGAGTAGTCAAATCACAATATGCCTCCAGTCTCTAACATGGATTACATTGGTTATGTAGATGACTATGGGGAGTGGTGGATAGTATCACGACTAGCTCCCATGTTTCCTATGGAGTAATCGATAGGTGATGTGGGACCACTCCCATATGAGGGAGATGAGGTAGAGGAAAGGGCCAAGGAGACATGCTACAGGGCTGCAAACATATTTATAGATGTCACAGATGAGGAGTACGATGAGGATGTAGATCCTAACTATGATAGCCAAGATAGAGGAGATAAGTAGGATGACAAGGAAGACCCGAAGGAGGATGAGGAGGAGGAGTGGCCCATGAGCGAGGGTGGTGAGGCAAAATATGAGGATCTAGTAGGGCATGAATGGGGAGAGCCTTCTCCCGTTTGTATGACTAGATCATGAGCAACAGTTGCAGTAGGCACCAGTACCCATAGTCATGGAGAGGATAGCACATCCTCCATGCCCCCTACACCCAAGGAGGTTGATTTCACATAGCCTACCAGAGAGATAGGTGATGATATTTTGTTTATTGCTATGTAATAAATATATCATGATGTGTACTAATTATTTATTATTTCTATCTTGCAAGTTTTGTGAGAGATTTTTGGGATCTCTATCGATAGGTGGGTATAGAGATAGTTCCCCCATTAGTTGACGAGTAGGCCACAGACTCAAACTATGTGCCCCCACCCATTATGGATCGGGACCTAGAATCATTTAGGTCGTACATTAGACTATAGGTAGTGTGTGAGAGTCTGAGGAGGCATGCACACTAAGTCGATGCTGCCCCAAAGGCACAATCATCCCAGACCCCAACAAAGTTTGAGAGACTACAGGTAGAGGTAGCCAGGCTATAGGCAAAGAGAGACTAGATAGTAGGGGCACATTGGGAGGCCCTTGGATAGATACAAGGTTTATATTTTTCTCTCAATACATTCAGTGGATCATGAGCATGATCTCACACCATCGTCTCCTGATAGACTGCTACCAGACATATGCGAGCACTAGATCCCAAGGGATCTAGTAGTCACAGGCCTCAGTAGTATTGTATATATTGATGAAATGTACACAAAAATTTGATATATATATATATGAGCATTTGATGTTTTATTATTTGTGTTAAATGTTAAATGGCAATGTGACTAATTAAATAAAAAATTTAGGATTATTTAATGAATGTCTCCATGGTTTAATGTCCTTTAAACTTATTGTAGCTTCTCTTAGATGCAACCTTGTGATTAAGTATGTTATGCTAAATTAAATGCACCTAAGGTCTAATTAAAGAACATTAAATGCATATAAGGATCTAATCTAACATAACACACAAGATGAACATGAATAGCATGAAACCTAAATTAATTACTTAAAAATGAATTAAATAACTACTTTAGTGTTCGAGACACACAAATAGTTGTTTGTCAAGAATGAAGCAATGTGAGAGCATATAGAGTATCATTCGCTAACTCTAACATCATCGCTTTATCATGCATATTATTCAAAAGGATTAGGCATAATGCGGGCATAGATGTGCAACATTTATAGGGTCTTTAAGAGGTGTACCATTCATTTCTATTAACATGTATGCACTGGCCCCATAGTTGTCATTAATTACATAAGGTCCTAACTAATTAGGACTAAATTTTCCTTTTTCAGTTAGGTCAGCATTAACGTTTCGCTGATTTTCATATAAGACTAAGTCACCTTTACTGAATACCTGAGGGATGACATGATCACTATAATTACATTGTAATTTTTTAGCATAAGCTTGGAGATGCTCAAGAGCATTAATTCATTGTTCATCAAGCATCTCAAGCTGGTGTAATCATTTTTCTTTATACGCGTCATCATCAATAAGTCCTTGAAGACAAATCCTTAATGTGGGGATTTCTAACTGCGAGGGCATAATCGCCTCGGTACCATAGACAAGGTTATAAGGTATTGTTCTAGTGGATATTTTGATGCTAGTATAGTAAGTCCATAACTCATATGTCAGTTGCATGTGCCAATCCCTATTATGTTTATTTATTGTCTTCCTTAAGATTTGCTCCAGAGTCTTATTAGTTGCTTCAGCTTGACCGTTAGATTGTGGGTAGTAAGGTGTTGACAATTGATGTTGGATATTAAATGTGTTGAGGAATTTCTTCATGTCATTGTTCTTAAATGGTGTCCCATTGTTTGAAACTAACACAAAAGGAAGTCCAAAGCAAGCAATAATGTGTTCCAATATGAAACAACATATTACATCAGCAGTTATGGATCGAAAAGGAATAGCTTCTACCCATTTTGTAAAATAATCTATCTATGATTATAAATGTATGTCTAATAGAAGAAGGTGGTGAGATTTTCCAATTAGATCCAATTCCCACACTAAGAATGGCCAAATAGGAATTTGGTCATGAAGCTCAAAAGTAGGAGCATGAATCAAATTGCTATGTTTGTGACATTTGTGACATCTCTTAACATACACAAAGCAATATTTCTCCATATGTCTCTAGTAATATACCATGTGAATGATTTTTTGCAATAAGGATCTCCCTCCAAAATGACCTCCATGGGCACCCGCATGAGCCTCTTCGAGTGTTATGGGGATTTTAGATTCTTTAAGACATCTAAGAATTTTTTTGTTAAAGGATCTTCTATATAATATGTTGGTTGGAAGTTTTTGTAAGTGAGTTCAGGTGTTCTTTGTTGTTGGATCAAGAATGGTACCATCTCTCAAATAGCGAAATATTGTATCATACCATTCACTCAAGTATTCCTTGGTTGCTACTAATACTTCCTCAATTTTACCATCGATTGATGGTTTCATGATTTGGGTGAACAATAAATAAGAAATCCTATGAAGGATCTTGAGGTGATATAAGAGAAGTTGTACTCGCCATTGCATTTGCATGCCAATTATCTTTTCATGGGATGTGGTCAATGGTAAATGATTCAAACGTCTCTAACAAGTTCATTGTAAGATCCTTGTATTTTGATAATTTTGCATGCTTTGCTTGATATGTCCCATTTATTTTCTTGATTACTAATTGCAAATCACCAAATAATTTAATGTCTTTTTCACCCATGATTAAAGCAACACATAACCCAACAAGCAATGCTTCATACTCAATAGTGTTGTTAATACATAGGAAGTTTAGTCGATATGACAAAGGAATATAATTTCCTACAAGTGAGATTATTATAACCCTAATGTTGGAGCCTATTCTACACTTAGATCCATCAAAGTATAATTCCCATGTATTAGTTTCGATTGTCAACACATTATCATTGGGGAAAGAGTCATTGCTAGGTAATGACAAAGGGAAAGGACCATTAGCCAATTGGTTGGTCAAGGCTTGACCCTTAATTGATTTTTGTGAAATAAACCTAAGGTCAAACTCAGTCAACAACATCAACCACTTAGCTAGACATCCTAATAAATCTATTTTATTGAAAAGATGTTTGAGAGGATCAAATTTTGTACTCACATGTATCTCCGCATTTAGTAAGTAATGTCACAATTTACTAGTAGCAAATATAAGATCCAAACATTGTTTTTCTATTGTTGTGTATAGATTCTCAAAATCTATCAAGGTTTGGCTAATGTAATAGATTGGATTCTCTTTACTATTTTCATCTCGTTGAGCCAACAATGTTGCAAGGGAATGGGATGATGCGGTATGAATGGTTTGTTTTGCATAGTGGGTTGTAAAACAAGTGGAGTTGCAAGGTATTCCTTCAAACTCTAAAAATCCTATTTACAATCTTCATTCCAATCAAAGTGCACATCCTTTTTGAGGAGATGTGTAAATAGTAATGTTCGATCAACTAAAGATGCGACAAAACAACAAATGGCTTGAATTCTTGTAATGTGCACAATTGAGAGATATTTTTAGGAGTTGGCATGTTAATGATAGCATCAATATTCTTTGTATCCACCTCGATGCCTCTATGAGATACAATAAAACCTAGAAGTTTCCCACTATCTATACCAAAGACACATTTTTTGGATTCAATCTCATGTTGTATTTTTGCATCCACTCAAAAAAATTCTGAAGGACATTCACATTATCTTGTCTTGTTAACAATTTGGCTAGAATTTCATCAACATCATCTTCCAAAACCTTATGTATGTAATCATGAAATATCAATATCATTGCTCGTTGATATGTTGAACTCACATTCTTCAATCCAAAAGGAATCATAATCCAACAAAATTTTCCCTAAACTATTGTGAATATTGTCTTATATTGATCTTGAGGGTTGATGAAGATTTGATTGTATCCAAAAAATCCATTCATGAATGACAACAAAGCATGTCCCACAGTTGATTCTACTATCATGTTGATATTAGGAAGTGGAAAATCATCTTTTAAAGATACTTTATTCAGATCACAAAAATTTGTACACATCCTAATATGATTGTCAGGTTTTGCAACTGTGACAATATTTGAGATCCAAGGAGAATAATTTATAGGTCTTATGAAACCAACATAAAGGAGCTTTTTGAGTTATCCTTTAATAGGAAAGGCTATCTTAGAATTCATTTTTCATATCTTTTGTCGAACGGGCTTAGCATTTTCAACAAGGACTATGTTGTGTGTCACTATCTTAGCATTGATTCGTGGAATGTCTGAATATTTCCAAGAAAAATGTTCAAGAAATTCATGAAGTAACATTGTATGATCCTCTTGTTCTTCATCATCAAGGATCTTCCCTATATTAATGACTTTCTCTTTATCATTTATGTCCATTGGTATTTCAATTGTATCTCCTAGAGGGAGTGCACTTGGCTTTGGAAATTTAGGGTTGTATTCTTTTGTACTTATGTCAATCTCATTACTTTCATCTTTTGTGTCTTTTTGCTTGGTGCTAATCATAGAACATGTGAAATTTTTCTTTTGAGGAGTAGTAGGTGACTTGTCATAAAATCCTAAAATTTTCTTCAAGGATTCATCATCTTTAAAGCATTCCCATGATGGTTTAGAATCCATATAAAGCAATTTAGGATGTTTCAAAGTGAGGTTGATGTTGGTTCCCAAATAAATAGATCCACTAAATCCTAGAAGTAATCCACATTTCATGCTTAGATCTAGTGTAGGATTTGGCCAAGAAACAGGAAATCAGATTGGAACACATTTCCCCTGCACTTCAAGCTTTGTAGGACCTAGGGGGTGACCCTTTTAGCAACACCTAAAGGTTAATACACAAAATCAATAGGGTATTGCTTAATAGATAATGCTCTCACAAGAATATGCCAAGAAACATGAAATATCACTCAACATTGGCTAAGATATTGGGCAACTGTAATTAACTAGCATGGAGAACATGGATAGAGGTAACCTAAAAAATCAAGAAAATTAACATCAAAGTAAAAGGGGGTTTAGTATTTTAAGATTTGGAACCAAACTGAAAACAACATATGCATAAGGATTGACCAGTGCCAAGAAAAAGTGCTACAGAGTCATATAACTAGCATTTTATCCTGCAATCTTAATCATGTTTTGAAGATCTTTGAAAATTTTATCACCTTATGATAACAAGACCATTGAAACTTTATCAAATTACCATTCTTAGAAATCCATCTAGAAACACCATACTCCCATTACATTCATTAAAGAAGTTACTCTATTCTTTGAACATAAGGCAATAACAAATGAAATTCAAATGCAACAAATGTGCATGAAAAAACCCAAGTAATATTTGATTATTGAATTTAAAAAAGTATTATATCTCAACCATGAAGAAAATAATTAGATAAAATATATTCATGAAGCACCATTCAAAATATAGCAACACCTCAGACTAATGGCTAACAGTTATATAATCCATCCCAAATTTACAATTTTTTACAAAGCTTTTGTCTGCCTTGCACAACTTCATAAATTGGAACCCCACAAAATGAGAAGAAGAAAAAAAAAATAAAGAAGAAGAAGAATCCCTAAAATTAATCTATGGAAGACACCTAGCATCTTGATATCCATCTTAGTTGCAACAAGAAACTAGAAAAATATTCTCTCTTCTCTCCTCATTTTACCCTCCAATTGAAAATATCTCGTTTTTACCATGAAAATCCCTTTCATTCATCTTTTTTCTGTTGTATGTTTGTGAAAAAATAAAATCCCTCCATGAAAATATTTCACTCTTCATTTGATGTAAAATATACTTTCACCCTATGCATTTATCATTTATTTACCAGCAATACAAAGTTGTTATTTTCATTGTAGGTGAAAAATAATTATTTTGAGGCTTTATTTCCTTTAACGGGTTACACTTGTACACTATAAAATTTAATTTACCTTCACATTTAAAGTTTTTTTTTTAATGGTGAAGGATTTAATTAGATTTTAATGGATGTGAAGAAGAAAAATTACCTGGGAACTTCACACTCTACATTTTATATTTCCTAGCAAAGAAAGTTATTGTTTTTAATTTTTACATGTAAAGGCTTTAATTCTTTTTTAATCAGGCTTTGAAAATATTTACCCATGCCTTACATTTATTTCTAGCTCTTAAATTTCCATCAAATAATAATATTATATATTAGCCACATGCCTCACCATTTCCTCAACATCATCACAAAAATGATATGGAGAAGGAGGGAGATTACAACGATGGCCGATATGGTGGAGGTAACATCACACATCTTCATTTTATTTTACTTGCAGCTGAATTTTTTTTTATCGTCACAATGAAAAACCTCCACATTTTATCAGGCCACAAAACCATCTTCCCGTACATATTTTATTTAATTATTTCATCATTGTAATTGATTCTATTCCTCCCCTCACTAAGGCAATGAGCGAAGAGAAAATCCATCACTGTAATGATTTGAAAATGAAATGCACTCGGCAATGAACGATGGCTACCATGAGGAAACTTTGAGGCATCCAAAAGTTTACAAAATGAGTACCAATCACTACCAATTGATGCATCATTGAATTTCTCCTTCATTTTCAATCAATACAGTGATGAGAGATGCACACTTGTGAAGAAAAACTTGAAGCTTCAAAGATTTGTCGTGTTGTCCTGTTGTGGTGACTTTGACCAATTAGAAGCAAGAATTAAACTTGCTCTAATACAAAAACATTTGTAAATACCTTTCAATTTTCCTTGAATTCATTTTTCATATTTACATAATATTTAAAATATTCAATGATATTTTAAACATTAGCACTTTGAAACATTAGAAAAATGCAAATTTTAATTATGCCTATAGGCCAAATGAGGAAAATTCATTGCACGCAAATGAAGACCCTTGGAGCCGATATTTTTTTTAGTGTGGCCATAATCAATTATTTAAGACATGGGTTCTAAATCAAACTTCACCCAGCCATCAAAAATCAAGTACCTCCTTTGTAAGTTGGCCCCCGAGACATGTTCACCGCACCCAAAATACATTAAAATAATGTACCAAATGACCTCCATTTTTGATGAAAATGGAGTTGGAGATATTTTAGACAAAAATTAGAAATGGTTTGTCCTTAAAAATTGAAAATTTGAAACATTTTGGAACACCAATTTTGACCCAATCATAGTCAACACATTAATTAACCCATCAAAACTCATCCAGGAGGCACGAAACTAAACATGCATGTAGAAATTTAAACAAAAAATTTAGTGCAACAAACATCTTGGAAAAAATCATCCTAAGGTAAAAGATATTAACATCCAAAGTGGCTCAGTCATACCTTTTTGCAACTGCTCTTGTCAAAAACCAATTAAAGCTCACCAAGTCACCACTTCGAGAAAATACCAAATCACCTCCTGGGAAGCTACCACTAAAAAAATTAGATCATTAGGTCCATTGAGTATGTGTGCAAGAGGTTTTTCCTTCAATCCACATTCTTCACAAGATATTAGGTGTCAAAGTTGACCTTAAAACATTCTCGAAATGTAGATGTAAAAACAAAACAAACTGCATTTTCTTTTTACCTAGTAAAAATATCAAATTTAATCCTATAAATTTGAAACTGGAATAGGGAGCATATGAATATAAGAGGAATACATATCACCAATCCATTTTCCATGACGATCATCCAGCTATGAAATATCAGTCTAAACAAGAGGCCACTTTGCAGGAGTGAGAGTTTGCAAACAACAAAATAGTCCCAGAATCCTCCAGCTTTGAACTTCAAAACCCTATCAAAACTCATCATGGGAAGCTGAAATCAGACATACATATTTACATATGTCAAATGAATACACTTACCAAGGGGTTTGGCATGAAATTCAACTGGCTCCAAATTATGACCCTCTAAAGTAGGTCACCGAGGAAGATTTTTTGAGGGCACTTATGAGTGTGCAAAGCCAATTTTTTTAACATGGGAACTTCAAATTTGCATTATTTGAAGATTCCATTAGTGGCTCTGACTAGGGACACATTCCCCTTGTGGGCATGGCCAGATTATAGATCTCATGGGAGTAGACCAAGTGCCAAGTCCATTGGGTGACAAAGGCTTTATTCAATTTTTCAAACCTTATTTGATGGCCCCAAGCCACCAAATGAAAAGAAGAACCAATGATTTCCTCTATCAAACACCAGCCTGTTGTAGGAACCGATCCCCTTTAATCCACACTTGCCTCTATCACACCACAACAACATGAGTGACTTAGTTTCTGCAAGCACAAGTATCAAGCTACCTTTGAACAAGTGAGAACTTGCTCCCTGTTTAGCTTTGTTGACACATGGAAACCAAATCACATAGGCCACATCACTGCCACTCTCTTCATTTTCGGATTTTGTATCAAGTGACAAAATATGAGGATAATGATCAAGACTACATGAAGACACAATCTTATCACATTTATTAACCCTCTCATAATATTATGCTTAGAGAGGATATCATGCCTCAAAAATAATGTGTAATCCTCATGTGTATTGAGCTAAGAATGCTCACACATTTGTAACTCCTTCGATTGAATTGCATCACATGTCAGTTTATCATCATCCCAATAACACAACCCAAACAAATTATTATATGCCTCAAGGTTCTGAAAACCATATTTATCAACATCCACTAGTCCATTGTCCACATTCAAATCATAGCATTCAAAAAATATGTCAGCATCCCAAACAATGTTTCCTACTTCAAGCTCATAGAAAAGATTGTTAGCACTCAATATGTTATGACAAAAAGAAGCTTCAAGTACAGGTTCATATGACTCAGAATCTTCATTTGCAACAAATTCATCATAGTGAGTGTTCAAAACACAATTACTATTGCAAAGAGTATCCCAATCAACATTATCTCATGTTGCTCCAACATGAAAATATGAAGCATATTGCTCATGAGAAGGAATATGAGTTGTATATCTAGAGAAAAGGTTCTCATATGCATCCATATGATTTAAAAAAATCACATTATTCAAGTGCAAACTCATCATATAGAGCTTCATCAGTTGTACCAATATCTGTCTCTACCTTTTCACTTTCATATACAACCACTTTTGTGCTATTCTCATGCAAACATTCAGTGATAACTTCAAAACTAGAAAAAGGAATGGAAGAAGGTGAAGATTCAAACAAGAAAAGAGCTCCTTGTTCATCACTTACATTACCAACATATGCATGCTCCTCATAATCAACTACTTGAATTGATTCATCCAATGAATCTCTTGCACACATATCTTCTTCTTTGTCCATATTTTTGCAACAATCAATAGGGTCATATTCTTCATTATCAAGCTGAAAGACATCATTTGTATCTTCATTGAAGCTGCTTGTGGATGATCTCTCCAACTAAAATTCATTGCTCACTTTTTCATTTGCATCTGATACATTGACATTCTCAAAAGCATTCCCTAAATCAGCAAACTCCCTTGTCTCATCACCATGGAAGCTTGTATCAATGCCACACTCACTTGTAGAAGAAGAAGGACCAAGTGTACCATATCACTACTTATTGCATATCTCTTCTTCAAAAAGTAAATTCAATTCATATCCCTCATCATGCTCTTGTTTAAGAGAACTTGGAATCTCATTGTTCTTCACAACATCACACTCATTTCTTGAAGGGAAAATATCATTAACATAGTTTGAACTAGGATGATCCTTCAAGAATCATCTGATATAGAAAAGTGGCTCTCTATTTCTATATTTTCAAAGCAAACTGAAGAAATTTCATATGTTTCGTTCATTTCATCTTGACTATTATGGCTGCAATCTTCATCTGGGTATGTTTTATCTACGGGTTGATCAAAAAAAGAATCTTCATTACTACATGATACATTATCATTGTCTTCTTCTATACCATTCAGATCTATTTGATCAAGTTTGGAAAAATTACCATCACATAGTCTAGTTAGGAAACCATTTCCAAACTGCTCTATCATTTCTCCAATCACTAAAAGCCATTGATTTAAACACTTAAGGCTGGGGGGCTTCAAATTAACTGGCAAGGTACCTAGACCTAGCTCAAGTCTTTCATAGAAAAAATCAATGCAAAATGATTCATTAGGTCTATCTACTATTGGTATAGCAAATAAAATTTTCATCAATCTATCATGAAAATCATAGGAGGATTCATCCTCAAATATCTTTATATCACACAATGCATCAATAGGTGACATGGATTCAACTTTTCCTTTATATTTCTCTTCAAATTCTTCTTGGATATGCAAGTTTCTATGGTCTAACAAGCATACATTGTATGTTGATATTCCCTCAAATTGGTCAATGAAAAGTATTCTAAACTCCCTCCATGAACATATGGAATGTATTGGAAATCTAGAAAACCAATGTTCTGCAACATTTTCTAAAGTTCTCACAAAAAACTTCATGATAACATAGTCATGATCTACCTCATAGTCATCCATTAAATTAATGAAACTTTGTAAATGCTTACTTGTTGATTCAAACTTCTCACCATTGAATCTTAGTAATTTATCTATGATTTTAGATGGAATGACATTTGGGTAACCATTAATGTCTTCTAGTGTTATAACCTCTTTTGAAAACCTGGCTGGGGTCGATCACAAACCATGGTTACACTAGGAACCATACAAGTATGCACATATTGATGCATTTTGACATGCCTTTTTCAAACTTCAAATATCAACTCAATAGTTGATCATTCACTACCCTATTTCTAGCTTTCATCATGACCTTAGAATACCACAATGCATAACTCAAATGCATCTACATCTAAGATCTATTTAGTGGGAATATTTCAAGAACAAGCATACTTCTTCAACATAATACATAGGTTGTAAGTTATAACTCAAAAGTATGCAAACTCAGTATTATTATCCTTTCCCTTTCTTAGTGCTATTTCACTCAATAGGGAACCGAATTTTTCAAGACATTCAAATATGGTTTTCACCCACAAATTTATTGAAAACCAAAAAGTGAAAAATACCTGGATATGCTATAGCTACTACAAATTCTTCTTCCTAACTAGAAATATTTGTAAATCTAAACTTTATTCATATCTTCATCGGGTGCTTTTCACATAGTTTCCACCTCTATTCGTAGAGGACTAAACTTCAAGCAGTGTGAAGCCTTTTCAAAGATAAATCTCCTTTTGAGTTATTTTCACTAGTAGAGCACCACAGATCATGAAACTTTCAGGTTTATTGCAACAATTTATTTCTCCAGGTATGAATTCCTTCAATATTTGAACCAAATGTTCAAATCAGCAAATAATATGACTCTGTGAAATATCAATCTATAATTGGAGATTCAAACCTCTCCCCAGTAGATTCACTAATTTGTTGGTTCCCAAATCAATAGATCCACTAAATCTAGAAGTAATCCACATTTCATGCTCAGATCTAGTGTAGGATTTGGCCAACAAACAGGAAATGAGATTGGAACACATTTCCCTTGCACTTTAGGCTTTGTAGGGCCTAGGGGGTGACCCTTTTAGCAACACCTAAAGATTAATACACACACTCAATAGAGTATTGCTTAATAGATAATGCTCTCACAAGAATATTCAAAGAAACATGAAATATCACTCAACATCAGCTAAGATATTGAGCAACTTTCATTAACTAGCATGGAGAACATGGACAGAGGTAACCTAAACAACAAATAAAATGACATCAAAGTAAAAGGGGGTTTATGATTTTAATATTTGGGACAAAACTAAAAATAGAAGATGCATAAGGATTGACCAGTGCCAAGAAAAAGGGCTACAGAGTCATACAGCTAGCATTTTATCCTACAATGTTAAACATGTTTTGAAGATCTTTGAAAATGTTATCACCTTATGATAACAAGACCACTGAAGATTTATCAAATGACCATTCTTAGAAATCCATATAGAAAGACCATACTCTCATTACATTCATTAAAGCAATTACTCTATTCTTTGAACATAAGGCAATAACAAATGCAACAAATGTGCATGAAAAAACCCAAGTAATCTTTGATTATTTGATTTTAAAAAAGTATTAGATCTTAGCCATGGAGACAATCATTAGATAAAATGTATTCATGAAGCACCATTCAAAACACAACAACACCTTAGATTAATGGCTAACATTTATATAATCTATCCCAACTTTACAATTTTTTACAGAGCTTCGGCTTGCCTTGCAAAACTTCAAAAATTGGAACCCCACAAAATGAGAACAAGAAAATAAATAAATAAGAAGAAGATCCCTAAAATGAATTTGTGGAAGACACCTAGAATCTTGATCTCCATCTAATTTGCAACAAGAAATTGGAAAATATTCTCTCTTCTCTCCTCATTTTACCTTGCAGTTGAAAATATCTCATTTTTACCATGAAAATCCCTTTCATTCATTTTTTTTCTATTGTATGTTTGTGAAAAAATAAAAGCCCTCCATGAAAATATTTCACTCTTCATTTGCTATAAAATATACTTTCACCTGTGCATTTATCATTTATTTACCAGCAATACAAAGCCTTTGTTTTTATTGTAGGTGAAAAATAATTATTTTTGAGGCTTTATTTCCTTTAACAGGCTACACCCGTGCACTTTAAAATTTAATTTACCTTCACATTTAAAGATTTTTTTTTAAATAGTGAAGGCTTTAATTAAATTTTAATGGATGTGAAGAAGAAAAATTACCTGGGCACTTCACACTCTGTATTTTGCATTTCCCAACAAAGAAAGCCATTTTTTTTTAATTTTTACATGTAAAGGCTTTAATTCTTTTTTAATTGGGCTTTGAAAACATTTACCCATGCCTTTACATTTATTTCCAGCTCTTAAAATTCCATCAAATAATAATATTAGATATTAGCTACATGCCTCACCATTTCCTCAACATCGGGCATCACAAAAATGATATGGAGAGGGAGGGAGATTACAATGATGGCTGATATGGTGGAGGTAACATCACACATCTCCATTTTATTTTACTTGTAGCTGAAAAAAAAAATCTTCATGGTGAAAAACCTTCACATTTTATCGGGCCGCAAAACCATCTTCCAATACATATTTTATTTAATTATTTCCACCACTACAATAAAACTCAACTATTTACCAGACCTAGTAGTTATCGTGCATCATAGAAACAAAAGAAAATGGAGATATCTTACTGTGATGATTGATGAAAAACTCCATCACTGTAATTGATTTTATTCCTCCCCTCACTACAACAATGAGTGATGAAAAACTCCATCGCTATAATGATTTGAAAATGAAATGCACTACAACGATGAGTGATAGCTATAGTGAGGAAACTTTGAGGCATCTAAAAGTTTGCAAAATGAATACCAATCACTACCAATCAATGCATCGTTGAATTTCTCCTCCATTTTCAATCAATAAAGTGATGAGAGATGCATGGCCATGAAGCAAAACTTGAAGCTTCAAAGATTTGTCATGTTGTCGTGGTTCATGACTTCAACCAATCATAAGCAAGAATTAAACTTGCTCTAATCCAAAAACATTTGTAAATTCCTTTCAATTTTCCCTAAATGCATTTTTCATATTTGCATAATAGTTAAAATATTCAAAGATATTTTAAACATTAACACTTTGAAACATTAGAAAAATGCAAATTTTAATTACGCTTGTAGGCCAAACGGGGAAAATTCATTGCACACAAATAGAGACCCTTGAGTCCAATATTTTTTTCTTGTGGCCATAATAAATTATTTAGAACATGGGTTCTAAATCAAACTTCACCCAACCATAAAAAATTAGGTACCTCCTTTGTAAACTGGCCACCTGAGACATGATCACCACACCTGAAATACATTAAAATAATGTATCAAATGACCTATGTTTTTGAAAAAAATGGAGTTGGAGATGTTTTAGACCAATATGAGAAATGGGTTGTCCTTAGAATTTGAAAATTTGAAACTTTCTAGAACACCAATTTTGACCTAGTCACAGTCAACACATTAATTAACCATCAAAACTCATCCAGGAGGTGCAAAACTAAACAGGAATGTAGAAATTTGAACCAAAAAATTAGTGAAACAAATTTCTTGGAAAAATTCATCCTCAGGTGCAATATATTAACATCCAAAGTGGCTTAGTCAGACCTTTCTGCAATTCCACCTATCAAAAACCAATTAAGGCTCACCAAGTCACCACTTCAAAAAAATACCAAATCACCTCCTAGAAAGCTACCACAAGAAACATTAGATCATTTAGGTCCATTGAGTATGTGTGCAAGAGGGATTTCCTTCAATATGAATTCTTCACAAAATATTAGGGGTAAAATTTGACCTCCTTAAAACATTCTGGAAATGCATATGTAAAAACAAAACAAACTGCATTTGCTTTTGATCTGGTAAAAATATCAAACTTAATCTTGTGACTCTAAAGCTAGACTAGGGAGCATATGAATATAATAGGAATGTAGAGCACCAATCCATTTTCCATGACGATCATCCAGTTGTGAAATATTAGTCTGAACAAGAGGCCACTTTGTAGGACTAAGAGTTTGCAAATAGTAAAATAGTTACTCCCAAAATCCTCTAGCTTTGCACCTCAAAACACTACCAAAACTCATTACAGGAAAATGAAATAAGACATACATGTTCACATATGTCAAATTAATACACTCACCAAGGGGTTTGGCATGAAATTCAAATGGCTCTGAATTATGACCCTCTAAAGTAGGTCACTGGAGCAGATTATTCAAGGGAACTCCTAAGTGTGCAAAGCCAAAATTTTCAACATGGGCACTTCATATTTGCAAAATTTGAAGGTTCCATCAATTGATTTTTGATTTTCACATGATAGTGTGGATTTTTAACAATGGTCTATTTGTTTCTTGTGTAATTTTAGGACAATATCCCAAACCATTCTTTGTCTCTTGTTTGTTAGGCTCTATAGGAACTTGAATGCATTGTTCTTTCTTTCCACATCCTTTACCATTGTAACCCAATTATTTCACAAGTTCATAACCTCTCCCATAATTTTTTTCCATTTCTTTCAAGTTTGGTGGTTGTTGATAATCTATCTCATCAAATTTAGTTATATAACTTGTATCCTCTTCAAGAGTGGATGAGTTAGATGTTTGTGAATTTTTATTCCAAGTTCTAAGTTGACATGACCATTGGTTTCTTTTTTTTCTCATCTCCTTTTATTGTGATTATGTATTCTCCCGTAAACGAGGGTGTGAACTCCAAGGAACCAAAATCATCATCTAACAATTTTGACACTATTTCCATTTATTGCTTGTCTTCTTTTTAAGGTTTTATGTTGGATGTTGGAATCAATGTACTCAGAGGACTTGTTCCTTTTTCAACTTGTAAGCAACTTTCAGGCTCGGGGTCTATTTCAAATTGTTATACCTTGCTGTCATGGACATATTTCATGATACGATGAAGAGTTGAAGGAACCGCATGTATCTCATGAATCCATGGTCTTCCCAAAAGAAGATTGTATGAAAGGTCATGAAGCATAACATGAATAGGAGTTTGTAAGGCAACCTTTCTGACTGTAATACGTAAAGTAATCACATCGAGTGGTTGCTTTCCTACATTTTCAAATCCTTGAATTGATAAAGAGTCAATTTCCATCTTTTATTTTTCTACTCGCAATCTATCTAAGAGTTTCACATTGCACATGTTAAGGGCTGAGCCATTATCAACAAGGATCCTTTTTATGCCTATCCTATTAAATTGAGAAATTATCATGAAGGCATCATTTTTCTTTCTTAATTCCAAAGGAAGTAGCTCATGTTGGTGAAAGGTTATGTCTACATTAACTATATTCATTCCTTGTATGAGAGCTACTACATCATTTGCATTTGTACTAAGAGGAACCACTACTTATTCTAAAGTTGTTGGGAGCATAGTGTGATAGTTGGGTGAATTCTGAATTAAATCCCATAGGGATATCTTTGCAGGAGTATTCTTGAATTGTTCAATGAGGTTATACTCCTTCCCACTATGTGAAGTTAAATGAGGAGCACTAGGAAATATGGGATTAAGCAAAGCTAAGGGTGTCGGGGTTGGTTGTTTTGGTTGCAGATTATTTCTAGTGTTGTATGTATGAGCAACGGTATTATAACTCAGTTGTTGCAAGACATTATTTTTAGGTGGATAAATGATAAACTCGGGCTCTTTTTTAGGTTTTGGTTTGTGCGAAGGTGGGTAAAGGATGAGTTGAGATTGAATCACATTAACTTCTCTTGGTTTTGGTTTCTTATAATAAGCCTTAGTGGATGAACCATGTGAGATGAAGTCTTCAAGGGCTTCATCTAACATGTCAAAGTCATCATGACTAAAAGGCTTGAGGGTTAGGTTAACTTGGAAAGAGAGATTTGACATTGTCAAATAACTATACTTTCTCCAAGTGGCTTAGGTGTTTTGGTATTTTTTTTTTTTCTGATCTATGTCTAATGTAGTCTAATCTAAATTCTGAAAATGAAAAATACAAAAATCTAATCCTATCCACAATTTTAATGAATGTAAATGATGTTATTTTTATGATTGCAATATAATAGAAAGCAACTGAACTGAAACATAAAATAAATGACGGCAAACAAAAGCTTGAAAAATGGAAATTTAAATCTGTAAACAACAATTAAAATTTTGTACTGGGACTGATTCACCCAAGGTGGCAAATGAGTCCTAGTAGGGATTTTTTTCAAAATTTTCAAAAAAATTTGGTTGCTTTTTATGTTTTCTATGTTGTATGACCTAGATCTAAGATGCAAATGCAGATTTTGATTGATTTTCAATGAAATTAAATGCAAAAATTTAAGTTAAATGAGCTTTTCACTAATGGAAAATTTGAAACCCTCGAATGCAAATTAACTAATGCAAATGTTAATGCAAGCTAAATCTAGGATGTAAATGCACTCTAGATCAGAATTATGATGCTCTATATGTAGGTTCACCAAAATGAAATGGTGAAATTTTTTGAAATCCCTTTCACCTTTAGGGTTTAGGACCTAAAAGGAGAGAAAATCTCCACACACTTCACTCAAGAACAAACCCTTGAGATTTCAATGAGAAGGAGATTGAAATCTTGCAAAGGGATTGTCTTAAAGGCTGAATGAAATCTAATGAGAGGTTCACCACCAAGTTTAGACTTGGAAAAGACAATGCAAAGCAAGTTGTAAGAAAAAACCCTATTTCAATGCAATGACTTAGAAAATGCCTTAGAAATGCAAGAAAAATTTAACAAAAGAGCAAAAAAGTAAATAATGTGCACCTGGAAACCTTGAAGTGACTGGAAACAACTCTGAAATTTTGGAAATTTTGACATTTTAACCAACTGGGACTCATTGGCCAACCTGGGAGAATTAGTCCTAGATTCAGGTTTCTACACAAGAGTCTATTTTAGGAAAAAGGGTATCAGAATATGCAAATAGATCTAGAAAAAAGCTATAGTGGGACTCATTCACCACTCTTGGTGAATTAGTATCGTTCTGCTTTTTTGGAAATTGAAAGTTCTGATCTGCACTTCAATACCTACCCTTTCCTTCCAACTTGAATTCTAGATCCCAGTCTATGAAAAACACATGTAAAATGGAATTCAACTTGATTTGCTAATGGGGTGCCTTGGTCAAACCCCTAGTTTGGTAATTAAACCTTGGTAGAAATAATGAAATGTGCATGAAAATCCTAGCCTTCAGTGTGTCTAATACTAAGAAATCTAAAACATGATGCAATCCTATTCTAATGTGCAAGAATATGATGCAATAATGGAAATGTAAAGATGAATGACTCACTTTTGGTGATCTCTAATCACCAAAAATGACCTCTAATGATGCTTACACCTTACTTAGGTTGAATGTAGAGTGATGATGGAAGATGGAATCACTTAGGAAACAAGTCTTTAGGCTTGGCTTGATGGCTATTTGCATCTCCCCAACCTAGAATCCATCATGATTCACCATAGACAACCATGACCAACCCTTGACAATGCTAGATCTTGATTGAAAGTGAGCTTGAAGACCTACAAAAATACTTTAATGTTGCTCCAATGCTTCAAATTTTCTTTCTTTTGGAATTAAAATTCTCTTTTGAAAGATTGCTTGAAGATTCTTGATGCTTATCTCTTAAAAAATGCTTGCTCAAAATGCTTAGAGTTGATAAGAATGACTTAGAAACTTTCTTTTATAGGCATTAGCACCAAATTGACTGTTATTTAGATCTCAAAGGCTGACATCCACCAAAATTTGAATTAAAAACATAAATCTCAATCTCAAAATTGAAAAAGTCCCCTAATGGGACTCATTTGCCCAAGGTGGCAAATGAGTCCCACCTTAGCTTTTTGAGGTGGGTTTTCAGGATTTTTGGGGATTTGAATTATTTTATGGGATTTTTGAGTGAAATGAGCCTCGAGATCTGAAATAATGGGTCTTAGGGGCCTATAAAAGATGATTGAAAGGATAATTAATGCAAGGGTGCCAAAATAGGTCCAAATTAAGTGTGAAATTGCCTCACTTTGAAGAGCATACAATTTTCTACATTACATATAGGATTTAATTTATGACATTACAGTTGGTAAGAGACTTGTAAGGAAGCTAAGGTAGCGGAACAACTTCACACTAATCTTGAGAGGAGAATAATTCACAACTTTTACAGATGTTTAATAGTTACACAAACTTAAATAGAAATAAGTATAAATATATTGCATACCACAACACAATGATTTACGTTGGGAAAACCCTTTCGCGAGAAAAACCCCACACTCCAAAAGTCACCCAATATATTATTCAATAAATCATAAAGATTACAATATACTTGCAAAGCAAACTTCTCACAAGAGTATCACCGCTCAAAGATCAAGAGACAACATAACCACTATCAGACTCTCAGAAACCATCACAATCTCTCTCTACCATAGTTGTAATACAATGCCCTCATAAATAGGATTTTATTCTAGGGAAAGATAGGCCAAAAAAATATCCACCATTAGATTTAAAACCTAATAATTAATGGTCTAGATTTACAATGTATCATTTATCTAATCTATGTCGGCCATTTTAGAAGTTTCCTGAAAAAGTTAACAAAAAATTGTTTACACGCATCCCACTCTCCCCCCTTATGCCATTGTATACACCTATTGGTGTAACTAGGAAATATATATATAAATATATATACGTACAATCAACAATAAATTGTTATATAATTAAAAGGTTGAAACAAATTTTCCTAAAAAATCTCCCACTTGTCAAACACCTTGCAAGAGCAACAGAAGGGAGTAAACATTGTCTCTTAATTGCTAGGGGCCAAAAGGCCCATAGTCTCTGAATACCATTTGTACTTCTCTATACTCATATACTTAGTTAAAGAATCAAAAAAATTCATCAAAGTCTCTACCTTAACCAACTTCACCCTACCATCTTTGACCATATCTCTAACAAAATAATAGTGTACATCAATGTGCTTGGTCTTGGCATGAAATTTCAAGTTCTTGGTTGTACATGTCACACTCTGACTACCACAGTAAATTGTCACTACACCTTATTTTATTCCAATATCTGAACACAGTCTCTTAATCCAAATGGCTTCTTTAGAAGCATGAGTAGCTACCATATACTTTGCTTCAGTAGTGGAAAAAGCAACCATAGCCTGTCGCTTACTCATCCAACAAATTTCACCACCGAATAATGTAAACACATAAGCACTGGTGGATCATCTGCTATCAATATCACATGCCCATTCTGAATCCACATAACCATGAATATCAAGGGAAATTTTGTCTATAGTCTACTATGATAACATAAGGAATAATCTAAGGTACCTCACAAATATCTGAAGACTCTTTTAACTGCATCCCAATGAATTCTACCAGGATTAGACATACATATAGAAAGAACTCCCACTACCTGGGCAATGTATGGTCTAGTACAAATCATAGCATACATCAAACTTCCAACTGCACTCTGGTAAGGCACTCTTCTCATGTCTTCCATCTCTGATGGAGATGTTGGACAATCTGAAATAGATAACTTTGTTCCAACTAAAATAGGAACACACAATGGTCTACAGTCCTGCATATCAAACCTCTATAAAATTGAATTGACATGCTTACTTTGGCCAAGCCATAGCCTTTTTCTCACTCTATCTCTTTTAATTTTCATCCCAAGAATGTGTTTAGCTGCACCAAGATCTTTCATTTCAAATTAACAAGAAGTTGAGATTTCAGCTCTAAAATCATACCTTTCCCTTTTCCAATAAATAACATATCACCAACATATAATGCAATAAATATGAAATTATCACCATCCATTTTATAATAAACACAATGATCTAATTTAGAATGATCAAATCCCAAACTCAACACATATGTATCAAATTTTTGATACCACATCCTAGGATTATGTTTTAAACCATACAAAAATTTCTTCAATTTGCAAACCAATTTGCTTTTACCTTTCACCACGTAGTGCTCTAGTTGTGTCATATAAATATCCTCCTCCAAATCACCATGAAGGAAAGAAATTTTCACATCCATTTTCTCAACCTCTAAATCATAAGCAACATCAATAGAAATAAAATATAATGGATGTCATTTTTGCAATAGGTGAAAATATCTCACCATAATCAACACCCTCAATTTGAGAGTAACCCTTCACAACCAGCCTTGCTTTGTACTTCTCAATACCTCAATCCAAACAAATATTTTTCTTAAACACCCATTTGCAACCAATAGGTTTTTTCATCCTTTAAGACATGGTATAAGATCCCATGTATCATTCTTTTTCAAAGATGTCATTTCTTCATCCATAGCAATCTTCTAGGATTCTGCACCATTCATACCTAGTGCCTCTTCTACAAATTTGGGTTCATCCATGTTAGTATTCAAAGCAAAAACACATCTCCAATCATTAGGTAAATACCTTTGAAGTGGTTTTCTATGTATTGTGGACCTCTAAACAAGTTGAGTTGGAGGTTCTTCATCCTCTTCTGAAGATCCAGAGCTAGATGAGCTCTCCTCAACTTCTTTTCTATCCTTGGGCCTTGATTCAACTTTCTCAAGTGTAGAAGGAAATTGAATCACATCTTCCTATTTACTTTGTTATGGTTGCAATATAACATAAGAAGGCTTAGTTTCTCTAAAAATAACACTTCTACTATGTATTACCTTCTTTGTAATAGGATCCCAAAGCTTTTATCCTTTCACACCATAACTATATCTAATGAAGATGCATTTCATATCCTTGTTCTCCAAATTTGTTTGCTTCTCCTTTGGCACATGTGCATATGCCTCGCAACAAAAACTCTAACATTTCTTAATGAAGGATTGCAACCTGACCATGCCTATATAGATGTCTTATCAACAAGAGATGATGTAGAAGACTTGTTAATTAGGTAACAGGTAGTGGCAATAGCTTCATCCCAAAATATTTTTTCTAGACCATCACCACTCAACATACTCCTATCCTTCACCATCAATGTCATGTTCATTCTTTCTACAAGTCCATTCCATTGTGGAGAATATAGAGTTGTCTTTTGTCTATGAATACCACAATATTTATAAAATTTATCAAAATTATTAGAGAAAAATTCATCACCATTATCAATGCTCAATCATTTTATTTTCTTTCCAATCTACAACTCAACCATTGCTTTAAATTCTTTAAATTGATTGAAAAATTTAGATTTACTCTTTAGTAAATATACCCATGTCCTTCTACTATAATCATCAATAAATGAAACATAATATGTGGATTTACCAATCAAAGGAACATCTACAGGACCAAACACATCAAAATGAATAAAATCCAATACACCACAAGATTTATGAGAACTTGAGTAAAATTGAATGTGGTTTTGTTTTCCATATATGCAATGCTCACATAAATCAAATTCAAGATTACAATCAGACAAAACTTCAACAAGGCTTTTATTTTTCAAGGTCCTTAGACCCTTTTCTTCAATGTGGCCAAGTCTCTAGTGCCATAACATAGTTTTCTTTGTAGGTAACTTTGTCTCAGAAGAAAGAGCGCCCTTGGGTACCCAAAAGCCATGACCATCTGCTGAAGGTGAAACCCTCACTTCTTCCACAAACTTGATTTTCAAAAAAGTATTATTGCAGTCAACAATGCATGCATCAAGCTTATACAATGTTCCATATCTAACACCTCTAGCTATCACCATAGCACCTTTGACCATCTTGCATCCTTCAACATAAAATACTACCTACACACCTACATCTATTATTTTTCTCACAGATAACAAATTTCATGCTAATTCAGGGATATGCAACACACCATTAATCCTTTTTATTCTACCATTAGGAAATATGATGTTAACTTTACCACAGCCAACAATGTCTAAATGAGAATCATCACCCAATTACACCTTACCTGCATCAAATTCTTCATATTCAAAAAACCAATATCTATTAAAAGTCATATGGAAATATGCACCTAAGTCAATTAACCATGCATCATTACCTACACAAGTTGCCAAAGCTGCAATGAATGTATCACCATCTTCCTTCTCAAACTTAAAATCATATTCAACTTTCTTCTTTTCTTATTTACATTCCTTATGAACATGCCCAGGCTTACCGCAGTTCCAACAAATAACTTTGGACTTTCTAGGAGATTTAGATCTCCCCCTAGACTTGGATTTGTCATGCTTCTCATTCTTCTTTCCTTTTTCCTTAGGTCTTCCATGGAAATTTAGGGCCTCCTTGGAAATGATAGATACCTTCCTCCTCATCTCTTCAAAAAGCAAAGAACCCACCACATCTTTAGTCTTCAAAATAATAGAAGTACTCCCAATAGCCATAACAAGAGAATCTCATGAATCAAGAAAAGAACAAAGCAGGATATGACATTTCTCCTCCTCGTCCATTTTGACACCAACTGATTCCAATTGAGCCACCAACATATTGAATGCTTCTAGGTGGTATGTGATTTTTCCACCCTCTTCCATTCTCAAGGAATACAACTTCTTCCTTAAGAAAATATTGTTCACTAAATATTTGGCCTGATACATCTCACCAAGCTTCTTCCATAGTTTATGTGCAAAGGTCTCTTCATGGACATTGATTAAAATAGAGTATGCCAAGAATAATTTGATTGGACCCTTGGCTTTACAATCCATAACATCATATTGAGCAGCTTGAGAAGGATCTACAAGCCTTGAAACATTCTCATCAACAGCATCCCACAAATCTCAATCTATCAACAAATCCTCCATTTTCATCTTCCACAGCTCAAAATTATTTCCAAAAAATTTCTCCACCTCTATTCTCCTTGATGAACTTGCCATCTAAAAATTCCTACAACAAGATCACAAAGTGTCTTTTGCACAAGTTCCCACTCAAATATAGATTAGTTAGAAAAACCCAACACACAACTGAAACCAAAGGTGATCAAGCTTCGATACCACTTGTAAGGAAGCTAAGGTAGTAGAAAAACTTCCTACACTAATCTTGAGAGGAGAATAATTAAAAAAATTTACAAATCTTTAACAGTTACAAAAAATTATACAAAAATAAGCATAAGTATCATACATACCATGACACAATGATTTATGTGGGGAAAACCCTTTCAGGAGAAAACCCTCACACTCCAAAATCTTCCCAATATATTATTCACTAAATCACAAAGATTACAATATACTTGCAGAGAAAGCTTCTCATGGGAGTATCACCACTCAGAGATCAAGAGACAACACAACTGCTATTAGAATCTTAGAAATCATCATAATCTCTCTCTACCATAGTTGTAATACAATGCCCTCATAAAATAGGATTACATTCTAGGGAAAGATAGGCCAAAAAAATATCCACCATTAGATCTAAAACCTAATAATTAATGGTCTAGATTTAAAATGTATCATTTATCTAATCTATGTCAGCCATTTAGAAGTTTCCTAAAAAAGTTAACAAAAAATTATTTACATGCATCCCACTCTTCCCCCCTTATGTCATTGTATACACCTATCAGTGTAACTAGGAAATGTATATAAATATATATACATTCTATCAACAATAAATCGTTATATAATTGCAAGGTTGAAACACATTTTCCTGACAATAAAGTGGGTTGGTATTGCTACTAGAATGGGATATTTCTTCTGCAGTAGCCTTGAATACCACTAGAATACAAGATGAAGATATATTCTTTTCTAAGGAGAAAGAAGAGAAATCATATTCAGGGTTGGTTTTTAATCCTAAATGGGGAACCTTAGCCATATGGGCTCTTGATCCAAACATAGATAAGCCTCAAGTTGTAGAGATTGTGCAAGAAATGAAGGGGAATTTGATATCAAAAGAGTATTAAAAACCATAGCTCCCCAAGCTATTTCACTGGTTTTTTACACAACTAAATTTAGTAAAGCCACTATAAATAAGCTATAGGAGGATTATGATTAGTTATTGAAGGATCATGTGAAGCTAACTATGAGTATAACAAGATAAAGATGCAAGAACCGCCACCAATATCTCCACCAACCTGAACTAAAGTAGCAAGCACTTCAACATTAGGGTTCTCAAGTAGCTTGATGAAAGAAGAGAAATAATTAAATTTAAAAATAAAGAAGCTTGAAGAACAAATAAAGAGTGCTCAGGATGAATAGAGGAAGAAGACAAATATCATAGTTGATAATGTAATAAATTATAGGGCATCCAAAGTCTTTGGGAAATTAGAGGAATCTCATCAAGATTACTTCAATCGTAAGGATTCCTATGCTAATATTCCAAAGGATAGGGAGAAGCTAGGTAATATAATGAATAAATGGATACCCAATATTTCTAGTCTACAGAGGATTTTTACGGGTACAAGATTTGATGATGATATGCTTACCAACATTACACCTACATGGGATATGGAAATATTGTTAGGAGAAATGCAAGCATACATAGAAAAATTGGTGCAATAGATAAAGTCTAAATTCAATTCTTTTGAGTGCAAGTTTTAGCACTATGGCCCCTACCCTTGCAACTTTCATCTATGCTAGTGATGATTTGGATACAGAATTGCTCAATTCAACTTCAGATAAGTTGATCTCCTCTGAGCAAGGTCTAGATATATTTTGCAAAGAAACTAGAGCAATTTTAGATGTAAAATATCTAGAATACAATCACAATGTGGACAAGGTAATTTCATTCCCATGGCCATCAGAGAGGACATATGTAAGATGGGATGAAAAATAAAATAAAACTCATAGGATTTTCTCTATCATGTCATCAATTTTCTAATGTAACATCCAACTCAAAAGATGGCATGGTCTTTTGAAGAAGTTATTTGTCCACATGTGTATTGCAATCAACATCAACTCCAACAATTTCCTAAGAGGATATGTTCTCAACATGGATGGAGAAGCTTAAATAAATCATCATTCACCTTCTCCATACTACCTCATCATTGCAATATCAAAGAATATTTCCTTTAGTGACCTCTACAACTATTATGTCTTTGAGTGAAAGTTTATTTTTGTCTTTTACAAAGAAGTTGTACTTGTTTTTGTTTGATCCTAAGGACAATATTTTCAAATGAAAATGCGGTATTTTTCTATAGCTCTAAACTTGTTTCTCCCATATATTTATAAAATGTAATTCCAAGACATTTGCAAAGTATCTTAGATTTTGTAAGAAAAAAAATTATGCTCTTGTTTTGTACTAGTCTAATCTAGGTCTTATAGGGAAAATGTAGCTATAATTGTAATTTTATATAGCAATAAAAATTTAGAATAAATGAAAATATTGTGAAAATTTCACAATTAATTGTCTCCTAAATTGTATACTTCATTTCTTTTATGAATATAAATTGATCAAGGATCATTTTTGTTCATCGTTGATATTTTATGCAAATGAATATTTTTCATATAGCTTATATTCAAGTAGTAGATTAAATTGTTGTATTAGAAATCTTGAGGGTTATGAATGCATGTAAGGATAGTTAAGAAGAAAGGGTTGTAAATTCTGAAGGATATCATTGTGAGGTAGTGATATACAAGATTTCATAAAATTTGTTTAAAGTCAATTATACAAAATATAATTTCATTTCTCTTTGATTATGTAACCTAGGTCTAAGGCACTAATCTAAGTACGAACATTGGTTACATATACATGGTAATTATCTTTGAAAATTGATTTCCCTTTTATGTTGTAAATTATTTCTTAATATTATCTTATGCTTTCAAAGCCAGTAAGTAATAGTTTCCAAGAATCTAGCCAATTGAGTCAGTTCTATCTATAAGTCTTAGCCCTTTTAAGAGAACATATATATTTTAACAATATATTGATATGAATTATTTGCACTTTCATATATATTGTAAAGGATTACCCTCGTAGGTCTTGTAGAGTCTAAAGTGTAGAGGATAAAAGTGTCAAATCCTTATCCTATTTGTTGGCCAACCCCTTGAAATATTTGAGCATAAGAATTGGATCTTCTTTAGATTATTTCAAGAACCAGTTGGAAGATTATTAAAAGAAAACCAACATAATCCTTTTGATATGATTATTATAATTATATATATGATGTTATCTAGTATTCTATAAATAGATAATAAATTAGTTAATCCTTTTCCCAAATTAAAACATTACTACCTTTATATGACTGAGTCTGGGGTATAAACTACAACACTCAAAAAGTATTTGGGGCTCAAAACTTCAGTTTTTGTTTTCCCAAATTTTCTTACTAAAGTTGGTTTCATTGTTGGGACACTAGTTAGGTGATATAGAGGATAATGATACTCAAAATTTTAAATTTTAAATTAGACACAAGAAAGGAAAAGGAAATCATGGAAGATATGAAAACCTGTGAAAGTATCCTAGTGCCATTTACCCTGTGAGAGGGGGTAAGGCACTAAGGGGATGGAGAATGGAAAGGGGGAGAGATGCTAAAGGGGATCTTTAAATATATGTGGCCAATAAGAAAAGATATCAAATAATTACCATGGGAAATAATAAAAGAACTATTGTAATCCTAAAAAGAACACACCATACCAAAAGGAGATGTTTTGCTGGTAAATGAGATCCTAGGTCTAATTACTAGATCACTAAATTCAACCTTTTTCAAGAATATGTGGGACAATATAGATTAGCAAGGATATGAGATTGAATTACAACCTAAAAGTTTAATCAACCAACCCTAGATCTAGATTCTTTTTGTGGTGTTGTGTGTGGATTTGATGTATTTGGAAAATTGATGCAATGATGTAACTTTTTAAACTATGAACATGTAGTGTATTATTATAGATTATGACAAACTAAAAACAAATAGATATATTTAGGATTTGAAAATGCAAAAGGTAGACACAAATGTACCTAGAGTATTAATTTGAGTAGGATCTAGGTGGTCTAGGGTGCAAGGACACCCTAGATTGAGGACCTAGATCTTGAGTCTGGTTTTACAAGCCTGAGGTCCCTCATCTATAACTTCTTCTTTTCAAGTTTGGTTGTTGGATCTACGTCTATTACTGATAAAATGAAGATTTTGTGACTTATCAACTTGTAAGGCTTTGATGCATGAATGAGTAAATTGTATTCAATCTTCCTCCAAATCATTTTAGATTTATAACCTACACACATATAAGGAGGGGAAGGGTTGTACCATATAGGGGCTTGCCTCAGTCAAACCGTGTGTTGGTATTTCTACCTCCACAATGGAAAATTTGATGATAAAAGAGATCTTATAATTTTGAGGAATGGAGGCTAATTGATAAACAAGTAATTAATTGATAATTTTCTACAACTCACCACTTAGATCAAATCTTCTAGATGGACTAAAGTTACACTCATCACCTTCAAGTATCAATTGTTGCTTGACTTAATTTGATAAATTGAAGACCTAAAATTATCAATACTCAAAAATTAAATACATGAAAAACATGGAAAAAACTCACATAAAACTTGGCATGGTGCTTGAGTGACAAAATGGTGCAATAAATCTGAAACTTCTACTCTTGACTACTTTTAGGACACTTGATTTAATTAATTGAAGTCTTCTCTTGCTCAATTTTCTTGTTAGGATTAAAATGATGAAAATACTATCTATTTATATGAAATAATTATAATTTCCCAAAAATTAAATCTCAATAGTCAATAATTAAAATTTGAATCTCAAAAAATAAATTACCGACATCGATATTTAAATTTGGAGCCAAAATAGGTAGTCTAGAGAACCTTGTTCCCTAGACTAGATTCCTTCTTTTTAGGGATATAAAATTTCAAGGGAAAAATATTAAATTACTACTTTGATTTTCTATGTATTATTTTCCAATAAAAATTTTAAATGGGAAATTACATGCATAATTAGTAAATTAGGAGCACAATTAGGTCCAAGCACATAGGGGGGAGAAAAACCTAGTGTAAAATTTTCAAGGATGACAATTTACGATACTACATCTATCCCCCACTTTAGTGAGAGTGTGAGCTTATGCTAAAACTAACACTAAAGTAAGAATATATCAACAGGTGTTCAATTATCCAAATATTAAAGAGATAGGATGGCACTAAATCTAGGAGGAGCACACAAGCCCCCAAGATTCAAGATCCTATGGCAAGAAAACATAAGGAAAAGGGAACACACATGTATAAAATGCAATGGAGTATGAAAAAAATGAAGCATACACGATGAAGGAACACTACATAACATAAAATAAATATAATAACAAAAATGTAACAAACACGATACAAACACAATGCAAACAAAATGTAAACATGAAAAAAAGGCAGGTATGACAATCATGGACTAGCAAGCTCCATAGAAATCTTACAAGGATCCATACAAAAGGCATTCATGACTCACAGGCTAATAAAGTTCAATATTTTATAGGTGAACCAAGAAATAAGGCACCAAAGGCTAGTAAATTCCAATATTCACTAGGTGAGCCTTTTAAAATGGTAGCAAATGAGAAACACACAAAGGGCTAGTGAGGACCAGTTTTCATTATTTGTGTACCCATGTCAACCATACTAAGAATTAGTCCCAATAATTTTGGTAAGGTGCTATATAGATGAACAAAAATTTCAATCCAATGCATCACTAATTCCAATGTGTGTGAAAAAAATGAAGTATATAATGGAACTCATACCCCCACCTTAAAGTAATTGCTAAACACCAATTTGTGAGAAATTTTTTTAAGGTAGAATAAAATGATAAATTCCAAATGATAAGGTCGTGAGAGCTTATTTGGAAATCCTTATGCTAATGATATATTCCCAAATAAATCTAACTCATGATAAGGGGTTACCCCCAAGACAAAGTTGCATAACAAGAAAAAAGATGATCACATGAGGGATCCACGGATTCGAGTTCAGTATACATCTATGCTAATATATAATATGATTAAGCTCAAAATTAAGATCATTCACCTAGATACTTGTGGAACTAGAAATACAAAGGAAGAATGACACATAGAGATGAAAAAAAAACTTTTGGGTCAACATGGAAGAGACCTAAATGTCTCAACACCTTGCATCATCCCCAAAAGGAAAACAAAAGACAACAAAATGTGTATGACATAAAGAATAATGGAGATACAAATAGATGAATGTCACAATAGATTTGTTTCCTTTGTATCCTTATGCCAATAAGGAAGACAAGGGAAACCAACATACAAAGAACAACATAGGAAATAACATCACGTGCAAGAAAACACATTAAAGACATAAAACATACACAAATGGTATTGCACATGCTAATTAATCTAAATAAAATCATCTACATCCCAATCTTGCTCATCATATATGAAAGGAAAAAAAATAGCAAAAGGGAATACATCAAATGTTGTACAAGGAGTTTCACTAGGTTCAACACATGGTGAATCACTCTCCTTAGGAGGATCATCATGGTTTCTCCCATCTAATTCCATATATTTCAAGAATAACAAAGATAAAGTCATTATGCATGTGTTCATCGATTTTGGCATCTTCATCTTCACTATCCAAATTTATCACAATTGGTGGTTTAAGGACAATATCTATCATATTTTCATGTTTCATTCTTTGTTTTGGTTGAGACATGTAAACTTCAATGTCTTGGTTTGGTGATGGTGGTGAGGTGGAGTCAGTTGATGATGGAGATGGATGGATGGGAGGTAATTCACCAAGGCCTGTGTTCAATAGGTGATTGGTTAGTAGTTAATATTTTATTCATTTTATCCAACTGGCAAGAAATGACATGAAATATACACTTATTCTCCTTAGCACTTCTATTTCTTCTTGTATGGTTTTCAATTTGTGAAGGGGTAAGAGAGGGTTTCTCCACCATCAGTCTTGTTTCTTCCTTTGGAGGAGGAACTAAAGGCACCATCAGGGGTTGGGAAACCACCGTATTCTTAAGTTTATAAATTTATTTTTCTTTTGGAGGAACAAAGGTAATTGTACAGTTATCTCTTGGTCTTTTATATGATATTAGAGGTGGAACCACAACATATATGCCTAGTGTACTTAGGAAGATATCTAGTTTAGACATGGGTTTGTTCATGATCTGTAGGGTGGGAGGAAAAACCATAGAATTCTCCATCAACCAAACATCCTCGGGTGCGATACTCCTAAGGGATAGCTCATCTATGCGCTTAGCTTTAAAATTTTGATATGATATAAAATAATAAAGCCTCATGAGGCTTAACAAGTTTTATAGGCTGAGGCTAAAAATAACCTAGTGAAAAGTTTACATAGGAAGCCACAGGTTTAAATCCACTATGATGAACTATATATATATATATCATTTTTAAATTGAGATTTTATGCATTTATGGATTACCAATAGGACTACATTCATAGATTGTAGCCATGTATAACCTAGCTTCACATGAAATTGATTCAACATCGAGATAAAGGTGAATGAAACATCTTATTTTTTGGTCCAACTTTTAGTGGGAGATTTATCGAACCTATCAAAGGGCACAGAAAACCATCATGCATTTTTATCCATGCTTTTGATTATTCATAAGTCTTTATAAAGCTCTAAAAATAAAGGAAAAGTGATCCCCATAAGTTTTTAATGATGGTGTTTATAAAACCTTAGGGATCTTAATAGGTGTCTCTCCCCATAAATTTCACTAGGAAAAAGATCACAAGGTGTAATGATTGACTTTCAAACTGAATGGTGAGCCAACTAGACCTAGATATTGATCCTTGGGAAAATAGGATGGATTTAAAACTAAACTGAAATGATTTGAAATTCTCAAACTAAATGGATAATAAGACCTAATATCTAAAATGCAAATTCCCAAAAATGCAGAGACTATTACAAAAATTTGTAGGAAATTTTGAGAAGGGTTTGAACACATGTACCTATCACCAAATTTTTTTTTTAAAGAGTGCAAAGGGAATCATTCACCCCTAGGTGAATGGGTCTCAATCTAGGGCTCCAAAATATTTTTTTTTAGTCCTCTGATGTTGGATCTTGGCTTTAATTGACATAGGTCCCATTGTTAGAAAATAAAAAATAAAGTATGCAACTTAGTTTCCATGGCTTGACAAAAATGATGACAACAAATGAAAGAATGTAAAATTGCTCCTTCAAGATCTCTTTAACCTATAATTTGCACATACACAAAGAGAAAAAAAAAATTGTTTTGTATGGGGGTTTTCCTTGGTCAAACCCCAAGTTTGGTAATTAAACCTTGATAGAAAGATAATGACAAAGGAGAAGGAAATGATGAATGAACACTTTCTTGCTACAACTCACCACCCTTCAATGGCTTCCCTTAGAGGACTAAAGAAAAACACATCACTCCAAGGAACTTGATCTTGATTTGATTGATGGATTTGGATACTTGAAATGCTTATATGTTTTAGGGTCAACAATGCATATTAGCCTTCACAAGATGAAATGAACACACATAGACTTGAACATAATGTTAGGATCTTGATTTTTTGTAAGAAACGACTAATAAATCTACTCTTGAATGCTCAATTATGCTCTTGAAGTTAATATTTTCTCATAATATTTCTCTCAAAGTGTGTTAGATTTAAAATGATAAAGATATTATGTATTTATAGGTGTTTATCTAATTTCCCAAAAATTAGATTCCAAAATCTGACAATTATGAATTGAATTTGAATCATAAAAGACCACCAAAAACATATTTTAAAATGGGTCATGGCACTTAAAAGGGACCCATGGTCAAATGGATCTTAGCCCATAATTCTAGGACACACATATTCCAAGATGATTTAATTATTAAATGCATTAATTAAATGTTGGTTCTCCTTTCAAAAAATGGTAAAAATAAGGCTTTGGAATGCATAATTTGAAAATTTAGAAGCTTAATTAAGTCCAATTTATTAAGGAACCCAAAAATACTGTGAAATTATAAAGGTATATAATTTTTATACTACATTTAACTGCCACATTAGTGAGAGTATGAACTTATGCTCAAAATCACACTAAAGTAGACAAATATGTGTCAAGAGGGATCCAAATGCACAAATATTAATGAGATGGGATGACAAATATCAAGGAGGAGGATCAAGACCCCAGGATTGAAGATCCCATGACAAACCACCATAATAAAAAAGGACACATAGGCATGTAAGATATGTGCATTAAGACAAGATTCACAAGCATACAATATCAAAACCAATGCAAAAATTTAAATGAAAACAGGGTGGACTAGCAAGTTGTGTTATGTCAAATCCATAAAACACACTCACAATGGATAGTGCAGCTTGGTATACACTAGGTGAGCCCCAAAGTAAAAATGAGAAACAAACACTAGGTATACAAGGTGTGTACCAATAAAAGGGGTGGTAAATGGGACTAATGTACTAGGTCTATAGGTTTGTTTCCATATGACAATCATATCAAAATTTATACTCCCTAATAAATTTGATAAGGTTCCACAAAATGGTCAATGTGCTATGTGGATGCTACACTAAGTCCAACCCTTTTCAACAAAAGTGAAGCCAAAAATGTCAAACTGAAAATGAAACTCACTTTAGGAGGTGCAAATTCCAAAATGAAATAATTCCAATGTATGCCCCCACTTTAAAGAAATTACTAAATACCATGCTATGAGCAATTACTTTAAAGTAGAAATGATAAATGTCAATTGATAAAAGGGCCATGAGAGCTTATTTGCAAAGCCCTATGCTAATAATATATTTCCAAATAAAGCTACATCATGAAGAAGGGTTTCCCCCACATGAGATCTCAAAATATAGCACATAAGGGATCTACAAATTTGAGGTCAGTATATGTCTTTGCTACTATGATATAATAGAGCTCAAAACTATCATTTCCCAAATAATCATAGAACAATGAACACAAATGAAGAATGACACATCAAGAGAAAAGGAAAATAAAATATTATGAGTCAACATGGAAGAGACCTAGATGTCTCAAAACCCTACATCATCCCCAAAATGAAAAAATAAGACAAAAGAAAATACAATATTTATGACAGATAGAACAATGTAGATACAAATAGAATAATGCCACAATATATATGATTCCTTTTTATCCTTGCACTAATAGAGTAACAAGGTTCATCCAAGGAAATCTCACAAACATGAAGACACACCAAGCAACATCATACAAGGGATCATATTACATACATGCAATCACAAAGAACATGAAAATAAAAGAAAGAGAGTATGTCACATGCGGTCCAACCTAAAGCAAGTCATTTGCATCCCAATATTTTTCATCATATACAAAAGGTAGATAACTAGCCAAAGGTACTACAACAAGTTCCATACTAAGAGTATCACTAGGTTCAAAACATGGAGGGTCACTCTTTTTAGGAGGATCATCATGGTTTTCCCCATCTAAATTTATAGAAGTGGAAAACAACAAATTCAATTCATTATGTACTTCATCAATTTTTGCAATCTCATCATCATCATCCAAGTTAATCACAATAGGAGTTCTAATGAAAATGTCCATTGTATGTTTTTTTTTTTGTGGTGGAGAAGCTTCATGTTATGGTGAAGGTGGAGAATCATCATGCTTTGTTTGAGTTGGTTGTTGATCTTCGATTATTGGTTTATTATTTTCTTCTAATTGACAAGCAATAACATAATGTCTATTCATATGTTCTTTAGAATTTCAATTTCTTCTTGTATAGTTTTCAAGTTGTGATAGTGTAGGAGTGGGTTTATCAACCATCGGTCTCTTTTCTTCCTTATAAGAAGAATGGAAGGGACCTCCATAGGTTGGGAAACCATTTTCTCTTTAGGTTTATAAACCTTTTTGGTTTTAGGAGGCACAAAAGGAATTGTATGGTTATCTCTTGGTCCCTTGTAGGACATAGGTGGTGGAATAGCATCATACTTAGTTTGATTATTTGGGAGAGCTTTCAGTTCAAGCATAATTTCATCCACAAAAATTGGAGTTGGAGGAACAACTATGGATCTTTTAGCTTTAAGTGGGATATTGGCAAGGGATAATTCTTCTATATCCTTTTCTTTAAACTTTTGATATGATTTAAAGAAATCATCATGAGGTGCAATAGGTTCCATAGATTCGGGCCAAAAGAAATCCAATGGAAAGTTCCCATGGGAAGAAAAAGGATTAAATCTACTATGATCCACTATAAAAATTTGGTTGTTAAATGGAAATTTCAAAAATTTGTCGATGACCGATGTGACGACATTCATGGAGCATAGTCATGAATAGCCTAACTTCACACAAAATTGATCTAATGTCGAGATGATGTAAAATGATACATTCAATTATTTTGGTCCAACTTTTAATGGAAGAGTGATCGAATTGATCATAGGGAAATAAAAACCATCATGTCTTTTGGTCCATGATTTTTATTGTTCATAAAAATCTTTGTAAAGTTCATGCACAAATAATAATTCCTTGGCGATCACATTGTCTACACACATAGGATCAATTAATATCCAATTTGTAGGCTTGTCATTGATTCTTCTGGCTATGTAAAGAGGGCCCTTGGGTGCATTAAAAAATTATATCACTATTTGAGAAAGAAATATCAAGAGTCAATTTATTTTTCCCTTATGAGGTTGAACATCAATGAATCCAATCACGACATGCATATCATCCTCATTATCACTCTTATCACCATCAGTTATATCTTGTATCTTTTCAACATTCATCATATCATTCTTGTTATCACTAGCTTTTACAAATGAGATGAAATGGTTTGGCATTGGATTAGTAAAGATTTATAAATTTTGGTAGGGTTAGGAAAAGGATTCATTTCCTTGATCATAAATATCACCCAACTATATGTGATTGGAATCAATGAGGTATTGCACTATATGTTTAAGATACATGCATCGCTTTGTATCATGTCCAACTTGTCGATGATAGTGAAAAAATTCATTTGAGTTATAGCTCCAAGGTAAAGGTTGTGGTATCAAGAAGCCTATTGGAAGGTAATGCGATTAATTTCTTGCTCGAGAGTTGCAACATAATGGAATGGATGGTATCAGGTAATGGGTGAATTGTCTATTCTTATCTTGAAATTGGTATGGAGTTGTTTTATGACAACCACTCGGGGTTTAACATGGTAGTTTGTTTGAGGTTGAATTTTCTATATAAAGCCCTTGTTTTGTTTCTTGAATGGTTGAAAATTATTATGAGGCATAGTTTCAGATTTTTCAAGATAGGTTGAAGTAGTTTTTCCTACAAATTGATTAAGTGAGTTCTCATAATCATGGAGATTCATGCATAAGTATGTAAAGGAAGGAAATTTCATCATCCCAAGCTTATCTTGGATATTTGTTTATAAATTTTCAATGAACATTCTTTGAAGATCAACATCAAGAAGTTTAATGTTAATTTGTGAGTAAAGAAGTTGATAACATGTTATAAAGTTAGTGACCTTTTCATCTACATTTTGTTTACATTGCATCAAATCGGGTAGGGCCATATTAGGACCAATGTGCACTTGGAAATGGTTGAGAAAGGCATAAAAATCTCATTAAATGAGTGGATTGAGTTATTTAGTAAGGAACAAAACCATTCCAAGGTTGTATCTTTTAAGGACCTAGGAAAAATCTTATCCAAGAGATTATCTTCAAAAATGAAATCACTATATAAGGTTGTATATGTTGATACATGGTTTCTAGGATCTCCTTTACCATCATATTTCTCAAATCTAGGTATCTCTATGCCTTATGGAATTTTTACCCTTAATATCTCCAATGAAAATGGGTTTCTTTTGACATATGTGAATGTTGTATATTTTGGTTTTGGTTCAATGCTACTATCTATTGTTGAAGGGATGTGACATTTTGTAAGAGTTGGTTTATGACATAATCATTGGTTGTATTTTGGGAAGGAGCTGAATATGGTGGGGGTGTATATGTGTTGGATGGACAACTAAATATTAAAGTGTGTGAGAGGTAGGGGTTTTGAGATATGATGTTTGAATTCATAAAACTAAAAGGATTCCTAGTGGAAATACCCAAAGTTGGAGTGATATTGTTGGTTGGTTGCATTAGTGTAGTAATAGTTAGATGATTATATGTAGGAATAGAGGCTATGGTTGTAGGGGAGGAATTTTATTTCCTCCTTGAATTTGAGTGTATCCCAAAGCTTGATCACAACTAACCATTATAAGAATATTATTATCAATTATGTGATATAGGATACGCACAATCTCTAATCCTTGGTTATTATCAAGCATTCTCCTCATGTTATCTATAATAGGATCAACAGTACCAACAATATACTTTGTACCCATTTGTTTCGGCTTTTCTTAAGGAACATGAGCAACCAAATTTTTAACATTAGTGTAAGTGGTTGATGGTAAGGTGGTCATAGGACATGTGACATCAGGGATATGATCCAAAATGGGTTGACTAGTGTCAACACTATGAGCGAAAGAGGTGGAAAATTCAAGATCCACAATGGATGTACTAGAGTAGGATCCCATGAGTCTCAAACTATGTCTCACTGAAGTATTGGGAATAGGACACCAGATTGTGATACTCATACAAGTTTCACCAAACCAAAAGTGTACCCAAAATGGATTAAAAAAATTGAATAAATATAGTAGACACCTAGAAATAGGAAGCACAATGCAAGTATTGAAGAAGATATTGCAATATTCAAATCTAAAATATGATAATTGACTAATTTTAAGATGTAAAAACCTAAAAATGATTAATTTTGAATACCAATTTTGATATTACATAATGCACTTTCTTTCACCAATTGAACTAAATGCAAACATCTACAGAAATATAAAAAAATTGAAATTGAAATAGAAATCTACAAATACTGAAAAATGAAGTAGACAGAGAAAAATAAATGCACAAAATTTTGCAAAATCGCCTATACAAGGACAAGTTCACCCAAGGGAAAATGGGTCTTTGCATAGGGTTTTGAAAAATTTAAATTTGAGTGTTTGATCTAATATTTAAGCTCATTGTTCCTAACTGTAAATAAATTCTTCAGTGATAGTTTTTCTAGATTTTCTAATTAAATGTAAATAGAATTTGTATGGAAATGTATGAACAAAATGACAATTTTTTGAATGCAATTTTGAATGAAAATCTGATCTAAATGACTGAAACACACCTTAATGCAAGCTATTATGCAAAATGTATGCAATGTTTTTAGATTTTTATGATTTTAAATGATATAAACATGTAATATGTAACCCTAAATGAAATGTAAAACAAGATAATGCAAAACCTAGATCTAGGTTTTAAAATATCTACAAATCAAAAAAGTATGATGTAAGAATGTCAAGTTCACCAAAATGAAAAGGAGGAAAAAGGGATCCCCATAAGGTTTTAATGATGATGTTGTCTATAAAACCTTGGGGATCTCAATAGGTGTCTTTCCTCACAAATTTCATTAGGAAAGAAATCAAAAGGTGTAATATTGAATTTCAACCTCAATGGTGAGCCAATTAGATCTAGATCTTAGTCCTAATGGCACCTTCAAATTTTGAAAATTTGAAGTGCCTATGCCCTTTCAATTTGGCGATAGAGGTTAAGTTTGCATCTTGTTGAATCTACCCCAGAGCCCATCTTTTTTGATTAATATTTTGGAACTCAGAGGTCATCTTGCAAATCCGTATGGTAGAATTTTTTTTGATACATATGGTAGTGTGCTTGTTCAGTTTTGTGCTTCCTAGATGAGTTCTGATGGGTGAATTAATGTGTTTTTGACAATGACCAGGCTAAATTTGGTGTTCCAGAAAGTTGCAAATTTCAAAATTCTAAGGGCGACCCATTTCTCATTTTGGTCTAAACTTTCTAGTTTTTTATTTCATCAAAAATAGAGGCCATTTGATACATTATTTTAATGTTTTTCGATTGTGACAAACACGTCCGGAGGGCCAGTTTACAAAAGAGGTACCTATTTTTTTATGGTTGGGCAATATCTCATTTAAAACCCATGTTTTAAATAATTTTTTATGGCTACATGCAAAAATTCTCAGCTCCAAGGGTCTTCATTTTCTCATACTGAAATTTCACCATTTGGCCCACAAGTAAAATCAAAATTTGCATTTTTTCTAATGTTTCAAATGCTAATGTTTAAAATATTTTAAATATTGTGCAAATATGAAAATGTATTTAGGGAAAATATGAAACACATTTTCAAATTCTTTTGAAGAAATAAAGTTTAATTCTTGCTTCTTATTGGTTGAAGTCACATCAGCACGGCTACACACCAACTCCATTGCCTATCTCCTTTTAAGAGGATGAACAAATTAAAAATAGTGATGCATTGTTTTCCAGTAATGAGATTTGATTAGACATGCTTATTTAATGTTTCCTTGGTAGTGGGAAAGTTTGGCATTTTCTCCAAGATTCCATTGCTCAATGTTGAAATAAGAGGCTATTCATTTTCAAAACAACGATGCTTTGATGTGAAGCGATGTAATCTCATTGGGAAAAGAAAAGTAATATTTCATTGGTGCATGGGAAAAAATTTAGGATAAATTGATTAAAGCAAATATTTGGGGAAGAAACTTTACAAAATTTATAAAAATCAACCCATCGCTCATCTCCTTTTCATGCAAAATGTTGAAAACAGTGATAGTATTAGATGAGTGATGGCCTTTGTATCATTGCTCATCATTGTTATAAAACTCTTCCTCTCTTCACAACAGTGATTTATTTTATCTAGTGATGGGGTTAGAATGATGGATTTTCAACACATCGCACATCGCTACTTTGTATTTTTCCTCCTCTTCAAAGTTGTGATGCTAATACCTATGTCAATGGATTTTCAACACATGTGGTGGATTATTTTATTATGTGCATAACAGGGATCCAAGGCATACCTCAAGGGCTGAAT
>VDFB02373365.1:214065821-214090531 GCA_007258455.2 Sequoia sempervirens
TAGAAATTTTAAGCATTTTCTTGACTTCGAGACCTTTCCAACAGTTCAAACGGTTCGCGAATCACAGCCCCGGATCAAAAGTTATGGCCCAGGGAATTTGGCGCACTTTCTAGAAGATACAATTGCAAATGTTCTTTTGAAATTTGAACTTCAAGTTGTAATTTTTTGGTGCCAAACCACCTAAACTCAAATTTGAATGTTGTTTTGGCTCCAAACTAAAGAGGAGCTCTATTTATGGGCAAGTTTCTAATTTTTGGGTAACTTTTTGGGGACAAGCTCACATATTGCGAAAGGGTTATTCTGTAGCTTTCTGTAACTTGCATGTGTTGTAGAACTTGGGGATTTGAGATCCTCTGCATGTAAGAAGCTCCATTTTCTAAATAATAAAATTATTCTCTTTTTTGTGGGTTATTTTTTGTGTCTCGGGTTGTGCCCCCATCACAATAACAAGTCACCATGATTGCAAGATAAAATACTTGCCAATTTTAGTTGAAGAAACTCAGGAGTGTTGAGAAAAAATAGATGAGTCTTAGGGATGTTGACACGCTGACCAGAAGCCTTCTCATAACAACCAATCACCATCTTAATAGCCTTGATTTCATGAACCAAAGATTAACCCATCATAATAGTATCATTAACAAATTGTTGATGAGTGATAGGCTCATAGGAGGAAGGAATTAAACCCCTCAAAGAACCAATCGTAATTGCCTTCTAAATATTCTTCCCTAAAACCTTAGCCATCAAAATGAACAACAGTGAGGAAATAGGGTCTCCATTCCTGATGCAACAATAACTCCAAAAAAAGGGGGAAGGGGGGCCATTAATAAGAACAACAAATGAGGGAGTTGAGATGAGCTACTCCACCAACTGCAAGAACTTCTAGAAAAAGCCAAAGCGAGCCAGAACCAACAACAAGAACTTCCAGTTAACCCAGCCATAAGCCTTGAGAAGATCCAACTTAAGGAATAAACCCTAATTTTTATTTGAAGCAAGTGAATGAACCACTTCATGGACCATAATGATGGAATCCAGAATTTGACAACCCTAAAAAAAACCACTTTGATGCTTGGAAATAAGGTCAACAGGAATTTATTGAAGCGTAATAGCCAAGAGTTTGGAAAAAATCTTGTAAATGGAATTTCACAAAGCATAAATTCCTTGAAACCATTAGCATCAACAGACTTGGGAATCAAAACAATGAAAGTAGCATTCAACTCTTTAAGTAATCTTCTAGAGCCAAAAAAATCCTTAGTTTCATTGATAACATCTGATGCAATAATATCCCAACAAGATTGAAAGAACAAAAAGGGAAAACCATTGAGCCCAAGGTCCTTGTTACCTTCAAAGGAAAAAACCACTTTCTTGATCTCATTTGAGGAAGGAATCACAATGAGGTAAAAGCACAAAGTTGTGCCACACTTTATAAAGGAAACAACTAGCACTAATCCAAATTTTAAACTTGAATTACTAAAAAATGGCATATATGTTTTGAATTTTGAAAAGATGTAAACTAGTAAAATATGTATTTTTTAGTATATTTTATGTTTGTATTTAAAAAAAATTATAAAATTATTTTAGACTAGTTTTTAATAAATTAACACTATAATTTAGTTGGTGATAAAATGTTGAAAAATGAAGTTGCATGGGACGTCAAACTTTTTATAGTAAATTTTATTATTTTTCTTTCAAATTTTTTATGTGTATTTATAACTTGAAACTTTAGTGCATGGATTTTTTTTCTAATTTTGATAAATATATATTTTTAAATAAATATTAAAATGTGTGTGAATCAAAATACAGTTGTTTCCACTGGATGTCAACTTTCATTTTAAATATTTATCTAAAATGGAAATAAATTATGCCATCTTGAAATAGATTCTTTTATCTAGTGCATCATATTTGTTGTGCCTATAGAACACACACTCCATTCAAAACATGGATCCTCTCCTTTTTCCTTTGTCGAGTCACTTTTTCCTTTGCCTCATATTGTGTGCCCCTAATTTTGAGCTTAGAGTGGTTAGGAGCCCTAAAGTCATCATTCTTCTATTGACCAAATTCACCACCATGAAATTTTCTAAGTCTTTGGCCCCTATGGAGGTTCCCATGCAGACTTCCCTTTTCCTTTTGCTCCAGCATCCTCCAGCTCTTGTGGGTTCATAGCCATGGGCTTCCCTTTGCGCATTGTTGTTGGCTCTTTGTCATTTCATCTACGGCTGACCTGGGATGTCTACCTACATCATGGGTCATGCATCCTTCCTTCCTATCATCTCTCTATCGCTCATTGGTCATGAAGCCTAGAGTTCTCTTTGTAGTGCTGGTTTCACTTTTCTCACCGCCAACCCATCGAACTTCACATCCAACTACCTCGCTGACCGCTGTACTTGCATTTATTGTGGTTAATTAATGATATTTTTCCTATAAATAGCCCTCTGACCTATCATTTTCACTGGCCAAGTTTGAAATTGTCAGAGAGTAAAACGGTGATCATGACCCTTGCGCCCGCACGAGCTTTTGAAGAATTTGAAACTCGACCTTCATCACATTTCTTCATGGCTTCTAGGTATGTCCACTGCCACTAACCTGAAATGCATCCTTTATGATTAGGGTTTTAAAATTAATCATAGAATATTAAAGGAAACCCCTAATTATGTCTAGCAGCTATTTAAACTGTTAACTCTGCACCCCAAAATCATTTAAAACTTAACTAAAAAATTTGAACACTGCCCTTTATGGCAATGAAAAACTTCACCCCGTCGACGCTATTCTTCATAGAGCCTTGACTCCCTTACAGACCGCATCATTGTCGTTGCCACCCGAGCAAGAACCCAAAATGATGAAACACTTAAATGAAAAGCTCCAAGCCTCGAAACCCTTGTGGTTCTGCCTTTGCAGGCCGCCACATGTGGGAGGCCCCCATCTTGCCGTCATTCAAAATGGCTTACCTTTACCAGGATCCCACGTCGTTGGTTCCACCAAAACCACTTCCATCAAACACTAAAAAAATGCCAAGTCCTAGCATGTGGAACATTCCTTGCAAGCTATCACCCGTGGCTCACCATCCTATGGATTTCGTTCTCTAGTGGTTGAGTCAAAGCTCCACCCTGCATCACAGATCATGTTGTTTCGATAGCCCTTCCTAGTCTGCGTGAGTGATCACTAAGCTAAGTTTTCCTTGCAGGTCATTTAGTGCAGACCACCATCCAATCTTCATCGTCACCCTAACGCCTCTCATTAATGGCTGTCATTTCCCCATTCCACCTTGTGGAACTCGTGGCTCTCTGCACCATCTCAAGTTTCTAAATGAAAATGTTAAGTCTAAACCCTTATGCGAGTAAACACATGCAGGGGTTCATTTGTGGACTTCCCCACCATCATCGTCGCTCTAAACATTTGAGAAACCCCATTCACCCACATTATGAACTCTACCTAGACCTTTTTCCCTTTAGGATTTGAATTAAAAAACCAAGTTTAGGTGCATCACGCACCTTTTCTTGTGGGTCGCCTTCTGCGGCCCGTCATCGCTCGATTTTCGTTTGAGAATGGCCATGCCCTCTCTTCTACTTGTGATGTAGACTCCACTCTCTCTCCTACCATTCAAACTCATCCTAAGAAAAACACCTAAGTTAGGTGTCTTGTGGGTTGCTCCTTGCAGATAGCTGCTTGCAGACCATCATCTCATCACCACCATTCCTAAATGACCATCACAAGGTTGCTTTCCATTGGTCTGGCCCTACAACCTCCCAAGTTGATCATGCTTCAAAGAAAGAAGCCAAACCATCTTGGTCGCCTGTGGGTCCTGCACTATGGGATTCTACCTGTAGGCCTTCATGCCTTGATCGTTGTTTCTTTATGGTGGAGCTCCAAGCGTTCGTGAGACCTCCTGCCTCTACACTCCTTAAACCCACACAAGAAAGGTGACCAATCAAGTTCTTCCAAAGACTTTATAACCGATTTCCTCATGATCCAAATTCCTTGTTGAAGAACTTGATTGCCAAATCCCTAGTGCAGAATTTTGAGTGTGGGCGGTTGTCTGCAGGCTGACATGACCCCAATGTCATCCTACTCCTAATTGCTCCTAATGGATTCTAGCCTAGGGAAACCCGAATCCCTAGGACCGCATCCTTGAATTTGAACCAAACGAGCTTTGAATGATGAATGTTGATGATATTTATGATCTCCTAGTTATGAATTGTTGGATCTAATTCTCGTTTTGCAAGATTTAACTAATGCTTCCTTGATTTTTCATATGAATGTGCTTACTGCATCTTTGTGTGCTGGATTTATGGAATCTGTTGTGAGACCATCAGGGAAGCCTATTGGGAAAGATAAAGGAAAGAAGCTTGCAAAACTTCCAAGATGGAAAGAGGAGAAAGATCAAATAAAGTACTAGTTCCATGGGGTGGAGTGCACCTCCAAAATCACCTCCACTTGGGATTCTATATCAGACACCAACTTTGGGCATGTGGATATAGATGAGTTCCAACAAAGGGTCATGATCAACCCTACAAATGAAAATGCATGCAAAATCAGAAAGAGTGGCCTTGCCAAGGCAATGGGCTTTCTACCTATGCTTTTTTCCCTAGAACTAGTCATGGTACGTAGAGAGTGCCACCATAGTAGTAGAAAAATCATTGGCCATGATGGCATAGTGTTGGAAAATTTGTCTGCCAGATCTATAGGCTAGACATTCCATATTCCCACATTTGACATGATGGAAGAAACAAAGGAATATGTCGAGAATATGTGGAAGGCGGACCCTCTAGGATGCAAAAATTGATCAACCAACATTAGTTGAAGGATAAGAGGGGTAGTACCACCAAAGTACCAGAGGAGTTGTTCAAAAGTGACTTATATAAGGAATACCATGACTTGGTCACTCTGCTGAGTAGGGTAATGAGCCTCCCTACTACCACCTTCTTTTAGAAGTGGATGCTCTACTTCATTGAGGAGATCATTAGTGGTAAAACAAAGTTCCACTAGGATAAAATAATCAGTGATAACATGCACAACCAGCTTATGGCTATGAAGTAAATGTCCCTGTTTTACATGACTTCCTACTTGGTGTATCTACTAGCAGAGCCATTCCCATACAAGGGCCTCTTTGTTGCCAATAATCTAAATCTAGGGAGAAAATAAATCAAAGTGTATGAACGCTACCCGCAGCTGCAATATAGAAACTTCAAGAAAAAATATAGGAGGGTAAATGATGCCTTCATTGGGCACATAATCATACTCCTTGGAAGAGACTTTGAAAGAAGAGTCTTGCATAGTTCTAGGGCCTTTATCCTATGACTGGAGTACCTATTCATATAGTTCCTAGAGTTTACATATATCAAAATGGAGGGGTTCTCTAAGAAGCACTACAAGCTTTCGTGCTATCCTAATGACCGACTGATCCTATTGGAGGTCTCCAGACAATTGTAGAATTTCCATGCCCTACTAAGCGGAAAACACAAAGCAGGGATCCCATATCCCCTAACCTTTTGGCAAGGAATGTATGCCTATTCTGCTACCAAGTGCATGAAGTATTTAGAGAAGGAGATAGTGGAATACAATTTAGACCTCCACATCTAGCTCGAGGTAGAATGGAACCATACAGGAAATTAAATAAGTTGGTTGGAAAATAGTATGCTCACTAGCCACATGTCGAAGACTTCTGGGGCAGTTGTCAAGATGACAAGGAAGTGTGAATGAGGCACTACATATGGATGATAGCTGTAACTGAGGATTTTTTTTAGGTTTAAGATTATGAGTTAGAAAAATCAATAAGGACAAAGAAACCCAAAGACCTATCGAGTACAAAGGAAATTAAACAATAAAACAATTATACATGTAAATCAAATTTTCCATGATTACCTCCATAGTACCTTCTACCTTGCTGGCTGATGTGTTGCCCTCAGATAGAATGTGTAAGCAATCGTTGACGAAGTCCTACACCAAGCTTTGAAGGATTTGATCAAAGTCTAATGCCTATGCCTAAATGACTAAGAATGTCTATGCCTAAAGATGTCAAAACTCAATGAAATATGATAACAATTGCTATGAAAAGCCTAAGTGTGCAAGTGCAAGAGTGTATAATGCGCCTGTGTAATATGTCCATGTAATCGAAAAATGAGAGGAAAATGGAATTTTATAGAAAATGCCATTTTGAATGGACGGGTGAGATTGACTTCTGACTAAGACCTAAAATCAGAGGTCCAGATTAAATATGAGAATCCCTAATTAGGGTTAGGGAAAAATCATTAATCGAGCGATCAAGATGTCATCTCAGAGAATTGAATCGGTGGTGGAGAATAAATGAGGAAATTAATTCGAAAATAAAGATTTTTGAAAATGAAGAAGATAAAGACCGGACTGAAGATCAGTTTTGGAAGGGTCAAGAACCTGCCCAATCACTTGATTCTTGGAGGAAAGTTATCGATTTGGAATTAAATTAATTCCAAATGTGAATTTTGTGAAATAATAAATAATCAATTTTTGGATTATTTACTAAAATGAGCTGATAGTTAAGAATGAGATGACATTTTAAATAATTTTATTTATTTAAAATGAGAGGAATATTAGTTTAGGCAATTAAATAATTAAATTTAATTATTTAATTTAGGAGATAAGACTAATAATTAAATAAGTTAATAAATTCATTTAATTATGACAATTAGTGACATATTAAATAAATAAATAAAACTTATTTATTTAATAATCAAGAAGAATTAATGAATAACAATAATTAAAACAAATTTAAAAATTTATTTAATTAGAGGGAGACTTAGACAATTAATGACATATTTAATAAATAAATAGAATTTATTTATTTAATAATCATGAAGAATGAAAGAACATGAATTAAATAATTAATTATGAATTATTTAATCAATAGTCGAATGTGGACCAAGGACATAATTAAATGTCACAATTATGCTAGGACGAAAGTGGTAAAAATGAAGCTTGCAGGTCTAGGTCATTTTTAGGTGTCTACATTTTGCCCCTCTTTCTCATAATGTAGCATGTCACATTGTGAAAAAGAAACTAAGTCAAAGTCATGCCCTAGTGAAGGTATGGAGTATTAATACCCCCCCGAGAAATTTTTCAAATTTTGGGTCAGCAGCAGAAAAATTTGTAAAGGGTCCTGATAAGCCAATTCGATGACTAGAAAAATAATGGCGCAGTCAGTTTTGGATTTTGACATGTTCAAGGCAGGTAACGGGGTGGTCAAAGTTGGTCAAATGAGCCTCTAGTAATAACCCAGTTGATAAATACCTTTTTGACTTTATAAATAGGTTGACAAAGGGGTAAAAGTCAATTCATTTCCACTATTTACTTTGTGAATTTTGAGAACTCAGAGCGAAAAGGACAGCAGCGAGGATGGTGATTCTAGTGACCGAGAATCACGGTGAGATCATGCGAACTTTCAGATGGCCAGAGGGCTCAGAGCTAGCAGTATGTACCCCCATCCTCCTTTGTAATTTTTTTGTTTTACGTGTCATAATTAGGTTTCTAGGGTGAATAACGAATGCGCCACAATGCATATGCGTTCATGTTTGATGCATTTTCCCTCATGTTCGACGCAAGTGCCATGCCAAATTAGAGGGGGCCATGGTTTTGTGCTGCATTCGCCAAAAATCATGATGCAATTTCCTTTCAGAGTCGCAATTTCCAAGTAGAATGCCGCAATCGTCAATTTGAAATGCATTTGCTAGTTTGATCCACTCAATTACGATTATGTGATGCATTCACTTTTATGTGACGCAAGTGTCAAATTTTGTGATGCAAGCATGAACATGCGACACATTTGAGCAAACAAATGACGCATTTTCCATTTTGAACAGTATTTGAAGTACGAAACGACACAATTGATGATTTGAGATGAAATTTCCTCAATGCGATGCATTTGACTTTGACTTTGACCAGAGCTATTTTTGATATTTGTGTAACCTTAGATGATTTTGATAATACTGATAGTCGTGCAGAAGGTATTGACACATTTTTTTGGCCTTTTTGTAGAGACAGCTTGCCCTAATTTACACACAAGAGAGAAGACCAATGACATTTTAGTTTGCTGACCAGCTGAGCCCACGAGAGCGGCGCCGATTGATGTGACTGGGTTTGTTCTATGTTGCCTATATGCCTGCCATTCTGGAAAATAGGGGATTACTGACTACGTTGTGTGAGTGTTGGTATTCGGAGCCCTGCTCCTTCCACCTACTGACAGGTGAGGCCACTATTACCTTGGAGGATGTCTACCAGATTTTGTGAGTACTGATCCGAGGGGAGCAGATCATCTACGACCCTCGCCATGGCGAGTAGACTTTCTGAGTGTACTACCGAGATGAGGGTGTAGAACTGGGCATCTAGGGATATGAGATCCGGTGGGAGTTCATGGAAGAGCACTGTGGTCGCTTTGATGCATCCCTTGCAACCTTGATTGGAGATATTTTGATTCCCCACCATCAGGGACACAGATTCCCTATTGGATGGCGAGATGTCTTGGTTGGGATGAGACGCGATAGGATAGTTTATGCTTGGGGCCCATGTTTACTGGGGACACTACCATCAATTGCACGATGTTGTGTACCGGAGGGCAGAGAGTATCTCCTACAGGACTACTCTGATGATGATTTGGGCTTAGGAGCACATAGCCATATTTCATCCATCAATTGATAGACCATAGTTGGCCAAGGGGATTCCCTATGCCTATTATTATGCAAGTTCTTTACAGTAGACCCGGATGGGCAAGATAGGTTGGTGGTGACATTGGATTAACACAATGGTGTATTTTATCTGGAGGCTGTACAGAGACTGCAAGTAGTGGGATGATGAGGACGACCACCTGAGCTTATGTAGACATAATCAATATCTAATCGACAGGACGGTGTAGACTTCGCTGATTATAGAGATGTATCTGCCACAGTGTGTCCTTAGGCATTTTGGAGAGCAGTAGGGGGTACTTGTAGGGACAACTGAGTATGCCCGATCATCTAGAGAGTATGCTTGGGGACCAGCCATTCCAGTGGCCTTCGCAGAGCAGTAGATTGATGGGCTAGGAGCCCACGCATGGGGATGGAGGGGTGGAGTAGTCGATCCCAGGACTACAGCAGACTATGACCTATGGTGGCAGGCACATAGACTAGTTCCATTGACAAATCCTAACGGGCCAGCACCTGTGGACAGGTGGTCAGTGATACCTCACGTTCTGAGAGCCAGACAAGGAGGCAGAGGTGGTGATAGGGGCAGAGGCCGAGGGAGGGATGGAGGCAAGGATGGAGGCAGGGGTAGAGGTAGGGGTGGGGATGGAGGCAGGGGTGGAGATGATGGTAGAGACGACCAGAGGTGATGGCGAGATGGTCAGAGACAGGGCCAAAGGGTGCGCCCACATGTGGTGAGGGTGGCATTAGATTCTATCCTCGAGGTTGGCGAAGAGGGGGAGAGAGAGGAGCAACCCAGATAGGAGGGAGAGGGTGAGGAGAGATAAGAGGAGGAGGTGGAGTTGGAGAGATAGGAGGAGGAGGTAGATGTGGAGAGATAGGAGGAGGACATGGCCGAGGAGGAGAGACATGAGGAGTATGTGGCAGAGGAGGAGAGACATGAGGAGGATGTGGCAGAGGAGGAGGTCAGATAGGAGGAGGAGGACGACGATAATGAGGATGATGCCATGGATGAGGCAAAGAGATTACTCTGATGGCAGATGGTGGAGGGAGAGGAGGAGATACCGTCCTCCTCGGGATTTCCCCAGGATGCCACGATAGACTAGAGGGTGGCTGATTTACAACAGAGACTAGATGAGAGCATGGCCCAGGTCAGATCATTGCAGTTAGAGCTAGAGGTAGCTCAAGTAGAGCGGGATCAAGCAGTGATCCACCAACATGACTCAGCTTAGTGGTGTACATAGTTTGAGGCACTATGCACAGGGCCTTCTGGGGATATGACTCGTGAGCTAGACAGGGTGAGCACGAGGCTGGGTTAGTATAGGACCTTATATGAGTAGGCAGTGCCACCTGAGCGACGAGATCCTACCTTGTCACGGTCACAGATGAGGATAGGCAGTGGCCACAGATCAGGTAGTGCCAGTGGAAGCATGAGTCATACGAGTGTCGGAGGGTCTACCTCGACAGGGCACACATCAGGGCACAGGTCACACCATTCATGTAGGCACACCTCGAATCACCATTCGAGCCATAGTCATGGGTCGACTGGTTCAGTGCAGAGGTCCGTACAGAGACAGCCACCAGTGGTTGATCCATCTACTTCTCAGAGTCAGGCAATAGTAATGTCACAAGTGATGCCAGCATTGTCAGTTCTAGTGGTTACACAGGCAGAGGTTGTGACAGGTTCGCCTATCATTTCAGTGCTAGTCTCAAAGTTGCAACCACCACAATCTTCACCACGAGGGATAGATGAGAGTCTACCCTAGGGGAATTTTTGTTATTATGACACACTATGTATATATTATTGAGCCTACGAGCTCTATTTTTTGGATATCTCTTGACTTTATTCTATGACATTGTATATTTTTGAGATGATATTATATGATGATGCAATTTTGATGCGGCCTACATTTGTGTGATGTTCTTTGATTTAATGGATTATGATATATGTGATGTATGATGTTGATTTATGATGTATCATGTATGTCTTATGATGCTTATTTATGATTTTGATGCCATGATGATGCAATGCTTACTTATATGAGGTGTTGATGATAATAATGTGCATAATGTATTTAGTAAATGGATGGAATGTTGATGATTATGTTAATGCAATGTTTGTGATTATGTATATGATTTAATGCTATGGATGATGTATTTATGGACCTAATGCAATGTTTATATGATCATGTATGCACTTATGTTTTTGGATGTCATAGGATATCATCATGAGATGGACGAGAGAAGATGACCAGACCAAAGGTGATGCATGTTAATTCCTAGAATTTGATCAAATCCTTCAAAGCTTTACCATAGGACTTTAATATTTATTGCTTTTAATCATCATTGGGCAGACTGTTGTAATGGCCAACAAACACCATGATATGGCATAAATCAAGGTGTGCAAGGTCGTACCATCATGTAAGACAAGTAGTCGCAGACAAGGATGATCATGACTCATACTAAGAGCATGATTGCCCTGGTCTTTTTGTTATAATCAACCACAAGTAGAAAAAGACAATGTCAATTCATGAAACATCGTTGCTTCTCTAAATCTTGTTTCCAGGACATCCTTGAGAAACTAGCAGCATGATTTTTGAAATACAAAAATAGAGCCCTTACCATGATATGTTGCTATTTTTCTAAATCCCAGAATCAGTACCTCGTTGAGAAACTAGAAATCATGCATGTCAATCATCATGATACATCAATGCTTCTCTAAATCATGTTATTGGGATCTCGCTGAAAAACTAATAATATGATAAAATCCAAAAATACAAGCGTCAACTGTTTGCCAAGTGCTTCTAGATATCCATTGTTCTGATGTCAAGATTTTAGGTTTGATGATGATGAGATGCCAGAGTGTCAAAGCTTTGATGATGCTAAGGTGACAAATGTCGAAAATTGCCGAATTTAGGAAGGACATATCCTGAATAATGTTAATGTCAAGAGGATTGATCCCTAAATGTCAAAAAGGATCCCTCAAAATGCCATGTGATGGTGATGTTGGCAATGCCTAGGAAGGACACATCCTATGGCATAAATGATAGGGTCCATTCTTCAGAAGGAAACATCTGAAGAATATTGGTGTCAAGAGGAGTGATCCTTAGGTGTCAGGAGGATTCCTCGAAAATGTCGAATGATAGTAACAATACCTAGGAAGGACACATCCTAAGGCATGAATGACAGAGGTTACCTTGCAGAAGGACACATCTGAAGGTTTCCCAAGAGCTGATAGTTTGATAGGTTATGATAATTTGACTTGCTTTGATCGAGTTTGACTATATGGCGATATTGTCATGATGATATGATTGACCTGTTGATGAGATTGTCATATTGAAATAACTAATTGCCATGATTTGTTTGTAGGAGTTTACCCCTTTGGGAGTGATTTTCTTTGTCTTGAAGATATTTTGACGTGTGTGCCAATGTAGTGCAATGAACCTTAATGGACTGACCTAGTGCAGCCTCAGGGGCTCATCGATAGATGGCCTTGCCTACGTCATACACTCAAAGACCTCGTAGTTCGACATAACCAATGACTTTGTATTAATGACCAAAGATTGTGCCATGATTTTATTTTTGACAAACCTAAATGGACTGACCTAATGTCTCGGGGACTCAAATGTGAGTCTTGCCTATGTAGCAAATGCGTAGAGACAATGTAGTTCGAACTATGACATGGACTGACTGACATGACTGATTTTGACTCTATTTCTAGGATTTTGTTTTTGATTTGGATGTTTTTGTGTTTTTCTTAAGGATGTTTTATGATTTTTAGGTCTTTCTTCAGAACATTTTATGATGTTTTTGGTCTTTCTTCAGGATTTTTTGCCATGTTTTTGTCTTTTTTAAGGATGTTTTGCCATGTTTTTGTCTTTTTTAGGACTTTTTGCCATGTTTTTGTCCTTTTTTTAGGAATTTTTGCCATGTTTTTGTCCTTTTTCAAGACTTTTTGCCAATTGCCGAAACCATGTGTGACATCCACTACAGTTGCATGATAAAAAAATTTCCCCCAGTCAGGTCCAAGACTTAGCCATTTTTAAAGGACATGGAGGGATGCTGCTGGTGTACCAGATGGACAGTCATCATGACTTGATGTCAACCGTTTATCAATCATGATAGGCAGGGTAGAATGTGGTGGCAATTTGCGTGATAATGATGGAAATACCTTTCATCCTAGGCCAAGGAAAACAAAGTGACAGTAGATGGTAGAGCAATGATTGATTATGCATGGTGCCTATTTGCCAGGTTTTCACCATGGTACTTGTCCAAAGCACCTATTTGTCAGGTTTTCACTGTTGGACGAATCATTTTTCTCTTTACTATTTTTGTCCTTTTTCTTCTTTTTTTGGTGTTGCCAAGATGCCTGTTTGCTAGGTTCTCATCAAGGTAATGATTTTTTATCATTTTTCATTTTTTTTTTGTATTTTATAGTTTTTAGCTCAATACCTTGATGTTATGCATAGAACCTTCAGAGATGTAAACTATTGATGGGATATGTCAGTTGTTCACCATCTGGCGTGGCTAGCTAATAAGCTCCAAAACCAAAAGAAGATATGATAATGTAGGGACCCAACCAGTTTGGTTCAAACTTTCCTGACTTTTCTCTGTCAGCTTGGTTCTTGGGATTCTGCATGAGAACTAGGTTGCCAATGTCAAATTTCCTGACCATAACCTTCTTATTGTAGCTACGACAAAGACAATTCTAATATGCTTAAAGATGGTTTAGTGAATTTTTCCTTCTTTCTTCTAGCATTTCTAGCTCATGCAAGCGTGGTTGTCTATACTCCTCTTCATCAGTTAAACCCTTCAGGGAGACTCGTAACGAAGGAATTTCAACCTCAATGGCCAAGATGGCCTCAGCGCCAAAGAATAAGGCAAATAGAGTGGCTCCTGTAGGTGCATGAATGCTACTTCGGTAAGCCCACAGAGTAGGGTTGAGTTGTATATACCAGTCACAACCAGCATCATTGATAGTCTTTTTGAGGATTTTGACAATGATTTTATTTGACGCCTTAGCTTGACCGTTTCCTTGTGGGTAGTACAAAGATGAAAAATGGTGTTGGATGTGAAATTGCTCACATAACTCACAAATGTCCTAGTTTTTAAACAGACATCCGTTGTCAGTGATGATGGATTGCGGAAGGCCATACCGGCAAATGATGTAGTTAAGAATGAACTTGGATATTTTCTTGCTAGTTATGTATGTCAAAGGGATGGCTTTGATCGACTTCGTAAAATACTCATTGGTGGTGATGATAAATTTGTGGCTGTTGGATGAGGTTGGATGAATCTTACCCACAAGGTCGAGTCCCCATTTAGCGAAGGGCCAAGGGGAAGTGATCGATCAAAGTTCTTGTGCTGAAGCATGGATCAAGTCACTGTGAATCTGACATTTGTGACAAGTCCTGACATATTCTATTGCATCCTTTTCAATGGTCAGCCAATAATACCCTTCTCGTTACTTTCTTAGCTAGAGTAGGACCACTCAAATGAGACCCGCATATACCGTCATGCACTTTGTGTAAGGTCGTACATGCTTCATTGGTGTCGAGACATCTAAGGAGGGTGTCGTCAAAGCTATGGCAGTAAAGGGTGTCACTGACGATGGCATACCTTGCAGATTTTTGGATAAAGGACTTCCTTTGGTTATTGGATAGGTTCGGTGGAAGGGTTTGAGATTTTAGGTAGTCATAAATATCCTGATACCAAGGAGAGTTGGGACCAACAAGTTCACAACTCATCTCTGACTCTGGAATGTCATAGGTAGGAACCAACAATTGCTCTATTAGAAATTCCGCCTGAGGCAAATTGCTTGGTATGTCATCGAGAGAGCCTATTGTAGCCATAGCATCTGCTGCTTTGTTTTGTGCTCTCGAAACTTGTTCAAAGGTTACCATATGAAAGTATGTGTGGAAACTGTCAACCATCCATTTGTAGGGCATCAACTTCTCATCTTTTGTGTCATAGTCATCATTAATCTGGTTGATGACAAGTTGAGAATTTCTGTAAACATGTAGTGCCCTGATCTTCCATTTTATTGCCATTTTTAGTCTTGTAACTAATGCCTCATATTCTGCCACATTGTTTGTGTATGGGAAGGCAATACGGAAAGACTTAGGAATGGAGTCTCATTGCAAGGTGATGAATAGGATTCCTACCCCTGAGCCATGATTTGTGTGTGATCCGTCAAAGTAGAGTCACCAAGGTACCTTAGGCTTCGTATGAAATATCGACTCATATGGAAAATCTGCCACTAACGGGTGATCACTCTACAAATGTGCGTCTACCAGCTGATCTGCTATGGCTTGTCCTTTTATAGCCTTTCTTTTGACATACTGAATGTCATATTCGCTCAGAATCATGACCCATTTTTTCAGACATCCTGTTAATGCTGCTTGACTTAATAAATATTTGAGGGGGTCGATCTTTGCTACTAGTTGTGTCTAATGACTCAAAATGTAATGTCTTAGCTTTTGTGCTGCAAAGACCATGGCTAGGCAAGCTTGTTTAATTGGTGTGTAGTTCAATTCATACCCGACCAATGTTTGACTGATGTAATATATAGCTCTTTCTTTTTCTTCTTGGTCGTTCTGTGCTAGTAATGCCCCCAGTGTTGAACCTGTTGTCAAAATGTATAGGATCAATGGCTTTCCATGAATGGGAGACATGAGGACTGGCATTGATAGTAGGTAATATTTGATTTTTTGAAAGGATTCTTGACATTTATCTATCCACACAAAGGGGATACCCTTGCGCAACAAATATTGGAATGGGTGACACTTGTCTACCAATTGGGCTATGAAACACCAAATAGATTGTACCCTACCTTGTAGAGTTCTAAGTTCACTGATTCCTCTAGGCAGAGGCATGTATATGATGGCTTTGACCTTTGTTGGATCAACCTCAATGCATCTTTGGGAAACTATGTATCCCAAGAGTTTACTCGATGTGACCCCGAAAACACACTTCTTAGGATTTAGCCAGGCTTTTTACTCTTCCAGTCTCTTGAAAATTGTGTGTAACACCTTTAGGTGATCTTTCCTAGTTATTGATTTATCCAATAGGTCATCTACATAATCTTCCATTATTTTGTGCATCATGTCATGAAAGATTGTGGTCATGGCTCTTTGATATGTGGCACCTGCATTTTTGAGACCAAATGGCATGACATTCCAAGAGTATGTACCCCATGGGAAAGTAAATGTCGTTTTGTGCTAGTCTTCAGGAGCAATGTGAATTTGATTATATCCAAAGAAACCGTCCATGAGGGATAGCATCTCATATCCTACTGTGAGGTCAACTATGATATCAATGTTTGGCAAAGGAAAGTCATCCTTTGGACATGCTTTATTTAGGTCTCAAAAATCTGTATAGACACAGATCAGCCCATTTGGCTTTGTTACTGGCACCAGGTTAGATATCCATTCAGCGTAGTCAATAGACTATATGAATTTGGCATCTAGAAATTTCTTTAACTCAACTTTAACCAATAGAGCAACTTGAGGGTGCATTTTGTGTAACTTCTACTTGACTGGTTTGGCATTAGGTAGTAGTGGAAGATGGTGCAGAACCAGTTCTGGATCCAATCCTGGCATGTCAGCATAGGACCATGCAAAGTTGATTTTACATTCTACAAAGAATTTATGAAATTTTGATCTCTCTTCTTCAGCCAATGATGCAGCAAAGAGGAACATTTTGGGATCTTCTGCAGTTGATATGTTATCCTCTATTATGTCCTCGATAAGCATAGCTAATTTCTCCTGTTGTATGGGGAGAAAGTCCAGTCCTCCATCTTTGGGCGCCTCAGAGAGGTTTCCGCCCGCATATACGTCCTTTGTTTTTATTATTTTATCGTCAAAAGGTGCCTTTCAGTTTTCACCTAGAGATGTTTCATTTTTTATTTTATTTTTATTTTTAATTTTGCGACTGGAGGACGGAGCAGTCTTGCTGAAGTATGTCATGCAGTTTAAATCAATGGTGAATCCTAACTTATGGTCCCCATTGGGTATTCCCTCATGTAATCCCATAAATTTTGCAATTGCCTCATCATTCTAAAATGTGTCCAGGACTCACGAGCCTTGTTGGTCCCAATCGACTAGTTCAAGGTAAACTAAGGAAATGCCATCATCAATGTTGGTGAATTGAGGTAAGGATGCATAAAGCATGTAGAATAATTTAGTGATATTGTAGATGATATTATCATCATCCAACTCCACATTGGACTCTATCCAATATTTCCCTTCACTAGTGTCATATTCATTGTTGAAATAAGGAGTGAAGGCCTTAGAGTCCTGGTTGTCAATGTCGTCTAATACTTCAGATGGATTGGACTGAAGAGGTTCAGATGGTGGGTCTTGTATGTCATGGGGAGTGGTAATGGGACTTTGAATATTTGGTGCCTATTCAATTTTAAATGTTTTCCAAAATCTTTGTTTAGAGGTCAGTTCCCCTGGTTCGACAAACAAATCATCAAGGCAACAGTCACTTAAGGATCATTTTGAGCCAAATTCCCACTCGTGGGAATTAGTTTCAGTGATGGTTTCCTTAGTGGTCTCGACACTTTTCGAAGCATGTACTCACTCACTCTAAAGTCCAATGGTATGTCGATCATCATTGTCGGGTGATCCAAACCCTAATCCAAGATACCTTGGAATTTGGAAAGGTTTTATGGGTTCTCTTTGGCTAGTTTTATTTCTTCCTAGGCCACTAGTACCATCATAGCCTTTAGCCTTCATTATGTCATAACCTTTGCCATATTTTTGAACTAGTAATGGAGGTAGTGTGACAATATCCTTATAGATCCATCCTGTTATGTCAGCAAGGTCTTCATTACTCATGTCTCCCCACTTGATAAAAACTATTTTCTGTGGAACTTTGAAAATTTCCTTGGGTTCAATTCTGAAACATGGCCGACCATAGACCTTTGGAGACTTGGGTATTGTTGTTATGCTATATGTTGTATGTAATTTGAACTCTCCGCAGCCGAGGTCCTAGATTTTGACAGTGGATTCAGCCTTAGGGTTTGTTGGAGGTGATGGTGTGGTGGAAGACGTGGATGGAGCGGATGTGGAAAATGATGTGAGTGTGGATGGGTCAATGTATTTGGATGATGAGGAGCCAAGTGCTTCTCAGTTAATTGGCACTCAGTTTTCAGAAATACCCCTTAGGTTGGTACAATATTGGAAGGGATTGGGGTCTTTGTATATGGTTATTTCCGTGTCATCAAATGGAAACTTTAGGCATTGGTGATATGTGGACGGAACAGATTTTAAGGCATGAATCCATGGACGGCCAAGCAAGATGTTATATGGTAGTTCCAAATCCAGGACCTGGCAGGTTGTGTCCACAATTATTGGTCCCACTCTGAAAGGGAGAGAGATAACGCCATGTGAAGAGCATTCTTTATCGTCATATGCTTTGATCACTATACTCTTTGTCGGGTATACGCATGCATCAGAGAATCCTAGAGCCTTAACCAGTTTGAGGGAGCATATGTTCAATCCTTCTCTGCCATCTACTAAAACCCATCTAACTTTGTGCTTGTGGACAAAAGTTTCTATGTACAATGCATCATTGTGGTTGGTTTTAGGTGATGAATAGTCTTGATCCGAGAAAGTGATGTGGTGAGGCATAGTAAGGTATCCCACCATGGTTTCAAATTGATTGACATCAACGTCCTTTGGGACCAACGACTCTAGCAGGGTTTTATCTAGTATATCTTTGTGTGCGAGAGATATACGAAGAAACTCAAGTATAGAGAGTTGTGCAGGAGTCTTTCCTAGTTGGTCGATAAGGTACTTGCAAAATGCATTATCATTCCACTATGCTCGTTTGAATTGTATTGGGTCATATGGTTTTAGTTCTTGAAGTATGATGACCCCATTCTGGAGACATTTCTTAAGGAATTCTTCAATGGGTTCACCCAAAGAAGTGTATGTGCGACCCCTAGGAAATTGTCTTGTTTGACGGTATTGTCCCTGATTATTTTGACCGTTCTGATTGTTTGAAGGGACATTAGTAGGGGGTGTCAATATCATTGTTGGTTTGTGTTGTTGTTGAACCCCTTTTAGGGCCAGTACATGACCTATAATGTTTGCAGTCTTGGTGTCAACAACACCGTCATTTGTAACGTGCTTATTTTTGACCCAATATTTATTCTTGTCAGTGGTTGGAATGGCATTTGTGTTTTTGGGACCATATCTTAGTTCTCCCTTTGTGATAAGGGATTTCTTAATCTGGACCCCCTTTTCAACTAAGTCTGCGAAGTTTGTGTAGCAATGTACTTGCAATGCATATTTTAGGGGCCCCAGAAGTGTTTGGAAAAACATGTGGACTTTCTCCCTTTCAAGGATGTTAATGTGACACTGAATAGCAAGGCTTCTCCATTTTTGAAAGAATGGGATAAATGTCTCACCTGCATCCTCTTGCGTGAGAGTGCACAAGCTAGTGATAGAGGTATCCATGTTGATTTTGTACGCATAATTTTTTATGAATTTTTGTTTAAGCTCATCCCATGTCTGGATATCCTTTTGAGTGGAAAACCATTCAAGGGCAGGACCCACCAGACATTAGGTCAGTCCTTTTAGTCGATGAGTCCCCATCAGTCAACATCAGTCAACTAAGATTTTTCCCTAATTAGGGATTCTCAGATTTAATCTGGACTTTTGATTTTAGGTCTTAGTCAGAAGTCAATCTCACCCGTCCATTCAAAATGGAATTTTCTATAAATTTCCATTTTCCTCTCATTTTTCAATTACATGGACATATTACACAGACACATTATACACTCTTGCACATGCACACTTAGGCTTTTCATAGCAATTGTTAGCATATTTCATTGAGTTTTGACATCTTTAGGCGTAGACATTCTTATTCATTTAGGCATAGGCATTAGACTTTGATCAAATCCTTCAAAGCTTGGTGTAGGACTTCGTCAGCGATTGCTCGCACATTCTATCTGAGGGCAACACGTCAGCCAACAAGGTAGAAGGTACTATGGAGGTAATCATGGAAAATTTGATTTACAGGTATAACTGTTTTATTGTTTAATTTCCTTTGTACTTGATAGGTCTTTGGGTTTCTTTTTCTTTATTGATTTTCCTAACTCATAATCTTAAACCTAAAAGAAATCCTCAGTTACACACATCATTCATTTGGGCATATGCATATAGTGAAAAAGTGCATTGTTGTTGTTGCAAATGGACACCAAACTTTAAATTTTCTAGATTTCAATGAATTTTTGCATTTTACAAAATCTAAAAATTACTTTTTCAATTATAATTATTGATTGAACATTTTGAAAATTTCTTGCATACTTGCATTTTACATTTCAAAATCATAAAGTTGCAAAATTTAGGAGATTTATTTACCGTCAAATATGCACAGTCACAGAGTAGGACACCTAAACATTGTAGATCACATCCAAATTTTTATTTTTTTAAAATAACCTTGCTATTCTAGGGCATCCTTCCACCCTAGACCAACAAAGTTCAACTAATATTTTGGTTATAGATGTATTTTTGTGTCTTCTATACGACTTTTCTCTTTGATTTTTCACTTTGTGTAGTTTGTTGTGACTATCCTAAACCTATCCTAGATAGTAGGGTTAATCAAGCATACTGAAACTCATATGAGCTTCATAACCTAGTTTCCTATTGCTAATACCTCTATAAGATGAAGTTGTAGAATTATGATGAGGGCGTAGCCGGAGACACAGAAAATAACCCACAAACAAGAGAATAATTTTATTATTCAGAAAATGGAGCTTCTTACATGCAGAGGATCTCAAATCCCCAAGTTCTACAACACATGCAAGCTACAAAAAGCTACAGAATAACCCTTTCGCAATATGCGAGCTTGTGCCTGAGACATAGAAAATAACCCACAAACAAGAGAATAATTTTATTATTCAAAAAATGGAGCTTCTTACATGTAGAGGATCTCAAATCTCCAAGTTCTACAACACATGCAAGCTACATAAAGCTACAGAATAACCCTTTCACAATATACGAGCTTGTCCCCAAAAGTTGCCCAAAAAGATGAAAAACCTGTTAAAAAATAGAGCTCCTCTTTAGTTTGGAGCCAAAACAACATTAAAATTTGAGTTTAGGTGGTTTGGCACCGAAAATTACAACTTGAAGTTCAAATTTCAAAAGAACATTTGCAATTATATCTTCTAGAAAGTGCACCAAATTCCCGGGGCCATAACTTTTGATTCGGGGCTCCAATTCGCTAACCGTTTGAACCGTTGGAAAGGTCTCGAAGTCAAGAACGTGCTTGAAATATGCTACGCTGATTTCAGCAAGTTTTGGGCCCATTACGGGAGCTATAAGTGCCTCAAATCCAACTTGGAAGATTTTTAGGTGCAAATCTAGGAAACTAAAACTGCAATATCTTTCAACCCAGCAATAGAAAATAAAAACTATAAATTGAGAATTTCATTATGACGAAAAGGGTATCCATAAATGTAAAAACATTTGAAAACCAGGAAACTTGAAATTTAACTATTTTTGGGTGATGCAAGATTGCCCTTACACCACTGGATGCTCCTGCATCAGACACCCAGGGTAATTTGAGAAGTGAACCCGTCATGTCTTAGATGGTTCAGGAAAACCCAACCGATCAACCGCTACCTTAGATAGCCAGGATAAATCTTTCACAGGCCTTCCTCTCCATTTCACCAAATATTCTTCATACTACCTGTTTCCAGTACTCCTTCCCACACGACTATCCAAGATTTCCTCAGTCTCCTCCTTTTCTGAAGTAGATGCTAGAATCCCACACTGTTCCATCGTTGGTACTTCCTCTGTGCCACCTTCATGATACTCTGTCAAATCTAAAATGTTGAACATAAGGGAAATGTTGAATCCATCCGGTAACTCTACCTCATATGCATTCCCTGAATCATGCTTCTTCAAAATTTTACAGGGACCGAACTTCTTCATCTTCAATTTGTTATATGTTTCCACTGGAAACATTTCTTTCCTCAAGTGGACCATCACTTCAACACCAATATGAAACTCCTTATACCTCTGCTTCTGATCTGTCTTAGCCTTATACTGCATATTCATCTTGTTAATATGTTGTCTTACCTTCTCATGTATGTCCTTGATGTGTTCTGCAAAATCTTCAGCTTGAACACTTATTTTCTTCTCTTGGTCCATCTTCCTCAATTCTGGAGCTATTCTGGGGCTATCTCCATACACAATCTTGAATGGTGATTTACCAGTGCTTCTGTAGACAAAATTGTTGTAAGAGAATTCTGCCTGGGGTAAGATCAAGTCCCATCCCTTGGGTTTATCTCCTACCAAACATCTCAGTAGGTTACCCAGACTCCTGTTAACAACCTCTGTTTTCCCATTTGTTTGTGGATGGTGTGCAGAACTAAACTTCAGCTCTGTCTTCAGCTTCTTCCACAAGGTCCTCCAAAAGTACCCCACAAATTTGATGTCACGATCTGAAACAATACTCTTTGGTAGACCATGTAGCCTCACCACCTCTTTGAAGAACAAGTCAGCAATGTGGACTGCATCATGGGTCTTCTGACATGAAATGAAATGTTCCATCTTCAAAAACCTATCAACCACCACAAAGACTAAATCATTCCCTTGTTGTGTCTTTGGCAAACCAAGAACAAAGTCCATACTTATATCCTCCCATGGCCTCTCTGGTACAAGTAAGGGCTGATATAAGCCTGTATTTTGGCTCACTCCTTTAGCCATCTGACATACCTTGCAACTTTGTACAAACTTCTTCACATCCTGTGACAATTGAGGCCAATAATAATGCTCACCGATAATGGAAATGGTCTTATCTCAACAAAATGTCTTGCCATTCCTCCACTATGCTTCTCCTTTATTAGGTTATCCCTCATGGAACTCCTCGGGATACACAATTGACTTCCCTTAAATAACATGCCATCCTGGATTCACGAAATCTAGCCACCTTGTCTTGTCCACTGTAACAGGTTCCTTGCAAGCTTTCCAAGCCTCTGCAAAATCAGGATCTTCTGCATACAGTGTCTTGAGTTCATTGAACCCAACCACTTCAATCTGCATCTTTGTCATCAATGTATACCTCCTACTTAAGGCATCTGCAACCCTATTTGACTTCCCACTCCTATGTTTCAAAACAAAGGTATAACTCTACAAAAACTCTACCCATTTCATATGCCTTTGATGTAATTTTCCCTAACTACTTTAGAGTGCTGCAAATACGATGATCGATTATATAGAAAAAAATTCCTTGACAACAAATAATGTCTCCATTTCTTTAATGCTGAACTATTGCATAAAATTCTTGATCATATCTGAAATACTTTCTCTTGGCATCATTTAACTTTTCACTGAAATAGGCAATGGGCTTACCTTCTTGGCTCAATACTGCTCAATGGCACAACCACTAGCATCACAATCCACCTGAAACACCTTGTTGAAATCGGGAGGGCTAGAATAGGTTGCTCTGTCACCTTTTGCTTCAACAGTTCAAAACTTTTTGCTGCTCCAGTGCTCCACTTGAATTTTTTTCTATCCCATCTCATTGTTTCAGTCAGGGGTCCACAAATACTATTGAAGTTTCTAATGAACTTTCAATAAAAACTAGCCAAACCATGGAAAGATCTCACCTTGGTGGTAGTTCTTGGGGTAGACCATTCTAGAATAGCCTTCACCTTCTCTGGGTCCATCTTGAGACCTTACTGTGAGACAACAAACCCCAAATTTTTAACTCCCTCTTCACAAAGCATTGCTTCTTCAAATTAATCAATGGTTTTCTCTACTCACTTAACTACTCCAAAGGCTCTTGGTCTTAAATGAGGATGCTTTCATCCAATGTCTTACTGAAAATCAAAATATCATCTAAATACACAATAGCAAAACTTCCCAGAAATTCTTTTAGTACCTCGTTCATGAGCCGCATGAATGTGCTCGGTGCATTGGTTAGCCCAAAAGGCATGACTAACCACTCGTACAGGCCCTCTTTGGTCTTGAAGGCAGTCTTCCATTCATCTCCCTCTCGAATCCAGATCTGGTGATATCCACTCTTAAGATCAATCTTTGTGAAGTATTGAGCCCCACTCAAACAATCCATCAGGTCATCCATCCTTGGTAGAGGAAATCTGTACTTGATTATTATCTTGTTTATGGCTCAGGAATCTGTACACATCTTCCACTTCCCATCCTTCTTTGGTACTAATACTTTGCGGGTACTACACATGGACTCAAACTCTCCCATATCAAACCCTTTCTCAACAACTCTTAGACTTATGCATTTCAACTCCTCATTTTCTACTGGAGTCGTTCTATGAGCTGCCTTATTTGAAAAACTAGCTCCAGGAATCAAATCAATCTGAAGACTAATCTTCCTTATTGGTGGTAAACCCTTGGGTACATTATCAGAAACAATATCCTGAAACTCATCCAACATCCCAAAAACTTCTTCTGGAACCTTCTCACTATCCTTCTTACTCACTCTAGGAATCAATGCATAACACACACGCTCATGCTTCATACCTTCTAAAAATTTCTTCCATCTACATAAAAAATTCTAGCACTACTGCATACCTTTTCTTCGGTCTCCTTCGGGGGTTTCAACTTGTGACGAACCCCATCCTTTGTCAAGGAATAAGTGTTTGCATGGCCATCATCTACAGCTCGCGTATCAAACTGCCACGACCTCCCCAACAACATGTGACATGCATCCATGGGGATGATATCACAGAGTACCTCATCATGGTAGCTCCAGATCTTGAACTTTACTAGGCACTGCTCATTGACCAAAACTTTGTGGTCTTTCTGCAACCAGGCAATCTGATACAAATGCGGGTGCCTTTCCCTCTTTAGCTTCAACTTTGTGACCATCTCCTCTGACACCAGATTATCAGTGCTCCCACTGTCAATAATGACATCACAACATTTTCCTTCACACTTGCACTTTGTGCAAAATAGATTCTTCCTCTATTCTGGTTTCGTTTCCTCAATCACCAGGGCTCTCCTAATCACTAGGGCTTCTCCCCTTTTAGCATCATCTAAAAGCTCAGATTGGGCCTCATCATCTACATGTACA
>VDFB02373365.1:214090631-214491810 GCA_007258455.2 Sequoia sempervirens
GCCCACGCATGGGGATGGAGGGGTGGAGTAGCCGATCCCAGGACTACAGCAGACTATGACCTATGGTGGCAGGCACATAGACTAGTTCCATTGACAAATCCTAATGGGCCAGCACCTGTGGACAGGTGGTCAGTGATACCTCACGTTCTGAGAGCCAGACGGGGAGGCAGAGGCGGTGATAGGGGCAGAGGCCAAGGGAGGGATGGAGGCAAGGATGGAGGCAGGGGTAGAGGTAGGGGTGGGGATGGAGGTAGAGGTGGAGATGATGGCAGAGACGACCAGAGGCGATGGCAAGATGGTCAGAGATAGGGCCAAAGGGTGCGCCCACATGTGGCAAGGGTGGCATTGGATGCTATCCTCGAGGTTGGCGAGGAGGGGGAGAGAGAGGAGCAACCCAGACAGGAGGGAGAGGGTGAGGAGAGATAAGAGGAGGAGGTGGAGTTGGAGAGACAGGAGGAGGAGGAAAATGTGGAGAGACAGGAGGAGGACATGGCTGAGGAGGAGAGACATGAGGAGTATGTGGCAGAGGAGGAGAGACATGAGGAGGATGTGGCAGAGGAGGAGGTCAGATAGGAGGAGGAGGAGGATGATAATGAGGATGATGCCATGGATGAGGCAAAGAGATTACTCTGATGGCAGATGGTGGAGGGAGAGGAGGAGATACCGTCCTCCTCAGGATTTCCCCAGGATGCCATGATAGACTAGAGGGTGGCCGATTTACAACGGAGACTAGATGAGAAGCATGGCCCAGGTCAGATCATTGCAATCAGAGCTAGAGGTAGCTCAAGTAGAGCGGGATCAAGCAGTGATCCACCAACAAGACTCAGCTTAGTGGTGTACATAGTTTGAGGCACTATGCACAGGGCCTTCCGGGGATATGGCTCGTGAGCTAGACAGGGTGAGCACGAGGCTGGGTTAGTATAGGACCTTATATGAGTAGGCAGTGCCACCTGAGCCACGAGATCCTACCTTGTCACGGTCATAGACGAGGATAGGCAGTGGCCACAGATCAGGTAGTGCCAGTGGAAGCATGAGTCATACGAGTGTCAGAGGGTCTACCTCGACAGGGCACACATCAGGGCACGGGTCACACCATTCATGTAGGCACACCTCAAATCACCATTCGAGCCATAGTCATGGGTCGACTAGTTCAGTGTAGAGGTCCATACAGAGACAGCCACCAGTGGTTGATCCATCTACTTCTCAAAGTCAAGCAACAGTAACGTCACAGGTGATGCCAGCATTGTCAGTTCTAGTGGTTACACAGGTAGAGGTTGTGACAGGTTCGCCTATCATTTCAGTGCCAGTCTCAGAGTTGCAACCACCACATTCTTCACCACGAGGGATAGATGAGAGTCTACCCTAGGGGCATTTTTGTTATTATGACACACTATGTATATATTATTGAGCCTACGAGCTCTATTTTTGGGATATCTCTTGACTTTATTCTGTGACATTGTATATTTTTGAGATGATATTATATGATGATGCAATTTTGATGCGGCCTACATTTGTGTGATGTTCTTTGATTTAATGCATTATGATATATGTGATGTATGATGTTGATTTATGATGTATCATGTATGTCCTATGATGCTTATTTATGAATTTGATGCCATGATGATGCAGTGCTTACTTATATGAGGTGATGATGATAATAATGTGCATAATGTATTTAGTAAATGGATGGAATGTTGATGATTATGTTAATGCAATGTTTGTGATTATGTATATGATTTAATGCTATGGATGATGTATTTATGGACCTAATGCAATGTTTATATGATCATGTATGCACTTATGTTTTTGGATGTCACAGGATATCATCATGAGATGGACGAGAGAAGATGACCAGACCAAAGGTGATGCATGTTAATTCCTAGACTTTGATCAAATCCTTCAAAGCTTTACCATAGGACTTTAATATTTATTGCTTTTAATCATCATTGGGCAGAGTGTTGTAATGGCCAACAAACACCATGATATGGCATAAATCAAGGTGTGCAAGGTCGTACCATCACGTAAGACAAGTAGTCGCAGACAAGGATGATCATGACTCATACTAAGAGCATGATTGCCCCGGTCTTTTTGTTATAATCAACCACAAGTAGAAAAAGACAAAGACAATTCATGAAACATCGTTGCTTCTCTAAATCTTGTTTCCAGGACATCCTTGAGAAACTAGCAGCATGATTTTCAAAATACAAAAATAGAGCCCTTACCATGATATGTCACTATTTTTCTAAATCCTAGAATTAGTACCTTGTTGAGAAACTAGAAATCATGCGTGCCAATCATCATGATACATCAATGCTTCTCTAAATCATGTTATTGGGATCTCGCTGAAAAACTAATAATATGATAAAATCCAAAAATACAAGCGTCAACTGTTTTCCAAGTGCTTCTAGATATCCATTGTTCTGATGTCAAGATTTTAGGTTTGATGATGATGAGATGCCAGAGTGTCAAAGCTTTGATGATGCTAAGATGACAAATGTCGAAAATTGCCGAATTTAGGAAGGACATATCCTGAATAATGTTAATGTCAAGAGGATTGATCCCTAAATGTCAAAAAGGATCCCTCAAAATGCCATGTGATGGTGATGTTGGCGATGCCTAGGAAGGACACATCCTATGGCATAAATGGTAGGGTCCATTCTTCAGAAGGAAACATCTGAATAATATTGGTGTCATGAGGAGTGATCCTTAGGTGTCAGGAAGATTCCTCGAAAATGTCGAATGATAGTAACAATACCTAGGAAGGACACATCCTAAGGCATGAATGACAGAGGTTACCTTGCAGAAGGACACATTTGAAGGTTTCCCAAGAGCTGATAGTTTGATAGGTTATGATAATTTGACTTGCTTTGACCGAGTTTGACTATATGGCGATATTGTCATGATGATATGATTGACCTGTTGATGAGATTGTCATATTGAAATAACTAATTGCCATGATTGTTTTGTAGGAGTTTACCCCTTTGGGAGTGATTTGCTTTGTCTTGAAGATATTTTGACGTGTGTGCCAATGTAGTGCCATGAACCTTAATGGACTGACCTAGTGCAGCCTCGGGGGCTCATCGATAGATGGCCTTGCCTACGTCATACACTCAAAGACCTCGTAGTTCGACATAACCAATGACTTTGTATTAATGACCAAATATTGTGCCATGATTTTATTTTGACAAACCTAAATGGACTGACCTAATGTCTCGGGGACTCAAATGTGAGTCTTGCCTATGTAGCAAATGCGTAGAGATAATGTAGTTTGAACTATGACATGGACTGACTGACATGACTGATTTTGACTCTATTTCTAGGATTTTGTCATTGATTTGGATGTTTTTGTGTTTTTCTTAAGGACGTTTTATGATTTTTAGGTCTTTCTTTAGAACATTTTATGATGTTTTTGGTCTTTCTTCAAGACATTTTATGATGTTTTTGGTCTTTCTTCAGGATTTTTTGCCATGTTTTTGTCTTTTTTAAGGATATTTTGCCATGTTTTTGTCTTTTTTAGGACATTTTGCCATGTTTTTCTCCTTTTTTTAGGAATTTTTGCCATGTTTTTGTCCTTTTTCAAGACTTTTTGCCAATTGCCGAAACCATGTGTGACATCCACTACAGTTGCATGATAAAAAATTTTCCCCCAGTCAGGTCCAAGACTTAGCCATTTTTAAAGGACATGGAGGGATGCTGCTGGTGTACCAGATGGACAGTCATCATAACTTGATGTCAACCGTTTATCAATCATGATAGGTAGGGTAGAATGTGGTGGAAATTTGCGTGATAATGACGGAAATACCTTTCATCCTAGGCCAAGGAAAACAAAGTGACAGTAGATGGTAGAGCAATGATTGATTACGCATGGTGCCTATTTGCCAGGTTTTCACCATGGTACTTGTCCAAAGCACCTGTTTGTCAGGTTTTCATTGTTGGACGAATCATTTTTCTCTTTACTATTTTTGTCCTTTTTCTTTCTTTTTTGGTGTTGCCAAGATGCCTGTTTGCTAGGTTCTCATCAAGGTAATGATTTTTTATCATTTTTCACTTTTTTTGTATTTTACAGTTTTCAGCTCAATACCTTGATGTTATGCATAGAACCTTCAGAGATGTAAACTATTGATGGGATATGTCAGTTGTTCACCATCTGGCGTGGCTAGCTAATAAGCTTCAAAACCAAAAGAAGATATGATAATGTAGGGACCCAACCGGTTTGGTTCAAACTTTCTCGACTTTTCTCTGTCAGCTTGGTTCTTGGGATTCTACATGAGAACTAGGTTGCCAATGTCAAATTTCCTGACCATAACCTTCTTATTGTAGCTACGACAAAGAAAATTCTAATATGCTTAAAGATGGTTTAGTGAATTTTTCCTTCTTTCTTCTAGCATTTCTAGCTCGTGCAAGCGTGGTTGTCTATACTCCTCTTCATCAGTTAAACCCTTCAGGGAGACTCGTAACGAAGGAATTTCAACCTCAATGGGCAAGATGGCCTCAACACCAAAGACTAAGGCAAATAGAGTGGCTCCTGTAGGTGCATGAATGCTAGTTCGGTAAGCCCATAGAGTAGGGTTGAGTTGTATATGTCAGTCACGACCAGCATCATTGATAGTGTTTTTGAGGATTTTGACAATGGTTTTATTTGACACCTTAGCTTGACCATTTCCTTGTGGGTAGTACAAAGATAAAAAATGGCGTTGGATGTGAAATTGCTCACATAACTCACGAATGTCCTGGTTTTTAAACGGACTTCTGTTGTCAGTGATGATGGATTGCAGAAGGCCATACCGGAAAATGATGTAGTTAAGAATGAACTTGGATATTTGCTTGCCAGTTATGTATGTCAAAGGGATGGCTTTGATCCACTTCGTAAAATACTCAGTGGTGGTGATGATAAATTTGTGGCCGTTGGATGAGGTTGGATGAATCTTACCCACAAGGTCGAGTCCCCATTTAGCGAAGGGCCAAGGGGAAGTGATCGATCAAAGTTCTTGTGCTAAAGCATGGATCAAGTCACTGTGAATCTGACATTTGTGACAAGTCCTGACATATTCTATTGCATCCTTTTCAATGGTCGGCCAATAATACCTATCTCGTTACTTTCTTAGCTAGAGTAGGACCACTCAAATGAGACCCGCATATACCATCATGCACTTTGTGTAAGGTCATACATGCTTCGTTGGTGTCGAGACATCTAAGGAGGGTGTCGTCAAAGCTATGGCAGTAAAGGGTGTCACTGACAATGGCATACCTTGCAGATTTTTGGATAAAGGACTTCCTTTGGTTATTGGATAGGTTCGGTGGAAGGGTTTGAGATTTTAGGTAGTCATAAATATCCTGATACCAGGGAGAGTTGGGACCAACAAGTTCACAACTCATCTCTGACTCTGGAATGTCATAGGTAGGAACCAACAATTTCTCTATTAGAAATTCCACCTGAGGAAAATTGCTTGGTATGTCATCGAGAGAGCCTATTGTAGCCATAGCATCTGCTGCTTTGTTCTGTGCTCTCGAAACTTGTTCAAAGGTTACCATATGAAAGTATGTGTGGAAACTGTCAACCATCCATTTGTAGGGCATCAACTTCTCATCTTTTGTGTCATAGTCATCATTAATCTGGTTGATGACAAGTTGAGAATCTCCGTAAACATGTAGTGCCCTGATCTTCCATTTTATTGCCATTCTTAGTCTTGTAACTAATGCCTCATATTCTGCCACATTGTTTGTGCATGGGAAGGCAATACGGAAAGACTTAGGAATGGAGTCTCATTGCAGGGTGATGAATAGGATTCCTACCCCTGAGCCATGATTTGTGTGTGATCCGTCAAAGTAGAGTCACCAAGGTGCCTTAGGTTCCGTATGAAATATCGACTCATATGGAAAATCTGCCACTAACGGGTGATCACTCTACAAATGTGCATCTGCCAGCTGATCCGCTATGGCTTGTCCTTTTATAGCCTTTCTTTCGACATACTGAATGTCATATTTGCTCAGAATCATGACCCATTTTTTCAGACGTCCTGTTAATGCTGCTTGACTTAACAAATATTTGAGTGGGTCGATCTTTGCTACTAGTTGTGTCTAATTACTCAACATGTAATGTCTTAGATTTTGTGCTGCAAAGACCACGGCTAGGAAAGCTCATTTAATTAGTGTGTAGTTCAATTCATACCCGACCAATGTTTGACTGATGTAATATATAGCTCTTTCTTTTTCTTCTTGGTCGTTCTGTGCTAGTAATGCCCCCAGTGTTGAACCTGTTGTCAAGATGTATAGGATCAATGGCTTTCCATGAATGGGAGACATGAGGACTGGCATTGATAGTGGGTAATATTTGATTTTTTGAAAGGATTCTTGACATTTATCTATCCACACAAAGGGGATACCCTTGCGCAACAAATATTGGAATGGGTGACACTTGTCTACCAATTGGGCTATGAAACACCGAATAGATTGTACCCTACCTTGTAGAGTTCTGAGTTCACTGATTCCTCTAGGTAGAGGCATGTCTATGATGGCTTTGACCTTTGTTGGATCAACCTCAATGCATCTTTGGGAAACTATGTATCCCAAGAGTTTACTTGATGTGACCCCGAAAACACACTTCTTATGATTTAGCCGGGCTTTTTACTCTTCCAGTCTCTTGAAAATTGTGTGTAACACCTTTAGATGATCTTTCCTAGTTATTGATTTGGCCAATAGGTCATCTACATAATCTTCCATTATTTTGTGCATCATGTCATGAAAGATTGTGGTCATGGCTCTTTGATATGTGGCACCTGCATTTTTGAGACCAAATGGCACGACATTCCAACAGTATGTACCCCATAGGAAAGTAAATGTCGTTTTGTGCTAGTCTTCAGGAGCAATGCGAATTTGATTATATCCAAAGAAACCGTCCATGAGGGATAGCATCTCATATCCTACTGTGAGGTCAACTATGATATCAATGTTTGGCAAAGGAAAGTCATCCTTTGGACATGCTTTATTTAGGTCTCAAAAATTTGTATAGACACAGATCAGCCCATTTGGCTTTGTTACTGGCACCAAGTTAGATATCCATTCAGTGTAGTCATTAGACTATATGAATCCAGCATCTAGCAATTTCTTTAACTCAACTTTAACCAATAGAGCAACTTGAGGGTGCATTTTGTGTAACTTTTGCTTGACTGGTTTGGCATTAGGTAGTAGTGGAAGATGGTGCAGAACCAGTTCTGGATCCAATCCTGGCATGTCAGCATAGGACCATGCGAAGTTGATTTTACATTCTGCAAAGAATTTATGAAATTTTGATCTCTCTTCTTCACTCAATGATGCAGCAAAGAGGACCATTTTGGGATCTTCTGTAGTTGATATGTTATCCTCTATTATGTCCTCGATAAGCATAGTTGATTTCTCCTGTTGTATGGGGAGAAAGTCTAGTCCTCCATCTTTGGGTGCCTCAGAGAGGTTTTCGCCCACATAAACGTCCTTTGTTTTTATTATTTTATCGTCAAAAGGTGCCTTTCAGTTTTCACCTAGAGATGTTTCATTTTTTATTTTATTTTTATTTTTAATTTTGCGACTAGAGGACAGAGTAGTCTCGCTGAAGTATGTCATGCAGTTTAAATCAATGGAAAATCCTAACTTATGGTCCCCACTGGGTATTCCCTCATGTAATCCCATAAATTGTGCAATTGCCTCATCATTCTAAAATATGTCCAGGACTCACGAGCCTTGTTGGTCCCAATCGACTAGTTCAAGGTAAACTAAGGAAATGCCATTTCAATGCTGGTGAATTGAGGTGAGGATGCATAAAGCATGTAGAATAATTTAGTGATATTGTAGATGATATTATCATCATCCAACTCCACATCGGACTCTATCCAATATTTCCCTTCACTAGTGTCATATTCGTTGTTGAAATAAGGAGTGAAGGCCTTAGAGTCCTGGTTGTCAATGTCGTCTGATACTTCAGATGGTGGGTCTTGTATGTCATGGGGAGTGGTAATGGGACTTTGACTATTTGGTGCCTATTCAATTTTAAATGTTTTCCAAAATTTTTGTTTAGAGGTCAGTTCCCCTGGTTCGACAAACAAATCATCAAGGCAATAGTCACTTAAGGATCATTTTGATCCAAATTCCCACTCGTGGGAATTAGTTTCGGTGAGGGTTTCCTTAGTGGTCTCGACACTTTTCGAAGCATGTACTCACTCACTCAAAAGTCCAATGGTATGTCGATCATCATTGTCAGGTGATCCAAACCCTAATCCAAGATACCTTGGAATTTGGAAAGGTTTTATGGGTTCTCTTTGGCCAGTTTTATTTCTTCCTAGGCCACTAATACCATCGTAGCCTTTAGCCTTCATTATGTCATAACCTTTGCCATATTTTTGAACTGGTAATGGAGGTAGTGTGACAATATCCTTATAGATCCATCTTGTTATGTCAGCAAGGTCTTCATTACTCATGTCTCCCCACTTGATTAAAACTGTTTTCTGTGGAACTTTGAAAATTTCCTTGGGTTCAATTCTGAAACATGGCTGACCATAGACCTTTGGAGACTTAGGTATTGTTGTTATGCTATATGTTGTATGTAATTTGAACTCTCTGTAGCCGAGGTCCTAGATTTTGGCAGTGGATTCAGCCTTAGGGTTTGTCGGAGGTGATGGTGTGGTGGAAGATGTGGATGGAGCGGATGTGGAAAATGATGTGAGTGTGGATGGGTCAATGTATTTGGATGATGAGGAGCCAAGTGCTTCTCAGTTAATAGGCACTCAGTTTTCAGAAATACCCCTTAGGTTGGTACAATATTGGAAGGGATTGGGGTCTCTGTATATGGTTATTTTCGTGTCGTCAAATGGAAACTTTAGGCATTGGTGATATGTGGACAGAACAGATTTTAAGGCATGAATCCATGGACGGCCAAGCAAGATGTTATATGGTAGTTCCAAATCCAGGACCTGGCAGGTTGTGTCCACAATGATTGGTCCCATTCTGAAAGGGAGAGAGATAACGCCATGTGAAGAGCATTCTTTGTCGTCATATGCTTTGATCACTATACTCTTTGTCGGGTATACGCATGCATCAGAGAATCCTAGAGCCTTAACCAGTTTGAGGGAGCATATGTTCAATCCTTCTCTGCCATCTACTAAAACCCATCTAACTTTGTGCTTGTGGACAAAAGTTTCTATGTACAATGCATCATTGTGGTTGGTTTTAGGTGATGAATAGTCTTGATCTGAGAAAGTGATGTGGTGAGGCATAGTAAGGTATCCCACCATGGTTTCAAATTGATTGACATCAACGTCCTTTGGGACCAACGACTCTAGCAAGGTTTTATCTAGTATATCTTTGTGTGCGAGAGATATACGAAGCAACTCAAGTATAGAGAGTTGTGCGTGAGTCTTTCCTAGTTGGTCGATAAGGTTGAACTGACTTTTGGGTTGCTACTGCTTTGTGGTCGGGACAGGTTTTGACTATTTAGTAGATGGGCCAGGTATGGTGATTTTGGGTTGTCTAGTGGGAGGGGGACCAGCTATAGTGACCTTGCCACTTCGAGTAGTAGCATTACATTCGGGTGCTCTCTTGACCATAATGGTATTGATGTATTTGTCGTCAGTTCAGACATTATTTATAATTGGTCCACCAGAATAGTCGTACTTGGATTGGGTGAAGTTAGCTTGATTATTGTTCATCTGTGGACCTAAAGTGGAAGCCTTATGAGAACCATGGTCTTGCAGTGGATTCTTATGGATAGTATGATCTAAATTGGAGGAAAATTGTGATCCACCTACTTCAATGACATGACTTTCAATAAGATCTTGTATTAGGTTTTTCAATTGTCGACAGTTAGAGGTTGTATGTCCTTTTGCTCGATGGTACTCACAAAATGCATTATCATTCCACCATGCTAGTTTGAATTGTCTTGGGTCATATGGTTTTGTTTCTTGAAGTATGATGACCCCATTCTGGAGACATTTCTTAAGGAATTCTTCAATGGGTTCACCCAAAGAAGTGTATGTGCGACCCCTAGGAAATTGTCTTGTCTGACGGTATTGTCCCTGATTATTTTGACCGTTCTGATTGTTTGAAGGGACATTAGTAGGGGGTGTCAATATCATTGTTGGTTTGTGTTGTTGTTGAACCCCTTTTAGGGCTAGTACAGGACCTATAATGTTTGCAGTCTTGGTGTCAACAACACCGTCATTTGTAACGTGCTTATTTTTGACCCAATATTTATTCTTGTCAGTGGTTGGATTGGCATTTGTGTTTTTGGGACCATATCTTAGTTCTCCCTTTGCGATAAGGGATTTCTTAATCTGGACCCCCTTTTCAACTAAGTCTGCGAAGTTTGTGTAGCAATGTACTTGCAATGCATATTTTAGGGGCCCCAGAAGTGTTTGGAAAAACATCTCGACTTTCTCCCTTTCAAGGACGTCAATGTGACACTAACTAGCAAGGCTTCTCCATTTTTGAAAGAATGGGATAAATGTCTCACCCGCATCCTCTTGCGTGAGAGTGCACAAGCTAGTGATAGAGGTATCCATGTTGATATTGTACGCGTAATTTTTTATGAATTTTTGTTTAAGCCCATCCCATGTCTGGATATCCTTTTGAGTGGAAAACCATTCAAGGGTAGGACCCGCCAGACATTAGGTTAGTCTTTTTAGTCGATGAGTCCCCATCAGTCAACATCAGTCAACTAATATTTTTCCCTAATTAGGGATTCTTAGATTTAATCTGGACTTTTGATTTTAGGTCTTAGTCAGAAGTCAATCTCACCCGTCCATTCAAAATGGAATTTTCTATAAATTTCCATTTTCCTCTCATTTTTCAATTACATGGACATATTACACAGACACATTATACACTCGTGCACATGCACACTTAGGCTTTTCATAGCAATTGTTAGCATATTTCATTGAGTTTTGACATCTTTAGGCATAGACATTCTTATTCATTTAGGCATAGGCATTAGACTTTGATCAAATCCTTCAAAGCTTGGTGTAGGACTTCGTCAGCGATTGCTCGCACATTCTATCTGAGGGCAACACGTCAGCCAACAAGGTAGAAGGTACTATGGAGGTAATCATGGAAAATTTGATTTACAGGTATATCTGTTTTATTGTTTAATTTCCTTTGTACTTGATAGGTCTTTGGGTTTCTTTTTCTTTATTGATTTTCCTAACTCATAATATTAAACCTAAAAGAAATCCTCAGTTACACACATCATTCATTTGGGCATATGCATATAGTGAAAAAGTGCATTGTTGTTGTTGCAAATGGACACCAAGCTTTAAATTTTCTAGATTTCAATGAATTTTTGCATTTTGCAAAATCTAAAAATTACTTTTTCAATTATAATTATTGATTGAACATTTTGAAAATTTCTTGCATACTTGCATTTTACATCTCAAAATCATAAAGTTGCAAAATTTAGGAGATTTATTTACTGTCAAATATGCACAGTCACAGAGTAGGACACCTAAACATTGTAGATCACATCTAAATTTTGATTTTTGTAAAATAACCTTGCTATTCTAGGGCATCCTTCCACCCTAGACCAACAAAGTTCAACTAATATTTGGGTTATAGATGTATTTTTGTGTCTTCTATACAACTTTTCTCTTTGATTTTTCACTTTGTGTAGTTTGTTGTGACTGTCCTAAACCTATCCTAGATAGTAGGGTTAATCAAGCATACTGAAACACATATGAGCTTCATGACCTAGTTTCCTATTGCTAATACCTCTATAAGATGAAGTTGTAGAATTATGATGAGGGCGCAGCCGAAGACACATAAGATAACCCACAAACAAGAGAATAATTTTATTATTCAGAAAATGGAGCTTCTTACATGTAGAGGATCTCAAATCCCCAAGTTCTACAACACATGCAAGCTACAGAAAGCTACAGAATAACCCTTTCGCAATATGCAAGCTTGTGCCTGAGACATAGAAAATAACCCACAAACAAGAGAATAATTTTATTATTCAGAAAATGGAGCTTCTTACATGTAGAGGATCTCAAATCCCCAAGTTCTACAACACACGCAAGCTACAGAAAGCTACAGAATAACCCTTTCAAAATATGTGAGCTTGTCCCCAAAAGTTGCCCAAAAATATGAAAAACCTATTAAAAAATAGAGCTCCTCCTTAGTTTGGAGCCAAAACAACATTAAAATTTGAGTTTAGGTGGTTTGGCGCCAAAAATTACAACTTGAAGTTCAAATTTCAAAAGAACATTTGCAATTATATCTTCTAGAAAGTGCACCAAATTCCTGGGGCCATAACTTTTGATTCGGGGCTCCGATTCGTGAACCGTTTGAACTGTTGGAAAGGTCTCGAAGTCAAGAATGTGCTTGAAATATGCTATGCTGATTTCAGCAAGTTTTGGGCCCATTACGGGAGCTCTAAGTGCCTCAAATCCAACTTGGAAGATTTTTAGGTGCAAATCTGGGAAACTAAAACTGCAATATCTTTCAACCCAGGAATAGAAAATAAAAACCGTAAATTGGGAATTTCATTATGACGAAAAGGGTATCCATAAATATAAAAACATCTAAAAACTAGGAAACTTGAAATTTAACTATTTTTGGGTGATGCAAGATTGCCCTTACACCACTGGATGCTCCTGCATCAGACACCCAGGGTAATTTGAGAAGTGAACAAGTCATGTCTTAGATGGTTGAGGAAAACCCAACCGATCAACCGCTACCTTAGATAGCCAGGATAAATCTTTCACAGGCCTTCCTCTCCATTTCACCAAATATTCTTCATACTGCCTGTTTCTGGTACTCCTTCCCACACGACTATCCAAGATTTCCTCAATCTCCTCCTTTTCTGAAGTAGATGCTAGAATCCCACACTGTTCCATCATTGGTACTTCCTCTGTTCCACCTTCATGATACTCTGTCAAATCTGAAATGTTGAACATAGGGGAAATGTTGAATCCATCTGGCAACTCTACCTCATATGCATTCCCTGAATCATGCTTCTTCAAAATTTTATAGGGACCGAACTTCTTCATCTTCAATTTGTTATATGTTCCCACTTGAAACATTTTTTTCCTCAAGTGGACCATCACTTCATCACCAATCTGAAACTCCTTATACCTCTGCTTCTGATCTGTCTTAGCCTTATACTGCATATTCATCTTGTTAATATGTTCTCTTACCTTCTCATGTATGTCCTTGATGTGTTTTGAAAAATCTTCGGCTTCAACACTTATTTTCTTCTCTTGGTCCATCTTCCTCAATTTTGGAGCTGTTCTGGGGCTACCTCCATACACAATCTTGAATGGTGATCTACCAGTGCTTCTATAGACAAAATTGTTGTAAGAGAATTCTGCCTGGGGTAAGATCAAGTCCCATCCCTTGGGTTTATCTCCTACCAAACATCTCGGTAGGTTACCCAGACTCCTGTTAACAACCTCTGTTTTCCCATCTATTTGTGGATGGTGTGCAGAATTGAACTTCAGCTCTGTCTTCAACTTCTTCCACAAGGTCCTCCAAAAGTACCCCACAAATTTGGTGGCATGATCTGAAACAATACTCTTTGGTAGACCATGTAGCCTCACCACCTCTTTGAAGAACAAGTCAGCAATGTGGACTGCATCATGGGTCTTCTGACATGAAATGAAATGTTCCATCTTCAAAAACCTATCAACCACCACAAAGACTAAATCATTCCCTCGTTGTGTCCTTGGAAAACCAAGAACAAAGTCCATACTTATATCCTCTCATGGCCTCTCTGGTACAGGTAAGGGCTGATATAAGCCTATATTCTGGCTCACTCCTTTAGCCATCTGACATACCTTGCAACTTTGTACAAACTTCTTCACATCCTATGACAACTGAGGCCAATAATAATGCTCACTGATAATGGAAATGGTCTTATCTCAACCAAAATGTCTTGCCATTCCTCCACTATGCTTCTCCTTTATTAGGTTATCCCTCATGGAACTCCTCAAGATACACAATTGACTTCCCTTAAATAACATGCCATCCTGGATTACGAAATCTAGCCACCTTGTCTTGTCCACTGTAACAGGTTCCTTGCAAGCTTTCCAAGCCTCTGCAAAATCAGGATCTTCTGCATACAGTGTCTTGAGTTCATTGAACCCAACCACTTCAATCTGCATCTTTGTCATCAATGTATACCTCCTACTTAAGGCATCTGCAACCCTATTTGACTTCCCACTCCTATGTTTCAAAACAAAGGTATAACTCTACAAAAATTCTACCCATTTCATATGCCTTTGATGTAATTTTCCCTAACTACTTAGGTACTGCAAGGCTTGATGATCAGTATATAGAACAAATTCCTTCGGCAACAAATAATGTCTCCATTTCTTTAATGCTTGAACTATTGCATAAAATTCTTGATCATATACAGAATACTTTCTCTTGGCATCATTTAACTTTTCACTGAAATAGGCAATGGGCTTACCTTCTTGGTTCAATACTGCTCCAATGGCACAACCACTAGCATCACAATCCACAGAAACACCTTGTTGAAATGAGGGCTAGGAATAGGTTGCTCTATCACCTTCCGCTTCAATAGTTCAAATTTTTTGCCGCTCCAGTGCTCCACTTGAATTCTTTTCTATCTCCCTCATTGTTTCACCGGTCCACAAATACTACTGAAGTTTCTAATAAAATTTTTATAAAAACTAGCCAAACCATGGAAAGATCTCACCTTGGTAGCAGTTCTTGGGGTAGGCCATTCCAGAATAGCCTTCACCTTCTCTGGGTCCATCTTGAGACCTTCTGCTGAGACAACAAACCCAAGTACACTAACTTCCTCTTCACAAAACTGCACTTCTTCAGATTAATCAATAGTTTCTCTTCTCTTAACTTCTCAAAGGCTCTTGAATATGCATCAGATGCTCATCCAACGTCTTACTGAAAATCAAAATATCATCTAAATACACAATAACAAAACTTCCTATAAATTCTTTTAGTACCTCATTCATGAGCCGCATGAATGTGCTCGGTGCATTGGTTAGCCCAAAAGGCATAACTAACCACTCGTACAGGCCCTCTTTGGTCTTGAAGCAGTCTTCCATTCATCTCCCTCTCGAATCGGATCTGGTGATATCCACTCTTTTAGATCAATCTTTGAATCTGAAGCCCACTCAAATAGTCCATTAGGTCATCCATCCTTGGTAGGGGAAATTTGTACTTGATTGTTATCTTGTTTATGGCTCGAGGGAATCTATATACATCCTATGAGCTGCCTTATTTGAAATGGCTGGGAATCAAGTCAATCTGATGACTGATCTTCCTTATTGGTGGTAAACCCTCAGGTACATTATCAGAAACAATATCCTGAAACTCATCCAACATCCCTAGAAACTTCTTCCGGAACCTTCTCACTATCCTTCTTACTCACTCTAGGAATCAATGCATAACCACACGCTCATGCTTCATACCTTCTAAAAAATTTCTTCCATCTACATAACAAATTCTAGCACTACTGCATACCTTTTCTTCAGTATCCTTCAAGGGTTTCAACTTGTGACAAACCCCATCCTTTGTCAAAGAATAAGTGTTTGCATGGCCATCATGTATAGCTCACCTATCGAACTACCACAGCCTCCCCAACAACATGTGACATGCATCCATGGGGATGACATCACAGAGTACCTCATCATGGTAGCTCCCGATCTTGAACTTTACTAGGCACTGCTCATTGACCAAAACTTTATGGTCTTTCTGCAACCAGGTAATTCGATATAGATGCGGGTGCCATTCCCTCTTTAGCTTCAACTTTGTGACCATCTCCTCTAACACCAGATTATTAGTGCTCCCACCGTCAATAATGACATCACAACATTTTCCTTCACACTTGTACCTTGTACAAAATAGATTCTTCCTCTATTCTGGTTCCTTTTCTTCAGTCACTAGGGTTTCTCCCCTTTCAACATCATTTGAATGTTCAGATTGGGCCTCCTCATCTACATGTGCAACCCTTCCATGACCTTCTGGCCTTTTTTTTCCATTCCTTGGTGTTGTGGACATTCATAGGCTCGATGCCCTTCTTCACCACACTGGAAACACGTTCCTCTGAAACTGCCTCTTCCAGATCCTTGTCCATATCTCCCTCATCCTCTACCTCTTTGATCACCATTGTTTTGATCATGAGGGCGGTAGAAGTTGTCATTCTTTTGGCTTCAGATGGTACCCACATCTTCACTTTTCTTTTCATCATCATTTCAGCTTCCTAAAGGTCTTCCATTGCCCCTTCTGCTTTGACCTCCTTGTCATTTTTGCTTGCCATCAAATCTTTTGTTCAGCTTCTCTTCCACCTTCAAAGCAAACTGATACACATCCTCAATGGTGGTCATTCTGACTAGGCTTAACTCCTCCTGAATGCTCGGTCGTAACCCATTAAGATATCAGGCTACCTTCTCCTTATTGGCCTCTGTGGTGACCCGTTTTGATGATTATCTTGTGAAAATATTCAGTATATTCTTTCACAGATCTGCTGCTTCAACCCTTGCAATTTCTTCAACAGATCTAACTTGTAGTCCATGGTATGAACTGCTTCTTCAGTTTCTCTACCATGCGATCCCATTTGGTAATCTTGACTTTTCCTCTTCGATTTCTTTCCAACTGGACCTCTTTCCACCAAATACTGGCATGGCCCTTCAGCTTCATTTTCGCAAACTTAACCCGATCTGGGTCCTCTATTTCCTCATACTCAAAATATTTTTCTAGCTTGTTGATCCAGTCGATCAACTCTTCTGAGTTCAGACTTCCAAAATAACTGGGGAATTTTGCTCTAGGTCTTTTCCCAATCTTCGAAATGGCCCTTATTAGCTGCATTTGGTCTTGATCAATTGCTTCTTCTTCCTTTTCTACCTTTGAACCTTCTTCCTCTCCTTCATCCTCACTTTCCTCCCTCGGTTTTAACCCTCTTCTCAACTACTCTTGTAACGCATCAATATGTCTCTGGAGGGCTGCCAGTGCATCTCTTCCACCAACATTTCTGCCACCTCGATCACCTCTGGCACCACCACACCTACCAGGAATCACTCTTGGAGGCATCTTTCTTAACCTCAACCCACAACCACGGTCCTGGTATGAACTGCCTCATGATCGATGATTTGTCCACAGGCTCAAGAAAACCTGGCTCTGATACCACTTGATGAGGGCACAACCTGAGACATAGAAAATAACCCACAAACAAGAGAATAATTTTATTATTTAGAAAATGAATCTTTTTACATGTAGAGGATCTCAAATCCCCAAGTTCTACAACACATGCAAGCTACAGAAAGCTATAGAATAACCCTTTCGCAATATGCGAGCTTGTTCCCAAAAGTTGCTCAAAAAGATGAAAAACCCGCTCATAAATAGAGCTCCTCTTTAGTTTGGAGCCAAAACAACATTAAAATTTGAGTTTAGGTGGTTTGGCGTCGAAAATTACAACTTGAAGTTCAAATTTCAAAAGAACATTTGCAATTATATCTTCTAGAAAGTGCGCCAACTTCTCAGGGCCATAAATTTTGATCTGGGGCTCCGATTCGTGAACCGTTTGAACCGTTGGAAAGGTCTCGAAGTCAAGAACACACTTAAAATTCACTATTCCAATTTTGGAAAGTTTTGGGGCCATTTCGAGAGCTCTAAGTGCCTCAAATCCAACTCAGAAGATTTTCTGGTGCAAATCTGGGAAACAAAACTGCAATATCATTCAACCCAGAAATAGAAAATAAAAACCGTAAATTGGGAATTTCATTATGATGAAAAGGGTATCCAAAAATGTAAAAACATCTGAAAACTGAGAAACTTGAAATTTAACTATTTTTGGGTGATGCAAGATTGCCCTTACACCACTGGATGCTCCTGCATCAAATTATGACATCTCGTGTTGTAACCACATCCATTGTGGACCCTAAGTCCTCTAACTCTTTCACACAAGGTATGGCTTCAAACTAATCCATTTTGGGTTCCATTCCTAACCACATGTTACCCATGACTACCTCACAATCCAAAATTTATGTAGACTTAGAAGCTACTATTTCCCATGTTCTTGAAGATAAGCTAAAACAATTGGACAAATATTTAGAGGTTCTTCAAGATTACTTAAGCACTAAAAATTTAGTAGGATAAACAATACCTATTGTGGATAATCTTAGGAAGTTAATAAATGATACTCAAGGAATAGAAGTGTTGCATAGTCTAGCTCACATACTTGATGCTCACATCCCTACAACACCAAGTTGCTGATGCAGGAGCATCCAGTGGTGTAGGGAAATCTTGCATCACCCAAAAAAATAATTTTCCTTATTTTCTTTAGTTGTTTTGAGTCCCATGATGACACTTAATGGGTATAAGATAGTCAAAAGTCAAAAATAGTGAAAAATGGTCACTTATTATTTTTAGTAAGTCGGTCTAAACAAGCTCGTATGGACCTAAAAATTTTCCCCGAGGAGCAAAACTGAAAAAAAAATTCCAGTCTTGAAAGAATCACCTCAATACCATGCATGGTTTGGGAGAAATTAAAGTTTTCGTCTTGAGAAATTTCTCCATTGCAACTTCAAATTCAAATATAAAACTTTAGAGGCCCTAAAATAGCTCAAAAAGTGGATGAACCAACCTTCACACGATGTAGATATCTTCAAGATATTTCCAATGATATGCAATAATAGAAAATTAGACACCCAAATCAAAAGTCATGGCCCCATGAAGTTGCCCCACTAAAAAGTGAATTTCATCAAAATATTTTCCTAGGCAATAAACCAAACAGCGAGACTTTTGGTGCCAAATAAAAAGAGAAAGTTTCACTTTCTAGAACATTCGAGGGTGGTTATTGGGTAAAATAAAAAGGGGTATGAGGGGGTTATAGAAGGTGGCTCCATTAGTGCAGATTGTGGCTCTGAATAATAGCTATTTTTAGAATTGATTTTTTTGTAATGAATCAAGCCCATGAGGCTGTAGCGTTGTAAGTTTTGAATTTGCAATTTCATTTTTTGAAAATAATTGAAAATGAGTTATTTTTTGTCTCGCATCTTCTGTGTTGGTATCTATTGTTGTGTTTTGTGGGGTTGGGTGGTGTAGCCCTCATCAAGTGGTATCAGAGCAGGAGTTCCTGAATGTGTAGACAAATTGCCGAACGTGAGGCAGTTTACACCAAGACTTGTGGTTGTGGATCTATGAGAAAAGATGCCTCCACAAATAAACCGTGGTGGAAGAAATGTTGGGGTAATGGAAGAGGATTTTAGATCCCTCCATAGACAAGTTCAAGCATTACAAGAGGAGCTAATGTCAGAAGAAGAGATGAAAGTGAGGATGAGGTTGAAGATGAGGAGCCATTCAAAGAGGAATCACTAGATGTAATGGATCTTGGAGAAGTCAAACTGATTAGGGCCATTTCCAAGATTGGAAGAGGCCGAAGATAGAAGTTTCTATTTTTTTTGGAAACCTAAATCCCGAGGAGCTGATTGATTGGATCAATGACATGGAAGATTATTTTGAGTATGAGGAAATAGAAGACCCAGATAAGGTCAAATTTGCAAAGAAAAAATTGAAAGGCCATGCTAGCATATGCTGGAAATAAGTCTAGTTGGAAAGAAATAGAAGAGGAGAAGATAAAATAACAAGATGGGATCAGATGGTGGAAAAATTGAAGAGACAGTTCATTCTTGGGGACTATGATTTGGATTTGCTGAATAAAATGCAAGGGTTAAAACAAGTAGGAAAATTTGTTAAGGGGTATACAGAAAAATTCTACCAAATCTTGATAAGAACATGTCATTTTGAGGCCAAAAAGGAGAAAGTTTCTCATTACATAAATGGGTTGAAGTCAAGCATTCAAGATGAGCTGAGTCTGGTAAGAATGTCTACCATTTAAGATTCATTTAATTTTGTTTGAAGGTAGAAAAAAAATTGAATAGAAGATTTGAAAGTAAGAAAAGAGGTGGGGGACATGGTGGAAAGAATAGTGGATGGTCATATGGAGGTCAAGATGAAGATCAAAAGAAGGGTGAAGGATCTAGTAGCATCAAGAACAAAAAAGGAGATAACACCTACCGTCCTCATGATTAGAATAATGGAGATCAAAGAGGAAGATCTAGATGAGGAATGGGAAGAGAATGCTTTCATGGAACCTATTTATAGTGTGGAGGACATAGAGCCTATAAGTTCCCTCAACATAGGGGATTGATCAGAGAGTGAAGAGTTGAAAAAACAAGTGCAAGAGTTGTTGCAGAAGGGATTGATCAGAGAGAGTTTGATTCCATGTACAATACCTATAGTACTAGTACCAAAGAAGGATGGGAATGATGGATGTGTACAAATTCTAGAGCCATCAACAAGATCACCATCAAGTATAGATTTCCCTTGCCAAGAATGGATGACATTATGGATTCTTTGAGTGGAGATGAGTACTTCACAAAGATAGATTTGAAGAGAGAATATCACCAGATCTGGATTAGAGAAGGAGATGAATGGATGACAACCTTTAAAACCAAGGAGGTCCTGTACAAGTGGTTATTCATTCCTTTTGGGATAACCAATACACCAAGCACATTTATGTTGCTTATGAGTGAGGTATTGAAAGAATTTTTAGGAAAATTCGTTGTTTTTTATTTGGATGATATTTTAATTTTCAATAAGACATTGGAGGAGCACTTGATGCATATCCGAAGAGTTTTTGAGAAGCTAAGGTAGGAGAAGCTATTGATTAATTTGAAGAAATGTAGCTTTGTGAAGAGAGAGTTGGTGTATCTGAGATTTGTTGTCTCAATAGAGGGTCTTAAAATGGACCCAAAGAAGGTGAGGGCTATCATTGAATGGCCTAACCTGAGGAGTGTTATAGAGGTAAGATCATTTCATGGTCTAGCAAATTTTTACAAAAAAATTATTAAGAATTTTAGTAGTATTTGTGCACCTCTAACTGAAGCAATGAGAAGGGATAGAAAAGAGTTTAAGTGGACTACAGGAGCAACCAAAATTTTTGATATGTTGAAGAAGAAAGTTATAGAGCAACCTATTTTGGCACTTCCAAATTTCAATAAGGTATTTTAGGTAGATTGTGATGCTAGTGGCACTGCCATAGGAGTTGTTTTGAGTCAAGAAGGTAATCCGGTTGCCTATTTTAGTGAGAATTTGAATGATGATAAGAAGAAATATTCTTTCTATGATTAAGAGTTTTATGCTATAGTTCAGGATTTGAAAAAATGGAGATACTATTTGTTGCCAAAAGAATTTGTTTTATATACTGATCACTAGGCTTTACAGTATCTCAATAGTCAAGGAAATTTAAATCAAAGGCACTTAAAATGGGTTGAGTTTTTGCAGAGTTATACTTTTGTTTTGAAGCACATGAGTGGAAGGTCAAATAGAGTTGTAAATTCCTTAAGAAGAAGGTAAAATTTGTTGATAAAGATGAATATAGAGGTTATTGGGTTCAATGAACTTAAGATTTTATGTCCAAAACATCCAAACTTTGCAGAAGCTTGGAAGGATTGTTTGGAACCTGTTACATTGGATATGACAAGATGGTTGGATTTCTTAATATAAGATGGGATGTTGTTTAGAGGAAGCCAATTTTTCATTCCAAGGAGCTCTATGAGAGATAATCTAATCAATGAGAAGCATAGTGGAGGATTGGCAGGAAATTTCGGTCGAGATAAGACCATTTCTCTTATTAGTGAGAATTATTACTGGTCATAGTTACAACAAGATGTGAAGAAGTTTGTAAAAAGTTGTAGTCTGTCAGATGGTGAAAGGAACAAGTTAAAATATTGGATTGTATTAGCCATTACCTGTACCTAAGATGCCATGGGAGGATATTAGCATGTATTTTGTTCTTGTCTTGCCAAGGACATAGAGAGGGCATATTTTTAGCGGTGGATAGATTTTCAAAGATGGTACATTTCATTCTATGCCATAAGACCAGCAATGTTGTTCATATTGCAAAGTTTTTTTTAGAGAGGTGGTGAGATTGCATGGTCTACCAAAGAGTATAGTTTCATAGAGAGATACTAAATTTGTTGGTTATTTCTGGAGGACATTATGGAAGAAGTTGAAGATAGATTTGAAGTTCAGTTTTGCACACCATCCATAGAATGATGGACAAACAGAGATGGTGAATAGGAGTTTGGGTAACCTGCTAAAATGCTTAGTAGGAGATAATCCCAAGGGATGGGATTTGATTATACCATAGGAAAAAATTTCTTAAAAAAATTATGTCAGTAGGAGCACTAGTAAATCACCATTCCAGATTGTGTATGGGAGTAGTCCAAGAATTGATTATGAACTGAGAAAGATAGATAAGGGGGAGAAGAGTAGTGTCGAGACTGAAAATTTTACTAAGCACCTGAAGATTTTGCATGAAGAAGTGAAGAAACATATCAATAAGATGAACTCACAATATAAGGCCAAGGAAGATCAAAAAAGGAGGCATAAGGAGTTCTAGGTAGGAGATGAAGTCATGGTTCATTTGTGAAAGGAGAGGTTTCTAGTTGGTACATACAAGTTAAATATGAAGAAGTTTGGACCATGTAAGATCTTGAAGAAGCATGATTCAATAAATGCATATGAGGTAGAGTTTCCTGATAAAATTCATATTTCACCTGTGTTTAACATTTTGATTTAACAAAATATCATGAAGGGGGAATTAATGAAGAAACAATAGAAGCACAATGGAATATTCCAACACCTACTTTAGAAAAGGAGGAGGTAGAATAAATTTTGGATAGTCATGTGGGTGGAGGCACAAGAAACAGACAATACAAAAACTACTTGGTGAAATGGAGAGGAAGGAATGTTGAAGATTTATTGTGGTTGTCTGAGGCTAAGGTTAACTATCTTGGTTTCCCTCTAACTCATGAGAAGTGACAGGGTCACTTTTCAAATTACCCTAGGTGTCTGATGCAAGAGCATCCAGTGGCATAGATAAATCTTGCATCACCCAAAAAAATGTGTTTCCTTATTTTATTTAGTTGTTTTGAGTCCCATGATGGCACTTAAGGAGTATAAGATAGTCAGAAGTCAAAAATAGTGAAAAATGGTCAGTTACTATTTTTAGTAAATTGGCCTAAATGGGCTTGTATGGACATGAAAACTTACCCCTAGGAGTAGAACTGGAAAAAAAATTGTAGTAGTAAAAGAATCACCTCAATACCCTACACGGTTTGGGAGAAACTAAAGTTTTCGTCTTGAGAAATTTCTCCAATGCAACTTCAAATTCAAATATAAAACTTTAGAGGCCCCGAAACATCTAAAAAAGAGGATGAACCAACTATAGTTGGTTCTTGCGTTGTAGATCTCTTCAAGAGCTTTCCAATGATATGAAATAATAGAAAATCAGATACCCGAATGAAAATTTATGGCCCCACGAAGTTGCCCCACTAAAAAGTGAGTTTCATCAAAATATCTTCCTAGACAAGAAATCAAATGGTGAGACTTTTGGTGCCAAAACAAAAGGGAAAGTTGCACTTTCTAGAACATTCAAGGGTAGTTATTGGATAAAATAAAAAGGGATATGAGGGGGTTGTAGAAGGTGGCTTCATTAGTGTGGATTGTGGCTCTAAATAATAGTTTTTTTTAGAATTGATTTTTTTGTAATGAATCAAGACCATGAGGCTGTAGCATTGTAAGTTCTGAATTAGTAATTTCATTTTTTGAAAATAATTGAAAGAGTTATTTTTTGTCTCGTATCTTCTGTGTTGGTATCTATTGTTTTGTTTTGTGGGGTTGGGCAGCATAGTCCTCATTAGTTGTACTCAAGCATTCACAAATTCTCAAAACCAAGGAAGAAAAAGGTTTCCTTTACCACAACCATACCTTCTATTCCCACATTTACACCACCCATAGTAGCATCAACCATATAATACACAAATGGCCTAACTCCAAGCTTAGGGCTTCCTAGTGGGAATCCTTATAGTTTTTTCACCTCATCTATAACACCTCCATATTTGTCACCCATCTTAAACATGCAACAGAGTAGCTCATTAGTCACTTACACAACTTTATCATATTCAAAAAACTCTCAAAACGTGCCCAAAAATGATCTAGTCATAAACCAACTTTTACAAAATGTGGCATCACTTCAACAACTAATTTCCACATTAAATCAAAATCAAAGTGGTAAACCTCCACAATATCTCACACAAAACCCATTTTCAATTACTATCATCAAAATACCTATACCTCAAAACATGGAAATACCTTGATTTGAGAAGTACAATGGTAAGGGAGATCCTAATAACAATGTATCAACTTTTACTATATTGTGTAGTGACTTCATCTTTGAGGATAAGATCCTACCTAAGATATTTCCTAGATCTTTTAAAAACATGGCCTTGGAATAGTTTTTCTCATTTCCAAATAACTCAATAAACTCATTAAATAAAATTGTTAGAGAATTTCTCTAACATTTTCAAGCAAACATTGGTCCTCAAGTGACATTAACTAACTTAGTACATTGTAAACAAGGGCCTAAGGAAAAGATAAGAGACTTTATAAAATGATACCAATTGATTTACTCACAAATCTCCTATAGTCTTCGTGATGTCGATGTTTGAAGGGTGTTCATAGGAAATTCACAACTTAATATTCGAGATAAGATATTGTTGATGAAGTATCCATTCTTTCAACATTTGCGCACATTTCTATGTGATTATTAGATATCGGTTAGTCAATATGAGGATATATCTTCATCGACTCATACCAATCAATTTGAATTTTTACCTCAAAACAATTACCAACCATTCAAAAAACAAAACAATTTTTTCATTAAGATAAAAAATCCTAAAACTAATAATCATATTGACACATATGTTGCTATTGCAAGTACAAATCCTTATCAATTTAGGCCGAGAGATAGATAATTCACCTGATTTCCAAATTCTCTTCATGCAATCAGTTGCTAAGTAAGAACTTAATCTAATTACCTCTAATTAGGCCTGTGGATACAACTAAACATTTACCTCCAAAATTTAATGCAAAATAATTTTTCCAATATCATCATACACCTAGACATGATACAAAATGATTTATGCATCTTAAACAAGTGCAAGACCTCATTGATTCTAATCACATCTATTTGGCCAATATTAATGATAAAGAAATAATTTCATAGTTCCACCAAATCAAAATCTACAAATTTTCACAAATCCAATACCAAATCATACATCCAACTTTGTGCAAGGTAGTGGTTGTACACATGATGATGATAATCTATCTAATGTTGTTAATGCAATAGAAGTTCAACCTCATAAGGGTTGAATCACTTTATTACCTGACATTGCATTTACACATATTGATGCATATATACATGCACTTGATGGTCCACTCTATATCACTAGCCATATTAATGAAAAACCTACATAAGGGATACTCGTTGATCTCGTGTGTCCAGAAAATGTGTTCACTGAAGAATTCTTATTTGTGCATGAGCTTGTAGTGTAGAAAATTGTATACCTTTACAATTTCACACTATGTTTGGGTCCCTTAATTTACTGGACTTAATTAAGATTCTAATTTTCAAAATTATGCATTCCAAAGCTTTATTTTTACCATTTTTTGAAAGGAGAACCAACTTTTAATTAATGCATTTAATAATTAAATCATCATGGAATATGTGTGTCCTATACTTATAGGCCAAGACCCATTCACCCATGGGTGAATGGGTGCCCTTTAAGTGCCATGACCTAATTTAAAATATGTTTTTGGTGGTCTTTTAATTATTCAAATTCAATTTGCAATTGTCAGATTATGGAATCTAATTTTTAGGAAATTAGATAAACACATAAATATAGTCTTTTTATCATTTGAAATCTAACACACTTTATGAGAGAAATCCTATGATAAAATTTTATTGTCAAGATCATAATTGAGCATTCAAGAGTAGATTTATTAGACATTTCTTACAAAAAATCAAGATCCTAACATCATGTTCAAATCTATGTGTGTTCATGTCATATTGTGAAGGCTAATATGCATTGTTGAACCTAAAGCATCCAAGCATTTCAAGTATCAAAATCCATCAAGAAAATCAAGATCAAGTTCCTTGGAGTGATGTGTTTGTCTTCAATCCTCTAAGGGAAGCCATTGAAGGGTGGTGAGTTGTAGTAAGCAAGTGTTCATTCATCATTTCCTTCTCCTTTGTCATTATCTTTCTATCAATATTTAATTACCAAACTTGGGGTTTGACCAAGGCAAACCCCCATAAAAAAAACAATTTTTTTCTCTTTGTGTATGTGCAGATTACAGGTTGAAGATATCTTGAAGGAGCAATTTTGCATCTTTGCATTTTTTGTCATCATTATTTTCAAGCCATGGAAACTAATATTCAAACTTTATTTTTGACTTTCTAAAAATGGTACCTATTTCAAATCGAAGCTAAGATCCAACATCATAGGACTGTCAAATTTTATTTTAGATCCCTAGACTAAGACCCATTCACCTAGGGGTGAATGAGTCCCTTTGCACTTTTCAAAAAAAAAATATGGTGATAGGTATATGTGTTCAAACCCTTCTCAGATCTTCCTACAAAGTTCTATAATAGTTTGTATTTTTGGGAATCTACATTTTAGGTATTAGGTCTTAATTGTCCATTTAGTTTGAACATTTCAAATCATTTCAATTTGGTTTTAGATCTATCCTATTGTCCTAAGGACTTGTTGGTTCCCAAATCTGCATAATATTGAAACCTAAAGGTGTGCCATGTCTTATACTTGGATTCAAAGATAGATTTGGCCAATGAATGAGGGAATGATCTCACAATTTTCTTCCTTGCACTTCAGGATTTGAAAAACCTAGGTGGGTCTCCCTATATGGTACTAAATACGGATATGAAATAAGGTTTTATTTGAACACCTATTAGATAGACTTCATACAGATGACAAGGGTTTATATATTTACAAGATGGAAGGAACTATCCTTGTCATTAAAACCTAGGTATGAAGTATTCAAATAATTTATGAATAAATATTTTAGAAAGTAAATCATGGTCTTATATTTGAAATGTGCTTCTAAGTTTGAAGGAAAATCATTCAAAATAAACTAGTTCCTATCCAGGGCTACAGAGTCATAATGCATGTACGCATCCCTCACCATATTCTAAACATATTTTGATGATCATTCATCCATTAACACCTTGTATTAACGAGATCAACTAATGATTAATAGTGTAAACACTACTTGCAAATCCAATCTGCAATAAAATATTCTCATTATTTTCATTGAAAGAAATTACATTTCTCCTTGAACAAAAACTAACAATGAAGATAACCTAGATGCAACAAATGTGCATGGAAAGCTTTACAACCCTTGATTGTATTACTAAAAGAAATATCTCATTATAAAATGGAGACAATATACAATGAGAGAATGCAAAAGCATGTACTAATATATGTTGCAATAAAAATATACAATGCAATTACAAGAACATTTGCAAAGCATTTACCTCTATTTCCCTGCACAAACCTAAAATCCTACCCCTTACAGCTTCTTCAAAATCCCAAAACCCCTTACAAATGAAATTGTTTCTCATTTTAAGAGAAAGAAAAGAAAGAATAAAAACCCTAAATTAATCCATTGATGATACATGGCACATCTCAGTTCCCTTGATATGCAACCAAGTAACATTTAGAATATATGCCTCTTCATACTTCATTTTCATCTTCAATCCGCCTTCACTTTAAATTCTAATGCAAACCTTTTACGTGCATGCAAAAACCCATTTTCTAGTTCTATTTTTACTTAACAATAAAAAATAACAACCTTTGGGTCAAAACCCACTTAGCTAACTGTTAAAAATTCTTTTCAATCTCACATTTTAACCTTATGATCTTTCATTTTAGTTTGCAATTAAGTTGACATTTTATCAAACATTTATTTGCAACTATTTGAATGCATATTCAATCTGTAGACCGGTGTTCTCCATGCTCAACACTCATTGTAGAAGCACTCAAAACACCCATGAGGCATTACAAAATTCATCTACACATTTCTCTACCCATTGGCATCTAAAAATATTGAAAACACCATTAGAACTTTTGCGCAAGTGTTGGATATAATTTTTGGGTCATGAGAAATTATTATTTGAAATTTTCTACCTCATAGGCAACTAGAAAATGTATCAAACTTTGCCTAAATTTCTTCCTAGGAAATAGAAAAGGTTGCGGCACCTCTCTAAAGGTCAAGAAATTTTCCATCTTGTTCATGAGTTTAAAAAATTGCACCAAGCCTAAAAACATGATTACATACTACAATTGCAGTCATTCACAAGTTTAAAATCTCTCCCAAACACCTTTGAACATGCTAAAATAATTGTTCCATGTCAACAAAAATTCCAATATTGAAATGTCATTCCATTAACCTCCATATTCATGGCTATGGTTTCTTGAAAGGGATCCCCTATTCCCTCTATTTCACAAGTTATTAAATAAAAAAGAACAATACATGGACCTCAACTCATTTAATGAATCCTTCCAATCACTCAATCTTAGAAACTATTGCCTTCAAAAGTAGCCCCTGAGGTATGCCTTGGATCCCTGTTATGTACATAATAAATCAATCCACCACATGTGTTGAAAGGCCGTCGGTAGAGGTAGCAACATCACAACTTTGAAGAGGAGGAAAAATACAAAATAGCAATATGCGATGTGTTGAAAATCCATCATTCTAACTCCATCGCTAGATAAAAGGCATTGTTGTTATGAAAAGAGGAAGATTTTTATAACAACGATGAGCGATGAGACCAAGGCCATCTCTCATCTAATACCATCGCTATTTTGATTTCAACATTTTTCATGAAAAGGAGATGAGTGATGGGTTGATTTTTATAAAATTTGTAAAGTTTCTCCCCCAACTATTTGCTTTAATCAATTTATCCTAAATTTTTGTTTGTGCACCAGTTAAATATTGCTTTGCTTTTCGCAATGAGATTACATCACTTCACAACAAAGCATCGCTGTTTTGAAAATGAATAGCCTCTCATTTCAACACCTAGCGATGGAAACATGGAGAAAGTGCAAAACTTTCCCACTGCCAAGGAAACATTAAATAAACCTATCAAATCAAAACTCATCGTTGGAAAATAATGCATCGTTGTTTTGAATATGTTTAGCTTCTTCAAAAGGATATGGGCGATGGAGTTACCCTGCAACCCTATGGTGACTTAACCAATAAGAAGCAAGAATTAAACTTGATTTCTTCAAAAACATTTGAAAATGTATTTCATATTTTCCCTAAATATATTTTCATATTTGCACAATATTTAAAATATTTTAAACATTAGCATTTGAAACATTAGGAAAAATGCAAATTTTAATTTTGCCTATGGGCCAAATGATGAAATTTCATTGCACGCAAACAGAGACCCCTGGAGTTGAGATTTTTTGCATACACATAATCAATTATTTAAAGCATTGGTTTTAAATCAGATTTTTCCTAGCCATAAAAAATTAGGTACCTCCTTTGCAAATTGGCCCTTCGAACGTGTTCACCGCAATCAAAAAACATTAAAATAATGTATCAAATGGCCTCCATTTTAAATAAAATTGGAAACAAAGAGGTTTTAGACCAAAATGGGAAATGGGTAGCCCTTATAATTTTGAAATTTGTAACTTTTTGGAACACCAAATTTAGCCCAGTCATAGTCATAAATGCATTAATTAGCCCATCATAACTCATCTAGGAAGCGCAAAAATGAACAAGAACACTACCATATGTATCAAAAATCTTTCTACCATATGGATTTGCAAGATCACCTCTGAGTTTCAAAATCTTAATCGACAAAGATGGGCTCGGGGGTAGATTCAATAGGATGCAGACCTAACCTCTGTCATCAAATGAAAGGGCATAAGTACTTCAAATTTACAAAATTTGAAGGTGCCATCAGTGACTCATGTTCGGGGATGCATACCCCTTGCAGGTGTTGATGATGTTTTCTGCACAGCAACAACTTAGATGAAATATATTATCCTATCTCTCTTGAAAGGTAAATCTCTATCAGTAAGCCTCAAGAGATAACCCAAAGGTCTCTAATGTCAGGTCTTAACAATGCATAAACAACTCAGTGATAAATGTGAAAATGCTGGTAATCACAATGGGGCCTTACTACAAGAAAAATACTGAATCTCAATTTATCATATCTAACAATAAGATGATACTCCAATCCTAAATCTAACCCAATAATCAAAGAAATAACAAAAGATGAGGGTTTCAAATAGATTTCTAACCTTAATATTAAACCAAAGATTAACAATGTAAAAGACAAAAACTTAAAGTGGACAAATCCCTCAAAACTGATTCCTACTCGACCTAGATGAATCTACAATCTTATAGAAACAGTGCAATCCTCTAAGGTGTTAAGATTTTCAGATCATGAACATTCATTCAAACAACCCTATTGCAATTGAAATGAATAAACCCTCACAATTGAACTAAGCACAATGAATATAAAGGTCCAAGCTAACTTTGCAAAGCAACTAAAAATCAGTTGGTTGCAAAAAGTATGGACTAGGGATTGCTGCAACACTTCAAATATCAAACCATCAACACTATTGAATCAAATCTAATCTAAATATCAACTTTACTCAAAGAAATTCTAAAGATAGAATAACAAGAACCATGCAAGATAAGAACACAAGTATGGCACCAAATCACAATTTCATTACTTGCATCAAATTATCTACTGTAGCAACAATTCCAACTTTTTGTTACAATATTTGCTTGAGAACAACTACTTGCTAAATCTTGCCCTACTTAATTCGCTCTATCTCTCTATTTTTCTATGTCTAAAACTTCTTAACCCTTACAAATGAGGCAAAATGCCATATTTATAGAACCCCCAAAACGTGTCGGCCTAGATAGGATTTTACAATAATAATTAGGCACAAAAAGTATGCCAAGATAAATTCAAAATGAGATAAAATATGCATTAAATGCATGAACTTCATCTAGGTCGGCCTGGGATCTCCAATGCAGCTCGGACCAATGTATGTCAAAATAATAGGGAAGCACAAATCTCGATGTAGCCAATCATTAACTACCTTCCCCTTTGTCTTTATTTCGATCCAGCATTTCATGCACCTTCAAAAGCACCTTATCCAAGTTGGCCATAGGTGGTAAAGGAAAAACCTTAAGTCACCTCTCAATTGATGCAATTTCTTCCCTGGACTGTTTCACCGACTTATCCCACTCCACCTTATAACTTAGGTATTTGTCAATGACAACAATGTAGGTGGTTGCATCATCCAACTAGTGCTCAAAAATAGAATCATCATTAATTGGAACATAAACATCATGCCACCACCTTCTCAACTATTCCAAGCTCAAATATTTAGGGGAAATCTTCCTTCTCCCTATCATAATCTCAAAGAAAGCAATGGATCCATTATAAACACCAGCCAGGGTATCATCCATCTGCCTCCTCTATTTATAGATATTTTTTAGAACCTTCTACCTAATTTGTAATGCTTCAAACCATTCCCAAGGTTCAGCAGCTCTGGAGGAAGGGAGAATTTGATCATTTACTAGCTTATCCTTGGTGTACTCCATGATAGTTCTGGTTTTCTACAGAAGGAGATTTATATCTTCCTTATCCTGGGCCAACACCTCCTTCAACCAATCAGTTGTCCTCATAGCATCTTTCCATGTGGATAGAACATCCCTGATAGCCTCATTCCCTTTGGTCTACACTCCTTGCAGCCAATTTGCAGTGGCAAGAGTGAAAGCCTTCATCCTTTCCAGTTTGGTGATAGTCTCTTGAGGTAAGCGATTCGAAACAAAGGCAGAGGGGTTAATAGAATGCAAGGGATTCAATAGATCCTCCAAGAATTTCCTAAGTTTTTCATTTCCATTTTTCAGCTCCTGCTTAGTTTGGATTTGTTTTTCTCAATCTCCCCATGATAACTGTGCTAGAACCCTGCTAATCTTCAATGTCCTGCTCAACAGAAGTAGGCCCTAAATTAAAACTCTGCACATTGTAATCTTTTGCAGTTACCTCATCTCTACTCTTATCCTGAGTAGGAGTTGCAATGTGGACAACTCTATTATGAACTTCATCCCTCTCAATCTTTGAAATCACCCTAGCCTTCTTTTTACCTTTATCCTTTCCAATCTTGGCTAGCAGCTCATCCCAATTGGGTGGGGTGTCTTCCACAACAACTTGTTTTCTCCTTATCTCCTTATCCAACCAAATAGGGACAATGGATTCCAATTGTACTTCAGTCTATCCCACTTCCTCCTACTGGTCCTTAGGCACTTCTTCACTCAAACCCTGCTTCTTAGGAGTCTCATCCATCTTGCTCTCCTTTTCATCAGCATATTCCTCCTTATGCTCAGGTGATGGAATCTTTCCATCTTCTTCTCCTTGGGGATATTTAACCTCTTGAGTTCCAATAGGTGACTCTGCATATGCCACCAAGGGAGACTACATTACCTTTTCAACTTTTGTTTCTGCACTATAAAGGTCACCCTCATGAAATTCCTCTCCCTTAGTGTTTGGATTATCTTTAGCTTCTTTGGATTCACCAAGTTCATTTTGAGCCTCATGGGAAGAAGGAACCTCATCATACTGCTCTACATGGGAAGTAACTGGAGGAGAATCTGGTTTAGGAACACTATCCTTAGGGGAAGGATTCCTTGACTCCTTGTGTACACCCGTACCTTTTCCTCTGAACTTTCTACATTTACCACAGGTGGAGCAATTTCCACTCCATCCTTAGAACCTTCCTTTTGGGATAATCTTACAATTCTTCTCCTCTTAGGCACATGAACATCAACCTCAGGAATTTTCTTTTCAATTTATTTTTGTTCAGACTTCTTAGTCTTTGACCTTTTCTTAACAATTGGTTTTCTCTTCTTTTTTGTTTCTTGGACATCCTCCTCTTGAACACCTTTGATCTTGATTTTAAAAGGGGAATCCATTTTACCTTTTCATTTAGGATCCTGCTCATTTGATTCCTCGGAAGTGGCGTGAGGGTCCAAATCTCCCATCAGCTCATAAGTGCATTCTACACCTTCATTCTCCAACTCCCACAGTTTATGCCTTAGCCACATTCTCATGAACTTGGTGACTGGATCCATCAACTGCTTTAGTTATGTCTTTTCTTCCTCTAACCAATCCACATCACCAATTGGTTTGTCCTTTATTGCCTCATAAGCATGATCCTGAATTAGGTTTCCATCATCCTCGAGTTGATCTGGGACTGCCCTCACATTATATAATTAGATTGATTCTACTGGGAGCCGAGAGAACTTTTTCTTCCTTACCTCGTATTCATCACTGCAGTTAGCCTAGTAATCTTCTAACTCAACCTTATGGCTGTTTTCTCTTCTGGCTCTCTTTTGGGATTCACCTGTGATGTCAAACCTTGATCTCTTGGAATGGAAGGATAAACCAAGAGCACTCATCTCCTCCTGAGAAGCTTGGGTAGAACCAATGGAAGGAAAAGCCTCTCCAGTGCCAATCCTTAATGGGAAATCTCCACCAAAACTAGTTTTATGCTTGTCCCTCTTAACAATGGCATCAAAGTCACATATATGTCTAGTGACCTCCAAAAGTAGAATGTGATCAGTAGGGTACCTTGGAAGTTTGTAAGGAGCCCTTTGGCAACCATCAATCTGGATGTATGAGAAAGTTGGGAACTGAATAAACCATGCCCCATATTTCTTGATGAGCTCCTTTGCTTGGTCTGAAATTCTTACATGCTCTACACCCTAAAGTAATCTGGTGATATGCATGGTGAATGCATCATTCATCCTCCTATAGCTAGATATTCCTAGGTGCAATTGAGGGTAAACCTCAGATGAAATCCTACCCAAAGATTCCCCTTTTGCTCAATCCTTTGTAGGGGTGAAATCTTGCAAGTTTATAGACCAAGTATGAAGTCATTGTGAAGGTCTTGGTTTGTAACACATTGGATAGCTGCTCATGGATCACCCTGCTAATCACACCAGCCCAATGATAGCTAATCTTCTCTTGTTCCATCCTCACAATAGCGTGGCATATCCAATTCTCAAACATACCCGCATTCCTTAATCCAACCACCCTACTGAGCAATATGATGGCATCATAGTATTCTTTCCTGAACTTTGCTTTGAATAGTTGCTTGGGCAGTTTGGAATAATGAGACTTGGGCTTCTCTAACTAGGAATTGATAAGCTGTTGTGATTTCACAGTCTCTTCTTCATAATATTTCTTAGCTTCCTTCATGTTGAATGCCACCACATGAGACCTATCTGGCATATCAAAAGTTTGTGCTATAGAAATAGGATTCAAATTTGCTACAAATCTTCCTTGAGGACCAATAATTCTTTGTGTGTCCTAATCGTAATGTTTGTCACACTTGAGGACAAGCTCATAGCACTAGATTGTGGAAGGAAAACTGGCCAGATGTGACAAGCCCGACACCTTTATTCTCCTAGACACCACAGGAAGATCATCTGTTGCCATTCTTCCTTTCAACTCCTCGTAGTCCCAAAGGCCAACATTCGTATCCATTACTTCTAACCAGATTGATGTAATCTTACTCTTACGAATTCTACCTTTGATGTCCATTTTAATCTTTTCTGCTTTAGACATTGATGACCCAATCACTGCCTTACTAGACTCAACCTACATCCAACAAAGAAAACATAGTAAAAATCACAAGAAGCCAAAGTTATTATGTCGAAACCATAATTAAAATGAATCCCATACAATCAAGGTGTTATTAAATCCCATACAAAATGATCATAATGAATTTCAAGTTTTAGGACCATCCGCGGAATCCAAGCTAGGAGAAACTTCAAGAAATTCTGAGCTAGATGGATTCCATAGAAATGAACATGAAAGAACCTACTATCAACTAAGTCTAACCATTATCAATCAATGAACGATATATAAGATCTCAAAAAAGCATAAATTAATCATAAAATGCATCATCAACTATTAACAAATCATGCTATTTCATATTCCATCATATTTCATCATATTTGAGGAAAATCTGCATGAGACGAATTTTCACGAAGGAGAAGGTTCTTTGCAAAACTCAGAAAAAATAGGGAACCAAGGATTCCGAGAAAATTTGGGTCTAAAAGAAATTCACGGACAAGACAAAACTCCAGAAATATGCGAATTCCAGGAAAATGAAGGAGATCGGGAAAATCCGCCAGAGCCAGAAAATCCGCCAGAGACGAAAAATCCTGAATTGAGGACGAAACCCGAACTTTGACACTAAAGGGCAATTTCACTCAAACCAATGGATAGATCCTAAATCTCAAGAATCTAGGCCTCAGACAAGTATGGTATGGGCCTTCTATAGATTTTCTTAGAATTCAAGGCCAATTCGAAAGCATACTAAAGATAAATGGTGATGCCCCAAATCCAACTCTACAAATCCACCATTAATGCACAGGCTAGCTCAGGATTTAGGCATTTCATCTATGAATTCCTTACTAGGGGGAATTCATGGCTCTCAAGTAAGTTTTCTCATAATGCGAGCAAACAAACAATCATAGAAACTACTTCATAAGCCAAAAATTAAACCATATCACGCAACCCTAGCATCAAACTTTCAAACATGCAAAAATTTGAACCCAAAAAACCAAAACACCAAGGCAATGCTAATAATTTATTAAGAAAAAGCAAGGCAATCAAATACATACCATTTGACATAGCATAAATCGAATGAGGCATTAAATACCAAATTAATAGCGCCCAGTGAAGACAACCAACAGCAATGCACAAAAATCACTACTTGAATCGAACAATTCAAACTCAATACTTCAAATCCAATAAATTACCAAGAGAACACACTCCTCGTCTCAATCAATGATAAACAATGAAGCATAATGGCATAAAAGTAATCAGAGATAAGTTAAATACCTTGTCCAAATTTTGTACAAAAACCACTAATGTCGCCGAAAAGACAACCAAGAAAATCTGGGAACCCGACGACAGGATGGAATCCAAAAAAATCTAGTCCACGCAAAATTCCACGAAGACTAAAAATCTCTGAACTAGAGTGCTCAGTTGGAGTCCGAGCAGGATCCGAGAAAATCTGGCTAGGGTGGAAAGTCTCGAACCAAGGTAAAAACCTGAAATTCACCCAGAACTTAATATTTTCAATGAATAACTTAGGGGAATCACTTAGGAAATCAAAATAAACATTTAAGCACGTGCCAAAGCAAGATAAAACCTCAAAATGAAAGGGCCAAGACACAAAAACTGAAACAAAAGAGGGTCCCTACTTTTAGCACGGCGTGTGTGCAAAAACTACACAACAAATGGTGACTCTAATGGGAAATGTTCTAGATCATTTGATGACGAACAAGAATCGAGAACCTAGAGTCTCCGGTTTCAGTCTCACTATCAGAAAAACAAATCAAAATGAAAAGATTAAAGAATCAGAACCAAAGGGTAGACCGAACCTTCCATAAACTAAAAATCTAAGTGTGTGCATATGAGTTCATTTCCCTTCTTAAGTGACTGTAAGAACCAAGCTTAGTCAAGTCAGGCTACGTAAAGATTCTAACTTCAAAAACAACTTGGATAGAGCCTTGATGCTAGTCAAGCATCCATAGCCCTGACGAGGTTATTGTTGTGGCTCTCCTGAACATAGCTCTATGGCCAGCTAAACGTCCATAGCCCTGATAGAGATATTCAGATATGCCTGATAAGTTGAACTTAGTCTTTTGATTTTCACTTTTCTTTCTTTTGATATTCTTTGCTATGTCACTTTTTATTTCAACCTATGAACAATGAAGTTCACACTCAGGGCTGAGAACCACAATGGTGTTGAAGCTGAAATAAGATTTTCACCTTACACGACCTTACAAAGATCCCACAACAACCTTATGATTCTTAAGATGTATGAAGATATAATATTTCAAAATACTTTAGGTTCAAATCAAACCAATGGCCCATCCTCTTTAAATAAAACACTCAGACTGCTTGACGATAACAAAAGACTTCAACGATCCTTTCAAGACACAAGACTAAAGTCCACCGATAAAATACTTAGAACAATCCCAGGTAATGATATATTTTCCATGCAGGTGCAACACATCCAAAAGAAAACAAGAAAACCCCCAAAGCAAGAGCAAAAGAAAAAAAGAAAAAAAAACCAAAAGAAAACCTACACTAACCAAAACAAACAAAAGCAAAGTAGAAAGGGAAACCTACTCTAACCAAAGCAAATCAAAGCAAACAAAACAAAAAGGAAACCTAATTTGACTATATACAAGAAAAGAGTTGAAAACAACTCAAGACTGGAAATAATGCTTCAAATACTGCCCATTGACAGGCAGTGGGATATCCTCTCCAGTGAGAGTTTTCAAACGGAAAGCATTATCTCCCATAATTTTTGAAATCTGGTAAGGGCCAAGCCAAAGTTTATCAAATTTTCCACGCTCCCCCTTACAGTCATGGGATTTATCCCAGTAAAGAACCAAGTCAGAAATCCTAATTTTTTTTACCTTGGCTCTTTTATCAAATCATCTCTTGACTACCCCTTGATGTTTGGCAAAGTTTTCTAGGGCTTCGTCTCTTTTTTCCTCAAGGTGTAACAATTCAGCAAGTCTGGCCTCATGTCTATCTCCCTCATCATAATAGTCATTAATGAATTGTAAAGTAGGGATTTTCAACTGAATAGGAAACATAGGCTCTAATCCATAAACCAGGTGGTAAGGTGATATTCCTATGGAAGTCTTATGTCTTGTATGATCGACCCAAAGAGAAAATCTGAGTTGGGTATGCCAATCCTTCATATTTCTTTCTAACAGTTTGCGGATAACAGTTAGGAGATTTTTGTTAGAAGATTCAGCCAAACCATTACCCTAAGGGTAATAGTTGGACACAAACTTAATGATAATCCCATGATCAAAATACCAATTAGAGAACTTCAACGATGAAAATTTGGGACCATTATCACAAACTAAAGACATAGAACATCCAAAATGGTTAATGATACTTGATTCGAGAAATTCAATTACTACCTCCAAAGTACATTGCTTGCAAGCAAGGGCCTCAATCCATCTTGTAAAATAATCAGTGATAGTAAGGATATACCTATGACCTGCAGAGGAAGGCAGATTGATTAGACCTATGAAGTCCATCCCCCACTATGCAAAATGTTTTACCTCAAAGACTGGTTGGAGTGGGAGTGCTGCATACTTCTCTCTGGTTGCCGTAGTCTGGCACACATGACAAGTTCTGACATGGTTGTGTGTATCCTTGAATAGTGTAGGCCAATAGTAACTAACTCTCAGAATCTGGTTCGCTGTAGAAGGTGTTGATCCATGGCCTGTACCATATCTGTCGTGAAATTCCAACATCACTCTTTCAGACTCTGCCTTTCCTAAGCACCTTAAGTAAACACCCTCATGATTTTTATTATATAGAACAACTCCCTTCAGCATGAAACTATCACTCTTTAAGTGTAATTCCCTTCTTTGTACTGTATTCAGATGATCATGGCATCTCTGAGTCAAGAGATAATGGATGATGTCATCATACCACTCACTAGGAGAGACATCCTCTAAATTGTAGTTCTGAGCTGTAAGATAAGAGCCTGTCTCTACCATTGTCTTTGTAAGCCCTTTCCCTCTTACTAGCTTCATTAGCTAAATCTTGATATTGTACTCTTGTAACATAGTTACCCACTTAGCCCTGCGTTCTCCTAGCTCATTCTGCATTAACAACTTAACCGCAGGATCAAGAACTATAGCAAAGACCTTGTTTTTGAAGATATAATGTCTAAACTTCTTTATAGCCCTGACTAAGGCATAAGCTTGCTTTTCTACACTTGGGTATCTCAGCTCCGCATCCTTTAGTGATGCACTCATGAATGCTATGGGATGTTCATTGCTTTGGTCAGACTTTTGAGTTAACATAGTAGCACAGGAGAGATCAGAAGTAAATGAATATATATAGAATGGCTTAGCATAGTCTGGACTTACCAAAATAGGAGCTTCAGCAATAGCCCTTTTTATCTCTGCAAATACTTCCTTTGCTTCTGCATTCCATTCAACTTTGGCCTCCTACTTCAACATTGCATTCAGGGGTTTAACTATTTCTGTGAATCTATTGATGAACTTTTTCACAAAGTTGATCTTGCCAAAGAACGATTTCATTTCTTTCTTGCTAGTAGGTGGTGGGATCCTAAGTATAGCTTCTATTCATTTTGGATCAATGGAAATTCCTCTCTTAGAGAGAACATGTCCCAAAAATTTACCTTCTGTAACTCCAAAGATGCATTTCTTTGGATTGAGAGATATCCCAAACTCTCTGCATTTCTAAAAAACTTTGCACAAATCTGAGATATGATCACCTCTCTTCTTGGAGAAGACTGTTAGATCATCCATATAAATGATTATGCACTTACAAATTATGTCTTTAAAGGCAATGTCCATGGCTCTTTAGAATGTGGCTCTTGCATTGATCAAGCCAAAGGGCATCTTCCTGTATGCAAAAGTGCCCCACTTGGTGGTGAAAGCAGTCTTGTGCCTATCCTCATACTGCACCATGAACTAGTTGTATCCTAAATAACCATCTAAGAAATACATCATCTGAGATCCATTGACAATCTGAAGCACTTCATCTAGTGAGGGTGCTAGATAATTATCTTTTTCTGATGCTCTATTTAGGTTCCTGAAATCTACACATAGCCTAATTTCACCATTTTTCTTTCATACTGGAACCAAGTTTGCAACCCAAGTGGAGTGTCTGAATAGAAATATTATTCTTACAGACAATAGTTTCTGCACTTCCTTTTGTATTATGGGTTCTAATAACGCATTGATGGGCCTTTGCCTCTATCTGAAAGGTTTCACTCCTGGATTGAGAGGGATAGTATGGGTTATGATTGAATTATCATAAGTCTTTAAGTCTTCATAACTCCAGGCTATCACATCTGGATATCTATGTAGTGCATCGATGATTCCCTTTCTTTGTTTTGGAGTACACACTTTTCCAATAAAGATGTTTTTGACATTATCTTGAGTTCCCATATTATAATTTTCACACTGTCCACTAATGGACTCCTTCCTGGTATCTTGTTTTTTCTCCCTAACCTTGTCTAGATCAAAGATCCTTTGTAATTGCACCATTCCTCTAGGAATAGTGTTGCTCTTCAAATTAATTACACCTTCCAAGTCCATCTTTGCTTCTTGGAGTTATGTTTCATCAATGATTTGAAAAGCAAAGACATCTGTATTAGTAATGAAATATAAGATATGCTTGTAATCTTCAAACACCTGGAAGTTGGTGACATTATTAAGTATTGATGGTACTGGGGTTAGTTCTATTGTGAACTTCTTTGATCTAGAAATAGATAGAGGTTGCAAGGTACTGGCTGCCTGAGCAAGAGAATCAACTATTTAATTTTTACATTGTGGAATCAACTGAATATTAAAGGCATCAAATTCTTCAATAAGATCACATACTCTATGTCTATAGTTGGTCATTCTTCTATCATGACAAGAGTATTGTCTCCTAACTTGCTTGACTACTAACTCAGAATCCCCAAAAACTTGCAAGATCTTAACCCTTTTCTTTAATGTCATTAACAGTCCATGGACCAAAGCCTCATATTCTGCTACATTATTCGTACAATGAAATTGAAGTCTATGAGCAGCAAAAAATGTCTTACCTCTTGGACTGATTAGTTCAAAACCTGCTCGAGCTCCTTGCTTTGATTTGGACCCATCAAATCTTAGAGTCTAGCAACCAGCAACTACAGGCTTCCTTGCTTTTTCACTTGCACTATTGCTATTGGATGGTTCTTTAGAAAACATCACTCTTTTCCCTTTGGGATCCTCTTGGACGTTTTGGATATCAATTTTGACTATTGGAGTGGGGTTGATACTTTTCTGTATTTGTTCCACTGTAGCCTGGCACAAGCAACAGTCCAGTTCTAAATGGGAAGCATTGTGCACCCTGCACCAATTGGGTAAGAGTAGTTCTCCAAAGTTCATTCCTCTTCACAATTGAACCTGATCTTCAATTCACCTCTGAATGAACTCTTGAAAACTATCTAGCAAAGCCAACTGACTATCTTTCAGATCATCATTATTTTCAACTGATTCATCATCATTTTCAATTGGTTCCACTAAGGCTTTAGTACCACTGGATTTTGCTATGAGACAAGCAGACGTTGTATGCAACATGAGGACCTCCTCCACATCTGACTCCTCAAAAGGAGTTGCAAGCACATAATTACCCATACTTACTTCTGATATCAAAATTTTGTGGGAGGTATTCTGATATTCTGTAATCATGTATTTCATTCTGGGTTCTCTTTCAATTCTATTCTAGTTTGGCACTCCCTTCTAGGGAAGCCACATGTGAGAATGATCAGTCGAGACATATCCATTCAAGGCCCTGGTGAAGTCTCCTCCCAAGATTAAGCCATAAGCATTAGGGATGTCAGCCACTTGTATGTTGATAACCTACTAAATTCTAGGATCAGAAGCAACCTACATATGAATCATATTTAATTCCCCTACAACATTGACTTCGGTCCTATCCAATTGTGTAACTTTCTTTTGTTAGTCAGCAGGGGTAATACCCATAGCTCTACAGACACCGAAAGGCATAACATTGGTTGAAGCACCAGAATCTAGCAAACAATTATGCAAATTCTTATCAAATATGCAAACAAAAATTAAGAATGGAGGTGTATCTGTCTTCCCTTGAAACAGAGTTAAGGGAGTATCTACTTGAGCAACTTGAGTCTTGTCCTTCTCCTCTCCCTTCTCCCTAGGAGGCACGTGGACTTGATTATGATTGTGATTTTTCCTTCCTATTAATTGAGAACTAGATGCTCTATTGACACTTTTGCTAACTGATTTATTTTGTGCTATGGAATTTGTGTTATAAGCTCCTAGAACTGCATTCCTAATGGTTGGAACTCTTAATAACTCAAATGTAGATAAAATTACCTTTAATTTTCTAAGTTCCTTTGCAATATACAGGGCCAATTGTTCCTCATTCAGATCAATAGGGGTCTCCTTCGGGTATTCCATCACTTTGTCCTTGTTTGCATCAACACCTTTCCCTTTTGGCATATTAGTATGCCCTTGATCTTGAGATAAATATTGCTTGGAAACCTGAGGTATTATTGCTAGCATTAGGATCTAGAGGCGTGTTGAAATTGTTTGGTGGAATGGAAGTAGTGAAGGGGCCTCCAGCTTGTGGGAATCTATGTGGAAATTACCTCAAGTCATACTTCTTGACAGGTCTCTGGAAGGTCTGTACTTCTTCAACAAAAGCCTCTTCTTCATCTCTAGGACCATTTTCATTCACTAGATTCTCATCAAATAACTATGTGATTTCATCCCCATTGCATACCTGGTCTGCCTCTTCCTTCAATTGATCAAATTCCTCTTTAGGTACATTCTCCTTACTTTGAGGAAAAGGAGCATGATTGAGTACCAATACCGGTGACTCATAAGGAGTAGATGGAAATATTTCCTGACTGCTTGCATTGTTCTTCACTTCATACTAAAAAATTGAAGCTACCGTTTGGAATTCTTGACAATCTAACTTAGAATATTGACTCGTTTTATGGAGCCTACACCATCTTGATAAAGCAGCCTCAACTAGATATACACCACTAGGAGGCTTCTCTTGATTAACTGGCTGATTGATAGACTGATTGACAGGTTGATTAACTGGTTGATCCAATGGGGTGGGGACTCCTCCATTGTTAGGCCCTATGTTCCAAGTCTCGTTCTATCTTGGTGGCTACCTCCTATCAAACCCTTGTCCACCACCTTGTCCTCTGTCAAAGTTTTGGCCTGAGGATTGTCCTTTATCATAATTATGTCTTTTATCATTATTATACCCTCTATCATTATTATATCCCCTATCATTGTTGTATCCTCTTTCATTGTTATAACCTCTATCCTGGTTATATCCTCTTTCATGGCATTTCCCTCTATCAAAGTGTTTTCCTTGTGGATTTTCTCTGTTTTGATTGGACTACATATTTCTCTGAGCAACTTACAACTAACTGTTCTGATTCCTCAAGTAAGTCACCTCCATATTCATCTTCTTTACTTGTTCAGATAATTCATCCAGTCTCTCCTTGTTAGGATTACTATATGGAGGTTGATTCACATTATTCTAGGAGTACCCTACTGTAGCATTGGCATTTAGTGATTGATTCAAGACTTCAGAATTATACAAGTATGGGGGATAGCTAGACTGAGGCTATATGTGCAGGGGTTGATTGAAATTTTGTTGAGGGTAACTAATTGTGAGTGAAAATTGTCTCATATGCGGTCCTGGGTGAGGGACTAGAGGCAACTGAGGTATCAGATTCATAATAGGAGTATGGTTGGCAAGAGCCTGGTTGAGAGCTGGAACTTGTCCAGGGTGAGCAACGGGTCCTAATGAGGGTAAAGGCCTAGAAAAATGTTGCCTTAAAGTAGTGCTAACCTTCACAGCCTCTGCATATGCATCAAGTATATTATTGGGAGGGTTTTTACTCCAATTCATAAAGGTAGCTGTTAGACTGTCAAGTCCTTCATAATAGACTTCTAAAGCAGTACAGGCTCATCAAAAGCATAAGGAGCCTATATTCTGGTATAGGCACAATGAAACCTATTGTTTAAGGACATTGTAGGCTCATTAACCTCTCTCTTAACATTAGTGAATTGGAGATAGAGCTCATTAGGGATGATGGGAATCTGAAACTTCTACAAAAATGAAATCTCTAGCTCGGTCCAATGTTGGATAGACCTAGCCAGTAAATGATTGTACCAATAGAATGCATCATTCCCCAATGAATAAGGAAAAAGTATACATGCTACATCCTTGTGGTTTATTCCTCTATCCTTAAGGCTAGTCTGAAAGATCCTGATGTGTTCCTCGGTAGTTCTATTGGGATCATTGACATGGAATTTTGAACAAAAGTGTTCAAGATTTTTGGGCATGACATTGTAATTAGCAAAACTCAATGGAGATGGGTTATTAGCCAGGAAATCCATTGGTGGAGGTGGGGGTGGTAATGGTTGATTTATGACAAGTTGAGGTTGTGGAATGGGAATGTCCTCAAACTCAGACTCAGATGGGCCTGATGAAGATGGGGATGATGGAACTGATGGAGGTGGACAAGATGATGATGATTCTCCCCTTCTATTGGTCCTTCTTGACCTAGTAGGTTCTAGTAATTCTTGAAATTCTTCCTCTCCTACCGTAGATCTGGTTTTTCTTCTAAATCTTTCAGGAGAGATGGAATTCAAAAACTAATCCAGCTTGCTTATTCAGGCCCTCCTTCTAGCACCAATCTGTTGATGATGTTTTTTGCATAGTAACAACTCAAAAAGAATATAATATCCTATCTCTCTTGAAAGGTAAATCTCTATCAACAAGCCTCAAGAGATAACCCCAAGGTCTCTAATGTCAGGTCTTGATAATGCATAAAAAACTTAGTGATAAATGTGGAAATGCTGGTAATCACAATGGGACCTTACTACAAGCAAAATATTGAATCTCAATTTATCAGATCTAACAATAAGATGATACTCCAATCCTAAATCTAACTCAATAATCAAAGAAATAACAAAAGATGAGGGTTTTAACAAGATTTCTAAACTTAATATTAAACCTAAGATTAACAATGTAAAAGACAAAACACTTAAAGTGGACCAATCCCTCAAAATTGATTCCTACTCGACCTAGATGAATCTACAATCTTTTAGAAATAGAGCAATCTTCTAAGGTGTTAATATTTTTAGATCATGAACATTCATTCAAATAACCCTATTGCAATTGAAATGAAAAAACCCTCACAATTGAACTAATCACAATGAATATAAAGGTACAGGCTAACTTTGCAAAGCAACTAACAATCAGTTGGTTGCGAAAAGTATGGACCGGGGATTGCTGCAACACTTCAAATATCAAACCATAAACACTATTGAATAAAATCTAATCTAAATATCAACTTTCCTCAAAGTAATTCTAAAGATAGAATAACAAGAACCATGCAAGATAAGAACACAAGTATGGCACCAAATCACAATGTCATTACTTGCATCAAATTATCCACTGTAGCAACAATTCCAGCTTTCTATTACAATATTTGCTTGAGAACAACTACTTGCTAACTCTTGCTCTACTTAATTCGCTCTAACTATCTCTCTATTTGTTTATGTCTAAAACTTCTTAACCCTTAAAAATGAGGCAAAATGCAATATTTATAGAACCCCCAAAACATGTCAGCCTAGATAGGATTTTACAATAATAATTAGGCACAAAAAGTTGGCCAAGAGAAATTCAAAATGAGATAAAATATGCATTAAATGCATGAACTTCATCCAGGTTGGCCTGGGATCTCCAATGCAGCTCGGACCAATGTATGTCAAAATAATAGGGAAGCACAAATCTCTATGTATCCAATCATTAACTACCTTCCCTTTTGTCTTTATTTTGATCCAACATTTCATGCACCTTCAAAAGCACCTTATCCAAGTTGGCCATAGGTGGTAAAGGAAAAACCTTAAGTCACCTCTCAATTGATGCAATTTCTTCCCTGGACTGTTTCACCGACTTATCTCACTCCACCTTATAAGTTAGGTATTTTTCAATGACAAAAATGTAGGTGGCCGCATCATCCAACTGGTGCTCAGAAACATAATCATCATTAATTGGAACACAAACATCATGCCACCACCTTCTCAACTATTCCAAGCTCAAATATTTAGGGGCAATCTTCCTTCTCCCTATCATAATCTCAAAGAAAGAAATGGGTCCATTATAAACACCAGCCAGGGTATCATCCATTTGCCTCCTCTATTTATAGATCTTTTTCAGAACATTCTACCTAATGTGCAATTCTTCAAACCATTCCTAAGGTTTAGCAGCTCTAGAGGAAGGGAGAATTTGATCATTTACTAACTTATCCTTGGTGTACTCCATGATAGTTTTGGTTTTCAATAGTAGGAGATTTATATCTTCCTTATCTTGAGCCAACACCTCTTTCAACCAATCAGTTGTCCTCATAGCATCTTTCCCTATGGATAGAACATCCCTGATAGCCTCATTCACTTTGGTCCACACTCTCTGCAGCCAATTTGTAGTAGAAACAGTGGAAGCCTTCATCCTTTCTAGCTTGGTGATAGTCTCTTGAAGTAAGGGATTCGCAGCAAAGGCTGAGGGGTTAATAGAATGCAAGGGCTTCATCAGATCCTCCAAGCATTTCCTAAGTTTTTCATTTTCCTTTTTCAGCTCCTGCTTAGTTTGGATTTATTTCCTCAATCTCCCCATGATAACTGTGCTAGAACCCTGGTAATCTTCAATGTCCTTCTCAATGGAAGTAGGCCCTAAATTAAAAGTCTACACATTGTATTCTTTTGTAGTTACCTCATCTCTACTCTTATCCTAAGTAGGAGTTGTAATGTGGACAACTCTATTACGAACTTCATCCCTCTCAATCTTTGAAATCACCCTACCCTTCTTTTTAGCTTTATCCTTCCCAATCTTGGCTAGCAGCTCATCCCAATTGGGTAGGGTGTCTTCCACAACAACCTATTTTCTCCTTATCTCCTTATCCAACCAAACAGGGACAGTGGATTCCAATTGTACTTCAGTCTATCCCACTTCCTCCTACTGGTCCTTAGGCACTTCTTCACTCAAACCCTACTTCTCATGAATCTCATCCATCTTGCTCTCCTTTTCTTCAACATATTCCTCCTTATGCTCAAGTGATGGAATATTTCTATCTTCTTCTCCTTGGGGAGATTTAACCTCTTGATTTCCAACAGGTGACTCTGCATATGCAACCAAGGGAGACTACATTACGTTTTCAACTTCTACTTCTGCACTATAAAGGTCACCCTCATGAAATTCCTCTCCCTTAGTGTCTAGATGATCTTCAGCCTCTTTGGATTCACTAGGTTCACTTTGAGCCTCATGGGAAGAAGGAACCTCAACATCCTACTCTACATGAGAAGTAACCAGAGGAGAATCTACATTAGGCACACTATCCTTAGGGGAAGGAGTCCTTGACCTCCTTGTGTACACCCATGCCTTTTCCTCTAAAATCTCTACATTTACCACAGGTGGAGCAATTTCCACTCCATCCGTAGAACCTGCCTTTTGGGATAATCTTACAATTCTTCTCCTTTTAGGCACATGAACATCAACCTCAGGAATTTTCTTTTCAATTTCTTTCTGTTCAGACTTCTTAGTCTTTGACCTTTTCTTAGCAATTGGTTTTCTCTGATTTTATGTTTCTTGGACCTCCCCCTCTTGAACACCTTTGATCTTGATTTTAAAAGGGGAATCCATTTTACCTTTGCCTTTAGGATCCTGTTCAGTTGATTCCTTGAAAGTGGAGTGAGGGTCCAAATCTCCCATTAGCTCATAAGTGCATTGTACACCTTCATTCTCCAACTCCCATAGTTTATGCCTTAGCCACATTCTAGTGAACTTGGTGACTGGATTCATCAACTGCTTTAGTTATGTCTTTTCTTCCTCTAACCAATCCAGATCACCAATTGGCCTGTCCTTTATTGCCTCATCAGCATGATCTTGAATTAGGTTTCCATCATCCTCGAGTTGATACGGGATTTCCATCACATTGTAATCGGAATGATTCTATTGGGAGCCGAGATAAATTTTTCTTCCTTACCTCATATTCATCACTGCAGTTAGCCCAATAATCTTCTAACTCAACCTTATGGATGTATTCTCTGCTGGCTCTCTTTTGGGCTTCACCTATGATGTCAAACCTTGATCTCTTGGAATGGAAGGATAAACCAAGAGCACTCACCTCCTCCTGAGAATCCTGGGCATAACCAATGGAAGGACAAGCCTCTCCAGTGCCAATGCTTAATGGGAAATCTCCACCAAAACTAGTTTTATGCTTGTCCCTCTTAACAATGGCATCAAAGTCACATATCTATCTAGTGACCTCCAAAAGTAGAATGTGATCAGTAGGGTACCTTGGAAGTTTGTAAGGAGCCCTTTGGCAGCCATCAATCTAGATGTATGAGAAAGTTGGGAATTGAATAAACCATGCCCCATATTTCTTGATGAGCTCCTTTGCTTGGTCTGAAATTCTTACATGCTCTGCACCTTGAAGTAATCTGGTGATATGCATGCTGAATGCATCATTCACCCTTCTATAGCTAGAGATTCCTAGGTGCAATTGAGGGTAAACCTCATAGATGACATCCTGCCCAAAGATTCCCCTTGTGCTCAATCCTTTGTAGGGGTGAAATATGACAAGTGCATAGACCAAGTATGAAGTCATTATGAACGTCTTGGTTTGTAACACATTGGATAGCTGCTTATGGATCACCCTGCTAATCACACCAACCCAATGATAGTCAATCTTATCATGTTCCATCCTCACAATATCATGGCACATCCAATTCTCGAACATACCTACATTCCTTAATCCAACCACCCTGCTGAGCAATGTGATGGCATCATAGTATTCTTTCTTGAAATTTTCTCGAAACAGTTGATGGGAAGTTTGGAATAATGAGACTTGGGCTTCTCTAGCTAGGAATTGATAAGCTATTGTGATTTCACAGTCTCTTCATCATAATATTTCTTAGATGCCTCCATGTTGAATGCCACCACATGAGACCTATCTGGCATATGAAAAGTTTGGGCTATAGAAATAGGATTCATATTTGCTACAACTCTTCCTTGAGGACCAATAATTATTTTTGTGTCCTGATCATAATGTCTTGCACACTTGAGGACAAGCTCATAGCACTAGAAAATGGAAGGAAAACCATGCACATGTGACAAGCTTGATTCCTTCATTCTCCTAGACACCACGGGAAGATCATCTGCTGCCATTCTTCCTTTGAACTCCTCATAGTCCTAGAGGAAAACATTAGTATTTGTTACTTCTAACCAGATTGATGTAATCTTACTCTCAAGAATTCTATTTTTGATGTCCATTTTAATCTTTTCTGCTTCAGACATTGATGACCCAGTCACTGCCTTACTAGACTCAACCTGCATCCAACAAAGAGAACATAGTAAAAACCATAGGAAGCAAAAGTTAATACATCGAAACCATCATTAAAATGAATCCCATACAAAATGATCATAATGAATTTCTAGTTTCAGGACCATCCGCGGAATCCAAGCCAGGAGGAACTCTGGGAATTTATGAGCTAGGAAGATTCCAATGAAATGAACATGAAAGCACCTACTATCAACTAAGTCTGACAATTATCAATCAATAAACAATATATAAGATCTCAAAACAACATAAATTAATCATAAAATGCACCATCAACTATTAACAAATCATGCTATTTGACATTCCATCATATTTCATTAGATCTCAGGAAAATCCGCATGAGACAGATTTCCGCGAAGGAGAAGGTACTTTACAAAAATTAGAAAAAATAGGGAACCAAGGATTCCAAGAAAATCTGGGTCTGAAGGAAATTTGCGGACAAGACAAAACTCCGAAAATATGCGGATTCCAGGAAAATGAAGGAGATCGAGAATATTTGGCAGAGACAAAAGATCTCGAACTGAGGACAAAACCCAAACTTTGACACTAAAGGGATATTTTGCTTAGACCAATGGATAGATCCTAAATCTCAAGAATCTAGGCCTCAGACAAGTTTGGTATAGGCATTCTATAGATTTTCTTAGAATTCTAGGCCAATTCAAAAGCATACTAAAGATAAACGGCGATGCCCCAAATCCAACTCTACAAATCTTCCATTAACGCACAGGCTAGCTCAGGATTCAAGCATTTCAACTACCAATTCCTTACTAGGGGGAAATCACGGCTCTCAAGCAAGTTTTCTCATAATGCAAGAAAATGAACAATCACATAAACTACTTGGGAAGCCAGAAATTAAACCATATCACACAACCCTAGCATCAAACTTTCAAACATGCAAAAATTTGAACCCCAAAAGTTAAAATGCCAAGGAAATGCTAATCATTCATTAATCAAAAGTAGGGAAATTAGATACATACCATTTGACGCAGTAAAAATCAAATGAAGTAGCAAATACCAAATTAATAGCGCCCAGTGAAGACAACCAACAACAATGCATAGAAATCACCACTTGAATCAAACAATTCAAAATCAATGCTTCAAATCCAATCAATTACCAAGAAAACGCACTCCTCAGCTCAATCAATGATAAAAAATAAAGTATAATGGCATAAAAGTCATCAGAGATTAGTTAAATACCTTATCCAAAGTTTGTACAAAAACCATTAATGCCACCGACAAGACAGCCAAGAAAATCCAGGAACCCAATGACAGGAGGGAATCCAGAAAAATCTGGCCCACATGAAATTCTGTGAAGACTAACAAAATTCTATGAAGACTAAAAATATCCTAACCAGAGTGCTCAGTTGGAGTCTAAGCAGGATCCGAGAAAATCCGGCTGGGGTGGAAAGTCTTGAACCAAGGTAAAAACCCAAAATTCACCTAGAAATTAAGATTTTCAATTAATAACTTAGGGGAATCACTTAGGAAAACAAAATAAACATTTAATCACATACCAAAGCAAGATAAAACCTCAAAATGAAATGGCCAAGACACGAAAATCAAAGGGAAAGAGGTTCCTTACTTTCAGTGGGGCGTGTGTGTGAAAACTGCACAACAACAGGCATGGCAAGATTCTAGATCTATGGGGAGTAGACCAAGTGTCAAATCCATTGGGCGGCTCTGCAAATTGTCCTTTACACTACACTAAAAATCATTCTTCAAACTTCATTTGGTGGTCCCAAGCCCCCAAAAACAAAGAACCAATATTTACCTCTATCAAACACTCTATTCTCCATTGTTTGAACTAAGCCATGTCTAAAAAAATTGCCACTAAAGAAATAAAAACCAATATCATCACTGGCATGCTTAACCACATTACTATGATTTCTGATGCCACCATTAATTCTATCAATCTAAAATTTGCAATTTGACACTAATTGAAATCCATAGTTATTATGACATTTTAGTACCATATCTAGCTCATTTTCATGTTCCACTAAATGCTCCTCCATCTGAATTGAGAAATTGAAACATTCATAGCCCACTTGACCATTGACATCATAAAATTTGACATCAAATTCAGTTTTCATATCAAACTTAAAACTATCATAAGCACTTTGTTGTGCACTACGCAAACAACCCCCAAGTGCATCAAAAAGAAAAATTTCATATACAGGAACCTCTTTGAATTGGACACCATTACATGAGCACACATCCAAGAATTTTGATTTAGCCACATCAAAACACTTGGTGTCATGGAAATGAAGATTATATGCATCATCAACATCTCAAAACTGGGTAAAGGCACTCATCTCAGGTTTAGTAACATAGTCTGATTCATTTTCAAATCATCATTCAACTTAATGAAAAATGTTTCAAAGGAAGGCTCAAATAATTCAGAACTTGTCTTTGCAATAAAATCCTCACAATGACTGTTCAAAACACATTCACTATTGCAATGAGTAACACAGTCAACATTACCTTTCATAATGTCAATAGGAACATCTAGACCATTTTGAAAGCTAATATTTTTCAGAACTAACAGGATTAACAAAAAGACATGCATTTGTATTCACAACTTCATGTGCATAATCAATTGATAGGCATGTTGACATGTATGCCAAAGATTCACTATTATACGAAGTTTGTTCATTAGCAATTGAACAAGCATCTTCATTCTCTTTCACATCAATGCACTCCTTATTAAATGAAAACATGCCCATTTCTACAAAGAAACAAGCATATTCCATCTCACCATTAATTTCATGAGCTTGTGGTTTCACATATAGATCTGAATCAACACACTTTGTAATGTTATGCAAATCAACATTCTCTTCATGTATCACATACATTTCCATCTTTGTTTCACATAAATAATCACAAGTAGTAGATACATAATTGCTGTTCCCTCAGTACACACGCCCCATTCGAAATGGGGGCCCTCCCTTCCCTTCACCTTGCTGGGTCATTTTGTCACCACTTCATTTTGTGTGGCCTTGATTTGGTGTTCAAAATGGTCAGTGAGCCCTAAAAGTGTCATCTTAAGTCAACCATATTTAACCCCCCTCAAATTTTCTAAGTCCAATATCTTTGTGGGGACCCTTTGGTAGTTTTCCTCTACTGGTGTCCTTTAGGCTCTGTGGGTCCGCCCTCATGGGTTTCCCTTGGTAGGTTTCCCTATGACATTCATCGTGTCCAAATGACTAAAGGACCCTGTCCTTCCGTGGCCCGGGACCTGCCCCTTGGATTTTTGTTTCCCAATATTTTTTACGAAGTCCTAGCATTTGTCTGACCCATCGGGCTCGCCCTGCTGGATGGCCCCTCTCTGACTTCTATCCATGTTCATCATTTCTAATGGCTGTTCAGTGGTAGCGTTCCTCTTATCGAGTCCCAGACCCCTCACCACCATTATTTTTTGCCAAACTTTCAGAATGACTATCCATCGACGACCATTTGACCTTTGGACCCAATGCTCCTGTGACCATTTTCAAATCCAAGCTCAACAAATTTTTGGCTGTTGTACATGCATTTATTGCTAGCATTTAATTCCTTTAAATTCTATGAATAAGAAAATTTGAACTGTCATTTTCACATGTTAGTTAATCAAGAAAGGTCAAAGTGATTCAAAGCGATCTAGAGCCACCTCCCCGCATCACCTCTGAGCCTAATGAGTGCCATCACCAATTCATAGCATTCACCAACTTGTCTAATCACCTTCCTTCATTTAGTTCTTGAGGTTATTTTGCTAATCGTGCCTTGTACTATGTTTTTCTTTGATTTTGAGGTAAAATGATGAATAAAAGGATGAAAAACACATGCATTAGATAGAGGAAAGTAAGATTCCCAAAGCCCATGAGATCGAATCTTGAGAAAACCCTCAGAATCACCCATACATCATGCACATAACCTCACCTCCCTGATGTCATTCTTTAGGCAGGGAATTCATAACCCATGGACTCGCCAACTCATAATGCTATTGCTAAAGCACAGAAATGAAATAAACCTCAAGTGGCGAAATTATCTCTTGGGCCCACCATTGCGGGGAGACTCCTCTCTCTTTCCATTAGAATGGTGTTAATCTTTCAAGTTAAAGCTGAGCTCAACACCTTGCCTAGGTCCACCCCTGCAGGACTCCATCCCTAGGGCACCATTCATGGTCTACCATTTCTAATAGCATTTTGATCCCTTCTTTTCGGCCCTTAGACTCTGGCTCCTTCCCTGATCAGTTGAATTTATGGACTGGCCAAAGTGCCAAGTCCCCCTCTGAGTCCTAGCACGCAGACCTTCATCTATGGGCCACCGTGATGACATCACCATTTCATACGGCTTTCAAGAAGCTACCCTCCACTCCTCGGCTCCCAAAGCTCCTGTGGCCATCAAGATAAAATAATGAAAATTTTGAGTGCCTAACCCATTATGGGTCACCTCCATTAAACTTCCTCCGTCGGGACTCCATCCCATCTTGGCCGTTGTGAAAGGGTGAACTACATTCATCCTCCCAGCCTTTGGGGCCCGATCCTCTTTTTGTTGATAAACTCCATAGCGAGAAACGAAGAAAATATAAGAGCCAGGCCCTCTGCCAGACCCGTTCCCTCGGACTTCCTCCAGCGGAATTCTACTTGATGTCTACCATTTCAAACAACAATCCTATAGCAGCTTTCCATGCCATTTGACTCGAATAACCCAAATGCCAATGTATGATGCCAACCACCTCCTGAACTCATCGAGCCCACACCTGCAAAACTTCACCCCTAGGATATTATCTCACCAGAGCCGTTTCAAATGGAAAACCCAAACAACCAAGCTCTTCCCAGACTCTGACTACCTTAAAGATAACCCAAATGGCTCCTAATCTAAAAATGAACTTTGACCCACATGCCAAAATGACCTATTCTCCTCAGTAGGCCCAATGATTTGACCAAGTCCTAGGGTAGGTGGAACCTTGTGAGCTGCCTTGCCCTATTTTCCCTTCAAAACAACCATCCTGCTAGGGAAGTTCAGCCCCTAGGGTCTGAATTATCCAAACTACCTCCCGTGAACTACTAACAACAATCTAGATTAAATGTTAGATTTCTTGAATGCTAAATTATCCAATCTAACTCCATTTGTAGGGATTTGGCTAATGTTTCATGCTTTCATGCTTGATTTTACTCACCTATCCTTTGCCTGCAGAATATATGGAATCAGGTGCAAGACCCTTGGGGGCAACTATAGAGAAAGACAAAGGAAAGAAGATAGGCAAGACACCCCATGAAAAAGAAGACAAAGACTAGATGAAGTATCAATTCTAGGGGGAACCCCTAAGATCCAGAATCACCACAAATTGGAAGGAGATCTTTGACATGAACATCGGGCACATAGACATTGATGAATTCAAGAAAAGGGTCAGGATCAACCCATCAATAGAGAATGCAAGATTAATTAAAGGTAGTGGAATAGCCAAGGTTGTAGGCTTCCCTCCTACTCTTGTTTCCCCTAAGCTAGTAATGGCTTGTAGGGAGGCATACCAGCTAGAAACCCAAACAATAGTGGATAGGGATGGAAATATATTAGCTGATATGTCTGCCAAGGCAATAACAAAGACCTTTCATATTTTTACCTTCAGGGAGATGGAATTGCCAACTATAAAAGACTGCAAGGCAATGTGGGACAAAGATCCCCTTAAATTCAAGAAAATCATAAATCAATTTTGGCTCAAGGAGAAGAGGGGTAGTGCTGTATAAGTTCCTCAGGAGCTCTTCGGTAGTGATTTTTATGAAGATTACCATGATTTGGTAACATTGTTAAGCAGATTAATGGGCCTTCCTATTGCTGCTTACTTCTAAGAATAGATGGTCTACTTCCTTGAAGAGATTCTCCATGGAGAGGATACCACAGTTTACTGGGGTGGGATAATTAGTGATTACTTTCATGAGAAGTTCATGGCTATCAAAAAGACCTCCAAGTTTTACATGACATCCTACCTAGTCTATTCATTGGCCAAATGGAGGAAATACGGTGGCTTGTTTAGAGCTCTAGATGAAGAACTTGGCAGGGAGCTAAAGGTCTATGACAAGTACCCTCAGCTACAATTTAGGAACTTCAAGAAAGATTACTACAGGGTCAATGACACTTTCATAGGTCATATCATTAGATTGCTCAGGGGTGACTTTGAGAGGTGACTCTCCCATAGTGCCAGTGATTTTTTGAAACAATATTCCTTTCTGTTCATCCAATATCCAAAGTTTACATACATTCGTGCATAAGGCATCTCAGAAAGATCAAACAAGTTTCCCGGTATCCTAGTGACCGGATAATACTATTGGAGCTCTCTCGGCAGTTGCGACATGTGCACACCCTCTTGAGCAACAAACATATGGAAGGGATTCCTTATCCTCTCTCCTTCAGCCAAGGGATGTATGAGCTCCATACCTCACAATGTTCCCACAATTCAGAGGAGTTGGCCGAATACCATTTGAGGTTCCACATTGCTCAACCATGGATGGATCCCTATGGCCATATCAGGAAGGCACTTGTACTCGAATATGCCCATTTGCATAGTGTTGAGGATTTTTGGGCTAATTGTAAAAATGACAATGAGGTGCAAATGAGGCATTATATGTAGATGACCGCATAATTTGTAGAGAGGGCCAACCTATTCCTAGTGCCTGACCAGGTGGAGGAAGATGAGAGCACAATAATAGACCCCTGATATAAAAAAGTTGCCAATCTCTCGCTGCCACTAATTGATTGGGATGAACAGGAGGTTGATGACCTCGATATCTTGACCAAGCCCGTCGAGGCTCAAAAAAAAGAGTGGATTGATGGGAAAGTTTCCCAATTGAAGCAGTAAGGGGTCGCTTTGACCTATGAGGGGCTTGAAAGCAATCCAAGTGGAACAGATGGTGGGGTAATTGCTACCTCAATAGGAGAAACTTCAAAATTCCCTCCACTCACTTGGTCAAGGAAAAGAAAAGAAACTGATGAGCAGTAGCCCAATCCAAAGGTATACACAAGAAAGGCCTCAAAAGGTGAACCTTCCAAGAAACATAAGAAATTGGGTAGTGTCACTGAGATGCCTATTATTCAAGAAGATCCACTCCATGAAGGAGAGGAAATGGAGATTGAGCAACCAATATCTCCACCTGCCGCCTCCACCACTACTATCCCTCTACCTGCCTCCCATGCCATGGTAGCTACTTCCCCTCCTGCAGTGGACATCTTGGTCCACCTTTCCTCTTCTTCATCTATTGGACAAGTTGTAATGATTGAATATTCTTTCACCACCACCTCTTCACTCTCTTCTGCTTCCATGTCTCCAACCATGTCTTTTTCACTAGCAACAACAACAATGCCAATACCAACACTCTCACTTCTAGAGGCATTTTCGTGGCATATGCATAATGTCTCGTCTAAGATTTTTGAAGTATTGATGAATCCAACCATCCAAGCTGCCCTGGTAGAGGTTCTTGCAAGCATTCCTACCTCAAATCCTCCAACTAAACCACTGAAGATGAAAGCCATGATGCAAATATCTGAGGAGTTAGAGGGGCAGGAAAAGGAAGCATCGAAGGCATTGGAGGAGGAAGCAGATGACTACCATGAACACCCAGAGCACCAACATTTACAAATTGATAAGGTAGTTTGTGAAGAAGAGGAAACAAAATCCTCCAAGAGTATAAAAGAAGAAGATTTTGACACTAGATACATTGTACAAACCTTTGATGTAGATCTTGAAGAAGAGTTGGCCTGACAATTGAAAGATGTCAGAGAGGAAATAGAAAAGCCACCCTCTGAGGAAGAAAATAAGTCTAGTGATAAAATGGAAGAAGACATTGAACTTCCAATTGGGAAGTAGGAAGAAATCTCTAAGCTAGATGATGAAATGTCCCTCTCAGTGGAACAAGAAGAACAAGAAAATAAAGAGGAAGATGTGCTACCTCAACATAGGAGGAGGAGAGTAAAGAAGAAGAAAATCTTGAAGAAGAGGATGAAACCCATAAGAGTCCAGAAACATGGCAGCCCGAAGAACATGGGAATGAAGAAGAAGAAAAGTATATTGAAGGGAAAGATAGCCCCAAGAAACACCTGCCCACTAAGTCCCCCATAAAATTCATGGCGTTCATCCAAGACTCTAACAAAGAAGAAGAAGACACAAGGATGAAGAAAGAATCTCCTGAGGATAAAGAGATTGAAATCCGGAAGGATGAAGATGAGGGTGATTGTGAATCAGCCAAGGAAAAGAATTAGATGCCCAAGTGGCTAGAAAAGAAACTAGAGAAGAAAGCTCCTACTCTAAGGGATCTAAGAGCAGGATTAGAGGCCATCTTGGCCTAAGCTTAGATAAACACCAAAAAAGAGAAGAAGCCCAAAGTTAGATCCAAGTTGACAATGGACACTTTTGGATCTAGGACCGTGCAAATAGCTACACTACTGGTGAATGAAGAAGGGATAGGTTACAATGTTTCCACCATCAAATTGGGGACAACATCAAGAGAACATAAAATAGATCACCTTTAGGAGTTTGTTGCCACAGTGGTGCATCTGATGCAAAAGGACAAGCTCTCCAAATATGAGCTCAAGCCACAATTGGCTAATTTGATAGCCTACATTCAACAATGGTCATCATAAGAAGAGCTTCCCACAACATCCTCAGCTCCACCACAGCTATTGTCCAAGGATCAAATCGACAAGCTCGAGAGGAGGAAAAACTTGACTAAGACTACAAAAGATTGGTTCCAGTAAGTCTTGTATGCTCGAAACATGGGAATCAATCGTGCTGTTAGAATAAAAAATAAATTCTTGGAGGTCCAAAAAACCCTTGAGGGCATCAGGAAGTTCTGCATTGACTTCCCAAGGATATATGAATCCACCTACCCCAAAATTTAAGCCATCCTCAAGTTGTCTCACAAGATATGGAAAGAGGACCTTACATTCGTAGAGGACGATCATTAGTTGGTTGAAACATGGAAGATGAACTTCGACCATAGGAAAGAGGTGTTGGAGTAATTCCTCTGCAAGGTGGAGCCAGACATTGATTGGGCCAAGGAAATTAGGGCCAATTGTATTGAGTATTTGAAACTGATGACAGGCTATGATTTTCCCGTTGTTGAGATCGATCCCGAAAAGGTGAAGCCTTATTTTAGAAAGAAGATGGAAGATGGAATGTTAGAAGAGATCACCATAGATTTTATGAATTTTCCTACTCGAGCCTTCGCCCAATATGAGCAATTAAGAGATAATACAACCAAGTGTGATGAAGATTGGGATACACTTATGGGCCAATCTAAACAATGGAATTATCAGGTGCTCTAATCTAGTATAATGGAGATCAAGAAGCTTCAGGTGCTAATTAGTAAGTTTATAGAATATTCTTCCTTGAAGAAACAAGAAGGAAACCCAATAATTTATGACAAGTTCCTCATAGAGTAGTTGCAGCAAAGGAAATCAGCTAGAAGACAAAATGCTATAGTGTTGCCACTAGAGGACAAAATGGGAAAAAGACAAGAGATGTATTTTAAATTGTAATATATTTGGGGGTAGGTGAAACCCTAGTTTGTAGTGAATCTTGGCCACACAATGCAAATCAATCTTGGCCATTCATTTTGATTTTTGAACACTATAAATAGGGGGTCTCCTCTCATTTTCAAGAGAGAGTTGAGTTGTTGTAAAGACATGCTACAAAAATTTTAGTAGAAATTCATTGACTTTGGTGGACTCTTGATTTTATTTGCATGTTTCATGATTCATGTCCCATAGTTAGCTGATCTAGATAGATTTACTTTTCTATTTCAGTTAGTTTTAGATTGCTTTGATAGATTTAGCAATGTTGTTCAATGGTTATGAAGATTTTTGTTGTGTTAATGCCTTTCTTGTCCATACTTTTTTCTATTTACTAATGGTAGATAGTTGTGTAAAGTTAGTCTGGACTTAAATTGAAAGCTACTCCAAAATTTTATCATTTATTCATGCATGTTTATGGTGAATGAATGGTAGGACATTTGTAGTCCTTAGAAGCTAGCACAAGTTTCACGATACTATGAGTTTTCTGGTTCAGTGAAATTCTGTTTGAAGGAAGTTGTCCATAGTAGAACCTTCCATGATCACTATTCATAGTTAGTTTTAGACCCAAGAACCTCTTCTCTTCCCTTCCTTTTTCCTTTCTTTAATAAGTAACCTATCCTAAGGTTCATTGCACATTGTAAAGCTAAATCTTAAAATAACATTGGAGTTTCAGATTGTTGTTTGAACCTACAACAAATTGCACATCAACTTCCCATCTCAGGAACTTCATCTTTAAGATCCACTTCATCTCCAGCCAAATTATATAAGTCCACCCTATGATTACTAGCAAAATCACATCAAATATCAACTAAGAAATTCCATGTACGTCATGACCTGACACCCAAGAGACCTTGGGGTAGTGATTGGTAACTTGCTTGCAAATTTCTACCTTTCAAGAGAGGTAGTGTGCCTATGCACTACCTATGTTGAGAAAGTGTTAAAACACCCATAAACAATAATTATGTTCATTAGCATCATAGTCAACATTGTCAACATCCTTATCATCTCTAACACTATGCTTAGGATCAGGATATTGAACACACAAGTTTTTATCTTCAAATTCATCATCACTCATAGAGTTAGTGTGCTCTGTTGATAACAAATCTGAACTACATTCTAGGTATTCATCAAATGAAATTGTTTCATTCACTTGTGAACAAGTAACCTCATCAACATTCATATCATTACATCCTTTGTATGAAGAAAAAACCTCTAGATCATCCTCATAGGAGCATTCATAATCCTCAGAAGAGTAATTAGGAACTTCACTGTCATCATGATCTTCATCACTAGAAAAATCATCACTGCATAAACTATGCTCATAATTTTTAGAATGAATGCTTGAATTTTTATTTTCAATATCTTGACCATTGATTTGCAATGAGATATCTGCAACACTTTCCTTATTGTCACTAATCAAAACATGACATGTAATGACATCTTGCATCTCTTTTACTTCTTCCTTAACCAAGATATTACAAGGAGAGATTTCAAACATATCAATTTTGTCACCATACCATGTACCTTTATCTTCATCATTTTTATATTGATCTACATATATGATTCTTATGAGCTGATTATAATCACCATCCTCATTTATACAAGATGGATTTTAATTTTTTTATATACTCTTTTCAGTTATGTGCATCATGTTCATGTTCTTATTTTTCTTACATTTAACAATATGACAGCTGCTATCAACATTTTGAGACATCATATTGTGTGCATAATCACATTGGGCTCCTTCAACAATCTCTATCCAATAAAGTACTTGATCAACACTATGAGGTTTCAATTCTTTGGGAAAAGTACTCAACCCTGGCTCATTGATTTCACAAAATAAATCAATGCATGTTGAATCCTCAGGTCTGAAATTTTTGGGGACCTCCAACAAGGCATCCAAAAACATTGTGCACAAATAATATTGTGATTCTCCACGATGTCTCTTCATGTCATACAATTCTTGAAAAAAATACATATGATCAACATTGATCAAACTTTGTTGATGTTCAACTTGGAGTTCATATCTTATATTCTTGATGAAGTGTTATTTGATCTTTATCTCTTAATAGATAGCTCATTTCTTCACAAATGCACCTAAGTATACAACAAAACACATTGCATCATTTGGTCTCATACTTTTAGGAATGTCACCTAATGTTTTTGAAAACCTAAGATTTAATGTAGGAACCAACTCATCATCTTCTTTTTGGATGTTCATAAATTTTTGCCTCATTGAACTTGGATCAATTCTCTCACCAAACTATTCTACAAATGCTTCCATTAACTCATCCCATGAAGATATAAAACATACTGAAAAAAATGGAAAATAATCTCTAGCATCTTCCTTTAGAGATTGAACAAAGATCATGACAACATCTTCATTGCTTATCTCATAATCTCCCATCAAATCAGAAAAATCATGTAGATGTTAAGATGCTAATTCTAATCTTTTCCCTTTGAACTTTGTCAAGTGTTCCCTACAAGACCCTTATCTCTCCAATGTCTAATCAATTCTTATTTATCAGAAAACACATGGAATATACATGCCCTCTTCTGATTACACAAAAATTATAGGTCTAAAAGACCTGATAAACTTGTATACCAGTGTGCAATCATGAAACAATAACCATCCAGTTACCACCATGCATATTTCACTAACATATGTGCATTATGCCTCTTTCTTTTGAAAAATCCAGGTGCATTTACATAAAGACATGATTTATTTTAATTCCCTCTTAACAAAAATAAGCTCATTTAATATGGGAATCACATGACTTCAGGAAGAGTTTCCACAAAAATCCTCCATACAGAAAACTTTCCTTCATGAATGTTAAACAAAGGAAAGCTAAATACCTGGAAAATATTGTAGACTTCAAAACTTCTCTCTCTAACTGGAAGCATTTGCAAGCCTTATGCAAATTTTTATAGACACCTCTTCGACAATTTTAATAGGTCATTAATAGAGTCGCCACCTCTCTTAAGAGGACAAAATATTCAACAATCAAAAAATATTTAGTGACCAAAATTCTTTTCTTAGTTATTTTCACTAGTAGAGCACCATATATCATGAAACTCTTAAGTATGCTGCAACAATTTCTTTCTCAAGGTGTGAAGTCCTTTAACCTTTGGAACAAATATTCAGATTAGCAAACTTATTGACTCTTTTCAAATGGATAATACTGGATTTTTCCCCAATAGAGTCACCAATCTTGTGGCTCCTAAATCTACATAATATTGAACCATAAAGGTGTGCCATGTCTTATGCTCAGACTTAAAGAGAGATTTTTACAATGAACGGGAGAATGATCTCATAATTTTCTCCCCTACACTTTAGGCTTTGAAAAACCTAGTTGGGTGTCCCTATATGGTATTGAATATGGATATGAAATAAGGTTTTATTTCAACACCTAGCAAATAGACTTCACATAAATTACAAGGGTTTATATATTTGTAAGATAGAAGGAACAATCCTTGTTTCCATTAAAATGTAAGTATGAAGTATGCAAATAATTTATGAATAAATATTGCATAAAGTAAATCATGGTTTTAGATTTGAAATGTGTTTATTAGTTTGAAGGAAAATCATTCAAAATAAACCAGTGCCTATCCGGGGCTATAAAGTCACAATGCATGTATACATCCCTCACCACATTCTAAACATATTTTGATGATCATTCAACCATTAACACATTGTATTAATGAGATCAACCAATGATTAATAGTGTAAACTCTACTTGCAAATCCAATCTACAATAAAATAATCTCATTATTTTCATTGAAAGAAATTACATTGCCCCTTGAACAAAAAATAACAATGAAGATAACCCAGATGCAACAAATGTGCATGGAAAGCTTTACAACCCTTGATTGTATTACTGAAAGAAATATCTCATTGCAAAATGGAGACTATATACAGTGAGAGCATGCAAAAGCATGTATTGATATATGCTGCAATCAAAATATACAATGCAATTATAGGAAAATTTGCAAAGAATTTGCCTCTATTTCTCTACAAAAACCTAAAAGCCTACCCCTTATAGCTTCTTCAAAATCCCAGAACCCCTTACAAATGAAACTATTTCTCATTTTAAGAGAAAAGAGAAGAAAAAAGAAAAGCTCTAATTAATCCATTGATGACATGGCACATCTCAGCTCTCTTGATTTGCAACCAATTGACATTTAGAAGATGCCTCTTCATACTTCTGTAATATCATAGAATTGCACCTAAGGGAAATTCCATATTTTAACATTTATGCCTAACATTTATGGCACCTTGAAATATTAATGAAAAAATCCCATGGGTTAGAATTTCATGATTCTGACTCCATGGGGACAAGTGGCTAAGCAAAAAAAGCCTAGCAACGCTTTTTTTGAGAATATAGGCCTTAGACAAATGCATGGTGCGTAGACATTTGCATGACGCACTAGCGTCCTGTCCATTTCCCAAGTTCAAAATGAGGAATCTGGAAGGTTAACCCTTGAGACATGTGTCTTGGTGGTTACACACCAAAAGTAATGGCTCTTTTCCACCCTTGTAAGCATAAAAACCTCCTTCTACCTCTCATTTGGAGGTTGGAAGACACCACACTAGCTCTCTCTCCATTCTGCTTCAACTTTAATACTCCTTTGATAGCAATGCACTCACAAGTGAAGCCATGTCAGATTGAGGTCCCCCCAGCAGCAACATCAACTCTCAAGAAATCACTCAACGGTGCATCCATGTGCTCTAGAGAGGGACTTGGCGTGTGGGTAATACTCTCTCTTCCTTTCTCACTTTCCTTTTACACGCAATTTTTTACACTTATCATGGTGCGGGTTCTACTCCTAAGCGGGTACTACTTTCACCACATGCTTTATTTACTCCTTTAGCATTCCTTTCCAACTTTGCTATGCCATGAGGTGGGAACACCAAAATAGGGTCTGACTAAGGCAGGCCCCTATACAACCACCCAACAACTTTCTCCTTGGTCTTTTGTGTGCAGGTCACGAAAAGGAGCTTGGAGTGAAGACTTGAGCATCCAGAAAAGGGTAAGCTTTCTCCAAGCATCTTAGTATTTCCTTCAGCATTTGGTTTTCTAATTAGCTAAGCAATCCCATATAGATCACTCCTGAGTTTGTGAGTAGGATCTGTTTCTATCTGTTGAGTTCCTGAGTTCTCTATTGTTCAGGATGCTAGTGTATCTTTCAGACGACAATGTGCCACATTGGTGTCCCAAAACTATGCTGACATTTTTTAGCTAAGAGCTCCCTCTTCTGGGACAGGGATCCTTCGGTCTGACTCCCTCAAGATCTTTGATCATTTTCCTCAAAGCATAACAAAGTCTTAGTTCCTTACCATTTTTTCAATCTATTATTTTGAGGTGTATAAGGGCAGTTCGTTCCCTGGTGATCTCTCGAGAAAAGGAGAGACCCATGTAGAGTGAATCCCTCTTATATGATCACAACTTCATTTTCCCTCTTCAATCTCCTTCACTTGAAATTCTCGTGCAAACCTTTTACCTGCATGCAAAACCCATTTTCCAACTCCAATATTACTTAACAGTAAAAAATAATAACCTCTGGATCAAAACCCACTTACTCAACTATTAAAAATGCTTTTCAATCTTGCATTTTAATCTTCTGATCTTTCAAATTTTAGTTTAAAATTAATTTGAAATTTTGTCAAACATTTATCTAGTAACCATATGAATGCATATTCAACCTGTAGACTACTATTCTCTATGCTCAACACTCATTGTGGAAGCACTCAAAACACCTGTGAGGTATTTCAAAATTCATCTAGTCATTTCTCTACTCATTGGCATCTAAAAATATTTAAAACACCACTAGAATTGTTTCCAAAGTGCTAGATATGATTTTTGGGTCATGAGAAATTATTATTTGGCATTTTCTACCTCATAGGAAACCAAAAAATGTATAATTTTTTTCCTAAATTGCTTCCTAGACAATAGAAAAGGTTGAGACATGCCTTTTTGGAGGTCGAGAAAACATTTTCCAGCTTGTACATGTGTTTAAGAAACTGCACCGAGCCTAAACACGTGATTACATACAACAATTGCAGCCATTCACAAGTTCAAAATCTCTCCCAGACACCTCTGCACATGATAAAATAATTGTTTCATGTCAACATAAATTCTAGTATTGAAATGTCGTTCCATTAACCTTCACATTCATACTATGGTTTCCTAAAAAGGATCCCCTATTCCCTCTATTTCACAAGTTATTAAATAAAGAAGAACAATACATAGACCTCAACTCATTTAATGAATCCTTCCAATCGCTCAATCTTAGAAACTATTTCCTTCAAAAAAATTCAGCCCTTGAGGTATGCCTTGGATCCCTGTTATGCACATAATAAAATAATCCACCACATGTGTTGAAAATCCATTGACATAGGTAGTAGCATCACAACTTTGAAGAGGAGGAAAAATACAAAGTAGCGATGTGCGATGTGTTGAAAATCCATCATTCTAACCCCATCACCAGATAAAATAAATCACTGTTGTGAAGAGAGGAAGAGTTTTATAACAATGATGAGCAATGATACAAAGGCCATCACTCATCTAATACTATCACTGTTTTCAACATTTTGCATGAAAAGGAGATGAGCGATGGGTTGATTTTTATAAATTTTGTAAAGTTTCTTCCCCAAATATTTGCTTTAATCAATTTATCCTAAATTTTTTCCCATGCACCAATGAAATATTACTTTTCTTTTCCCAATGAGATTACATCGCTTCACAACAAAGCATCGTTGTTTTGAAAATGAATAGCCTCTTATTTCAACATTGAGCAATGGAATCTTGGAGAAAATGCCAAACTTTCCCACTACCAAGGAAACATTAAATAAGCATGTCTAATCAAATCTCATTACTGGAAAACAATGCATCACTATTTTTAATTTGTTCATCCTCTTAAAAGGAGATAGGCAATGGAGTTGGTGTGTAGCCGTGCTGATGTGACTTCAACCAATAAGAAGCAAGAATTAAACTTTATTTCTTCAAAAGAATTTGAAAATGTGTTTCATATTTTCCCTAAATACATTTTCATATTTGCACAATATTTAAAATATTTTAAACATTAGCATTTGAAACATTAGAAAAAATGCAAATTTTGATTTTACTTGTGGGCCAAATGGTGAAATTTCAGTATGAGAAAATGAAGACCCTTGGAGCTGAGAATTTTTGCATGTAGCCATAAAAAATTATTTAAAACATGGGTTTTAAATGAGATATTGCCCAACCATAAAAAAATAGGTACCTCTTTTGTAAACTGGCCCTCCGGACGTGTTTGTCACAATCGAAAAACATTAAAATAATGTATCAAATGGCCTCTATTTTTGATGAAATAAAAAACTAGAAAGTTTAGACCAAAATGAGAAATGGGTCGCCCTTAGAATTTTGAAATTTGCAACTTTCTGGAACACCAAATTTAGCCTGGTCATTGTCAAAAACACATTAATTCACCCATCAGAACTCATCTAGGAAGCACAAAACTGAACAAGCACACTACCATATGTATCAAAAAAAATTCTACCATACGGATTTGCAAGATGACCTCTGAGTTCCAAAATATTAATCAAAAAAGATGGGCTCTGGGGTAGATTCAACAAGATGCAAACTTAACCTCTATCGCCAAATTGAAAGGGCATAGGCACTTCAAATTTTCAAAATTTGAAGGTGCCATTAGGACTAAGATCTAGATCTAATTGGCTCACCATTGAGGTTGAAATTCAATATTACACCTTTTGATTTCTTTCCTAATGAAATTTGTGAGGAAAGACACCTATTGAGATCCCCAAGGTTTTATAGACAACATCATCATTAAAACCTTATGGGGATCCCTTTTTCCTCCTTTTCATTTTGGTGAACTTGACATTCTTACATCATACTTTTTTGATTTGTAGATATTTTAAAACCTAGATCTAGGTTTTGCATTATCTTGTTTTACATTTCATTTAGGGTTACATATTACATGTTTATATCATTTAAAATCATAAAAATCTAAAAACATTGCATACATTTTGCATAATAGCTTGCATTAAGGTGTGTTTCAGTCATTTAGATCAGATTTTCATTCAAAATTGCATTCAAAAAATTGTCATTTTGTTCATACATTTCCATACAAATTCTATTTACATTTAATTAGAAAATCTAGAAAAACTATCACTGAAGAATTTATTTACAGTTAGGAACAATGAGCTTAAATATTAGATCAAACACTCAAATTTAAATTTTTCAAAACCCTATGCAAAGACCCATTTTCCCTTGGGTGAACTTGTCCTTGTATAGGCGATTTTGCAAAATTTTGTGCATTTATTTTTCTCTGTCTACTTCATTTTTCAGTATTTGTAGATTTCTATTTCAATTTCAATTTTTTTATATTTCTGTAGATGTTTGCATTTAGTTCAATTGGTGAAAGAAAGTGCATTATGTAATATCAAAATTGGTATTCAAAATTAATCATTTTTAGGTTTTTACATCTTAAAATTAGTCAATTATCATATTTTAGATTTGAATATTGCAATATCTTCTTCAATACTTGCATTGTGCTTCCTATTTCTAGGTGTCTACTATATTTATTCAATTTTTTTAATCCATTTTGGGTACACTTTTGGTTTGGTGAAACTTGTATGAGTATCACAATCTGGTGTCCTATTCCCAATACTTCAGTGAGACATAGTTTGAGACTCATGGGATCCTACTCTAGTACATCCATTGTGGATCTTGAATTTTCCACCTCTTTCGCTCATAGTGTTGACACTAGTCAACCCATTTTGGATCATATCCCTGATGTCACATGTCCTATGACCACCTTACCATCAACCACTTACACTAATGTTAAAAATTTGGTTGCTCATGTTCCTTAAGAAAAGCCGAAACAAATGGGTACAAAGTATATTGTTGGTACTGTTGATCCTATTATAGATAACATGAGGAGAATGCTTGATAATAACCAAGGATTAGAGATTGTGCGTATCCTATATCACATAATTGATAATAATATTCTTATAATGGTTAGTTGTGATCAAGCTTTGGGATACACTCAAATTCAAGGAGGAAATAAAATTCCTCCCCTACAACCATAGCCTCTATTCCTACATATAATCATCTAACTATTACTACACTAATGCAACCAACCAACAATATCACTCCAACTTTGGGTATTTCCACTAGGAATCCTTTTAGTTTTATGAATTCAAACATCATATCTCAAAACCCCTACCTCTCACACACTTTAATATTTAGTTGTCCATCCAACACATATACACCCCCACCATATTCAGCTCCTTCCCAAAATACAACCAATGATTATGTCATAAACCAACTCTTACAAAATGTCACATCCCTTCAACAATAGATAGTAGCATTGAACCAAAACCAAAATATACAACATTCACATATGTCAAAAGAAACCCATTTTCATTGGAGATATTAAGGGTAAAAATTCCATAAGGCATAGAGATACCTAGATTTGAGAAATATGATGGTAAAGGAGATCCTAGAAACCATGTATCAACATATACAACCTTATATAGTGATTTCATTTTTGAAGATAATCTCTTGGATAAGATTTTTCCTAGGTCCTTAAAAGATACAACCTTGGAATGGTTTTGTTCCTTACTAAATAACTCAATCCACTCATTTAATGAGATTTTTATGCCTTTCTCAACCATTTCCAAGTGCACATTGGTCCTAATATGGCCCTACCCGATTTGATGCAATGTAAACAAAATGTAGATGAAAAGGTCACTAACTTTATAACATGTTATCAACTTCTTTACTCACAAATTAACATTAAACTTCTTGATGTTGATCTTCAAAGAATGTTCATTGAAAATTTATAAACAAATATCCAAGATAAGCTTGGGATGATGAAATTTCCTTCCTTTACATACTTATGCATGAATCTCCATGATTATGAGAACTCACTTAATCAATTTGTAGGAAAAACTACTTCAACCTATCTTGAAAAATCTGAAACTATGCCTCATAATAATTTTCAACCATTCAAGAAACAAAACAAGGGCTTTATATAGAAAATTCAACCTCAAACAAACTACCATGTTAAACCCCGAGTGGTTGTCATAAAACAACTCCATACCAATTTCAAGATAAGAATAGACAATTCACCCATTACCTGATACCATCCATTCCATTATGTTGCAACTCTCGAGCAAGAAATTAATCGCATTACCTTCCAATAGGCTTCTTGATACCACAACCTTTACCTTGGAGCTATAACTCAAATGAATTTTTTCACTATCATCGACAAGTTGGACATGATACAAAGCGATGCATGTATCTTAAACATATAGTGCAATACCTCATTGATTCCAATCACATATAGTTGGGTGATATTTATGATCAAGGAAATGAATCCTTTTCCTAACCCTACCAAAATTTATAAATCTTTACTAATCCAATGCCAAACCATTTCATCTCATTTGTAAAAGCTAGTGATAACAAGAATGATATGATGAATGTTGAAAAGATACAAGATATAACTGATGGTGATAAGAGTGATAATGAGGATGATATGCATGTCGTGATTGGATTCATTGATGTTCAACCTCATAAGGGAAAAATAAATTGACTCTTGATATTTCTTTCTCAAATAGTGATATAATTTTTTAATGCACCCAAGGGCCCTCTTTACATAGCCAGAAGAATCAATGACAAGCCTACAAATTGGATATTAATTGATCCTATGTGTGTAGACAATGTGATCGCCAAGGAATTATTATTTGTGCATGAACTTTACAAAGATTTTTATGAACAATAAAAATCATGGACCAAAAGACATGATGGTTTTTATTTCCCTATGATCAATTCGATCACTCTTCCATTAAAAGTTGGACCAAAATAATTGAATGTATCATTTTACATCATCTCGACATTAGATCAATTTTGTGTGAAGTTAGGCTATTCATGACTATGCTCCATGAATGTCGTCACATCGGTCATCGACAAATTTTTGAAATTTCCATTTAACAACCAAATTTTTATAGTGGATCATAGTAGATTTAATCCTTTTTCTTCCCATGGGAACTTTCCATTGGATTTCTTTTGGCCCGAATCTATGGAACCTATTGCACCTCATGATGATTTCTTTAAATCATATCAAAAGTTTAAAGAAAAGGATATAGAAGAATTATCCCTTGCCAATATCCCACTTAAAGCTAAAAGATCCATAGTTGTTCCTCCAACTCCAATTTTTGTGGATGAAATTATGCTTGAACTGAAAGCTCTCCCAAATAATCAAACTAAGTATGATGCTATTCCACCACCTATGTCCTACAAGGGACCAAGAGATAACCATACAATTCCTTTTGTGCCTCCTAAAACCAAAAAGGTTTATAAACCTAAAGAGAAAATGGTTTCCCAACCTATGGAGGTCCCTTCCATTCTTCTTATAAGGAAGAAAAGAGACCGATGGTTGATAAACCCACTCCTACACTATCACAACTTGAAAACTATACAAGAAGAAATTGAAATTCTAAAGAACATATGAATAGACATTATGTTATTGCTTGTCAATTAGAAGAAAATAATAAACCAATAATCGAAGATCAACAACCAACTCAAACAAAGCATGATGATTCTCCACCTTCACCATAACATGAAGCTTCTCCACCACAAAAAAAAAAACATACAATGGACATTTTCATTAGAACTCCTATTGTGATTAACTTGGATGATGATGATGAGATTGCAAAAATTGATGAAGTACATAATGAATTGAATTTGTTGTTTTCCACTTCTATAAATTTAGATGGGGAAAACCATGATGATCCTCCTAAAAAGAGTGACCCTCCATGTTTTGAACCTAGTGATACTCTTAGTATGGAACTTGTTGTAGTACCTTTGGCTAGTTATCTACCTTTTGTATATGATGAAAAATATTGGGATGCAAATGACTTGCTTTAGGTTGGACCGCATGTGACATACTCTCTTTCTTTTATTTTCATGTTCTTTGTGATTGCATGTATGTAATATGATCCCTTGTATGATGTTGCTTGGTGTGTCTTCATGTTTGTGAGATTTCCTTGGATGAACCTTGTTACTCTATTAGTGCAAGGATAAAAAGGAATCATATATATTGTGGCATTATTCTATTTGTATCTACATTGTTCTATCTGTCATAAATATTGTATTTTCTTTTGTCTTATTTTTTCATTTTGGGGATGATGTAGGGTTTTGAGACATCTAGGTCTCTTCCATGTTGACTCATAATATTTTATTTTCCTTTTCTCTTGATGTGTCATTCTTCATTTGTGTTCATTGTTCTATGATTATTTGGGAAATGATAGTTTTGAGCTCTATTATATCATAGTAGCAAAGACATATACTGACCTCAAATTTGTAGATCCCTTATGTGCTATATTTTGAGATCTCATGTGGGGGAAACCCTTCTTCATGATGTAGCTTTATTTGGAAATATATTATTAGCATAGGGCTTTGCAAATAAGCTCTCATGGCCCTTTTATCAATTGACATTTATCATTTCTACTTTAAAGTAATTGCTCATAGCATGGTATTTAGTAATTTCTTTAAAGTGGGGGCATACATTGGAATTATTTCATTTTGGAATTTGCACCTCCTAAAGTGAGTTTCATTTTCAGTTTGACATTTTTGGCTTCACTTTTGTTGAAAAGGGTTGGACTTAGTGTAGCATCCACATAGCACATTGACCATTTTGTGGAACCTTATCAAATTTATTAGGGAGTATAAATTTTGATATGATTGTCATATGGAAACAAACCTATAGACCTAGTACATTAGTCCCATTTACCACCCCTTTTATTGGTACACACCTTGTATACCTAGTGTTTGTTTCTCATTTTTACTTTGGGGCTCACCTAGTGTATACCAAGCTGCACTATCCATTGTGAGTGTGTTTTATGGATTTGACATAACACAACTTGCTAGTCCACCCTGTTTTCATTTAAATTTTTGCATTGGTTTTGATATTGTATGCTTGTGAATCTTGTCTTAATGCACATATCTTACATGCCTATGTGTCCTTTTTTATTATGGTGGTTTGTCATGGGATCTTCAATCCTGGGGTCTTGATCCTCCTCCTTGATATTTGTCATCCCATCTCATTAATATTTGTGCATTTGGATCCCTCTTGACACATATTTGTCTACTTTAGTGTGATTTTGAGCATAAGTTCATACTCTCACTAATGTGGCAGTTAAATGTAGTATAAAAATTATATACCTTTATAATTTCACAGTATTTTTGGGTTCCTTAATAAATTGGACTTAATTAAGCTTCTAAATTTTCAAATTATGCATTCCAAAGCCTTATTTTTACCATTTTTTGAAAGGAGAACCAACATTTAATTAATGCATTTAATAATTAAATCATCTTGGAATATGTGTGTCCTAGAATTATGGGCTAAGATCCATTTGACCATGGGTCCCTTTTAAGTGCCATGACCCATTTTAAAATATGTTTTTGGTGGTCTTTTATGATTCAAATTCAATTCATAATTGTCAGATTTTGGAATCTAATTTTTGGGAAATTAGATAAACACCTATAAATACATAATATCTTTATCATTTTAAATCTAACACACTTTGAGAGAAATATTATGAGAAAATATTAACTTCAAGAGCATAATTGAGCATTCAAGAGTAGATTTATTAGTCGTTTCTTACAAAAAATCAAGATCCTAACATTATGTTCAAGTCTATGTGTGTTCATTTCATCTTGTGAAGGCTAATATGCATTGTTGACCCTAAAACATATAAGCATTTCAAGTATCCAAATCCATCAATCAAATCAAGATCAAGTTCCTTGGAGTGATGTGTTTTTCTTTAGTCCTCTAAGGGAAGCCATTGAAGGGTGGTGAGTTGTAGCAAGAAAGTGTTCATTCATCATTTCCTTCTCCTTTGTCATTATCTTTCTATCAAGGTTTAATTACCAAACTTGGGGTTTGACCAAGGAAAACCCCCATACAAAACAATTTTTTTTTTCTCTTTGTGTATGTGCAAATTATAGGTTAAAGAGATCTTGAAGGAGCAATTTTACATTCTTTCATTTGTTGTCATCATTTTTGTCAAGCCATGGAAACTAAGTTGCATACTTTATTTTTTATTTTCTAACAATGGGACCTATGTCAATTAAAGCCAAGATCCAACATCAGAGGACTAAAAAAAAATATTTTGGAGCCCTAGATTGAGACCCATTCACCTAGGGGTGAATGATTCCCTTTGCACTCTTTAAAAAAAAAATTTGGTGATAGGTACATGTGTTCAAACCCTTCTCAAAATTTCCTACAAATTTTTGTAATAGTCTCTGCATTTTTGGGAATTTGCATTTTAGATATTAGGTCTTATTATCCATTTAGTTTGAGAATTTCAAATCATTTCAGTTTAGTTTTAAATCCATCCTATTTTCCCAAGGATCAATATCTAGGTCTAGTTGGCTCACCATTCAGTTTGAAAGTCAATCATTACACCTTGTGATCTTTTTCCTAGTGAAATTTATGGGGAGAGACACCTATTAAGATCCCTAAGGTTTTATAAACACCATCATTAAAAACTTATGGGGATCACTTTTCCTTTATTTTTAGAGCTTTATAAAGACTTATGAATAATCAAAAGCATGGATAAAAATGCATGATGGTTTTCTGTGCCCTTTGATAGGTTCGATAAATCTCCCACTAAAAGTTGGACCAAAAAATAAGATGTTTCATTCACCTTTATCTCGATGTTGAATCAATTTCATGTGAAGCTAGGTTATACATGGCTACAATCTATGAATGTAGTCCTATTGGTAATCCATAAATGCATAAAATCTCAATTTAAAAATGATATATATATATATAGTTCATCATAGTGGATTTAAACCTGTGGCTTCCTATGTAAACTTTTCACTAGGTTATTTTTAGCCTCAGCCTATAAAACTTGTTAAGCCTCATGAGGCTTTATTATTTTATATCATATCAAAATTTTAAAGCTAAGCGCATAGATGAGCTATCCCTTAGGAGTATCGCACCCGAGGATGTTTGGTTGATGGAGAATTCTATGGTTTTTCCTCCCACCCTACAGATCATGAACAAACCCATGTCTAAACTAGATATCTTCCTAAGTACACTAGGCATATATGTTGTGGTTCCACCTCTAATATCATATAAAAGACCAAGAGATAACTGTACAATTACCTTTGTTCCTCCAAAAGAAAAATAAATTTATAAACTTAAGAATACGGTGGTTTCCCAACCCCTGATGGTGCCTTTAGTTCCTCCTCCAAAGGAAGAAACAAGACTGATGGTGGAGAAACCCTCTCTTACCCCTTCACAAATTGAAAACCATACAAGAAGAAATAGAAGTGCTAAGGAGAATAAGTGTATATTTCATGTCATTTCTTGCCAGTTGGATAAAATGAATAAAATATTAACTACTAACCAATCACCTATTGAACACAGGCCTTGGTGAATTACCTCCCATCCATCCATCTCCATCATCAACTGACTCCACCTCACCACCATCACCAAACCAAGACATTGAAGTTTACATGTCTCAACCAAAACAAAGAATGAAACATGAAAATATGATAGATATTGTCCTTAAACCACCAATTGTGATAAATTTGGATAGTGAAGATGAAGATGCCAAAATCGATGAACACATGCATAATGACTTTATCTTTGTTATTCTTGAAATATATGGAATTAGATGGGAGAAACCATGATGATCCTCCTAAGGAGAGTGATTCACCATGTGTTGAACCTAGTGAAACTCCTTGTACAACATTTGATGTATTCCCTTTTGCTATTTTTTTTCCTTTCATATATGATGAGCAAGATTGGGATGTAGATGATTTTATTTAGATTAATTAGCATGTGCAATACCATTTGTGTATGTTTTATGTCTTTAATGTGTTTTCTTGCACGTGATGTTATTTCCTATGTTGTTCTTTGTATGTTGGTTTCCCTTGTCTTCCTTATTGGCATAAGGATACAAAGGAAACAAATCTATTGTGACATTCATCTATTTGTATCTCCATTATTCTTTATGTCATACACATTTTGTTGTCTTTTGTTTTCCTTTTGGGGATGATGCAAGGTGTTGAGACATTTAGGTCTCTTCCATGTTGACCCAAAAGTTTTTTTTTCATCTCTATGTGTCATTCTTCCTTTGTATTTCTAGTTCCACAAGTATCTAGGTGAATGATCTTAATTTTGAGCTTAATCATATTATATATTAGCATAGATGTATACTGAACTCGAATCCGTGGATCCCTCATGTGATCATCTTTTTTCTTGTTATGCAACTTTGTCTTGGGGGTAACCCCTTATCATGAGTTAGATTTATTTGGGAATATATCATTAGCATAAGGATTTCCAAATAAGCTCTCACGACCTTATCATTTGGAATTTATCATTTTATTCTACCTTAAAAAAATTTCTCACAAATTGGTGTTTAGCAATTACTTTAAGGTGGGGGTATGAGTTCCATTATATACTTCATTTTTTTCACACACATTGGAATTAGTGATGCATTGGATTGAAATTTTTGTTCATCTATATAGCACCTTACCAAAATTATTGGGACTAATTCTTAGTATGGTTGACATGGGTACACAAATAATGAAAACTGGTCCTCACTAGCCCTTTGTGTGTTTCTCATTTGCTACCATTTTAAAAGGCTCACCTAGTGAATATTGGAATTTACTAGCCTTTGGTGCCTTATTTCTTGGTTCACCTATAAAATATTGAACTTTATTAGCCTGTGAGTCATGAATGCCTTTTGTATGGATCCTTGTAAGATTTCTATGGAGCTTGCTAGTCCATGATTGTCATACCTGCCTTTTTTTCATGTTTACATTTTGTTTGCATTGTGTTTGTATCGTGTTTGTTACATTTTTGTTATTATATTTATTTTATGTTATGTAGTGTTCCTTCATCGTGTATGCTTCATTTTTTTCATACTCCATTGCATTTTATACATGTGTGTTCCCTTTTCCTTATGTTTTCTTGCCATAGGATCTTGAATCTTGGGGGCTTGTGTGCTCCTCCTAGATTTAGTGCCATCCTATCTCTTTAATATTTGGATAATTGAACACCTGTTGATATATTCTTACTTTAGTGTTAGTTTTAGCATAAGCTCACACTCTCACTAAAGTGGGGGATAGATGTAGTATCGTAAATTGTCATCCTTGAAAATTTTACACTAGGTTTTTCTCCCCCCTATGTGCTTGGACCTAATTGTGCTCCTAATTTACTAATTATGCATGTAATTTCCCATTTAAAATTTTTATTGGAAAATAATACATAGAAAATCAAAGTAGTAATTTAATATTTTTCCCTTGAAATTTTATATCCCTAAAAAGAAGGAATCTAGTCTAGGGAACAAGGTTCTCTAGACTACCTATTTTGGCTCCAAATTTAAATATCGATGTCGGTAATTTATTTTTTGAGATTCAAATTTTAATTATTGACTATTGAGATTTAATTTTTGGGAAATTATAATTATTTCATATAAATAGATAGTATTTTCATCATTTTAATCCTAACAAGAAAATTGAGCAAGAGAAGACTTCAATTAATTAAATCAAGTGTCCTAAAAGTAGTCAAGAGTAGAAGTTTCAGATTTATTGCACCATTTTGTCACTCAAGCACCATGCCAAGTTTTATGTGAGTTTTTTCCATGTTTTTCATGTATTTAATTTTTGAGTATTGATAATTTTAGGTCTTCAATTTATCAAATTAAGTCAAGCAACAATTGATACTTGAAGGTGATGAGTGTAACTTTAGTCCATCTAGAAGATTTGATCTAAGTGGTGAGTTGTAGAAAATTATCAATTAATTACTTGTTTATCAATTAGCCTCCATTCCTCAAAATTATAAGATCTCTTTTATCATCAAATTTTCCATTGTGGAGGTAGAAATACCAACACACGGTTTGACTGAGGCAAGCCCCTATATGGTACAACCCTTCCCCTCCTTATATGTGTGTAGGTTATAAATCTAAAATGATTTGGAGGAAGATTGAATACAATTTACTCATTCATGCATCAAAGCCTTACAAGTTGATAAGTCACAAAATCTTCATTTTATCAGTAATAGACGTAGATCCAACAACCAAACTTGAAAAGAAGAAGTTATAGATGAGGGACCTCAGGCTTGTAAAACCAGACTCAAGATCTAGGTCCTCAATCTAGGGTGTCCTTGCACCCTAGACCACCTAGATCCTACTCAAATTAATACTCTAGGTACATTTGTGTCTACCTTTTGCATTTTCAAATCCTAAATATATCTATTTGTTTTTAGTTTGTCATAATCTATAATAATACACTACATGTTCATAGTTTAAAAAGTTACATCATTGCATCAATTTTCCAAATACATCAAATCCACACACAACACCACAAAAAGAATCTAGATCTAGGGTTGGTTGATTAAACTTTTAGGTTGTAATTCAATCTCATATCCTTGCTAATCTATATTGTCCCACATATTCTTGAAAAAGGTTGAATTTAGTGATCTAGTAATTAGACCTAGGATCTCATTTACCAGCAAAACATCTCCTTTTGGTATGGTGTGTTCTTTTTAGGATTACAATAGTTCTTTTATTATTTCCCATGGTAATTATTTGATATCTTTTCTTATTGGCCACATATATTTAAAGATCCCCTTTAGCATCTCTCCCCCTTTCCATTCTCCATCCCCTTAGTGCCTTACCCCCTCTCACAGGGTAAATGGCACTAGGATACTTTCACAGGTTTTCATATCTTCCATGATTTCCTTTTCCTTTCTTGTGTCTAATTTAAAATTTAAAATTTTGAGTATCATTATCCTCTATATCACCTAACTAGTGTCCCAACAATGAAACCAACTTTAGTAAGAAAATTTGGGAAAACAAAAACTGAAGTTTTGAGCCCCAAATACTTTTTGAGTGTTGTAGTTTATACCCCAGACTCAGTCATATAAAGGTAGTAATGTTTTAATTTGGGAAAAGGATTAACTAATTTATTATCTATTTATAGAATACTAGATAACATCATATATATAATTATAATAATCATATCAAAAGGATTATGTTGGTTTTCTTTTAATAATCTTCCAACTGGTTCTTGAAATAATCTAAAGAAGATCCAATTCTTATGCTCAAATATTTCAAGGGGTTGGCCAACAAATAGGATAAGGATTTGACACTTTTATCCTCTACACTTTAGACTCTACAAGACCTACGAGGGTAATCCTTTACAATATATATGAAAGTGCAAATAATTCATATCAATATATTGTTAAAATATATATGTTCTCTTAAAAGGGCTAAGACTTATAGATAGAACTGACTCAATTGGCTAGATTCTTGGAAACTATTACTTACTGGCTTTGAAAGCATAAGATAATATTAAGAAATAATTTACAACATAAAAGGGAAATCAATTTTCAAAGATAATTACCATGTATATGTAACCAATGTTCGTACTTAGATTAGTGCCTTAGACCTAGGTTACATAATCAAAGAGAAATGAAATTATATTTTGTATAATTGACTTTAAACAAATTTTATGAAATCTTGTATATCACTACCTCACAATGATATCCTTCAGAATTTACAACCCTTTCTTCTTAACTATCCTTACATGCATTCATAACCCTCAAGATTTCTAATACAACAATTTAATCTACTACTTGAATATAAGCTATATGAAAAATATTCATTTGCATAAAATATCAACGATGAACAAAAATGATCCTTGATCAATTTATATTCATAAAAGAAATGAAGTATACAATTTAGGAGACAATTAATTGTGAAATTTTCACAATATTTTCATTTATTCTAAATTTTTATTGCTATATAAAATTACAATTATAGCTACATTTTCCCTATAAGACCTAGATTAGACTAGTACAAAACAAGAGCATAATTTTTTTTCTTACAAAATCTAAGATACTTTGCAAATGTCTTGGAATTACATTTTATAAATATATGGGAGAAACAAGTTTAGAGCTATAGAAAAATACCGCATTTTCATTTGAAAATATTGTCCTTAGGATCAAACAAAAACAAGTACAACTTCTTTGTAAAAGACAAAAATAAACTTTCACTCAAAGACATAATAGTTGTAGAGGTCACTAAAGGAAATATTCTTTGATATTGCAATGATGAGGTAGTATGGAGAAGGTGAATGATGATTTATTTAAGCTTCTCCATCCATGTTGAGAACATATCCTCTTAGGAAATTGTTGGAGTTGATGTTGATTGCAATACACATGTGGACAAATAACTTCTTCAAAAGACCATGCCATCTTTTGAGTTGGATGTTACATTAGAAAATTGATGACATGATAGAGAAAATCCTATGAGTTTTATTTTATTTTTCATCCCATCTTACATATGTCCTCTCTGATGGCCATGGGAATGAAATTACCTTGTCCACATTGTGATTGTATTCTAGATATTTTACATCTAAAATTGCTCTAGTTTCTTTGCAAAATATATCTAGACCTTGCTCAGAGGAGATCAACTTATCTGAAGTTGAATTGAGCAATTCTGTATCCAAATCATCACTAGCATAGATGAAAGTTGCAAGGGTAGGGGCCATAGTGCTAAAACTTGCACTCAAAAGAATTGAATTTAGACTTTATCTATTGCACCAATTTTTCTATGTATGCTTACATTTCTCCTAACAATATTTCCATATTTCATGTAGGTGTAATGTTGGTAAGCATATCATCATCAAATCTTGTACCCGTAAAAATCCTCTGTAGACTAGAAATATTGGGTATCCATTTATTCATTATATTACCTAGCTTCTCCCTATCCTTTGGAATATTAGCATAGGAATCCTTACGATTGAAGTAATCTTGATGAGATTCCTCTAATTTCCCAAAGACTTTGGATGCCCTATAATTTATTACATTATCAACTATGATATTTGTCTTCTTCCTCTATTCATCCTGAGCACTCTTTATTTGTTCTTCAAGCTTCTTTATTTTTAAATTTAATTATTTCTCTTCTTTCATCAAGCTACTTGAGAACCCTAATGTTGAAGTGCTTGCTACTTTAGTTCAGGTTGGTGGAGATATTGGTGGCGGTTCTTGCATCTTTATCTTGTTATACTCATAGTTAGCTTCACATGATCCTTCAATAACTAATCATAATCCTCCTATAGCTTATTTATAGTGGCTTTACTAAATTTAGTTGTGTAAAAAACCAGTGAAATAGCTTGGGGAGCTATGGTTTTTAATACTCTTTTGATATCAAATTCCCCTTCATTTCTTGCACAATCTCTACAACTTGAGGCTTATCTATGTTTGGATCAAGAGCCCATATGGCTAAGGTTCCCCATTTAGGATTAAAAACCAACCCTGAATATGATTTCTCTTCTTTCTCCTTAGAAAAGAATATATCTTCATCTTGTATTCTAGTGGTATTCAAGGCTACTGCAGAAGAAATATCCCATTCTAGTAGCAATACCAACCCACTTTATTGTCAGGAAAATGTGTTTCAACCTTGCAATTATATAACGATTTATTGTTGATAGAATGTATATATATTTATATACATTTCCTAGTTACACTGATAGGTGTATACAATGACATAAGGGGGGAAGAGTGGGATGCATGTAAATAATTTTTTGTTAACTTTTTTAGGAAACTTCTAAATGGCTGACATAGATTAGATAAATGATACATTTTAAATCTAGACCATTAATTATTAGGTTTTAGATCTAATGGTGGATATTTTTTTGGCCTATCTTTCCCTAGAATGTAATCCTATTTTATGAGGGCATTGTATTACAACTATGGTAGAGAGAGATTATGATGATTTCTAAGATTCTAATAGCAGTTGTGTTGTCTCTTGATCTCTGAGTGGTGATACTCCCATGAGAAGCTTTCTCTGCAAGTATATTGTAATCTTTGTGATTTAGTGAATAATATATTGGGAAGATTTTGGAGTGTGAGGGTTTTCTCCTGAAAGGGTTTTCCCCACATAAATCATTGTGTCATGGTATGTATGATACTTATGCTTATTTTTGTATAATTTTTTGTAACTGTTAAAGATTTGTAAATTTTTTTAATTATTCTCCTCTCAAGATTAGTGTAGGAAGTTTTTCTACTACCTTAGCTTCCTTACAAGTGGTATCGAAGCTTGATCACCTTTGGTTTCAGTTGTGTGTTGGGTTTTTCTAACTAATCTATATTTGAGTGGGAACTTGTGCAAAAGACACTTTGTGATCTTGTTGTAGGAATTTTTAGATGGCAAGTTCATCAAGGAGAATAGAGGTGGAGAAATTTTTTGGAAATAATTTTGAGCTGTGGAAGATGAAAATGGAGGATTTGTTGATAGATTGAGATTTGTGGGATGCTGTTGATGAGAATGTTTCAAGGCTTGTAGATCCTTCTCAAGCTGCTCAATATGATGTTATGGATTGTAAAGCCAAGGGTCCAATCAAATTATTCTTGGCATACTCTATTTTAATCAATGTCCATGAAGAGACCTTTGCACATAAACTATGGAAGAAGCTTGGTGAGATGTATCAGGCCAAATATTTAGTGAACAATATTTTCTTAAGGAAGAAGTTGTATTCCTTGAGAATGGAAGAGGGTGGAAAAATCACATACCACCTAGAAGCATTCAATATGTTGGTGGCTCAATTGGAATCAGTTGGTGTCAAAATGGACGAGGAGGAGAAATGTCATATCCTGCTTTGTTCTTTTCTTGATTCATGAGATTCTCTTGTTATGGCTATTGGGAGTACTTCTATTATTTTGAAGACTAAAGATGTGGTGGGTTCTTTGCTTTTTGAAGAGATGAGGAGGAAGGTATCTATCATTTCCAAGGAGGCCCTAAATTTCCATGGAAGACCTAAGGAAAAAGGAAAGAAGAATGAGAAGCATGACAAATCCAAGTCTAGGGGGAGATCTAAATCTCCTAGAAAGTCCAAAGTTATTTGTTGGAACTGCGGTAAGCCTGGGCATGTTCATAAGGAATGTAAATAAGAAAAGAAGAAAGTTGAATATGATTTTAAGTTTGAGAAGGAAGATGGTGATACATTCATTGCAGCTTTGGCAACTTGTGTAGGTAATGATGCATGGTTAATTGACTTAGGTGCATATTTCCATATGACTTTTAATAGATATTGGTTTTTTGAATATGAAGAATTTGATGCAGGTAAGGTGTAATTGGGTGATGATTCTCATTTAGACATTGTTGGCTGTGGTAAAGTTAACATCATATTTCCTAATGGTAGAATAAAAAGGATTAATGGTGTGTTGCATATCCCTGAATTAGCATGAAATTTGTTATCTGTGAGAAAAATAATAGATGTAGGTGTGTAGGTAGTATTTTATGTTGAAGGATGCAAGATGGTCAAAGGTGCTATGGTGATAGCTAGAGGTGTTAGATATGGAACATTGTATAAGCTTGATGCATGCATTGTTGACTGCAATAATACTTTTTTGAAAATCAAGTTTGTGGAAGAAGTGAGGGTTTCACCTTCAGCAGATGGTCATGGCTTTTGGGTACCCAAGGGCGCTCTTTCTTCTGAGACAAAGTTACCTACAAAGAAAACTATGTTATGGCACTAGAGACTTGGCCACATTGAAGAAAAGGGTCTAAGGACCTTGAAAAATAAAAGCCTTGTTGAAGTTTTGTCTGATTGTAATCTTGAATTTGATTTATGTGAGCATTGCATATATGGAAAACAAAACCACATTCAATTTTACTCAAGTTCTCATAAATCTTGTGGTGTATTGGATTTTATTCATTTTGATGTGTTTGGTCCTGTAGATGTTCCTTTGATTGGTAAATCCACATATTATGTTTCATTTATTGATGATTATAGTAGAAGGACATGGGTATATTTACTAAAGAGTAAATCTAAATTTTTCAATCAATTTAAAGAATTTAAAGCAATGGTTGAGTTGTAGATTGGAAAGAAAATAAAATGATTGAGCATTGATAATGGTGATAAATTTTTCTCTAATAATTTTGATAAATTTTATAAATATTGTGGTATTCATAGACAAAAGACAACTCTATATTCTCCACAATGGAATGGACTTGTAGAAAGAATGAACATGACATTGATGGTGAAGGATAGGAGTATGTTGAGTGGTGATGGTCTAGAAAAAATATTTTGGGATGAAGCTATTGCCACTACCTGTTACCTAATTAACAAGTCTTCTACATCATCTCTTGTTGATAAGACATCTATATAGGCATGGTCAGGTTGCAATCCTTCATTAAGAAATGTTAGAGTTTTTGTTGCGAGGCATATGCACATGTGCCAAAGGAGAAGCAAACAAATTTGGAGAACAAGGATATGAAATGCATCTTCATTAGATATAGTTATGGTGTGAAAGGATAAAAGCTTTGGGATCCTATTACAAAGAAGGTAATACATAGTAGAAGTGTTATTTTTAGAGAAACTAAGCCTTCTTATGTTATATTGCAACCATAACAAAGTAAATAGGAAGATGTGATTCAATTTCCTTCTACACTTGAGAAAGTTGAATCAAGGCCCAAGGATAGAAAAGAAGTTGAGGAGAGCTCATCTAGCTCTGGATCTTCAGAAGAGGATGAAGAACCTCCAACTCAACTTGTTTAGAGGTCCACAATACATAGAAAACCACTTCAAAGGTATTTACCTAATGATTGGAGATGTGTTTTTGCTTTGAATACTAACATGGATGAACCCAAATCTGTAGAAGAGGCACTAGGTATGAATGGTGCTAAATCCTAGAAGATTGCTATGGATGAAGAAATGACATCTTTGAAAAAGAATGATACATGGGATCTTATACCATTTCTTGAAGGACGAAAAACCTATTGGTTGCAAATGGGTGTTTAAGAAAAATATTTGTTTGGATTGAGGTATTGAGAAGTACAAAGCAAGGCTGGTTGTGAAGGGTTACTCTCAAATTGAGGGTGTTGATTATGGTGAGATATTTTCACCTATTGCAAAAATGACATCCATTATATTTTTTATTTCTATTGCTGATGCTTATGATTTAGAGGTTGAGAAAATGGATGTGAAAATTTCTTTCCTTCATGGTGATTTGGAGGAGGATATTTATATGACACAACTAGAGCACTACGTGGTGAAAGGTAAAAGCAATTGGTTTGCAAATTGAAGAAATCTTTGTATGGTTTAAAACATAATCCTAGGATGTGGTACCAAAAATTTGATACATATGTGTTGAGTTTGGGATTTGATCATTATAAATTAGATCATTGTGTTTATTATAAAATGGATGGTGATAATTTCATATTTATTGCATTATATGTTGGTGATATGTTATTTATTGGAAAAGGGAAAGGTATGATTTTAGAGCTGAAATCTCAACTTCTTGTTAATTTGAAATGAAAGATCTTGGTGCAGCTAAACACATTCTTGGGATGGAAATTAAAAGAGATAGAGTGAGAAAAAGGCTATGGCTTGGCCAAAGTAAGCATGTCAATTCAATTTTATAGAGGTTTGATATGCAGGACTGTAGACCATTGTGTGTTCCTATTTTAGTTGGAACAAAGTTATCTATTTCAGATTGTCCAACATCTCCATCAGAGATGGAAGACATGAGAAGAGTGCCTTACCAGAGTGCAATTGGAAGTTTGATGTATGCTATGATTTGTACTAGACCATACATTGCCCAAGTAGTGGGAGTTCTTTCTAGATATATGTCTAATCCTAGTAGAATTCATTGGGATGCAGTTAAAAGAGTCTTCAGATATTTGTGAGGTACCTTAGATTATTCCTTATGTTATCATAGTAGACTATAGACAAAATTTCCCTTGATATTCATGGTTATGTGGATTCAGAATGGGCATGTGATATTGATAGCAGATGATCCACTAGTGCTTATGTGTTTACATTATTCGGTGGTGAAATTTGTTGGATGAGTAAGCGACAGGCTATGGTTGCTTTTTCCACTACTGAAGCAAAGTATATGGTAGCTACTCATGCTTCTAAAGAAGCCATTTGGATTAAGAGACTGTGTTCAGATATTGGAATAAAATAAGGTGTAGTGACAATTTACTGTGGTAGTCAGAGTGTGACATGTACAACCAAGAACTTGAAATTTCATGCCAAGACCAAGCACATTGATGTACACTATTATTTTGTTAGAGATATGGTCAAAGATGGTAGGGTGAAGTTGGTTAAGGTAGAGACTTTGATGAATTTTTTTGATTCTTTAACTAAGTATATGAGTATAGAGAAGTACAAATGGTATTCAGAGACTATGGGCCTTTTGGCCCCTAGCAATTAAGAGACAATGTTTACTCCCTTCTGTTGCTCTTGCAAGGTGTTTGACAAGTGGGAGATTTTTTGGGAAAATTTGTTTCAACCTTTTAATTATATAACAATTTATTGTTGATTGTACATATATATATTTATATATATATTTCCTAGTTACACCAATAGGTGTATACAATGGCATAAGGGGGGAGAGTGGGATGCGTGTAAACAATTTTTTGTTAACTTTTTCAGGAAACTTCTAAAATGGCCGACATAGATTAGATAAATGATACATTGTAAATCTAGACCATTAATTATTAGGTTTTAAATCTAATGGTGGATATTTTTTTGGCCTATCTTTCCCTAGAATAAAATCCTATTTATGAGGGCATTGTATTACAACTATGGTAGAGAGAGATTGTGATGGTTTCTGAGAGTCTGATAGTGGTTATGTTGTCTCTTGATCTTTGAGTGGTGATACTCTTGTGAGAAGTTTGCTTTGCAAGTATATTGTAATCTTTATGATTTATTGAATAATATATTGGGGGACTTTTGGAGTGTGGGGTTTTTCTCACGAAAGGGTTTTCCCAACGTAAATCATTGTGTTGTGGTATGCAATATATTTATACTTATTTCTATTTAAGTTTGTGTAACTATTAAACATCTGTAAAAGTTGTGAATTATTCTCCTCTTAAGATTAGTGTGAAGTTGTTCCGCTACCTTAGCTTCCTTACAAGTCTCTTACCAACTGTAATGTCATAAATTAAATCCTATATGTAGTGTAGAAAATTGTATGCTCTTCAAAGTGAGGCAATTTCACACTTAATTTGGACCTATTTTGGCACCCTTGCATTAATTATCCTTTCAATCATCTTTTATAGGCCCCTAAGACCCATTATTTCAGATCTCGAGGCTCATTTCACTCAAAAATCCCATAAAATAATTCAAATCCCCAAAAATCCTGAAAACTCACCTCAAAAAGCTAAGGTGGGACTCATTTTCCACCTTGGGCAAATGAGTCCCATTAGGGGACTTTTTCAATTTTGAGATTGAGATTTATGTTTTTAATTCAAATTTTGGTGGATGTCAGCCTTTGAGATCTAAATAACAGTGAATTAGGTGCTAATGCCTATAAAAGAAAGTTTCTAAGTCATTCTTATCAACTCTAAGCATTTTGAGCAAGCATTTTTCAAGAGATAAGCATCAAGAATATTCAAGCAATCTTTCAAAAGAGAATTTTAATTCCAAAAGAAAGAAAATTTGAAGCATTGGAGCAACATTAAAGTATTTTTGTAGGTCTTCAAGCTCACTTTCAATCAAGATCTAGCATTGTCAAGGGTTGGTCATGGTTGTCTATGGTGAATCATGATGGATTCTAGGTTGGGGAGATGCAAATAGCCATCAAGCCAAGCCTAAAGACTTGTTTCCTAAGTGATTCCATCTTCCATCATCACTCTACATTCAACCTAAGTAAGGTGTAAGCATCATTAGAGGTCATTTTTGGTGATTAGAGATCACCAAAAGTGAGTCATTCATCTTTACATTTCCATTATTGCATCATATTCTTGCACATTAGAATAGGATTGCATCATGTTTTAGATTTCTTAGTATTAGACACACTGAAGGCTAGGATTTTCATGCACATTTCATTATTTCTACCAAGGTTTAATTACCAAACTAGGGGTTTGACCAAGGCACCCCATTAGCAAATCAAGTTGAATTCCATTTTACATGTGTTTTTCATAGACTGGGATCTAGAATTCAAGTTGGAAGGAAAGGGTAGGTATTGAAGTGCAGATCAGAACTTTCAATTTCCAAAAAAGCAGAACGATACTAATTCACCAAGAGTGGTGAATGAGTCCCACTATAGCTTTTTTCTAGATCTATTTGCATATTCTGATACCCTTTTTCCTAAAATAGACTCTTGTGTAGAAACCTGAATCTAGGACTAATTCTCCCAGGTTGGCCAATGAGTCCCAGTTGGTTAAAATGTCAAAATTTCCAAAATTTCAGAGTTGTTTCCAGTCACTTCAAGGTTTCCAGGTGCACATTATTTACTTTTTTGCTCTTTTGTTAAATTTTTCTTGCATTTCTAAGGCATTTTCTAAGTCATTGCATTGAAATAGGGTTTTTTCTTACAACTTGCTTTGCATTGTCTTTTCCAAGTCTAAACTTGGTGGTGAACCTCTCATTAGATTTCATTCAGCCTTTAAGACAATCCCTTTGCAAGATTTCAATCTCCTTCTCATTGAAATCTCAAGGGTTTGTTCTTGAGTGAAGTGTGTGGAGATTTTCTCTCCTTTTAGGTCCTAAACCCTAAAGGTGAAAGGGATTTCAAAAAATTTCACCATTTCATTTTGGTGAACCTACATATAGAGCATCATAATTCTGATCTAGAGTGCATTTACATCCTAGATTTAGCTTGCATTAACATTTGCATTAGTTAATTTGCATTCGAGGGTTTCAAATTTTCCATTAGTGAAAAGCTCATTTAACTTAAATTTTTGCATTTAATTTCATTGAAAATCAATCAAAATCTGCATTTGCATCTTAGATCTAGGTCATACAACATAGAAAACATAAAAAGCAACCAAATTTTTTTGAAAATTTTGAAAAAAATCCCTACTAGGACTCATTTGCCACCTTGGGTGAATCAGTCCCAGTACAAAATTTTAATTGTTGTTTACAGATTTAAATTTCCATTTTTCAAGCTTTTGTTTGCCGTCATTTATTTTATGTTTCAGTTCAGTTGCTTTCTATTATATTGCAATCATAAAAATAACATCATTTACATTCATTAAAATTGTGGATAGGATTAGATTTTTGTATTTTTCATTTTCAGAATTTAGATTAGACTACATTAGACATAGATCAGAAAAAAAAAAAATACCAAAACACCTAAGCCACTTGGAGAAAGTATAGTTATTTGACAATGTCAAATCTCTCTTTCCAAGTTAACCTAACCCTCAAGCCTTTTAGTCATGATGACTTTGACATGTTAGATGAAGCCCTTGAAGACTTCATCTCACATGGTTCATCCACTAAGGCTTATTATAAGAAACCAAAACCAAGAGAAGTTAATGTGATTCAATCTCAACTCATCCTTTACCCACCTTCGCACAAACCAAAACCTAAAAAAGAGCCCGAGTTTATCATTTATCCACCTAAAAATAATGTCTTGCAACAACTGAGTTATAATACCGTTGCTCATACATACAACACTAGAAATAATCTACAACCAAAACAACCAACCCCGACACCCTTAGCTTTGCTTAATCCCATATTTCCTAGTGCTCCTCATTTAACTTCACATAGTGGGAAGGAGTATAACCTCATTGAAAAATTCAAGAATACTCCTGCAAAGATATCCCTATGGGATTTAATTCAAAATTCACCCAACTATCACACTATGCTCCCAACAACTTTACAATAAGTAGTGGTTCCTCTCAGTACAAATGCAAATGATGTAGTAGCTCTCATACAAGGAATGAATATAGTTAATGTAGACATAACCTTTCACCAACATGAGCTGCTTCCTTTGGAATTGAGAAAAAAAAATGATGCCTTCATGATAATTGCTCAATTTAATAGGATAGGCATAAAAAGGATCCTTGTTGATAATGGCTCAGCCCTTAACATGTGTGATGCAGAGTGGCAGGGGAAGCAACACCTTTTCCAATAGCTTCAATAAATGCACACATCAACTTCACTATTCCTTCCAACAAGAAACTTGATCACCCAACTCAACTCACACAACCAAATAGGTTTGAAGGACTTGGGGATGCTGTGTACACTCTCAAAATGTCAAAACAAGACCAAATAACCTGACTTTACACTCAAAAACTCCCATTCTCTCATCATTCTTACACAAGCCCATGCAACCTTGCAACATTGCCAAATAGGATAGTCAAAATAAAAACTTATTAAAGGCATTAACCAAACAATGAAATAAAGTTTTATACTTCTAACAAGATCCCCCACAAGTTCCCAAAAGCACAGGATCAAACACCCAAAACAAATGTATCAAAAGATTGATTTACAAGCCATAAACAAGGCTTAACTAGGCATGTACAAGGAAGCTTTCAACTTGTCAAGGCACACACCAACACTCCTAATGCCTTTAAAAGACTCCAAAAAGTTCCCCAAGACCCCTTTCACATATTTCATTCATTCTCTTTCTTTAAAATATTCAGAAATCAAAAGAAAAGCTTACAAATGATCATTTTCTGGACTGTTTCAAGGTAAAACCAGACCTAGGGCATCACATAACTTTTTCAAAACTCCATTTTTCAACATGAAACAAATTGAAGAATGTAAAGGAGTCCTAAATCTACCAATCCACCAGTTTTTAGATTTTTCCCACGGTGGAAATGGGAATTACATCCATTTTGGTGACCAAACCCTTGTTTTGCAAGATTTCAGACCCACTTTCACTAAAATTGATGTAACTTATTCAATTCTTAATGAAAATGAGCCAAATCACCACCAAAAGAAATTAGACTCTGACATATTTCAAACCATTACAATTTGGAGTCCGTACAATTATGTACCAGGCCGTACCAAGTACGGGATCAGGAAAAAACGCTGTAAAAAACAGAAAAAACAAAGTTTTCTTCTTATTAAATGCTTCAAAACTTCAAAACTGCCAACAACAACCCAACCTCGACCAAAGGGAGGATTCTTAAACTTGTTTCCCATCATTTACAACTGCCCTCAACTGATTTTTGAAGGAGGGAACCATTAGTTAATGAAATTACATCATTAATGCTGATTTTATGCCAAATTTCCTTATGACAACTTTGCATTTTGAAGCAACTTTTTAATCCTAAAGACCTAAGACCTTAAAAACCATTCAAATGGCTTGGAATTAGCCTTATTACATTATTAAGACCCAAAACCTTGCAAAATTACATAAAAATTCACATTTTTGCCTTCAAAGGCTACAAAAGCAACTTTTAGTGCAAGATTGCATTTTTGCATATTTTGACTCAAAACTCAAAAACTCACCCTAGATCCTTCTCAATGGTCTTGATTGACCTTATTAATGACAAAAATACTCAAAAATAATAATTCTAACCTTCTAACAACATTTTTTCATTAAATAAGCAAAAATGGAGGATGAGGTGTAGGTGCTCTTGCACCATACACCCCCCCAAGAAAAGACTCATGCCTCATGAGTTGTGTTTGATACCACTGTCTCCAAGCTTCAAACAAGGTCCACTGATCCACAAAGCCACTCCACTGGTTCATGTAAATTGGAACTGCAAACAGCCCTGCACTTCTAGCATTTTGGAATGCATTGATACATGCATTTTCCCTCTTCTCTGTCCTTAGACCTGCAAACAGTCTTTTATCTTTTCCCTGAGCAAGATTGAATTGTTTATTGTGTTTTTCATCTGCATACAAATAAGTATTAGTAACTCTATGATCTTTGTTGTTTCCTTTGTTACCTTCATGCTTGCAACCATCTTTTATGCCCTGTTTTCCTTGTCTTTCACTCACTGCCTCATCAAGTTGTTTTGTCACTGTCAAATCAGACTTATGTACTGTACTTCCTGCAAAATTTGTTTGTTTCTCAGACCTGGTCTTAACTACAGGTCATTCAATGGCTCCTACTAACACACTTTCATGCAAACTCACTGTCAACACTTCTTTTACCCCTACATCAAATCTTATATCTGCATTTTCAGTCTTAAAACAGGGAGCAACATCAGAAAATTGTTTCTCATTCATTACATTTATAGGTTCCTTGTTGCCACACATTATGACCTTTTCTTTACCTTTAGCATCTTCTACAAGAGGAGTTAACAGAAAAGAATGACCATCTTGAACTATGGTGTAAGTATTTTCCCTACCATCATACAATGCCCTCTTGTCATATTGCCAAGGTCTGCCTAATAAGAGATGACAACAGTCCATTGGAAGAACATCACACACAACACTATCATGATAACCACCAATTTGAAAATCCACTATAGCCTTTTCATTCACCAACAAAGATTGATCATCAGTTAACCATGAGATTTTATAGGGACATTCATGAGGAATCTTTTTCAATCCTAACTTATTGACCATTTCACATGACACCATGTTTTCAGTTGATCCAGAATCAATGACTACTCTACATACCTTGTCCTTGCACTTACAATTTGTCTTGAAGAGACTTTTCCTTTGCAAAGGTGCTTCCTCTTTTGCTGCCTTCAAGATTGTTTTTCTCACCATCAACATTTCCCCAACCTCGGGATCTGCATTCCTACTTGGAGAACAATTACTTTCACACTCCTCTTCCTGTACCAATTGTGCTCTTCTATCAATCTTCTTGTCTCCACTAGAAGAACTACCAACCCTCTCAGGACACTTCCATGAAGGATGGCCAAACTCATTGCATGTGTAGCATCTTCCTGCAAAATCATTAGAACCTCTACCAATACCAAACCTTCCTCTACCTCTAAAACCAAAACCACCTCTAGAATCATTGTGATCTTTACCTTTGTTTGCTCCTTGATCTTCATTTGGCTGCTTTGATGTAGAAGGTATTCCTCTTCCTCTTGCACTAGGACCACCTCTTCCTCTTACTGCTTTCTCTTGTCTCCTTTTAAGCTTCTCCTCCACCCTAATTTCCATTTGATAACAATCCTCTACACTCCTAGGGTTAGCCAAAACCAATTCATCCTGTATATTAAGCCTCAAACCACCAATATACCTAGCAATTTTTTCATCTTCATTCTCATGATGACTAGACCTCAAACTTAATTTATAAAACTCCTCAGTATAGGACTTAATATCCATTTCCCTTTGCCTCAAACTTTGCAATTTTTTAAACATTTGAATTTGGTGATCTTTTGGTAAGAATTTACCTTTGAGTTTAGATATCATCTTGTCCCATGATGTGATTTTAGACTTTCCTTGTTTCCTCCTCTCAGACTGAAAGTAATTCCACCATACCAAAGCATGACCCTGCAACTTAGTCTTTGCAATCCTTATTCTTTGCTCCTCAGGAACTTCTTCACATTCAAAATGGTTATCTAATGCAGCAATCCAATCAAGTAGTTCTTCATCATTTAGACTACCACCATATTTAGAAACATCAAGTTTTACCTTAGGCTTGTCACCTTTCACTGCCTTCAACAACTTTTGCCATTCTTTGGTCTTCTGGATCAAGTTCTTCTTCCATGTCTTCAAACTCCTCATCTTCCTCTTTTTCTGGCTCACTCTCTTCAGCATCTCTTCTCTTGTTTGTCTCCAGGGCTATGACTCTCTCTTCCAACTCTTTGAGTTCTCTTGCATGCCTTTCCTTCATCTCCCTCATCTCTTTAGCCATATCTTTGCTCTTTGGAGGCATCTTGTCAACCTTTTCTTTTCTTCAACCTGCAAAATGCAAACCAAAACCTACTCCCTGCTCTGATACCACTATGATGCAGAGTGGCAGGGGAAGCAACACCTTTTCCAATAGCTTCAATAAATGCACACATCAACTTCACTATTCCTTCCAACAAGAAACTTGATCACCCAACTCAACTCACACAACCAAATAGGTTTGAAGGACTTGGGGATGCTGTGTACACTCTCAAAATGTCAAAACAAGACCAAATAACCTGACTTTACACTCAAAAACTCCCATTCTCTCATCATTCTTACACAAGCCCATGCAACCTTGCAACATTGCCAAATAGGACAGTCAAAATAAAAACTTATTAAAGGAATTAACCAAACAATGAAATAAGGTTTTATAATTCTAACAAGATCCCCCACAAGTTCCCAAAATCACATGATCAAACACCCAAAACAAATGTATCAAAAGATTGATTTACAAGCCATAAACAAGGCTTAACTAGGCATGTACAAGGAAGCTTTCAACTTGTCAAGGCACACCCCAACACCCCTAATGCCTTTAAAAGACTCCAAAAAGTTCCCCAAGACCCCTTTCACATATTTCATTCATTCTATTTCTTTAAAATACTCAGAAATCAAAAGAAAAGCTTACAAATGATCATTTTCTGGACTGTTTCAAAGTAAAACCAGACCTAGGGCATCACATAACTTTTGCAAAACTCCATTTTTCAATATGAAACAAATTGAAGAATGTAAAGGAGTCCTAAATCTACCAATCCACCAGTTTTTAGATTTTTCCCATAGTGTAAATGGGAATTACATCCATTTTGGTGACCAAACCCTTGTTTTGCAAGATTTCAGACCCACTTTCACTAAAATTGATGTAACTTATTCAATTCTTAATGAAAATAAGCCAAATCACCACCAAAAGAAAGTATACTCTGCCCTCTTTCAAACCATTACAATTTGGAGTTTGTAAAATTATGTACCAGGCCGTACCAAGCACGGGATCAGGAAAAAATGCTGTAAAAAATAGAAAAAACAAAGTTTTCTTCTTATTAAATGCTTCAAAACTTCAAAACTGCCAACAACAACCCAACCTCGACCAAAGGGAGGATTATTAAACTTTTTTCCCATCATTTACAACTGCCCTCAACTGATTTTTGAAGGAGGGAACCATTAGTTAATGAAATTACATCATTAATGCTGATTTTACGCCAAATTTCCTTATGACAACTTTGCATTTTGAAGCAACTTTTTATCCTAAAGACCTAAGACCTTAAAAACCATTCAAATGGCTTGGAATTAGCCTTATTACATTATTAAGACCCCAAACCTTGCACAATTACATAAAAATTCACATTTTTGCCTTCAAAGGCTACAAAAGCAACTTTTAGTGCAAGATTGCATTTTTGCATATTTTGACTCAAAACTCAAAAACTCACCCTAGATCATTCTCAATGGTCTTGATTGACCTTATTAATGACAAAAAGACTCAAAAATACTAATTCTAACCTTCTAACAACATTTTTTCATTAAATGAGCAAAAATGGAGGATGAGGTGTAGGTGCTCTTGCACCAATGTGCAATGTGAAACTCTTAGATAGATTGCGAGTAGAAAAATCAAAGATGGAACTTGACTCTTTATCAATTCAAGGATTTAAAAATGTAGGAAAGCAACCACTCGATGTGATTAATTTATGTATTACAGTCAGAAAGGTTGCCTTACAAACTCCTATTCATGTTATGCCTCATGACCTTTCATACAATCTTCTTTTGGGAAGACCATGGATTCATGAGATACGTGCGGTTCCTTCAACTCTTCATCGTATCATGAAATATGTCCATGACAGCAAGGTATAACAATTTGAAATAGACCCCGAGCCTGAAAGTTGCTTACAAGTTGAAAAAGGAACAAGTCCTCTGAGTACATTGATTCCAACATCCAACATAAAACCTTAAAAAGAAGACAAGCAATAAATGGAAATAGTGTCAAAATTGTTAGATGATGATTTTGGTTCCTTGGAGTTCACACCCTCGTTTACGAGAGAATACATAATCACAATAAAAGGAGATGAGAAAAAAAAGAAACCAATGGTCATGTCAACTTAGAACTTGGAATAAAAATTCACAAACATCTAACTCATCCACTCTTGAAGAGGATACAAGTTATACAACTAACTTTGATGAGATAGATTATCAACAACCACCAAACTTGAAAGAAATGGAAAAAAATTATGGGAGAGGTTATGAACTTGTGAAATAATTGGGTTACAATGGTAAAGGATGTGGAAAGAAAGAACAATGCATTCAAGTTCCTATAGAGCCTAACAAACAAGAGACAAAGAATGGTTTGGGATATTGTCCTAAAATTACACAAGAAACAAAGAGACCATTGTTAAAAATCCACACTATCATGTGAAAATCAAAAATCAATTGATGGAACCTTCAAATTTTGCAAATATGAAGTGCCCATGTTGAAAATTTTGGCTTTGCACACTCAGGAGTTCCCTTGAATAATCTGCTCCAGTGACCTACTTTAGAGGGTCATAATTCAGAGCCATTTGAATTTCATGCCAAACCCCTTGGTGAGTGTATTAATTTGACATATGTGAACATGTATGTCTTATTTCATTTTCCTGTAATGAGTTTTGGCAGTGTTTTGAGGTGCAAAGCTAGAGGATTTTGGGAGTAACTATTTTACTATTTGCAAACTCTTAGTCCTACAAAGTGGCCTCTTGTTCAGACTAATATTTCACAACTAGATGATCGTCATGGAAAATGGATTGGTGCTCTACATTCCTATTATATTCATATGCTCCCTAGTCTAGCTTTAGAGTCACAAGATTAAGTTTGATATTTTTACCAGATCAAAAGCAAATGTAGTTTGTTTTGTTTTTACATCTGCATTTCCAGAATGTTTTAAGGAGGTCAAATTTTACCCCTAATATTTTGTGAAGAATTCATATTGAAGGAAATACCTCTTGCACACATACTCAATGGACCTAAATGATCTAATGTTTCTTGTGGTAGCTTTCTAGGAGGTGATTTGGTATTTTTTCGAAGTGGTGACTTGGTGAGCCTTAATTGGTTTTTGATAGGTGGAATTGCAGAAAGGTCTGACTAAGCCACTTTGGATGTTAATATCTTGCACCTGAGGATAAATTTTTCCAAGACATTTGTTTCACTAATTTTTTGGTTCAAATTTCTACATGCCTGTTTAGTTTCGCACCTCCTGGATAAGTTTTGATGGTTAATTAATGTGTTGACTGCAACTAGGTCAAAATTGGTGTTCTGGAAAGTTTCAAATTTTCAAATTCTAAGGACAACCCATTTCTCATATTGGTCTAAAACATCTCCAACTCCATTTTTTTCAAAAACATAGGTCATTTGATACATTATTTTAATGTATTTCAGGTGTGGCGATCATGTCTCAGGGGGCCAGTTTACAAAGGAGGTACCTAATTTTTGATGGTTGGGTGAAGTTTGATTTAGAACCCATGTTCTAAATAATTTATTATGGCCGCAAGAAAAAAATCTTGGACTCAAGGGTCTCTATTTGTGTGCAATGAATTTTCCCCGTTTGGCCTACAAGCGTAATTAAAATTTTCATTTTTCTAATGTTTCAAAGTGTTAATGTTTAAAATATCTTTGAATATTTTAACTATTATGCAAATATGAAAAATGCATTTAGGGAAAATTGAAAGGAATTTACAAATGTTTTTGGATTAGAGCAAGTTTAATTCTTGCTTATGATTGGTTGAAGTCATGAACCACGACAACATGACAAATCTTTGAAGCTTCAAGTTTTTCTTCATGGCCATGCATCTCTCATCACTTTATTGATTGAAAATGGAGGAGAAATTCAACGATGCATTGATTGGTAGTGATTGGTATTCATTTTGCAAACTTTTAGATGCCTCAAAGTTTCCTCACTATAGCCATCACTCATCGTTGTAGTGCATTTCATTTTCAATTCATTATAGCGATGGAGTTTTTCATCACTCATTGTTGTAGTGAGGGGAGGAATAAAATCAATTACAGTGATGGAGTTTTTCATCAATCATCACAGTAAGATATCTCCATTTTCTTTTGTTTCTACGATGCATGATAACTACTAGGTCTGGTAAATAGTTGAGTTTTATTGTAGTGGTGGAAATAATTAAATAAAATATGTATTGGAAGATGGTTTTGCGGCCCGATAAAATGTGAAGGTTTTTCACCATGAAGATTTTTTTTTTTTTCAGCTACAAGTAAAATAAAATGGAGATGTGTGATGTTACCTCCACCATATCAGCCATCATTGTAATCTCCCTCCCTCTCCATATCATTTTTGTGATGCCCGATGTTGAGGAAATGGTGAGGCATGTAGCTAATATCTAATATTATTATTTGATGGAATTTTAAGAGCTGGAAATAAATGTAAAGGCATGGGTAAATGTTTTCAAAGCCCAATTAAAAAAGAATTAAAGCCTTTACATGTAAAAATTAAAAAAAAATGGCTTTCTTTGTTGGGAAATGCAAAATGCAGAGTGTGAAGTGCCCAGGTAATTTTTCTTCTTCACATCCATTAAAATTTAATTAAAGCCTTCACCATTTAAAAAAAAATCTTTAAATGTGAAGGTAAATTAAATTTTAAAGTGCACGGGTGTAGCCTGTTAAAGGAAATAAAGCCTCAAAAATAATTATTTTTCACCTACAGTAAAAACAAAGGCTTTGTATTGCTGGTAAATAAAATATAAATGCACAAGGTGAAAGTATATTTTATAGCAAATGAAGAGTGAAATATTTTCATGGAGGTCTTTTATTTTTTCACAAACATACAATAGAAAAAAAATGAATGAAAGGGATTTTCATGGTAAAAACGAGATATTTTCAACTGCAAGGTAAAATGAGGAGAGAAGAGAGAATATTTTCCAATTTCTTGTTGCAAATTAGATGGAGATCAAGATTCTAGGTGTCTTCCACAAATTCATTTTAGGGATCTTCTTCTTATTTATTTATTTTCTTGTTCTCATTTTGTGGGGTTCCAATTTTTGAAGTTTTGCAAGGCAAGCCAAAGCTCTGTAAAAAATTGTAAAGTTGGGATAGATTATATAAATGTTAGCCATTAATCTAAGGTGTTGTTGTGTTTTGAATGGTGCTTCATGAATACATTTTATCTAATGATTGTCTCCATGGCTAAGATCTAATACTTTTTAAAAATCAAATAATCAAAGATTACTTGGTTTTTTTCATGCACATTTGTTGCATTTGTTATTGCCTTATGTTCAAAGAATAGAGTAATTGCTTTAATGAATGTAATGAGAGTATGGTCTTTCTAGATGGATTTCTAAGAATGGTCATTTGATAAATCTTCAGTGGTCTTGTTATCATAAGGTGATAACATTTTCAAAGATCTTCAAAACATGTTTAACATTGTAGGATAAAATGCTAGCTGTATGACTTTGTAGCCCTTTTTCTTGGCACTAGTCAATCCTTATACATCTTCTATTTTTAGTTTTGTCCCAAATATTAAAATCATAAACCCCCTTTTACTTTGATGTCATTTTATTTGTTGTTTAGGTTACCTCTGTCCATGTTCTCCATGCTAGTTAATGAAAGTTGCTCAATATCTTAGCTGATGTTGAGTGATATTTCATGTTTCTTTGAATATTCTTGTGAGAGCATTATCTGTTAAGCAATACTCTATTGAGTGTGTGTATGAATCTTTAGGTGTTGCTAAAAGGGTCACCCCCTAGGCCCTACAAAGCCTAAAGTGCAAGGGAAATGTGTTCCAATCTCATTTCTTGTTTGTTGGCCAAATCCTACACTAGATCTGAGCATGAAATGTGGATTACTTCTAGATTTAGTGGATCTATTGATTTGGGAACCAACAAATTAGTGAATCTACTGGGGAGAGGTTTGAATCTCCAATTGTAGATTGATATTTCACAGAGTCATATTATTTGCTGATTTGAACATTTGGTTCAAATATTGAAGGAATTCATACCTGGAGAAATAAATTGTTGCAAAACCAAAAGCCTAAGATCAGGTGCCCACCAGTGAAGAACCGCAGATTTACTTGAATCAGATCTATCAGTTTAGTTCTCTACTAGGGGAAACCAGGAAAAGGTCCATGAAGATACAATGCTCAGATTTTACAAATATTTCTAGTTAGGAAATAAAGAACTAGAAAGAGGATATCCATATTTTTCACTTTTATTTTCAAGAAATTGGGAGAAGAAAACCATACTTGAAAAATTTGGTTCCCTTGTTGAGGAAATAGCACCAGGGTATACATTAATAATACTGTTTAGCCATTTTCTTTGACAACCCACAACCTATACTATACTAAGAAGTGTCGTTCCTGAAATATCCTCACCAAATAGATCTTAGATGGATGCATTTTGAGTTATACTGTAGTATCTTATATCGCGATGAAAGTTTAAATAGGAAGGCAACGGATCAAATCCATTGAGCTGACATTTGCCTTTATACAAACAAACGCATCAATACCACTGCATGGTCCTGGTCAAAGACCCACCCATAGTTCTATATTACTGAATGGTCAACGTCGCCCATCCAAAACCCAGATGATAAATTACTAAGATTCAATGGTGATAAGTTTGAATCAACAAGTAAGCATTTACAAATTTTCATTAATTTAATGGATGACTATGAGGTAGATCATGACTATGTTATCATGAAGTTTTTTGTGAGAACTTTAGAAAATGTTGCAGAACATTGGTTTTCTAGATTTCCAATACATTCCATATGTTCATGGAGGGAGTTTAGAATACTTTTCATTGACCAATTTGAGGGAATATCAACATACAATGTATGCTTGTTAGACCATAGAAACTTGCATATCCAAGAAGAATTTGAAGAGAAATCTAAAGGAAAAGTTGAATCCATGTCACCTATTGATGCATTGTGTGATATAAAGATATTTGAGGATGAATCCTCCTATGACTTTCATGATAGATTGATGAAAATTTTATTTGCTATACCAATAGTAGATAGACCTAATGAATCATTTTGCATTGATTTTTTCTATGAAAGACTTGAGCTGGGTCTAGGTACCTTACCAGTTAATTTGAAGCCCCCTAGCCTTAAGTGTTTAAATCAATGGCTTTTAGTGATTGGAGAAATGATAGAGCAGTTTGGAAATGGTTTCCTAACTAGACTATGTGATGGTAATTTTTCCAAACTTGATCAAATAGATCTGAATGGTATAGAAGAAGACAATGATAATGTATCATGTAGTGATGAAGATTCTTTTTCTAATCAACCCGTAGAGAAAACATACCCAGATGAAGATTGCAGCCATAATAGTCAAGATGAAATGAATGAAACATATGAAATTTCTTCAGTTTGCTTTGAAAATATAGAAATAGAGAGCCACTTTTCTATATCAGATGAAGGCTGCAATGATGCAAATAATTTCTTGAAGGATCATCCTAGTTCAAACTATGTTGATGATATTTTCCCTTCAAGAAATGAGTGTGATGTTGTGAAGAAAAATGAGATTCCAAGTTCTCTTAAACAAGAGCATGATGAGGGATATGAATTGAATTTACTTTTTGAAGAAGATATATGCAATAAGTAGTGATATGGTACACTTGGTCCTTCCTCTTCTACAAGTGAGTGTGGCATTGATACAAGCTTCCATGGTGATGAGACAAGGGAGTTTGCCGATTTAGGGAATGCTTTTGAGAATGTCAATGTATCAGATGCAAATGAAAAAGTGAGCAATGAATTTTAGTTGGAGAGATCATCCACAAGCAACTTCAATGAAGATACAAATGATGTCTTTCAGCTTGATAATGAAGAATATGACCCTATTGATTGTTGCAAAAATATGGACAAAGAAGAAGATATGTGTGCAAGAGATTCATTGGATGAATCAATTCAAGTAGTTGATTATGAGGAGCATGCATATGTTGGTAATGTAAGTGATGAACAAGGAGCTCTTTTCTTTTTTGAATCTTCACCTTCTTCCATTCCTTTTTCTAGTTTTGAAGTTATCACTGAATGTTTGCATGAGAATAGCACAAAAGTGGTTGTATATGAAAGTGAAAAGGTAGAGACAGATATTGGTACAACTGATGAAGCTCTATATGATGAGTTTGCACTTGAATAATGTGATTTTTTTAAATCATATGGATGCATATGAGAACCTTTTCTCTAGATATACAACTCATATTCCTTCTCATGAGCAATATGCTTCATATTTTCATGTTGGAGCAACATGAGATAATGTTGAGTGGGATACTCTTTGCAATAGTAAATGTGTTTTGAACACTCACTATGATGAATTTGTTGCAAATGAAGATTCTGAGTCATATGAACCTGTACTTGAAGCTTCTTTTTGTCATAACATATTGAGTGCTAACAATCTTTTCTATGAGCTTGAAGTAGGAAATATTGTTTCACAACATATATTTTCTCAACAAGCATTTTAGTCGTGGACAATGGATCAGTGATGTTGATAAATATATTTTAAACTATGGAGGCATATACAACTGTTTGCTGTTATTAGATGATGACAAACTGATAATGTGATGCACTAACCGGCGACACAAATGTGTGAGTACCCCTTAGCTCAAATACATGAGGATTAAGTACATTGTTTTTGAGGGCAGGGATATCCTCGAGCATAATATTGCAGAGAAAGTTAATAATGTGATACATCTGTCTTCATAAATCTTGATCATTAACTTATTTTGTCACTTAAGCAAAATCTGAAATGAAGAGAGTGGCAGTGATGTGGCCTATGTGATTTGGTTTCCATGTGTCAACAAAGCTAAACAGGGAGCAAGTTCTCACTTGTTCAAAGGTAGCTTGATACTTGTGCTTGCAGAAACTAAGTCACTCATGTTGTTGTGGTGTGATAGAGGCAAGTGTGGATTAAAGGGGATCAGTTCCTGCAACAGGCTGGTGTTTGATAGAGGAAATCATTGGTTCTTCTTTTCATTTGGTGGCTTGGGGCCATCAAATAAGGTTTGAAAAATTGAATAAAGCCTTTGTCACCCAATGGACTTGGCACTTGGTCTACTCCCATGAGATCTATAATCTGGCCATGCCCACAAGGGGAATGTGTCCCTAGTTAGAGCCACTAATGGAATCTTCAAATTATGCAAATTTGAAGTTCCCATGTTAAAAAAAATGGCTTTGCACACTCATAAGTGCCCTCAAAAAATCCTCCTCGGTGACCTGCTTTAGAGGGTCATAATTTGAAGCCAGTTGAATTTCATGCCAAACCCCTTGGTAAGTGTATTCATTTGACATATGTAAATATGTATGTCTGATTTCAGCTTCCCATGATGAGTTTTGATAGGGTTTTGAAGTTCAAAGCTGGAGGATTCTGGGACTATTTTGTTGTTTGCAAACTCTCAGTCCTGCAAAGTGGCCTCTTGTTTAGATTGATATTTCATAGCTGGATGATCGTCATGGAAAATGGATTGGTGATCTGTATTCCTCTTATATTCATATGCTCCCTATTCCAGTTTCAAATGTATAGGATTAAATTTGATATTTTTACTAGGTAAAAAGAAAATGTAGTTTGTTTTGTTTTTACATCTACATTTCGAGAATGTTTTAAGGTCAACTTTGACACCTAATATCTTGTGAAGAATGTGGATTGAGAAAAACCTCTTGCACACATACTCAATGGACCTAATGATCTAATTTTTTTAGTGGTAGCTTCCCAGGAGGTGATTTGGTATTTTCTCGAAGTGGTGACTTGGTGAGCTTTAATTGGTTTTTGACAAGAGCAGTTGCAAAAAGGTATGACTGAGCCACTTTGGATGTTAATATCTTTTACCTTAGGATGAATTTTTCCAAGATGTTTGTTGCACTAAATTTTTTGTTTAAATTTCTACATGCATGTTTAGTTTCGTGCCTCCTGGATGAGTTTTGATGGGTTAATTAATGTGTTGACTATGATTGGGTCAAAATTGGTGTTCCAAAATGTTTCAAATTTTCAATTTTTAAGGACAAACCATTTCTAATTTTTGTCTAAAATATCTCCAACTCCATTTTCATCAAAAATGGAGGTCATTTGGTACATTATTTTAATGTATTTTGGGTGCGGTGAACATGTCTCGAGGGCCAACTTACAAAGGAGGTACTTGATTTTTGATGGCTGGGTGAAGTTTGATTTAGAACCCATGTTTTAAATAATTGATTATGGCCACACTAAAAAAAATATCGGCTCCAAGGGTCTTCATTTGCGTGCAATGAATTTTCCTCATTTGGCCTATAGGCATAATTAAAATTTGCATTTTTCTAATGTTTCAAAGTGCTAATGTTTAAAATATCATTGAATATTTTAAATATTATGTAAATATGAAAAATGCATTCAAGGAAAATTGAAAGGTATTTACAAATGTTTTTGTATTAGAGCAAGTTTAATTCTTGCTTCTAATTGGTCAAAGTCACCACAACACGACAACATGACAAATCTTTGAAGCTTCAAGTTTTTCTTCACAAGTGTGCATCTCTCATCACTGTATTGATTGAAAAATGAAGGAGAAATTCAATGATGCATCAATTGGTAGTGATTGGTACTCATTTTGTAAACTTTTGGATGCCTCAAAGTTTCCTCATGGTAGCCATCGTTCATCGCCGAGTGCATTTCATTTTCAAATCATTACAGTGATGGATTTTCTCTTCGCTCATTGCCTTAGTGAGGGGAGGAATAGAATCAATTACAATGATGAAATAATTAAATAAAATATGTATGGGAAGATGGTTTTGTGGCCTGATAAAATGTGGAGGTTTTTCATTGTGAAGATAAAAAAAATTCAGCTGCAAGTAAAATAAAATGAAGATGAGTGATGTTACCTCCACCATATCGGCCATCGTTGTAATCTCCCTCCTTCTCCATATCATTTTTGTGATGATGTTGAGGAAATGGTGAGGCATGTGGCTAATATATAATATTATTATTTGATGGAAATTTAAGAGCTAGAAATAAATGTAAGGCATGGGTAAATATTTTCAAAGCCTGATTAAAAAAGAATTAAAGCCTTTACATGTAAAAATTAAAAACAATAACTTTCTTTGCTAGGAAATATAAAATGCAGAGTGTGAAGTTCCCAGGTAATTTTTCTTCTTCACATCCATTAAAATCTAATTAAATCCTTCACCATTAAAAAAACACTTTAAATGTGAAGGTAAATTAAATTTTACAGTGTACGAGTGTAACCCGTTAAAGGAAATAAAGCCTCAAAATAATTATTTTTCACCTACAATAAAAATAACGACTTTGTATTGCTGGTAAATAAATGATAAATGCATAGGGTGAAAGTATATTTTACATCAAATGAAGAGTGAAATATTTTCACGGAGGGCTTTTATTTTTTCACAAACATACAAGAGAAAAAAGATGAATGAAAGGGATTTTCATGGTAAAAATGAGATATTTTCAATTGGAGGGTAAAATGAGGAGAGAAGAGAGAATATTTTTCTAGTTTCTTGTTGCAACTAAGATGGATATCAAGATGCCAGGTATCTTCCATAGATTCATTTTACGGATTCTTCTTCTTCTTTATTTTTTTTTCTTCTTCTCATTTTTTGGGGTTCCAATTTATGAAGTTGTGCAAGGCAGACAAAAGCTCTGTAAAAAATTGTAAATTTGGGATTGATTATATAACTGTTAGCCATTAGTATGAGGTGTTGCTATATTTTGAATGGTGCTTCATGAATATATTTTATCTAATTATTGTCTTCATGGTTGAGATATAATACTTTTTTAAATTCAATAATCAAATATTACTTGGGTTTTTTCATGCACATTTGTTGCATTTGAATTTCATTTGTTATTGCCTTATGTTCAAAGAATAGAGTAACTTCTTTAATGAATGTAATGGGAGTATGGTGTTTCTAGATGGATTTCTAAGAATGGTCATTTGATAAAGTTTCAATGGTCTTGTTATCATAAGGTGATAAAATTTTCAAAGATCTTCAAAACATGTTTAAGATTGCAGGATAAAATGCTAGTTATATGACTCTGTAGCCCTTTTTCTTGGCACTGGTCAATCCTTATGCATATGTTGTTTTCAGTTTGGTTCCAAATCTTAAAATACTAAAGCCCCTTTTACTTTGATGTTAATTTTCTTGATTTTTTAGGTTACCTCTGTCCATGTTCTCCATGCTAGTTAATTACAGTTGCCCAATATCTTAGCCAATGTTGAGTGATATTTCATGTTTCTTGGCATATTCTTGTGAGAGCATTATCTATTAAGCAATACCCTAATGAGTGTGTGTATTAACCTTTAGGTGTTGCTAAAAGGGTCACCCCCTAGGTCCTACAAAGCTTGAAGTGCAGGGGAAATGTGTTCCAATTTGATTTCATGTTTCTTGTCCAAATCCTACACTAGATCTAAGCATGAAATGTGGATTACTTCTAGGATTTAGTGGATCTATTTATTTGGGAACCAACATCAACCTCACTTTGAAACATCCTAAATTGCTTTATATGGATTCTAAACCATCATGGGAATGCTTTAAAGATGATGAATCCTTGAAGAAAATTTTAGGATTTTATGACAAGTCGCCTACTACTCCTCAAAAGAAAAATTTCACATGTTCTATGATTAGCACCAAGCAAAAAGATGCAAAAGATGAAAGTAATGAGAATGACATAAGTACAAAAGAATACAAGCCTAAATTTCCAAAGCCAAGTGCACTCCCTCTAGGAGATACAATTGAAATACCAATGGACATAAATGATAAAGAGAAAGTCATTAATATAGGGAAGATCCTTGATGATGAAGAACAAGAGGATCATACAATGTTACTTCATGAATTTCCTGAACATTTTTCTTGGAAATATTCAGACATTCCACGAATCAATGCTAAGATAGTGACACACAACATAGTCCTTGTTGAAAATGCTAAGCCCGTTCGATAAAAGATATGAAAAATGAATTCTAAGATAGCCTTTCCTATTAAAGGATAACTCAAAAAGCTCCTTGATGTTGGTTTCATAAGACCTATAAATTATTCTCCTTGGATCTCAAATATTGTCGCAGTTGCAAAACCTAACAATCATATTAGGATGTGTACAAATTTTTGTGATCTGAATAAAGTATCTTTAAAAGATGATTTTCTACTTCCTAATATCAACATGATAGTAGAATCAACTGTGGGACATGCTTTGTTGTCATTCATGAATGGATTTTTTGGATACAATCAAATCTTCATCAACCCTCAAGATCAATATAAGACAATATTCACAATAGTTTAGGGAACATTTTGTTGGATTATGATTCCTTTTGGATTGAAGAATGTGAGTTCAACATATCAATGAGCAATGATATTGATATTTCATGATTACATGCATAAGGTTTTGGAAGATGATATTGATGAAATTCTAGCCAAATTGTTAACAAGACAAGACAATGTGAATGTCCTTCAGAATTTTTTTGAGTGGATGTAAAAATACAACATGAGATTGAATCCAAAAAATGTGTCTTTGGTATAGATAGTGGGAAACTTCTAGGTTTTATTGTATCTCATAGAGGCATCGAGGTGGATACAAAGAAGATTGATGCTATCATTAACATGCCACCTCCTAAAAATATCTCTCAATTGTGCACATTACAAGAATTCAAGCCATTTGTTGTTTTGTTGCATCTTTAGTTGATCGAACATTACTATTTACACATCTCCTCAAAAAGGATGTGCACTTTGATTGGAATGAAGATTGTAAATAGGATTTTGAGAGTTTGAAGGAATACCTTGCAACTCCACTTGTTTTACAACCCACTATGCAAAACAAACCATTCATACCGCATCATCCCATTCCCTTGCAACATTGTTGGCTCAACGAGATGAAAATAGTAAAGAGAATCCAATCTATTACATTAGCCAAACCTTGATAGACTTGGAACCACACAACAATAGAAAAACAATGTTTGAACTTGTTATCAAGTACTAGTAACCAGACGGTCAATAAGCGAGAAAATGAGTAAAAACCTGACTTCCCAAACATCTCTTTCTAATAAAATAGATTTATTAGAGTTGAGCCAAGTGGTCATGTTGTTGACCGAAAGCTGAATCTAGGCCATCACAAAAATCAATTAAGGGTCACCGAACCAAATTGGGTTAATGGTCCTTTCCTTCACGCCACTTAAATGACTTTCCCCAATGATAATGTGTTGACAATCAAATAACATGTAGAATTATATTTTGATGGATCTATGCAGAATAGGCTCCAACATCGTGGTTATAATACTCACTTGTGGTGGAACAGGCCTTTGTCGTGATTGGACAAAATAACATCAAGGAGGCGATACTGTTAATATGCTTAATCACAAGAAAGCACAATTATTTATTTGTACTGGAGAATAATTACAAACAAAATGGGATGGTAATACAAAGGTAAACAGCTAAAACATACATCTTACAGAATCAGATAGACTGCTAATCAGATTACCATTGACCACATCCCATGAAAAGATAATTGGCATGCAAATGCAATGGCGAGTACAACTTCTCTTATATCACCTCAAGATCCTTCATAGGATTTCTTATTTATTGTTCACCCAAATCATGAAACCATCAATCGATGGTAAAATTGAGGAAGTATTAGTAGCAACCAAGGAATACTTGAGTGACTGGTATGATACAATATTTCACTATTTGAGAGATGGTACCATTCTTGATCCAACAACAAAGAACACCTGAACTCACTTACAAAAACTTGCAACCAAGTACATCATCCTCACCAACATATTATATAGAAGATCCTTTAAACAAAATTTTCTTAGATGTCTTAAAGAATCTAAAATCCCCATAACACTCAAAGAGGCTCATGTGGGTGCCCATGGAGGTCATTTTGGAGGGAGATCCTTATTGCAAAAAATCATTCACATGGTATATTACTAGAGACATATGGAGAAATATTGCTTTGTGTATGTTAAGAGATGTCACAAATGTCACAAACATAGCAATTTGATTCATGCTCCTACTTTTGAGCTTCATGACCAAATTCCTATTTGGCCATTCTCAGTGTGGGAATTGGATCTAATTGGAAAATCTCACCACCTTCTTCTATTAGACATACATTTATAATCATAGATAGATTATTTTACAAAATGGGTAGAAGCTATTCCTTTTCGATCCATAACTGCTGATGTAATATGTTGTTTCATATTGGAACACATTATTGCTTGCTTTGGACTTCCTTTTGTGTTAGTTTCAAACAATGGGACACCATTTAAGAACAATGACATGAAGAAATTCCTCAACACATTTAATATCCAACATCAATTGTCAACACCTTACTACCCACAATCTAACGGTCAAGCTGAAGCAACTAATAAGACTCTGGAGCAAATCTTAAGGAAGACAATAAATAAACATAATAGGGATTGGCACATGCAACTGACATATGAGTTATGGACTTACTATACTAGCATCAAAATATCCACTAGAACAATACCTTATAACCTTGTCTATGGTACCGAGGCGATTATGCCCTCGCAGTTAGAAATCCCCACATTAAGGATTTGTCTTCAAGGACTTATTGATGATGACGCGTATAAAGAAAAATGATTACACCAGCTTGAGATGCTTGATGAACAATGAATTAATGCTCTTGAGCATCTCCAAGCTTATGCTAAAAAATTAAAATGTAATTATAGTGATCATGTCATCCCTTGGGTATTCAGTAAAGGTGACTTAGTCTTATATGAAAATCAGCGAAACGTTAATGTTGACCTAACTGAAAAAGGAAAATTTAGTCCTAATTAGTTAGGACCTTATGTAATTAATGACAACTATGGGGCCAGTGCATACATGTTAATAGAAATGAATGGTACACCTCTTAAAGACCCTATAAATGTTGCACATCTATTCCCGCATTATGCCTAATCCTTTTGAATAATATGCATGATAAAGCGATGATGTTAGAGTTAGCGAATGATACTCTATATGCTCTCACATTGCTTCATTCTTGACAAACAACTATTTGTGTGTCTCGAACACTAAAGTAGTTATTTAATTCATTTTTAAGTAATTAATTTAGGTTTCATGCTATTCATGTTCATCTTGTGTGTTATGTTAGATTAGATCCTTATATGCATTTAATGTTCTTTAATTAGACCTTAGGTGCATTTAATTTAGCATAACATACTTAATCACAAGGTTGCATCTAAGAGAAGCTGCAATAAGTTTAAAGGACATTAAACCATGGAGACATTCATTAAATAATCCTAAAATTTTTATTTAATTAGTCACATTGCCATTTAACATTTAACACAAATAATAAAACATCAAATGCTCATATATATATATATATCAAATTTTTGTGTAGATTTCATCAATATATACAATACTACTGAGGCCTGTGACTACTAGATCCCTTGGGATCTGGTGCTCGCATATGTCTGGTAGCAGTCTATCAAGAGACAATGGTGTGAGATCATGCTCATGATCCACTGAATGTATTGAGAGAAAAATATAAACCTTGTATCTATCCAAGGGCCTCCCAATGTGCCCCTGCTATCTGGTCTCTCTTTGCCTGTAGCCTGGCTACCTCTACCTGTAGTCTCTCAAACTTTGTTGGGGTCTGGGATGATTGTGCCTTTGGGGCAGCATCGACTTAGTGTGCATGCCTCCTTAGACTCTCATACACTACCTATAGTCTAATGTACGACCTAAATGATTCTAGGTCCTGATCCATAATGGGTGGGGGCACATAGTTTGAGTCTGTGGCCTACTCGTCAACTAATGGGGGAACTATCTCTATACCCACCTATCGATAGAGATCCCAAAAATCTCTCACAAAACTTGCAAGATAGAATTAATAAATAATTAGTACACATCATGATATATATATTACATAGCAATAAACAAAATATCATCACCTATCTCTCTGGTAGGCTATGTGAAATCAACCTCCTTGGGTGTAGGGGGCATGGAGGATGTGCTATCCTCTCCATGACTATGGGTACTGGTGCCTACTGCAACTATTGCTCATGATCTAGTCATACAAATGGGAGAAGGCTCTCCCCACTCATGCCCTACTAGATCCTCATATTCTGCCTCACCACCCTCACTCATGGGCCACTCCTCCTCGTCATCCTCTTCCCGGTCTTCCTTTTCATCCTACTTATCTCCTCTATCTTGGCTATCATGGTTAGGATCTACATCCTCATCGTACTCCTCATCTGTGACATCTGTAAATATGTTTGCAGCCCTGTAGCATGTCTCCTTGGCCCTTTCCTCTACCTCATCTCCCTCATATGGGAGTGGTCCCACATCACCTATCGATTCCTCCATAGGAAACATGGGAGCTAGTCGTGATACTGTCCACCACTCCCCATAGTCATCTACATAACCAATGTAATCCATGTTAGAGACTGGAGGCATATTGTGATTTGACTACTCAGAGTCACTATAGATAACATCCTCTATAGTCAACCGTATAGAATCACCAGGTCTCTAAGCACTCTGCACTGATCTCCTGAAGAAGGTTCATGCCCTAGGTGCTAGCTGGATCTATCCAAATTGTCACATGACTCGATTGTAGTAGAAAGGATACACTACATAATTGTGTCTGCCAATCAAAAAATTGTCAAGCTATAATCTCCTTGTCTACTAAGTGTGATTTGGCCACTGAAGCACAAGCTAATAGGGTCTCCAAAGGATCTCGTCCTCCTCTAGTCGGTCAAATCACACTCTCCAGAAGTGTAAATCACCATACTACAAAAACCATCGTAGAGGATAGCTAGAGGCCCGAGGATACCCCAAGGTTGTCAAACACGGGAAGCTAATAGGTCTGGTACAAGTAATATACTCAAGGCACCAAGCCTATAGAAGAGTACATTATACCATACTATCCACCTCCTGAAAGAAAAACCATCCAAGATCATAATATAAGTGTTCTAGGATACATTGCTCCCAGGTGTATAATGTTCGATGCTTTGCCATCCCTTGTATCAAGTGTACTAGTCCTCCCTCCAAGTGCACTCCTTGACCATCAGGGATGAGTACTAGTGCAAGTTCTGTAAGCATCATAATCCATCTCACCAATGGGGCTCATGAATATAGTAGCATCGCCAAATCAATCTATGCACTCACCCTCTCATCACGCATTGGTCCAAAAAGGAAATATTGTGTGTCATTTTTCATCTCGTGGAATGTCTGCTCTACTTGAAAATGTACTCTCTCACCCTGAATAGGAACTCAGAGTATGCAATGTGATGAGTCCAAATAATGACTCATTTTTGTTAGGGTTTATCATATGTTTGTTATTGTTACTATGGGGTTTTAGCATCTAGTTACTAATACTTTCTATGTTATTTCCCTAAACTTATGAACTTTGGACATGAACTTATCCCTATAAATTTTGATGGTATAACCTGCTATGTGATATATCTATATTAATTTTACATGTGATTGAATGAATTTTATTCTAAGGTGATTATGGATATACAATTGTCTTGTGCACGCTAATTCCATAATGCATGTTCACATTAAGAAGCAGATATAAATGAATCTTACAAGGTGGAAGAAATTCATGCCAGCTACCCAGTTGCTAAAGGAGTAAAAAACATGGACATTAAAGAGGTCAATGGAGGGAAACCTCCAGTTCATGTGGAAGTTATAACTTAACTTTAAATGACCATGTCTATTAATTGAGTAGATTTAAGAGGTGTTTCTATGATGGATCCTCATTGAGGCAAGACTAGTTTGACTAAATCTTGCACATGCATAACCTCCTTCCTCTTTTTCATTCTTTTAATAAATGGCATCCTCCTAGTCTGTTGGATTTGACTTCCTAGTTAGTTAGAGTTAGCTAGAATCTTTCCTTTTGTAAATAATGATCAGATGTTCCTCTTTAGAGAGTTGGATGTTCTGATATTGTACTTTCATTTTCAATTTCAAGGAATATAGTCATGTTGTTATGATGTAATAATGTTTTCAATGAATAAAATGATACTCTGATTTGTTGCATCTGAGTTAGCTTAGGGAAGACTCATTCAAGGGGGTCCACTTGTTGAGAATTCTATTCATTTAGTTTAGTAGATACTTTTATATTCATTAATTACTTATGGTCTTAGCAGTTATATGTTCTTGCAGCCATTGGAACTTCATTCCTTATTTGTTCTTGCAACCAAGGTAGACAAAGTAACTTCCTATCTGTTTGTTGAGACTTCTATTTTTTTCATTCATTTCAGTTCAATGTAGTTGTTGATATATGCTCAATAATTATGCTAATTGCTTTAAAGAATTTCACTTTCAGTACTATTTCCTCTCTAGTTATAGGATAAGGATGACTACAATTGAGTCCTAGTGCACAAACAATGTTGATCCATTTCAAGTTCACGTCCCTAGGTTGAAAATGAAATGAACCTTCATGATGAGCAAGATAACTACTTAGTGAAAATATCTAATCTCTAAGTTATAAATTTAAGGGCTTAGTTATTGAACCATTAGAGGAGGCCAACATTTTTAGCATCATTGTTGGGGGTGGTGTCAAACTAGGAAGTTCTTTGGAGTCATTTCCAATTTCTTTCTTTTTTTTAGTATCTTTATAGTTTTTTTTAGCATGCCCTTCATTTGAATAAAGTAATGGTATGCTATTCTTTTACCAATTCTTTATGTGAGTTGGCTGATATTGAGTTAATATCGCATGCATAGGGGTAGGAGAAGAGATGCCCTTCATTTTCCAAGAGACCAGGAAGAAGAGGCAAATCCTTTCGCTAATGCATTTCCCAATTTGACTAGTTCTAAAACTTCTTTTGAAGAGAAAGCTGCCCAAAACCTGATTGAGAATCCATTTGTTTTGATAATCCATCAAGCAATTATGGCTAGCCAAAATAGACCTAACCATCCAACTTTTCCATTCCCTATCACTCACCAAAATGAAGTTGATAACCTCAAGAACATACTTGCTTCATTTCTTCTCAAATTCTATGGGATTGTAACAAAGGACCCTAACACTTTCTTGTTTGAATTTGATATCCTCTACAGAAGCTATGATTACACTACTGATGCTCATAGGCTTAAATTGTTTCCTACTACCTTGAAGGATGCTGCATTAATATGGTTTATGGGCTTAGGTAGGAATACTATAGATACTTTGGATGATATGAAAGAAAAGTTTCTTGACAAGTATGAAGAATATTGTAGAGGCAATGATATGAGAGGAGATTATATCTTTTGGATGCAATAGAAGGAGGATGAAATTTTGGAGGACTATATTTCAAGGTTCTTATTGATAGTAGGAAAATTCCACCAGAATTCAAGCCAATTTAGGGTGATGATGATCAAGTTTTCTACATTTCACAAAGAAGGCCATGGGCTCCAAGACAAGGTATGCCACCGAACCCATTATATTTTAGTGGACCTTATTTGAATTCTTATGCATCTAGTAATCAATGGAAACCCACATACCCATCAAATTTTGGAGGCTATCCACCTTAGCCTTGGAACAACACTCCAAATACTTGGCCCAATTACCAAAACTCTCCACCTTAGTGGCAGCAATTCTAGGGGAATTGGTAGCAACCTTCAGGAATCTGGCAACAAAAATCCCAATGGAGGGGAGGAAAACAATGGCCAAACCAAGAAATTGGTTACATGTAGCCACCTCCATAGTCTCAATAGCCTACCATAATTCCTCGTCCTCCTAACTCAAACTCTAGCACAACTAGACCTACTCAATTACCAACTCAATCCACACCTAACCAAAATAAAAAACTGCAACAACAACTAGTTTACTTTGCAGATCCCAACCAATTTCCTACATATGTTGTGAGTGTGAGTGATATTCATCTATGTTCAGGAACCACTTTTCCATCTCCTTCCAAACATATTATAATAGATCTTCTTGTGGAAGAAGAGGAGCATCAAAATTTATTTGATATCCTTGCTCATTCAGGGGTTCCCAAGAATCTTGAACTAGTTTAGTAGTTTAATCTAGACCTACCATTTCCTCAAAGGCTAGAAGTTGCTAAACAAAAGGAAGAAAAGGAAGAAACAACCTTTGATATTATAGATCAGTTAAAACACATATGTGTCAAGATACCTTTGTTTCAGGCCATAAAAGATGTTCCCATATATAGTAAGACAATTAAGGAAGCATGCCTCAAAAAGCCAAGGAGGAAAAAGAAGGACCCCACTACCATTCATGTGGTAGAGAATTTGACAAATATCATGCTTGGGAAAGTAACTATTCCTAAATATACTGACCCAGGTAGTCTTGTAGTTGGAGTCATTATAAATGGAATCCAAGTAAATAATGCTCTAATAGACTTGGGGGTAGTTATCAATGTGATGACTAATTATATCCTGCAACAACTGAATGTTATGAATTTGATACCTAATCCTACTATTCTATAGCTTGTTGATAGTTCCATTGTCAAACAAAATGGTATAGTAGAAGACCTTGTTGTTACTATGGAATCTTGGGAATATCCAACAAACTTCATGATCCTTTCCCCTAAAGATACATTAGGAGGGTATCCCATTATTCTGGGAAGGCTGTGGTTAGCTACAACAAATGCTTACATTAGATTCTAGTCAAGGGACATGACTATTTCTGATGGGAGAAGCACTAAAAAGATTATCCTTTATCCTCTTTCTCAACCATCCCATGATATGGACAACCCCATCTGGCCACATGTTGGAGAAGAGGTCGAGGAGGTCAATTCAGTGACAACTTGTGATGATAGGCAGAAGCCCTTTTATGCAACTGCAAGAAGAGGATGAAATATTATCCCACATAATTCAGAACCATTGTGAAGTGCATGAAGAACCACCCACTCATGAATCTAGTTCTACATGTCCATTGTAGATACTTCTACTAGCTTCTCCTACACCTAAATTTCCTACAACAACATATATGCTTCATACATTATTACCGTATGAATTAAAAATGCCAAGCATCAGTGAAACAACCATGATTGAGTTGACCACACAAGTACAAGTTTCAAAGGGGAAAAAATTGAATATTAATAACTAAGTCAAGAGCAGCAGTTGTCCCTAAAAAACCTATTAAAGTTGCATCAACATCCATTTGCATGGGATTACCATGAAATGAAAGGATTAGATCCCAAATTATGTACTCATACGATCTACATTAGAGATGACTGCACACCAGTAAGGAAACCACAAAGGAGAATCAACCCTACATTGAGGGAGATTGTGAAAGGAGAACTACATAAGTTATTGGATGCAGGATTTATCTACCCTATCTCAGACAACCAATGGGTGTTCCCTTTGGTAATTGTGTCTAAAAAGGGAGGTAAATGGAGAGTTTGTGTTGACTATGGAGAACTAAAATATTCCACCAAAAAGGATCACTTTCACTTTCCTTTTATAGACCAAGTATTGGATTCACTTGTAGGTTAGTATTTTTCCTTCTTAGATGGATTCAGTGGTTATAATCAGATACATATTGCACCTGAAGATCAGGACAAGACAACTTTCACCTATCCTTGGGGGACTTATGCCTATTCAGTACTCCCATTTGGTTTATGCAATACACCTAAAACCTTCCAAAGAGTATTTATTAGTATATTCTCTGATATTTCACATGATTGTATGGAGATCTACATGGATGATTTCACTGCTTATGGTACTAATTTTGTAGAAGCATTAGAAAACCTAAGAAAGGTTTTGTAGAGATGTGAGGACCATAATTTGTCCTTGAATAGTGAGAAATTCTTTATGATGATGCAGGAAGGAGTGGTCCTTGGCCATTAAATCTCTAAGAAAGGAATTCAAGTGGACCTAGTCAAAATTGAGGTGATTACCAATCTTTCTATTCCTATCAAGCAAAAAGATGTTAGAAGTTTCCTAGGACATGTAGGATACTATAGGTGCTTCATAAAAGATTTCAGTAAGATGGCAGTACCACTTTATAATCTTTTAACTAAAGATGTTGAGTTCCAATGGACAGTGGATTGTGATAAATCATTCTTTGATTTAAAAACAACATTAACTCATGCTCCTATGCTCAAAGGCCCTAATTGGGGAGTCCTGTTATACCTTGCATAACCACCCCATTTTAAATTTGATTAAAATAGGACCCTCTTTTGCTTTCACTCTTTGTGTTTTTCCCCCTTCAATTTTGAGGTTTTACTTTGCCTTGGCATGTGATTAATATGTTTATCTTTCTTGCCCAAGTTTTTTCCCCAAGTTGCATATTGAAAATCTTATGTTTTGGGAAAAGTTTAGGTTTTTACCCTAGTTCGAGATTTTCCAGTCCATCTGGATTTTCCCAGATTTCTTTCAAACTCTGATTTCAATGCTACTGTTTGGGTTTTTGAGCTAGTTTGGGATTGTCCACCCCATCTAGATTTTCCCAGATTGCACTCAAAGTCTAGCTCAGCCTGTTTTACATTGCAGTTCAGAGATTTCTAGCCTTCGCAGAATTCCACCTGGGCCAGATTTTTTTGAATTTCTACCTTGCCATCAGGTTTCTGAACTTGATTGATTTTTGGAGCTTTGTGCCTCTATGCTTTATCATTGGTGTCCTATTGAGTTTTGATATTTGGTCTTGTTGTGCTTTGGTGTTATTGGCTTGCTCTGTGCATTCATGATTTAAATCTAGGGTTTCATGCCTAGGGAATTGCCATTTCATCTTTATCTACTTTCGATTGAGCCTAAGATTCAAAGAAGTTCTGTAGGAGGCTCATGTTAAATGATTTCCATGCCCAAGGTCCTCAAATTGGTGACCTTCGATCAATTTGAGTGAATTCATGTTGGATTGTCAATTTTTGGGTTTTCTATCAACCTCGGGATTTTCTTTCCCAGTCGGATTTTCCTAGGTTCCTTCATCTTCCCAGAAGTGTGCTCTAAGTTCAGAGTTTTGGGTCATTCGCGAAATTTCGGTCTGACTGGATTTTTTTGAATTCTCTACTATGCTTTGTGGAATTTAAGAAATTGGATAAAATTGATGAATCTAATGATGAATGCTTAAACATATCTTTCTTTAGCTTGATGAATTTCATTGTTGTATGTTGCTTGTGTTCATTTTGATGATCCATTGTTGACATTGGTGCTTCATCAAGAGAATCCGCTTGGTTTAGAATTTTTCGAAATTCCTCCCAGGCTAGTTTTCCCTGGTTAGCTCGAAATCTCAAACTTCTCAGTGTTGATGCTTAATGGCTAATTTAATGGTTTTATCATGATTTTAAGCTAACAATTGGATGAAAATGTTGTCAACATTTGGATTCTCACATTGATTTTTGATGGATGTAGGTTGAGTCTGGAAGGACGATGGTGGCTGGAGAGGCTAAAGGACACAAAGGGGATCAACCATCTCTGAAGCAAAAAAAAAATAATGAAGCTGGACAAAAAGAGTAGGATTCTTGAGGGCAAGATGACATCAGTCTGGTTCGAGGTTTCACATATGAATATGAACACCCTACTACAAAAGACTAAGGATATCATGGGATACAGTAACTAGAAACCAACTGTATGACACAACGACCTATAGTTTAATCATTAATGAATATCAATCCAACAAGAGAGACTAGGACAATACAATGGGACAGGTAAAGAATAATATTAATGCTATTAAATGGTGAACTAGGGTTTTGCCTATGCCACTTGCGAATGACATTTAGAGGACGTTCTTGGTGATGAGGGCCAAAATGGAACAAGGTATGGGCAAAGTGGGGGAAGCAGTTAATGCAAAGTTGCATCGAAAGTCATGCTTCCTCATTGTTTCGCTTTGCCTCTTCACACATTTTGGCCTGAGTTATGTAGGAGATCTTTGGCCGATCTAGTTGGTGCTCATGCATTTAATGCACATTTGACTTTGTTTCAAATTCTTCTAGGGATGACTTGTTCTGTGACTGACTTATTGTAAACCCTAACTGGGCCAACACATGTGGCATTTTTTTATAAATATGGCATTTCACCTCTTTTGTAAGGGTTAGAAAAGGGTGTACGGGATATCAAAAAAGCAAGTTAGGATTTTTAAGTAAGTTAGATATTTTTTTTTGCAGTTTAGGAGCAGGAAGAGGAGGTGAAGTATCTTCCTGATTTTCTTAGCATAGATGGAGATAATTTGAAGACATGGGTTTCTATACACTGGTGATCTTGCCATATTTGTAAATGTTGCTTATTTGTTTCATTGACAGTAGGAGTAGCCAGACTTAAACCTACTTTATATTATGCTCTAGAATGGTATTCATTTTGGGTTAATCATTTGATTTGAAAATCTTTCAAGGAATGAAATTTTATCTTATGTTTTCTTTGAATGATGATTTGCAATCTACTATTAAAGTTTGCACTATGAATGAATGAAACTTTGTATCAATTACAGGTTAATTTTATTTTGCAGTTCTAGTTTAGGAATTCCTTGGAAGGTAACAAGTCTTTTTTTTTTTAAAGGTGCAATGCACCCATAATATTAGTGGTAAACGCTTTTTTTGACCGGAGCTATGAACCGGATACAACAAACCACAAGAAACAACCAAACCCGCGAGCACAAAGGCCCAGCGAAGGCACAAGGCCTGCGAGCACTTTGGCCCAAATAAGGTTTGAACCCTGGTGGCCGCCACAGAACCAAGCGACTTGACTCCGAACCAAGCCTTATCGGAAGGTAACAAGTCTAATTAGTTGAATGAATCAACATTCTTTTTAGTTTGAAAACCTTGATCTATCTTTTTTTTTTTTTAAAACCGGTTAAAGTAGGTTTAGATAGATGTTTGATATTGCAACAATCCGTAAGCTCAAAACCGTAACCCCTTGAATATTACAACCATATTGACCACTTCATGAAACAACAACGGTGTGAACCAACATCAAAGACAACAACCTTTCTGAAATGGAGACCCAACCCTCCAGCTAGCCTAACTAATGCATATATAGAAGCCATCAAGCTCATCACATATTTAAGGCAACACTTGACTAGACTGTTGCCTTCTTTAGGACCAGTTGCCCATCCAAATCAGGTTCAGGCAGTGAATCAGTCACTCGCCAATCACACCCCAATCATGAACCCAGTACCTCAGTTGCCTTTGGTGCCGCACCTTAGTCCCCCCACGAACCAAGTCTCTCCTATGATGAACTTTCCCCAGCAGCAGGTTAATTAGCCCCTATATCAGCAGCAGCCAACTGGTTTCCCTACCTATTTGTAGAATTCTGAAGTGTTGCACCAGTCTATGGGATCTACTACAATACCTGTTCCTCCCCAGAGTAATCCAATCCAGACCCCTTATGGAGATCTAAATAAGGATAGGATTGATGAAATGGCTGAGCAGATAAAGAAGTTGAACCTAGAGGTGACTTATCGAAGGAATCAAAACAACCAATTACAAGTTGCTCAGAAAAATATACAATCCAATCATAATAGAGAATATCCACAGGGGCAGAATTTTGATAGAGGATAGCGTAATGAGAGAGGATTCTGTAATGACAGGGGATATAATTAGGATAGGGGTTACAACAATGACAGGGGGTTCAATAATGATAGAAGACAAAATTTTGATAGAGGACAAGGTAGTGGATCAGGATTTGATAGGAGGCAATCATAGGGATAGAGCAAGACATGGAATACAGGACCCAATAATAGAGGAGTCCCACTCCATTGGATCAACCAATCAATCAACTTGTTAACCAATCTATAAGTCAGCCAGTCAGTCAAGACATGCCTCCCAGCGGTGTATATCTGGTTGAAGCTGCCTTGTTAGGATGGTGTAGGCTCCATAAGATGGGCCAACATTCAGAGTTAGAATGTCCAAAATTCCAGACTGTGGCCTCTATTTTCTAGTATGGGGTGGAGAATAATGCAAATGGTTAGGAGATTATTCCCTCCACCCCTTATGACTCCCCTATGTTGGTGTTAAATCATGCTCCTTTTCTAACAGACGAAGAAAATGTTCCAGAAGAGGAATCTGAATCCCAGGAAGAGAAGACAGACCAAATCTGCAATGGAGATGAGATTGCTCAGTTGTTCAATGAGGAAGTAATAAATGATAATGGCCCACTAGATAAGGAAGAAGCTTATGTCAAAGAAGTGCAGATGTTCCAGAGGCAGGGTTTGAGAGATATGCCCCATAGGCGCCCACAGGATGGGGGTCCTTTCACCACCTCCATTCCTCCTAATAATTTCAATATCCCTCCAGACCCTAATGCTAGTAATGATCCATCCTTTCCACATGTTTCTAGGCAGTACCTTGCAAAGGAAGGACAAGCTCAAACTGACCCATAGAAGGAGAAAGTTGTTCAAGTAAGTAAAGATAAGGTGGAGGAATCTTCCAGAGAGGTCCCTACTAATCTAAGTGAGGAGCAAATGGCTTTGTATGTCATTGAGGAGTTTAAGAAACTAAAGGTAAATCTTTCAGCATTTGAGTTACTGAGGTTCCCTACAATTAGGAATGCAGTTCTAGGTACCTATGGTGCACACCCAATATCCTTGGATAAATCTTCCAGTGAGAGTATTAACAAGGTTTCTAGTTCTCAACCTGTGAAGACACAAAACTAGGCCCACAGTCGAACTAACCTGCCCCCTGGAGACAAAGGAAAAGATAAGGACAAGACCCAAGTTGCTCAGGTCAATACCCAGCCAACTCTGTTTCAGGGGAAGATAGAGACCCCACCATTCCTGATCTCTGTGTGCATATTCGGTAAGAATTTACATAACTATTTACTAGATTTTGGTGCTTCTACTAATGTGATGCCATTTGGAGTATGTAGAGCCTTAGGGATTACACCTGCTGACTCCCATAAGAAGTTAACTCAGTTGGATAGAACTGAAGTAAATGTGGTGGGGGAGTTAAACATGATTCACATGCAAGTAGCTTCTGACCCAAGAATTCAGCAGGTTATCAATATTCAAGTAGCTGATATCCCTGATGTGTATGGCCTGATTCTAGGAAGAAACTTTACTAAGGCCTTAAATGGATATGTATCTACTGATCACTCTCACATGTGGCTTCCCTGGAAAGGGGTACCAAATTAGATCAGAATCGAGAGAGAACCAAGAATGAAATACATGATTATGGAATACCAAAATACTTCAAATTAAGTTCTGATATCAGAAATAGGCATGGGAAATTATATGATATCTACTCCTTATGAAGAGTCAGATTCAGAGGAGGTATTGATGCTACATACGATGCCTATTGATATAGAGATAGAATCCAGCAATGCTACTATTCAGACAGAATCAATTAAGACAGAGGATGACTTCAAAAACAATTAGATTAGCCTACTGGACAGCTTCTAGGAATTCATCAGACAATGTGTCGAAAACTAGGTTCACCTGGGCAGAAGGGAAAGTTTTGAAGAATTACTCTTACCTAATTGGTGTAGAGTTCATAATGCTTCCCATTTAGAGCTAGAGTGTTGTTTATGCTAAACAACAGTAGAACAAGTACAGAAATGCATAAGCCCAACCCCAGTGGTCAAGATAGATATGCAAAGCTCTTAGGAAGCTTAAAAGGAAAGGAAGCAAGGTTGTCTGAGGAGCCCTCCAACAGTAATTAGCTGAAGGATACGATGAAGAGGACTGCAGCTGCTGAGTGCTGGACTCTCAAATTTGATGGATCTAAATCCAAGCATGGAGCTGGAGCAGGGTTTGAACTGATTAGCCCAAAAGGTAAAAACTTCTTTGTAGCCCATAGACTTCAATTTCACTGTACTAATAATGTAGCAGAATATGAGGCGTTAATTCATGGACTTCTTATGGCACTTAAAAAAAAGGTTAAGGTTCTGCAAGTTTTTGGTGATTCTGAGCTTGTAGTTAAGCAAGTAAGGAAACAATATTCATGCCATGATAGGAGAATGACTAATTATAGGCATAGAGTATGGGATCTCATTGAGGGATTTGATGCCTTCAATATTCAATTGATACCACTGCATAAGAATCAAACTACAGATTCTCTGGCCTAGGCAGTAAGCACTCTACAGCCCCTATCTTTGTCAGGTTTGAAGAATTTTACTGTAGAATTGACTCCTATGCTATCAGTTCTAGACAATGTTACTAACTTCCAGGTATTTGAGGATGACAAGCATATTCTGGACTTCATCACAAACATAGATGTTTTCGCTTCCCAAATCATTGATGAAACAGAACTCCAGGAAGCAGAACTAGATTTGGAGGGAGTGATAAATTTGAAGTCTAATACTATTCCAAGGGGAATGGTACAATTAGAGCGGATTTTTGATATGGACAAGATCAGAGATCAGGAGCAAGAGTCTAACAAAAATTCTATTAGTGGACAGTGTGATACTCACAATATGGGAACTGAGGATAATGTTAAGAACATTTTTATTGGCCAGGTATGTACTCCAGAGGAAAGACAAAGAATAATTGAAGCATTGCATAGCTTTCCAGATATAGTAGCCTGGAGTTATGAAGACTTGAAAACTTACGATACATCAATCATAACTCATACTATACCTCTGAAGCTAGGTGCCAAGCCTTTTAGGCAGAGACAGAGACCAATCAACACATTACTGGAACCAGTTATACAGAAAGAAGTTCAGAAATTACTATCCGCCAGAATTATATTTCCTGTCAGACATTCAACATGGGCGGCGAACCTAGTCCTAGTGAGAAAAAAGAATGGGGAAATCAGACTTTGCGTTGATTTCAGAAATTTAAATAGATCATCAGAAAAAGACAACTATCCAGTCCCTTCACTAGATGAAGTACTTCAAGTGGTTAATGGATCTCAGATGATGTCCTTTCTGGATAGCTATTCAGGGTACAACCAGGTAATGGTTCAGTATGAGGATAGACACAAGACCACTTTCACAACTAAATGGGGTACTTTTGCTTACAGGAGGATGCCTTTTGGACTCATTAATGCAGGGGCTACATTTCAAAGGGCCATGGATATTGCCTTCAAAGATATCATAGGCAAGTGCATCATTATTTATATGGATGACCTAACTATTTTTTCCAAAAACAGAGGGGACCACATCTCTGACTCACGCAAAGTGTTTCAAAGGTGTAGGGAACTCGACATATCTCTAAATCCTAAAAAGTGTATTTTCAGAGTGACGGAAGGAAAGTTGCTGGGACACATCATATTTGAAAAGGGAATTGCTATTGATCCAGAAAGAGTGGAGGCCATACTGAAGATTCAGCCACCTGCTAGGAAAAAGGAGATGAAGTCTTTCTTTAGCAAGATTAACTTCATAAGGAAGTTTATTACTGGATTTGTTGAAATTGTTAAACCGTTGAATGCAATGTTGAAGCAAAATGCTAAAGTTGAGTGGACTGCAGAAGCAAAGGAGGCATTTGCAGAAATCAAAAGACCCATTGCTGACACTCCAGTATTGGTAAGTCCTAATTATAGTAAGCCCTTTTATATCTATTCATTCGCCTCAGACCATTCATGTGCAGGAATGTTGACTCAAAAGTCTGATGAGGGAAATGAGCATCGTATTGCTTTTATGAGTGTGCCACTAAAAGATGTTGAGTTGAAATATCCAAGTGTGGAAAAGTAGGCATATGCCCTGGTTAGAGCAGTGAAGAAATTCAGACATTATATCCTCAGGAACAAGGTTTATGCAATTGTCCCAGATCCTGCAGTTAAGTTACTGTTGATGCAAAATGAGTTGGGTGAGCGTAGAGCTAAGTGGGTGACAATGCTACAAGAATATGATATTGAGATCCAACCCATGAAGTTGGTAAGAGGGTAGGGACTTACTCAGTCTATGGCTGAAATGGGACCTGAACTGACTGTTTAGAATTACAATCTTGAGGAGGTTTTCCCAGATGGCTGGTATGATGACATAGTTTATTACTTGTTGAACCAGCGATCTCCAAGCCATCTTAATGTGGTTCAGAGGAGAGATTTGCAAATAAAGAGTGACATTTTTATGTTAAAAGGAGTTGTTCTGTACAAGAAAAATCATGAAGGCATTTATTTGAGGTGTCTCAAGAAACAAGAAGCTGAGAGGGTGATGAATGAATTTCATGAAAAGTATGGCACTGGCCATGGCTCTACTATTGCTACAGCAAATCAGATCTTGAGGGCTGGGTATTATTGGCTCACGTTGTTTAAAGACGTTCACCATCATGTCAGGACTTGTCACACTTTCCAGACTGCAGCAACAAAGGAGAGGTATGCAACACTCCCCTTCAACCAGTTACAGAGGTAAGGCCTTTTGCTCAGTGGGGTATGGAATTCATAGGCCCTATCAACCCACCATCTTCTATGGTACACATATATATTCTAACTATTACTGATTATTTCACAAGGTGGACTAAGGTTTTTGCTTGCAGGCAATGTATATCTGAGGTAGTGATTGATTTTCTAGAATCTGCTATTATTAATCGATTTGGATGCCTTATTTATGTTGTCTGTCATAATGGTCCTGCTTTTGCAGCTTTAAAATTTTCAAACTAGGCTTTTGATCATGGCATTATTATAAAGTTTGCATCTAATTACTACCCCTAGGGCAATGGCCTAGCAGAATCCTCCAATAAGAATTTATTGACTGTTATTCGTAAGCTGCTAGAGAGGAACCTAAAAGACTGGCACACCCAGCTTCGATTTTCCCTCTGGGTAGATCGTACAAGGCTTAAGTCATCCATCGGAACATCTCCCTATCACTTAGTATATGGTCTAGAGTCAGTATTCCCTACTCAACTCAAGATCCCGACCTTGCAATTTATTAATGAGTTTTATGATGAGGGGGATAGAAGGGAAGCTTGGTTGACAAAGCTACTGAATCTTGAGGAAAAATGAGATGATGCCCTTGAGAACTTTTCCAAACATCAGGGGGTAGTTAAGAGGTGGTTTGATAGAAGAGTTAAAGTCAAATCCTTTCAGATTTCTGACCTAGTGTTGTATTGGGATAAACCTCACGATTGAAAAGGGGACCATGGGAAGTTTGATAAACTGTGGCTTGGTCCATATCATTGTTGAAATACTTGGAGATAATGCCTTCCATCTGAAGACTCTCATGGGAGAAGATATTCCACTACCTATCAATGGGCAGTATTTGAAACATTATTTCCAATCCTGAGTTGTTTTCAGCTCCCTGTTTTGTATATAGTTAGTTTAGGTTGCTTTCTGTTGTTTTGCTTTGGTTAGAGTAGGTTTGCTTTGGCTTGTTTCACTTTGGTTTGTGTTGCTCTTGCTCTTGGTTCTTACTCCTTCTGGGATCTCCTGTTGCATTTGTATGACAGTGGTGACAAAGTCGGCATGGTGTTCTTAGTATTCCCTTTACAAACTTTAATCATCTTTTCAGAATATCATGATATGAATTCTCTACCCAATGTCACATATCCTTGTGTTTAAGGTGAAGACTCCTCTAGCCAGATTGAACAGGAATACATTAGGGTCTCACATTTTTGAATATTAAAGATACCCGAAGTTGCATAAGGGCCTTATGAAGTTTGCACAGGTGAAAAATATTTTTTCTACTCTAGTGCCACTATGGTTCTCATCCCTGAGTGTGAACTTCATTGTTCACAGGTTGAAGTGAAAGCAGTGAAAAGACAAGTAGTATCAAAAAAAAAAAGAGAGATAATATTGAAAATTTAAAGTCATAATTCAACTCATCAGGGGGATTTGGATATCTCTACCGGGGCTATGGACGTCTGACTGGTAGTAGAGCTATGTTCAGGAGAATCACAGCGATAACCTCGTCGGGGCTATGGATGCATAACTGGCAGCGAGGCTCTATCTAGGTTGCTTTTAGAGTATGAATATTTATGTAGCCTGTTCAGATCAAGTTAGGTTTCTTTTGTAGCTAAAGGGGGGTAATGAATGCATGTCAACACACTTGGACCCTAGTGTAGGAAGGATCTTGATGACTAGTGGGTTCTTTGATTTAACCATAAGTAGTGACCAGATGGATGAGTTGAAACCATGAGTTCTAGGTTCTTGATTCCAATTTGTCATCGAAATGTTCTAGAGCATTTCCCTAGCGGAGTCACCATTTGTTGTGCAATTTTGCACACATGCCCCACTTGGAGTAGGGACCCTCTTTTTGATTTATGATGTCTCTTTGACCTTTGGTTTTATTGGATTTGTCCTTTCAAGGTTTTGGGATGTTGGTCTTGCTTGCCTTGGTCTTACCCTGGAGGTTGAATTAATCAAACTTGGTTTTTATGAAAGTCCAGGTTTTGACCTAGGTCCGGGATTTTTCGGTTCACCCGGATTTTCCCGGGTCCTGGTCCATCATCTGGTCACTGTCAGATTTTATGAAGTTCAGGTTTTTGGATGAATCCAGGATTTTTCAGGTCACCTGGATTTTCCCGGACTACGTCAGAGTCCCGAAGGGTGCATTATCCACGGATTTCATGCTCACCCGGATTATCCGTCTGGCTCAGTTTTTTCTAAAATTTTATTGTGGGCTCAGGTTTCTGGATTTCCTCGATATGTCTTATCAGCCATTAATGCTTGAGGTACATCTTCTCTAGCATGATTGTGAGCGGATTTAAAGGCTTTTAGTGCTCTTCATGATTTCATTATTCATTTGTCATCTGCTCTAGCACTTAGGATTGTTCATTTTGAGCTTCGGTCGTTGGATTTGGTCTGCTTGCGTGTGGATTGGTTGAGTGATTGTGTTGAATATTTTCGTCACTAGGGCACCCTGATTTACAGTGACTTCCTCGGGCTCGAGTTTCATTCGGGGCTGATCCATGGTAAGTCATTACTGACTTCTCCTTTTGTTTGTGCTTTGATTGATTCTGTCATGTTATTGAATGGTGGTTATTTGGGTCAGCCCTTGTTTATTTTCATGACCACATATTTGTTGAACTAGGGTTTCAATCCACCTTTTCACGAGTTTTAATGCCTGCACTATGCATCTCTTCGTTTATCTATTGAATGTCAGGTACTCCCCTGTGATTAGGTGTTTTTGTTAGGGCCTTGCCTTGTTGGCACGTAATCTGGTAGAATTTGTGAAGTTAGGGTTTCAGTATGTTTTCCCGTATTTGTTAAGTTGAGTGGAGTTGTCGAAACTTTCATGTCCTACGTCTAGCTCGACCTTGTTCACAGCATTTGAGACCCTGGTGTGCCCTAGTTTCATTATTTTGAGGGATTGTGTCTGAATTTTGAGCTTGCTTTAGCTCTCATGGCGGAGGTTTAGCTGTCAATTTTAGGGCATCATCATTTCGTTGCAAAGATCAATCACTTCAGAGTTTTTGGGAGTTAAATTCATGTGCGATCAAAATTTGGCTTGTTGGGGTCAAGTTTATCTTCGTGGAATCCGAATAGGGAGGTTTATATGATCATTCAATTAATGGTTTGCGCATTAAACAATCGTCAGGTTTCTGGGGTGTCTGTGGAATTTCTGTGCACCCGAATTTTCCTGGATTTTTCCATTTCCCCAGAGTATGATGAGTTCCCAGAATTTTGAGTTGCCCACGAAAATCTGGACTATCCGGATTCTTCTGATTTTTTGCCTAGTTTCGCTTGATTTAGATTTTCGGGATTGAAGTAATGAATTAAATGTTGGATGATGATTTCTTGTTGCTAAATGAATGAATCTCATGATAATCACGCATCTATTTTGTCTGTATTAATGATTTATTTGATGTATGATGTCTTGGCAGCAGGAGTCCGTCTGGGTTGGATTTCTCCAAATACTACCCCGACTGTATTTTCCTGGATTACTTCATTTTTCTAGATTTTTGATTGATGATTAATGATTGATCTTAATTATTTCATGTGGTTTCAAGGCTAACCTTTGATTGAAATATGGATGATAATGGGATGTTCATGAGGTTCTTTTGTGAATGCAGGCTGAATCAAGCAAGGCAGCGGTAGGAAAGGCCAAGGGAGACACTGAGGAGTCTTCGGTTACAGACACGGAAAGGTTCAGGATAGATGTGAAAAGTTAGTTGCCTGATAGTAAGATAGCTTCAGTTTGGTCTAAGGTCTCTGATACCAATGTAGGAGCATGGAGATATGAAGAGTTCAAGGAAAGGACAGCTCAGAAATATTTATCAGCCCAGACCAAGGGAGATGATGCAATAAAGGAAATCCTTTCAACTAGAAAGGATGCAATAAGAGCTAAGGATTTATTAGAGCATGTTTTATCTCAGGAAAAGGAGGATATTGATCTTTTATTGCAGAAAACTAAAGTGATCATGGAGTATAGTAGGGATTGGCTGGTTATTGATGGAATTCTTTCTTCATCTAGGGTTAATGAGCCTTGGGAGTGGTTTGAAGCCCTGCAAATTCGACATAAATCCATCAAGAAGATCTATAAACAAAGGAAGTAGATGGATGGTAATCTTACTAGTGTTTATGATGGATGCATCACATTTTCTTTGAAATAATGACTGGCAAGAGGAAGATTGCCCCCAAGTACTTGAGTTTAGAACAATCGAGGGAATGGCGGCATGATGTCTATGCCCCTGATACTGAAAATGTTGTAACAGGGAACTGACTAGATGATGGGGCTACTTACCTTGCTGTGATGGATAAGTACCAGGTGTATAAGGGTGAGTGGGATAAAACTGTTAAGCAGTCAAAGGAAGAAATTGGATCCATTGAATGTCAGCTCAAAGTCCTCCCTTTGCCACCTGTTGCTGAGTTGGATAGGGTGTTTTTGAAGGTTCATGAATCCCTGGATCAGAAAAAGGATAGGGGGCGTTAGTTAATGCCAACTTTGAGATTTGTGCTTCCCTATTATTATTATAGAGCGTGTGTTGATCCGAGCTGCATTGAGGAATGTGTTTGGGCTGACCTTGATGATGTATCGACATTTAATGTGTGCCTTATTTTGAAATTCCTGAGGCTGACTTTTTTTGGCTATTTTATTTTGTAAATGTTTGGCTAGGCCGACATGTTTGAGGATTCTCTATAAATGGCATTCCTCCCTCATTTGTAAGGGGTCAGTTAGACAGATAATAGAGACAAGCTAGATTAAGAAAGGAACTAGAGCATTTTGTAGTAGAGATAGTAGTTAGTTCTCTTGAGCAAGTGCTATAACAAAACATTGGAATTGTTGCTACATTTTGGTGATCTAATACAATTGAAGGCATTGTGGTTTCTGGTGAATTCTTTGTGTTAGTTTATCTTGTGGGGTTCCTATTGTTCCATCCTTTGAAATTGCTTGAAGATATAAGATTTAATGTCAGATTTAGAATTAGATTAGTTTGGTGAATAGCGTTCATGATTTCATGCTTGGAATGTTTGTAGCAATCTCTAGTCTATACTCCCAATAACTATCTGATTGTAGTAGACTGGTGCAGTCAACCTGGACCATACATCTATTTGTGCTTAGTTCGATTGTGGATGAACGTCTATGATTTGAAAATCTATATTCCTTAGAAGATTGCACCGTTCTTGTGATATTACATTATGGGTTAAGCAGGAATTGGTTATTTGAGATTGGTTCATTCCAGGTATTTATCATTTGCATTGTTCATTCTAGAAATAGTTTAGATTTCATTACATCTCTTGCACCCTCGTCTTTTGCTATTTCTTTGTCATTTGGTTAGGTCTAGGATCTAAGATCATAATATTGCAAAATATGATAAGTTGGAGAGATACAGTTTGCTTGTAGTAAGGTCTGATTGTGATTACCATCATTTTCACATATTATCTGAGTTGTTTATGCATTGTCATGACCTGACACCCAAGAGACCTTGGGGTGATTTTAGTAACTTGTTGAAAATTACCTTTCAAGAGAGATAGAATATTGCATTTTGTCTGAGTTGTTGCTATGTAGGAAACACCATCAATAGGAACCTAACAAAAAATAAAAAATATGTCCTATAAGTAGTCTCAACTCTTCAATTTTTACATAAATAATCATAAAAGTGTACTAAACTTGTTCTAGTGTACTTTCCTAAAGGTCCTAGACACTTTAGAACCCTTTTAGGACACTTCACAAAGAAACAAGACACTTTGCAAAAAAGTGGGACACTTTGTGAACAAAAGGGACACTTCACAAACAAAAGGGACACTTTACATGAAAAGGGGACACTTTGTGAACTTTTTTCCAAGGCCCTAAATTAACCTAGAAATGTATAAAAAATCATAAAGTAACTATGTAAGGACAAAGCGAAGGCAGAAGAATCAACTCACTTGATGATGATGCTCACCATGTACCACCTGGTCCCACAACACGCTTTCTAGTCTCGTAGATCTTGTTCTCTAGGAATATTTCACTATTCTTCAATCTTTTTCAAGCTATAAAAAGGTAAATGATAAAATAAGTTAGCATTTACTTCACTTTTTGCTCTTATGTAAGTTAAAAATAGGGTTTTTACTATATTAGGGTTACAAAGTGCATTTCATTAAAATCAACATAACGGGTGCTAGATGTTGGCTCTTTTAAATACCAACCAGATCTTCAAGGAAGCCTATGGATTTTCCAATTCCAATGATCAAAAACCTAAAAGGGGTTTTCCAATGAATGAGAGAGAGCAATTAAGCTTTCCTCCTGCACTTCGGCTTCTACAAGAACCGGGAGGGTAATCCCACAATGCACTTATAACATTCCTTCACAAGACTTCAATGTACATTGCATGTGAAGCAAAAACATTTTCATATCTATGACTCGACAAGTGACAATTTGCAAAGAATTGGAAAATACTTTACACCTTTATAACTTGGAGTAGAGAATGGGCAACTCAAACATGAACTACAACATCCATCATCATTTTGAGTATGATTTTAATTAAATGAATTGTTCTTTGATGTGATCCATATGACCAGATACATTTGAGATTCACTTAACATATAGAACAATGCATTATCCTAGGGTGATGGTGTCAAATTCACAACATACTGTAATGTAAAAATAAAGGAATTCAACATTTGTTGACTATTATGGATTTGCATTACAAATTCATAACTCAAACCTTCCATACAAAAAATACTTAAAGATCATATGAATTAACACACAAAATAGTGACTGCATTTAAGCATTTAAATCAACTACTTGAATTGAAGCAAAAGTGCAAGCAAAAATCCAACCACATTAATTGGAGACCAATAAAATAATCCTTGATCATTTCATTGTTGAGTCATGAAAAAATCCACATGAGACAATCTGCATGTAATTTTCCATGATTGATTTTCAAATGTTACAATTGTTGTAAAACCTTTAAGCTGACTATAAATGCAAACCCATAACCTAAGACTCAATGAGCAATCCTATATCCATTGTATGCTTATTTCACTTTATCAAGATATCTACTAAAACTACCTAAGATCAACCAAAAATTTTCAAGGACCCTTGGACAATAGCCTTGAATTCCCTTTCATATGATCAAGGGAGCAACAAGCATCAAGCTATTGGTCGGTCACATTACATTTCAATTTGTATTTCAAGAGTATTTCATTTCATTTTAACCCCCAGGCGATTATATTTACACTTGAAGAAATGGGGTGAAATACAAAAAGACAAAAACTTGTAAGAGCTTATTTAACTTGCATCCTCATCCACGTCATCACCTTACTTAGAAAAAGTGTGAAACATGAAAGAAAAAAAAATCATAAAGTAGAAAGAGAGGATTAGCTGGATTACCACGTGCACTTTCAAATTGAGCAGATATAGATTTTTATAATAGTTATTTCAAAGGCCAAACCTGTATTATACTAGACCATGTTCTATATCCATCTCACCATCCTCATAACTTATTCAAAATACTTTTCCAACCAGTTTTTATATTCATCCTCTATGGGCCAGTTGATATTCAATAACTTCTACACTATTGTGTTATATGCATTATATCTTGCATCAATCACTACTCTAGATTCTCTCACAAAGGTGTCCACATCAATCTGAATTGTGATGAATCTATCAATTATACCATTTAGCAAAGTTAAGTCCAACTTATCATCAATGTATGTTATCTATAGACCTATAACAATTTGTTTCCTAAAGAAATCCCTCCATGGTTCATACTCTTTGAGTGTTCCATCTTCATTACGGATCTTGGGCATACCACGTTCCTCCATATCCCTGAAGGCCTTGATTTTACCTTGCAATTTCCCACTAGTTCTTTCATGGGATCCTGTGACCTCACCAATCCTTTCAATTCCTCTTATTATGTCTGGAAGATTTGTTGGAGCTTCAGGGTCTTCCTCTTCATTTGCTTGTATCTCCCTTAAACTATTCAATCTACTGCTCCATTTATTCCAAGTCTTCTGGAAAACCTCTTGATCATGTTGGAACCTTTCAAATACCTCATGTATTCCTTTATAGGATGACCATGTGGCTTCTATTTTAAGGGCTACTTTGGTCAATTTGTGGCCTAGAATTTCATCAGCCATATCCTTTGTAATCTTGTTCATGTTCTCTTGGAGCTTGCTCTTCTTAGACTTGACTATTTGGAGTTCAACCTTCAATGCATTAATTCTCAATTTTAAGGTATCTTTATCCTGTGGTGAGGTACTAGATGGGGAAGTAGGAAAGGTCTTCTGACCTACCCTAATCGCAATAGATTTCAATTTATTGTATTCCTCAACTAGTTTGTTATGCTTCTCCAAAAAAATTATATACCTGGGCTGAGAAATATCTATAGTGTCAACACTCAACATGGTCGTATGCATTGTTAACCTTGCAGCCTGTGGAGATGTCATCTTTGAAGCCCTTCCTATAATCAAGTCTCTTGAAAGGCCAGTCATTGTCTTGCTGAGTCTAGACCTACCTGAATCTGGTGTTAATGGCTAAATAGCTAATGCATGTAAACTGGGGCTAAACCCTAAACCAAAATTTTTCTCATCAAAAGTTTCTTTAGACACCATAGAACTTGGGTCACTTATGATCGCATCTAGAGAAATGATTGAAGATAGGTTCCATCCTAGCATTACTAGTACCCCACCATCTTTAAACAATCTCCTAGATTCTATAGGATTCATTTGTTCAATTTCTTGAGTAATCTCCTCCTCAGTCCTTTTTCTTACTTCTTCCTGCTGTGAAGGATCCACTCCTTCCTGAACCTTTTGTACCCTATCATTTATTTCTTTATCTTTCAACTCAATAATGTATTCTCTGAATTCTTTGGATGTCACAAAGGAATCATCCTCTAGAAATTTGGCATAGGATAAAACCCTTGCATCATTGCCCCAACTTTCATCATATTCCCAAGGTAGTATCCTATCATCCGGAACAAATGGTTCCATTACATCTCCAACATCAAGGTGAGAAAATTCATTCTCTACTCCTTGCTCAAGAGGCATTGATTCAATAGATGGTTGTACATTTCCCTCAGCACCCCGTGTTTCATCAAAATTTGTAGGAGGCAACTCCATGATAGGAGTATCTTCAATATCCATTGGCTGCTACTCTTCTAATGTTGTGGGATCCTTTGGTTGACCACCAATTTTCAATAAATGCTCTTGCAAAGCATTTTGATCAAGATGCTCTACTTGTTGCACCTTCTCCAGAAAAGTACCATCATTGAAATCACTAAGGACCAATTCCATCCTTTTAAATTTGTTAGTGAGGTTCTTGTAAGGGATTTCATAATAAGAATTATGAGTAGAATCCCTATTCTCAACCTCGACAATCTTCATCCAAATATTTTCTCTATCTTGGACAACACATGTTGGAAAATTCCTTATCACATCTTCCTTGAAAAATAAAGTATGAGGTCCATTTCCTGAGATTCCCCTTTTTATCTTTTCTCGGTTGATGTGTCCTTCTGGATCAAACTTTCTAGTAGAGGCTACTTTCATTCTTAGATTAATAATCATTATACCAAATACCTCACACGATTCCTTTTCCAATATAACAAAATAATCAAAGGAGAAATTTGATGCAATGATGGAGGCCTTTCTAAACAACCTAAAATTCTCTGCATCACAATGATCCATTTTCCACATTATCTCCATGAAAGCTAGCCTATTAGAAACAAACCTAGGCAATATATACAATGCCATAGGAGGCCCATAACACTTGACGATCGTGTAATCCTCATACAAATACCAATCTCCCCAATTTCACTCATAATCAGGGTGATCACCACATTCTCTTGGCCTTAACAATGCTTGAATTGTTCTAGAAATCCTCTCAACTAGTGCAACACCCATTTGTACCAAAATGGTGTGTTTTATGGTGTTACAAAATCTAGCATAATTTGAATTTGGGTAATGTAAATCCCAAATGTATGTCCACATTTGGACAATCAATTTATTATTTCTTTCATCCACTTGTCTTAGTCTCATGGCTTTACCAGATACTTCCCTCCCCTGATATAATATCATATGCATCAGTAGTGAATAATGTTTGAATGTCAATGGAGTTTTCCTTTCCTTCAACCTCACCAAATCATAATGTAGCTGGTTAGCAACTCTGCTAGCATAGTCGAACCATGTGTGCTTGTTCTTATGTTGAATGTCCATGATCATAAATAATAGGGGTGATGTTATCCTTCCATCACACTTCACCCCAAGCACTTGACACAACATGAAGTATTTGTATCTAAAATAGTCTACAAATTCTTTACAATCTAAGGGTTCAACTTCTTTAAGTGCAAACACAACACCCTTATCTTGTCTATGCTTTGGCAATTCACCTCTTCAGAATCCAACCCTATGATCAGAATATTCCTTTTGTATCTTTTCCATGTTGATCTTTTCACTATCATTAGGTTTCATTCTAAAAACTTCCACGACTTTTCTTTTATTTATTTCCAAAATGCTCCTACCCTTAGTGTTTGTGATTACCCTATTCACATTGTCATATCTATCTGCAAGGTGCAGCATTAACCCTACCTCCAAAAGAAATTAGGGACAACCAATTTCCCTAAATCATAACCCCAAACATTTTTACCAAGATGTTGAGCATCTCTTCTTGTGAAAGCATACAAAAATAACTCCCATCCAAATTATGGCACGACAATGTCACCAATTCCAATTGCAAGGTCCTTAAAATTGGTGGTTAGTATTCCTTCCCCTGTAGCCTTCCTAGCACTTGCCTTGACATTTGGCGGTTGGAATTTTTCCATGAAATAGGTGTATTCATTTAGTTGGCCCTTTTTCTTCTCAGTCACTTCAAATATTTGGGGTGGGTCATGGGAGACCTTTTATTTTTTCTTCTTGGGTATGGGTTTTGAAGATGATGACTCACTAGGTTGACTCATCTTGGCTTCTTCATAGTTTCTGGGTTTGAATTTAAACTAGGTTTGGGATTTCTACTTTGTTCTTGGTAGCTCAAACTCAAGTTCAGATATAATTCTACCCAATTAGGAAACTACACTTAAACAAAAGAAGCCAGGAACCCTAATTAATCCTTGAAAACAATTCAAACATTTTGGTTCAATATACTAGTTCTTGCAAAGTAACAAAAGAAACCAGTGGGATTTGATGGCAACTTACCTAGGAAAAACTCCTCTGCAACTTTCTTTAGCTTTGGCTCTAGTTGTTTCAAACTCTTCTTCAACTCCTCAAATGTTTGAACAAGAGGAAAATATAAATGCAAACCCTTTTCTATGAATTTGGCCGAGTACACTCACCATTAATGGTGCAAGAAGGCTTGCGTGAGTGAAAAATTACTTCGTAAGTTGGTCGTTCCTGTTTGAATTTAGGCCATTGATTCACCCATATCAAAATTCTATCCAACAGCTCACATTATTTCATACTCTCCATGGGGCCCTACCAATGATTTGATATATACTTTGATGAGCTAAGGAGCTTCCATGTGTATCTCTCCACATTATATAATATCACTCATCGTGTCTTCCAATTCTACATTGGGACCTCATCAAGTGATAGCTGGGAGCTAGTGATGAGATGTCAACCCTTGATCTTGAGCACAAGAGGATCTTAGCTGAAGACTTGAATTCCATCGCTCATCATGTGTTCAGGTTTCATTGAGTAATCTTAACTTGTGACAGACTAAGGCTGTGCGATGGGGAGGTACTCCACCCATCGGTGGTCACAGGTTCTCTTTAGAATGGCATGAGGTAACTCATGATAGTTCTAGGGCCAGTGTTGGGTTAAGAACTTAACTACATTGCTCATTCTGGGCACCTTCTAGCTTTAGCAATAAAACATGCAATGGGAGATGAACCAAGCATGAAAGGAAATACAATGGATTGCTCGTCATGGGATGGAGATGGGTTACATTGAAGAAACATGCAATGAGTGATAGACCACAAGTGGGAGACTTGAGTAATGCTAAAAAAACACATGAGCAAAAATTGTTCATAAAAGAGGGACCTGCTAGGCTTAATGGTGACCAAGGTGTTGGGGCCAGTTGAACAATGATAATAAAGACCATAGGAAGGAACTTAAGTGACTGGTAACCTAATGCAACTGGTCAACGCAAGAACATAAGCTGAAGGATAACCAAGGGTGGCAAGGTATATAAAATTATTAAACCCTAGACCCTAATTGCAATAGGATATACGCAATTAGAAATGTGACCATAAAATCAATGGGACCATGAAAATTTTAGGGTTCCACCACTAGAGAGCTCTATTTTCAATGTCATTTGTTGTGTTGGAATCATGATTCTACTCCTGACATCATCAACTACCTATCATTATGTGTAAAGGTACTTGGAAATTCCCTATGATATGACTTATCCTATTTGATGTGGCTAGATTGCTACCTTTATTCCACCTCCATAAAGCAAGAAAAAACAAGGGGGCATACATCGACCCTCAAATGTGATTTCTAGATAGAGGTCTGGTAAGAGGATTTTTGGACAACTAATAGATTTATTTTGCAGATGTGATTCCTAACATTGTGGTTTTGTAGATGACTACAGTGGGGGCTTCATTCTCTTGTTCATGATTGAGCTTATATATGTATCCTCTTATGAAACAAATTCCATCATTGGATTCCTTTAGCTTACATATGCATGTAGAGTCATATGGGTGCTAAAGTGGGGGCTAAATACAGTGCAAAAAATTGTACTCTTGAAAGCGAGGCAATTTCACACTTAATTTGGACCTATTTTGGCACCCTTGCATTAATTATCCTTTTAATCATCATTTATAGACCCCTAAGACCCATTATTTTGGATCCCAAGTCTCATTTCACTCAAAAATTCCATAAAATCAGTAAAATCCCCAAAAATCTTGAAAACCCACCTCAAAAAGCTAAGGTGGGACTCATTCGCCACCTTGGGTGAATGAGTCCCCTTAGGTGGGACCCATTTGCCAAGGGTGGTGAATGAGTCTTATTTGGGGATTTTTTCAATTTTATGTAGGAAATTTATGTTTTTAATTCAAATTTTGGTGGATGTCAGCCTTTGAGATCTAAATAATGGTCAATTAGGTGGTAATGCCTATAAAAGAAAGTTTCTAAGTCATTTCTATCAACTCTAAGAATTTTGAGCAAGCATTTTTCAAGAGATAAGCATCAAGGATCTTCAAGAAAGCTTTCACAAGAGCATTCTAATTCCAAAAGCAAGCAAATTTGAAGCATTGGAGCAACATTAAAGTATATTTTCAAGTCTTCAAGCTCACTTTCAATCAAGATCTAGCATTTTCAAGGGTTGGTCATGGTTGTCTATGGTGAATCATGATGGATTCTAGGTTGGGGAGATGCAACTAGCCATCAAGCCAAACCTAAAGACTTGTTTCCTAAGTGATTCCATCTTCCATCATCACTCTATATTCAGCCTAAGTAAGGTGTAAGCATCATTAGAGCTCATTTGGGGTGATTAGAGATCACCAAAAGTGAGTCATTCATCTTTATATTTCCATTATTGTATCATGTTTCAGATTTCTTAGTCTTAGACACACTAAGGCTAGGATTTTCATGCAAATTCCATTATTTCTACCAAGGTTTAATTACCAAACTAGGGGTTTGACCAAGGAAAACCCCCCATTAGAAAATCAAGTTGAATTTTGTTTTGCAGGTGTTTTTCATAGACTCGGATCCAAAATTCAAGTTGGAAGGAAAGGGTGGGTATTGAAGTGCATATTAGAACTTTCAATTTATGAAAAAGTGGAATGGGACTAATTTTCCAAGAGTGGTGAATGAGTCTCATTGTAGCTATTTTCCAAAGTTATTTGTGGATTTGGATATCCTTTTTCCTGAAATAGACTTGTTAGGTTTGAAACTGTATTTTCATAGAGTCACGATATGTCAGTTTGGTGATCCTCATGTGACTTTAGTTGAGTGTAGTGGTTGAATTTCATCTAGACCTCAAAATTCTGGAAGTGTAAGTGAAAATTTGAAAAATCTAATTGTTGTAACACCTCCACCGCTTCCTATAGAGATGACCTTATTTAACGTAGTGTCATCAATTCAGTTTTTCGTGTATAATGATTTACCGAAAAATCTTGATAAGTTGTGTCCCAAATACTATCTTCATAAAGATGCATAGGAACATATCAATATCTTCAAGGATACATGCTTTAGAGCAAGGATTCAACATGAAGATGTCGTGTGTAGGTTGTTTCCATATACATTAAGTGATGAGGTCTACCAATGTTATATCAACCTACCTCATAATTTAGTTAGATCATGACAAGACATGGAAACTCAATTTTTAGATAGATTTACAACACTAGCTAACCTTGCTTTATTATATCACCAATTTTCTCAAATTAAGAGGTTAGATGGAGAACCTATAATTTCTTTTAATGATAGGTTCCAAAAGGCTTATTCTAGGCTATAGGCACCTTACATAGTGGATAATTTGTCTGCCATTGCAATTTATTATACAACAATAGATCCTTTAATGGCTATGTTCATAAAACGAAAGGAAAATCCTCCCACTACTTTACTCAAAGCCTATGCTGAAGTTGTACGTGTAAAATTAGAAATGAAACATCTCAGAAATGGATCATCCTCAAATGGCAGAAATGGATTAAATAATTACTCTATCCCGGATGTAAATGGAGTTCATTTGAATCATCCCATGACTCCTAATGTTTTTCCTTCAATGGTCCAAAATGGGACGTTTCCTCAAAACATTTTCTTTCAACTAGGAAATAGTCAAGCTTTAGTGCCTCACCAGCTATTACAAAGCTACATCCTAACATAAATTCTTTCTTCTCGCAAACTTAGGAAAATCAGAATGTTAAAATTAAAATTCCAGATGACAAGGAAGAAATTAGAGAAATTATAGTTCAACTCAAAAGGTTAACCACAAAGGTTACACAATTAAGAAATCAATTTTTTTTTCTCAAAGTAACAACCAGAATTCACAAAATTGAGTGTATAATGCTCCTAGAGCGTATGTGCAGGATCATGATGGGCCAAAAAGTGGCGATATGATGGGTATGTGTAGGGTATGTGGCTGATGACTTTTTTTACCCAAAATTGATGAAACGAAAAGGGTTTTTAAAGGATATTCTCAACTTTCCACCAATATAAATTATGCTTTACTTTGAATTTAATAAATAATTATTATTCATTTTCTATTTGAATTACAACTAAGTCTTGATTGATAGGCTGATTGAAAAACATCTATAGCTTTCAAACGATATCACATTTTTTGAATCTGAAACATGCATCACATTCTTTGCTTCACATACTATAAGATTAAAAGAAAAAATGAATTTCATGAATTTTTGACCAAGTTAAGGTGGTCAGACATATGATTTTTTATATTTTTTAAAAGTTGTAATAAAAATTCATAATTAATTATTTATTTGGAAAAAAATTACAAAAAAAAATGCATCACATCAGGTCATGAGTCCTCTACTTATATCTAAAAATTTATAAAAAATATTATCATTTTATTATGGTTAGGGTGGTTAGACAGACAACTAATTATTTTTTCTATGAAATTTAAGTACTATTGCATTAAAATTTGAAATTTTCACCAAATAGATTTTTTCTTTTTAAATAAAACTAGTAGTTTAGAAACTACATTCAATTTGCTACATTTTCTATTCTTACATATTTTTGAAACAATATAGATAACTTATTCAAATTTTTACGTCAAGTTTCCAAACTCTGATTTTTTTGAAATTTTTGCCACTTAAGGGCCTATTTTTTCCATGATGATCCTACAAATACCCTAGACCACCTAGACCTTGGAACACATGATTGAATAATGGAGGGATATCCATGCCTTTAGATAATGTTAATCCTTTTGATGATAGATTCATGTTAAAGGTGAATTTAGCTGATCTTGCGATGAACAATTGGTGTAGAATTCATAATACAAATGCTCATGCTGAAGTGGACTGTCCATAGTTTAAAATTGCTTTAGATATTTTTCTAGCTGCTACACATTACAATGAACAATGTGACTCCCATCCCCCTAAGGGAAATGAATTAGTTCTAGTAGGATATGATTCTGCTTTGGTTCTTCAAAGCCATGAATGTGTTAAATCCCTTACTGTGTTAGGAGTTATATTCATGAATATGAAGGAGACAATTCAACCATGAATTTAGAAACATATACATTTCATTATCAAGATGAAAATGAAACACAAGAAGAAATTGAAGAAATTAATGCTTTCCAACAATATCAGAAAGGTCATAATTACAACCTAAGAAGTAACACAAATGGTGGAAATAAATTCAATGAGCCATTGACCACATCAATTCTGCCTAACAACTTTAATACTACACTTGATGATAAATCAAGTAATACTCCAGGGTTACCTAAGATAACCTCTCATTATAATTCATCAAATTTCTCACGAAGTGAAAAAGTAGATTTTGTTGATCAAAACAATTTGACTAGTTATTTAGCAGAAGAAATCAAAAAGGTAAAAATCAACCTTTCTTTATTAGAATTTCTAAAAACACCTGTGATCAAAAAAGCTTTCTTAAATACTTTAGAAGATCTGTTAAAGGAAATCAAACTTAAGGAATTTTAGGTGAAGGATAATTATGCTAAGGAAAAAGATAAAAAAATTGTTCCCATGGTAGATGCACAAGTAGCCTTTTACAAAGGGAAACTAGAATCCCCACCATTTCTACTCACATTAAGAATATTTGGTAAAAATTTCCAGAATTGTTTAGTAGACTTTGGAGTGTCTACTAATGTGATGCCTTTGTCCATATGTCAAATGCTAGGGTTAACTCTGATAAGTTCCTTAAAGAAAGTTACACAACTTGAAAAAATTGAAGTAAATGTAGTTGGGGAGCTAACTAATATTCACATGCAACTAGAGTTAGACCCTAGGATTCAATATTACATAGAGATTCAAGTTGTCAAGATACTTGATACTTACGGTATGTTATTAAGTAGAGATTGGTCAAAAAATTCGAATGGATACATGGCTATAAATTTCTCACATATGTGGTTACCATGGAAAGGAGTTCCTAATCAAATCAGAATTGAAAGAGAATCACATATGAAATGCATGATCACTGATTATGATCAGAAAAATGAAATTCTATACATTGATGTAGAACCAGGATTCTATAAAATATGAAGCTTAGGAGTTAAAATAGAAGAATTATTTACATGTAATGCTAAAAAACATAATCAAATAACTCATGGAACTGATGTTTTAATTGAATTAGATTGTGATTCTTCCAAAGATGAAAATAGTCCTTATGATAAGTTTTGGAAGAATATTGTTACCGAAGCTCAAAAGAGTGATAAAATTGAAATCTCATTAAAAAGTTTGTTATTGCAGGATTGGTGTAGATTACACAATTCTACGCATTCAGAGGACAGTTGCATGATGTGTTTGGAGATAATTCATAGAATCAAAAACCAGTATTGTCTAAGACATGATAAGATCAAAAGGTGTAAACCAGAAATACATGAAAACATAATTCAATCTACATAGACCAAAAAGGCTAAGCTAAAAACTCTTAAGAATAGTAAGTTTCAAGTTATGAATGATCAAGCCTGGATTCTTAAATTTGATGGATCCAAATCAAAACAATGAATTGGAATTGGAGTTGAACTCATCAGCCCACAAGGTAAATCTTTTCTTGTTGCTTATTGATTACAGTTTTAGTGTACTAATAATGTGGTAGAATATAAAGCCCTTATTCATGGCTTGATGCTCGCAATCAAGAAGAAAGTAAAAATTATTAAGGTGTTTGGAAATTTTGAATTGGTAATTAAACAAGTTCAAAAATAGTACATTTGTCACTACAAGTGATTGCCCAATTACCGACATAGAGTGTGGAATCTAATAGAAGATTTTGATGCATTCAACATTACTCACATTCCAAGAAGATTTAATCAAAGAGATGATGCCTTGGCTACTACTGCTAGTGCTTTAGAACCTTTAGATGCCTCAGATTTGAGGAGATTCACAGTTGAGCTGGTACAGTTACCTTCAGTTCCCGACAATGTTACAAATTTGCAAGTATTTGAAGATGATCGACACATACTGTAATTCATCATTAACTCTGGTATCTTTGAAGCACAAATAATTGAAGAAATAGTTCACCCTGATGGCAAAATTCAAGACGAATAATTAGCTCAAGCTAAAGATAATAATATTTTGAAAGGGATAATTGAGTTGGAATGATTGTTGATATTGATCAGATAGTTTGATAGAAAGATTTTCCTTAAAGTGATGGAGGAAAATTTGAGTTATACAAGTTGCATAATATAGAAGATCCTAAGAACGTGCTTATAGGAAAGGTTTGTACTGAGGAAGAGAAGAGAAAAATTGCTCAGGCACTCAAATATTATTAGAAGGTTATAGCATGGACATATGAAGATTTGAAAACCTACGATACTTCCATCAACACATACAATACCACAAAAGCCTGATGTGAAGCCTTTCTGATAGAAACAACTAGTAAATGCACTCTTAGAACCACTAATTCAAAAGGAAGTCCAAAATATTTTATCAGCCAAAATAATATTTCTTATCAGACATTCTGCGTGGGTGGCAAACTTGGTACCCATGAGGAAGAAGAATGGGGATATACGGTTATGTGTAGATTTTTGAAATCTTAACGAGGATTCTAAAAAAGATAATTATCCCCTACTGTCACTAGAAGAAGTGTTACAAATAGTCAATGGTTCACAAATGATGTCCTTTCTAGATGGATTCTCTAGATATAATCAAGTAATGGTGGTGAAGGAAGATCGCATGAAGACAACAATAACCACAAAGTTGGGAACTTTTTCTTATAGAAGGATGCCATTTGGATTAATAAATGTTGGAGCTACATTTTAGAGAGCCATGGACTATGATTTTTGAGAGTTGATAGGAAAATGTATTATCATTTACATGGATGACCTCACAGTATTTTTGAAGAATAGAAGAGATCATGTTCAAGATCTCAGAGCAATATTATAAAAGTGCGAAACTTATGGAGTTTCACTAAATTCTAATAAATGTATTTTTGGGGTGACTGGATGTAAACTGCTAGGACACATTATTTTTGAAAAAGGTATTTCGATAGACCTAGACAGAGTGAGTGCACTGCTCAAGTTACAACCCCCAGGAAGTAAGAAAGAATTGAGATCATATTTTGGTAAAATTAACTTTGTCCAAAAAATTATCACTAGATTTTCTAAAATAGTGAAACCACTCAATGACATGTTAAAGAAAAATGCAAAAATATAGTGGATGAATGAGGCTAAGCTCACCTTTGAAAATATAAAAACTATAATTACAGAAGCACCTGTATTGGTAAGTCTTGATTATATTAAACCTTTTTAAATTTACTCTTTTTCTTTTGGTCACACTTGTGCAACAATACTAACATAGAAAGGCAAGAACAAAGAAGAGAATCCAATTACTTTTATGAGTGATCCATTTAAAGAAGTGGAGCTAAGATACATAGATGTTGAAAAACAAGCCTTTACTTGATCAAAGCAATATGAAAATTTAGGCATTACATCCTTAGGAGTATAGTCAAAGCTATTGTTCCAGATTCTACAGTTAAAATGTTGCTAACACAGAGTGAGCTTGGAGAAAAGAGAGCCAAATGGGTTACGATTCTACAAGAATTTGATTTAGAAATTATACCCATGAAACTAGTTCAAGGATAGGCTTTGGTCAAATCTATTACGAAAATAGATCTGTAAATATCTAGTCAACAGTACACTTTGGATGTAGAAGATCAAGAAGATTGGTATTCAGACATATGGAATTATCTAGTTAGTCATACTTTCCCTAATCATATGAAAATAAATCAAAGGAGAGCTCTTAAGATAAAATTACAAAGTTACATGATCAAAGGAGGAGCTCTATTCAAGAGAAATCATGAAGGAATCTATTTAAGATGTTTGAATAGAATAGAAGCAAATGAAGTGTTGCAGGAGTTGCATGATAAGTTTGGAACAGCTCATGGAGCACCTTTAGCTACTACACACTTTATTTTGAGAGCTGGTTATTACTAGCCAATGATTTTTAAAGATACATATGAACATGCAAAACACTGCTATACATGTCAAACTGCGACAGAAAAAGGAATATTTAATGCTCAACCATTACAACCGGTAATGGAGATGCATCATTTTCCACAATGGGGACTAGATTTCATCAGAACTATCAATCCTCCCTCTTCTATAGGTCACATGTTTATATTAGCTACTACAAATTATTGCACCAGATGGACCAAGGCATGTCATAGCAAATAATGCACCACAGAGGTGGTAATCAAATTTTTGGAAGAAAATATTATTACTAGGTTTGGAGTACCGTACTCCTTGGTATGTGATAATGGCCCTTCTTTTTCTTCCTTAAATTTTTTGAATTGGTCATTTGAGTACAATATAACATTGAAATTTTCATCTAATTATTTTCTACAGGGAAATGGTTTAGCAAAATTGTCAAACAAAAATATGTTGGATATAATTGAAAAATTGGTTGAAAAAATCCTAGAGAATGGCATTCTTTATTACAATTCACCCTTTGGGTAGATCGTACTAGGATGAAATCCATGTTAGGAAATTCTCCTTACTACTTAGTTTATGGGGTAGATCCTATATTGCTGATAAATTTGAAAATCCCTACTTGGAAATTTGCCTAGGAATATATTGGATTAGATGATCAAACTAAAGCCCAGCTGTTGCAATTAATGCATTTATATAAAAAATGTACCCAAGCTATAAATCATTTTGCTAGACATTAATCGGTGGTAAAATGATGGTTTGACAAAAGGGCTAGATTGAAAATTTTTAGACTGTTAGAATTAGTTGTATATTGGAATAAAGCACATGAGCGAAAAGGTGATCATGGTAAGTTCAAAAATTTGTGGACAAGTCCTTATCAAATTTATGAAATTCTAGGTGAGAGCACCTATAGATTGAAGTCTTTGACTGGTGAAGATATCCCATTGCCTATCAATGGGCAGTTTTTGAAGCATTATTTCCAATCATAGTTTTGTAAATAGTTTTTTCTTTTGTAGATAGTTTTTGTTGTTGTTTTGTAAATAGTAATTTGTTGCTTTTGTTTTGTTTTCTTTTATTTGGGTGTCACATCGTTAGAATTTAGAATGACCAGCAACCTTTGAAGTTGAAGAGGGTAATAGAATGTCAATTGTGGAAATTTGATCTATGTTTTGACCGAAAATAGTCCTTTTAAATAATTAGAGAATTGATTAGTTCTTTTTACTCTAGTTAGCATGAATCATTCAGTTGATGTTGAGCTACAAACACACACATTTTAAATCATTCTACTAAAATTTGGGATAGTAGTTATTTGCATTGAGTGAAAAATAAAAAGGCTACCTTTGCTACCACTATAATTCCCAACCTAATAGCAGGCTTCATTGCTTGCAAGTTGAAAAATGAGCTATCAAAAAAACAAAATAAAAATAAACTCTTTAGGCTATCCAAATGTCTCTACCAGGGCTATAGATGCCTGGTTGGTAGTAGAGCTATGTTTGGGGGAATTACAAAGACAACCTTGTTGAGGCTATGGATGCTTGCCTTGTAGCAAGGCTCTTTCCACGGTTGGCTTAAAAGGAATTTCCAAATTATGTAGGTAAATGCAAATAATTGTTATGCTTTAAGTTTTTTGTAGTGGAAATAATCAATTTCACACATGTGAGCTTAGTAATACTTAATTTTGTATGTTAACTGAAGTGAAAGCAAAATTCAAAATGAAGATTTGATTGTTTATAATTAGAAGACTAAAAAAAGTTGAAACATGGTTATTAGATCCAAAATTGACTTTCTATTATTTTGTTTAGTTTTGTTGGTTGCTAGTTATTGTGTGGTCTCACAACACACCCCATTTTTCTCTTTGGAAAAATGTGGGCCCCTTCTTTTTCCTTTCCTTGTTTTCACTTGCTTTGGCATTGCCCTGGGGGTTGGTAAAATGCAGGATTATTTTTTTTAGTTTACATGGTCTTTGCTTAGCCCTTGTTCTTTCTTGGATTTTAGTGTCACGGTCTTTGCATAAAATTTTATTGATCTACTAGAAACCAGAATCCTCGAATGGCTGCAGTTGCTTCAAATATGTTGTATCTTCATTTGGTCCTAGTCCCACTCAGTAAGTTCTCACATTGTATGCCATCAATCTCGGTGATCTCGCTTCCTTGAATTAGAGTCTGATAGTTACTTTTCATTTTTCTTTAGTCAGAGTTCAGAAACTGAAGGTTTTGTTATGAAAATTTTAGATCACTTTTAATATCTCTTGAACCCAATTCCTGGTCTTTCTTTTGTTTTGGTTTTCTTTAAAGCTTGAAGGTAAAGTGCCACGGTCCCCAGTAATATTTCCTAGGTTCGATATCGGATGTTGTGAATCCTGGTGGTCATAAATGATCATGTGTATAAAAGGATTTTGCCTCATAAAAATCAAAGTCACACAAGAGTGCCATGTAAGCTTTCCATGCCATCTTTTTCTTTATTAGTGAGCCTGTGTAGAAACCTATGTATTTGTAATTTGAACCCTATTTTGTAATGATTACACCTTTATTCAAGAAATTAATGCATTGTAACATGTATTTAATGAAGGTGGAAAACTACTCATGTACTTGGCATCACCTCAAGCATGTAGTTGCTTTTACAACACTACTTTGTGTCATCTTGCACATTTGCAAAGGACAATGAATGAACAAAAATAATATTGTGGTGCATAAAGAGAGTAAATTTCAAGAGAACTAAGAACACAACTACCCAGGGTTTCAAAGTTGTATTTTGTAAAGATTGTCGTCATCAGCCAAAACTAGGTATGTTTGGAATAACAAAAATTTTGTTAATCAATTTCATGCATAAAATCTTGAAAAGATGTCATTTCCTTTAAAAAAATTGAAATGTTGATTTTTGATTTGAATTTAACCAAAAGGTGAATTGAAAGTTTTATAAATTGTTATAAAATTGGTTAAATTTAATCCTAACTCACACATAAGGCACATATTTGAAAATGCAGAACACACCAACAAAAATGAGTAATTCTAAAGAACAACTGGAAGATGAATTCAAATACTACAATTCACAAGCTATACTCATTGGTGCAATAGCTACTAATTCTCATATGGGATGGAATTCTCATGTCAAATTCCATACAAGGGAATGACAAGAAAACACTTCTCAATGTATGAGGAATGCTATAGCAAGTGGGTTACTTTTAGCAAGAGGGTTTCTGCCAGCAATGGAGGCCCCTGAATTAGTTATGGAATTTTTAAACCACTATGACCCAGTCAAGAGAGTGATGCAATGCAGGGGGGTCAAAACAAAAACTTCTCAAAACCATAGATACACAAGGCAACAATCTCATAATCCCAACTCATTTGTCATCTTGGAAGCATTCTTGACAACAACCCATCACATGAAACCAACATCTTAACACCCTATCTATCCTTTTAAAGAACTCTTCACAAGAAGGAATTAAAAAATTCACACACATAGAATCTTACCATCAACATAGTCATCTCAAACTGGAGAACTTCCTTACTAGGTTGTCCTAACAACAACTAAGCCCATTCAAGCCATATACACAAGATGAATCCAAACTCCAAGCCCATTTTCCTTTGTGGATGTCACAAAAAAGTTCAAATACACCTAAACAAATGAAATAAACCATCTCCCATACCTTGTTCATGTCATTTTATCAAACACCTAACTTAAACCTTCATTTCTTGACTCCAAAATAGGATTTCCACAAGACTGTCTTATCAGGACAATAGACAAAAATGTATTCAAATGCTCACAAATAATCAAACCCACTTAAAGAAGGGTTCACAGCACATTTTAACAACTTTTACAACTTTTACCCCATAAATAATACCCATTACTCAACAAATCACTTAAAACTTCACTATCCCCTATTTTACCAGTCTACACACAAAATTTTCCTGACCTAGGGCATCAAATTTTTATATGCTAGCCTTCATATTTTGGTTTGAAAACTTGTAATATGATAATATATATTAAAATAAGCCTTACCACCAAAAAATAGCAAATTCCACTAGTTAAAATGGAAGAAACCCAATTTTGATTGCTCACTATTACCCTAGATTAGGGTTTCTACCTGCCTAATCTAGGGTTTCTACCGCCTAGAGAAATTTGTCCATAACTTTCACAAAACTAAATGGTTTTTAATGAAACAAAATGAATATTAAAGAGGATTCATAGGGATCTCACTTAAAATGAAGGAGGAGAGGATTCATGGACAAAATATGGTTGTACAATGTCCTGAAATTAGATAAAATGCTAGTAATTAACAGAAAATGGAGAATTACATTGAATTTCTTCCTCATACATCATCCTCCATCCTTCCTCGAAGTTTTTGAAGCTTCAAAATTCTTAGATGAACTTTAAAAAATGACTCAACCTAACTTTATAACTACCTAACTCTTCACATTCCACCTTTTGGCATTTTTTACATTTTTACAATATTGTAATGACAACATTTTGTCAATTTTTGCAACTTTTACATAATATGCCCAAAATGACTCTCTAAGACCTAAAATAAACTAAAAATGGTCCATTTGACCTTATTACAACATGAGATCACCAATACTAAACTAAAAACCTAATATTTCCTCATGGAGGCATGTTCTTGCTAGGGTGCTCTTGCACCAAAGTCATTGAGATAGAGGGAATAATTTATGTAGATCTCTCTAAGAAAGGAATTATATATACATTTGAGCTTCCCACATTTACTCAAGTGTATCAGATTGATATGAAGGATAAAGCAAAAACATACCATGGTGTTGAAGGGCGCAATAGAGAAATCATGGATACTCAATGGTGCTAGGAGAAGATTATGAAATAGACAAAACCAATTCTAAAGTCTATGTTCAACCAAGACGTTCAAGTTATCATAACTATGCTAAGTAGGATAGCTGGGTTGTGAGATGCCAGTAAATTTGAACCATGGATGTTTGTTATTATATCTAGATTGAGGGAAAGTCCCATGCAAATGCATTGGGGAAGGTTTATTAGTGACAGATTGTATGAGCAAATAAAGGCATTTCCACATACTAGATGTTTCTATATGTCATCATATGTGATTTATTCTTGTGCCTTAAGGGAAAATAAAAAAGGGTTGAAAATGATTCGTACTCTAAGCAAAGAAATAGGAAACAATTTGATATATGCTCATTTACTCCAAATTACTATCCATGGATATAAGGAGTGTTATTGAAGGGTTAGTGATGTGTTTTCCATGAAGCTGGTTAGGACAATGGAAGGCGACAAAGACAAAAGATTATCTCTGGAAGCATAGAGTTTCATTAGATCGATTGGAGGCTGGTACATTCAGTTTCCCACTTTCTCTTACATTAGAGCAGAAGGTTTTGATGGACATCATTTCATGTTGCCTAGGTACCCTATAGATAAAATTGTTACTAGAATTGGTGAGACAATTGAAACCGTCCCAATCTCTTTATAGCAATGCTCAGAAGAAGGCTTCCTTCATATTTCCTATTGTGACAGGGAATTGCAAATGCAGTGCAATTAGGGTAGCCAACTTGTGTGAGGAGGAATTGAAAACTTATAATTTTGAATATTTTCCACTCTAGAGGAAGTATTATGACCCTGAAGGGAATATTGCCAAAAGCATAGTTGGTCATCATGCTCATGTCCAACACCTTGAAGATTATTGGCTAAATTGTGAAGAGCACAGAGTAAGAACAAGAAAATATGAAAGATTGTCACTAAAATTTGTACGGATCCTTGGAATTCATGATATTATGGACCAGTTGGAGAAAGATGATGGTGAAGTGTTGAGTAAGGATTGTAATGAAAATAGAGTTTATGATGAACCTATTCTAAACCCAAATTATGAAGGTGAAGAAATTGCATCAATTGAAGAATTCTCTAAACCCATTCTAACACATACTCAACACCGGATAGATGATTTTTGTAAAGTTTTAAATGAAAAAGGAATTCAACCCACATACTTGCAAGATAAGATAAATAAACAAAGAAATGAAGATGATTCTGAGTGTGGGGACCCTACTAAGAAGAAAAGGAAATTTGATAAAGCAACTCCTGGCATACACATTGAAGAGAGAACCCCTAAGGCTCAAAGCCAAGGAATTTCACTAGAGCGAGCTGATAAGCATAGAGATGACGAGTCAAGCAAAGTTAAATCAAAAGTAAAACCAAAGGTGGCATCTTGTTCCACAACAAAACTAGAGACAAAGCCTACTACTAATGAAGAAGTAGGGGTGACAAAAAATATTGGTACATAGACAAGGTCTGCATCTTAAAGAGTGCAACATTATTCACTTCTCCTTCAATTAATATGGCTAGTGTGAAACAAGCACTAGGGAAGAATCCTATGGTTTTGGATTAAGTTTATGAGGCTAATGAAGCCAAGATTAAGGAACAGATGTATAAGTGGGGCGCCGTGTGAGAAAAGGTAAAGGAAAATAAGTCTAAAGATAAATTCATGGTACAACCAATGGTAGAAGAAATTACAGACATAGGGTCTATTCTAATAAATATTGAAGACAAAGAATTCATATAAGGAACACTCGCTTTAGAAGTGGGGAACCCTGATGTTCTTGAAATGTAAACATGGGAGAATGTAGGGCAGAATCCTATAGATGAAATGGTTATTGAAGATACCTTTGAATCCCGACCTTCACCAGGGAATAGTCAAAATGATAGTGGACAACCGCAAGTCTTTGAAAAAGCAAAGGAAGGCCAGGTTGAAGTTGGGAATGAAGAACCTTCACAAGATTCAGGTGATAAGGTTGGAAATGAAGAAATTCCTGATGTGATAGGATATAAGGAAGGCAACGTCCAAGAAGCTAATGTTGAACACCTAGCTAGAAAGGAAAATATAGGTCTTGAAACTAAAGAGATAGTGTCAAACCCCAATAATTCAGAATCTATGCCATAGATTATAGAAGAAATTCCTATTATGGAGGACATAATAGATAAAGCTAAAAAGGTAAGAGAAGTTTTTGAATCAACTGGAAGCCAGGAACAAAGAAATGTTACAGAGGAAGAGCATGATGAAGGTGCACCTAAGTGGTTGATCAAAGAATTGACTGCTCTAATGGAGATAGAATTAGTACCTCTGGATCTTAAAATTTTTATACAAGAAGTGGAGACTCCTAAGCCTAGGTGAAAAGAAAAAATGAAACATGTCATACAGAAAAATGAAAATGGAGGTAGAACAATCCATATAGCTACCCTAGTGGCTGATAAAGATAGACATGAGATAACGCCTAAGGAGTATAAAATAAAAAGTATCAATGTTGGAGACTCATCCTGGATACAAGAATTAGAAGAAATTAAGATGAATTTGGATGCAAGTGTTGTCAGGGTACAAAAGTATACACATAAGAAAAGAGAGTTGAAAGAATAGGTTGCTAACCTAGAAAATTTTATAAAGTCATCAACCCTATCTTGTCAAACATAAACTAAATTTCCCTAGAATCTGATACTCATGTCATGAGAATAGGTGGATGCAATTGCAATAGTTCACCATAGAATGAATGTATTTGAAGAATGGATTGAGTATTGGGTAAAGAAAGGGGATGAATTCATAATAGATGCAATAGGGAAATATAAGGAAGCATACCATTGGTCTGAGAAATCCAAAATATTTGAAGGAGAATGTAGGTTTTTCCAGGAACAGCTTGAGGCTAAAAGGTGAAATATAGAAGCTCTTATGCAAGTAGATGTCCAAGAATTGATAAGAGAACATGTAATTTCAGAACAAGAAGTTCCCTTGCCTAAAAAATGGAAGAAATATTTGAAATAGGGAGGTGACACATTAACACAATAAATAGAAGGATTTGAGGTCACCGAGAAATGTGGTAAGTTGCTTGACAAAGATCAAGATTTTATTGAAGTGTTAGCACATCAAGATTGTGATCCAAAAACACTAGGACAAGAGGGTAAGGAAGCAAGAGCTTTCAAAGAATGGATTGACAAAATAAATAAAGACCCTATTGAGTTGTTGACCTAGGAAGTTATTGATGAGATAATACATTGCAGAAAAACTATAGTTAGATATGAGACAAAGAAGGTACAAAGAAATGCTAGTATACTCCAAATGTCAGAAGAATACACTAGGCTCAAGTTTAGTTGGAAGGAAGTACAAGGATTTTCAAAAGAGCACATGCACCAAATATTGAATGCTTTCTGAGGATATCAATTGAAGAAAAGTGAAGAAATGATCCCAAAACCCAAGCCCTAAGTGATAGAGGGAAGTACCAGATATCAGATATCAGAAGTGTCCCATAAATTTTTTGTTGAATTTGCTTTTTGTAGGTTGTTCCCAATTTCAGTGGATGTTTCCTATCTAGTATTCTAAAGGATGTTGATAGCCTTACTTTATGTAGAGTATTGTGTACCAGAGTTTGAAAGAGAAGAGTGTTGCTTCTGAGGAAGTCAAATTTTTGACTTCATCTAGAAGATTCTGATGACAGTTGGCATATGCCACATGCTACATTTTGATTTGTTATTCTTGATTCTCTTGATAAGAATTTAAGTTTGAACTCTTGAGGCCTTGTTCCTATAAAAGGCCATTTATTGCTTTATTTTTATTTTAAGTTTAAAATTTGTGGATTTCAGAAGAGCCAACACTTCTTTAATTTTTGTTCATTTATCCTATTTTTTGAATCATTCTAGACTAAAAACTTATATGCACATAGAATTTAATCAATATTGAAGCCGATTTGATAGCTACCTATCTCATGAATTTTTGTAGTTGGTTTTGTTAGTTCAGTCAAACAAGACTGTGTGTTGTACCGTTAAAGGGTGCATGCAAAACCTACTCGGTTTACAAACTAAAACCCCTTCTTTATAAGCTCACATCATTTTATTTGTAGTTGTGAAGCAATCTAGTGAAGTATAAAGTAGTTTTCTTTGATTTGATTAACTCTTGGGGCATGCGTGGAGAATAACTAGGAGAAATTTTAATTTTTAGTATTTTATGCTTTATTTTATATTAGATGTTTAAATTCTTGAAAATGTTTCAAAAAAAATAGATGGATGAATGTAAATTATTGAAAATATTTCATTTCTTATGAAATTGCTAAATTATTAAAGATAAATCTACTTAAGTGATAGCAAAAACTATTGATGTTCATGAAATATTATTGCAAATCTTTTGATTTCATGAGATTATTTTATGATTGGACTAGAAATCTTATGTATAATTCTTAAGATTCTTAATGAAATTAAAGAAAATTGTATTCCCTTTTAGATTAACAACAATATCACATCATACCCTGAAGTGAACCTAGTATGGTCAAGACTTGACTACTAGAGACTTGGGGTTAAGCTAAGTCAACCTTTTCCTATAAAACAGACACCCCTAGGTTTCCCTGGTTCAGTCTTTCAAGAAATATAGGCTCTTCACAATTTTCTTATGAGGACTTTATCTGCACTATTTCTATGAGTGACATCATCTTCAACAAGACTCCCGTGTAAAAACCTAGATCTAGGACTATTTCACCCAAGTTGGCGAATGAGTCCCAGTTGGTCAAAAATTCCAAAATTCCAAAATTTCAAAGTTGTTTCCTTTCACTTTAAGGTTTCCAAGTGCACATTATTTACTTTTTTTCTTTTCTATTATGGTTTTCTTGTATGTCTAAGACATTTTCTAAGTCATTGCATTGAACTAGGGTTTTGTCTTACACCTTTCTTTGCATTGTCTTTTCCAAGTCTAAACTTGGTGGTGAACCCCTCATTAAATTTCATTCAACCTTTAGGATAGTCCCTTTGCAAGATTTCAATCTCCTTTGCATTGAAATCTCAAGGGTTTATTCTTGAGTGAAGTGTGTGGAGATTGTCTCTTTCCTTTTAGGTCCTAAACCCTAAAGGTGAAAGGGAGTCCAACAATTTTCACCATTTCACTATATAATTTAAAATCCCATAGGTCTCCCCTTTAGATAAATTAAAGTTAATAATGTAATGTTGTTTTGATCAAACTTTAATTTATTTCTTAACTCATTTGTTTCCTATCATTAAGGAAAATTTATATCTCGGATGAGCACACACCACATGAATGTCCTGAATATACTCTTGACTACAGTAGCCATTAAGACATTACTTTTCCCACCTACCAGTGAATATAATTCCTTTGCTATATCACAAGAACACTAGGATGATCTTTGCATGCTTATACCTTCTTAAAAAATTCATTTTGGAAAGAAACCTATCAATATCTTGATCTATCACTATTCTATAAGCTCTCTATAATTTTAATATTTTGTTTCTCTTTCATGCTCTGTCACTCTCATAAAAAAGCTCTATATAAGTTCTCTCTTTCAAGTTTTTTGAATGTCTATCAACTCAAGAGGATAATTGTAGGATATTGGTAACACTATTATTATTTAATTTTAAATAATCTTGTCTATATGATCTTGTCTTTATTCATTTGATCACATTTTTGATAGGGGTTCTCCTCCTTTGTAAGTGTAATGGCATGAATTTGCACCCCTTTCAAATTCCACATTTACATACCTCCTACCTTAGATAATTAATTGCAATAATGCAATTCCATGCTCTTCATCCATTTTCCATCCACTTGGTAACCTGTTTTCATGTTGGTGGGGGATATTCTATCTCAGATGCTAGCATGGCATACAAAAATCTATGCAGCATGCTATCATCCTTACAGGATTCCCATCTCTGGAATCTACAAAGGAATTACACTCCTCCAATGGATGTGAATTGTAATTTCTCCTACCCTTTGATCTGACTTTGAACAACTCTTTTTCCTCCATTTCACCTTCAAATGACTATCTCTCCCATTCTTTCACTCTCTCTAGGTCTCCCTTGAACTCTCTTAATCTCTCTTGCTTCATTTTGGTCTCCTACACTCTTCACATAGCATTCTCAAGTTCCACCACCTTCATTGAAGCTACAAGTTGGTATTTTGTTGGCTCACTCTCTTCATTGTTGCAGCAACATCGATCTTTGATAGCTTGCAAGCTCACTCCTCCCATTTTCCTTTAGTGAACATGGTTGAAGGTGATATCATTCCATCTTACTTTTCTCTTGCATTATCACTTTAATATAATAGCATATTATTGTTCATTGTATTGCTTCGTATTTCTATTTCAATATATTTCTTTATCACATTTCTCCAATCATTGCTATATTGGCTCTCTGTGGAGGTGGAAACACCAAATCAAGGGACTGACTATGATAGTTCTCTAAACACAACCCCAACATTTTCTCATTCTCGTGTGTGTAGGTTGTTTGTCGAGTGAAGAAATTGAAGATATCAAATCATGGGTAGGAAGGTGCACTTTCCTCACCCCTCTTCATCATTTCATAGTTAGACTTAGTCTTAGTGCTTTCTTGATATTATGTTATTTTTTCCTTTCTACTTTCATAATTACATTAAACCATATTGATTAGGTTGTTAGTAATTCTCCCTCAATTTGATTGTACTTTACATTTTTTGTCTATATGGACACCAATGCCCCCATCCAGACTCTAGAAACTTGCTCACCTAACTTCTTGAAATATTCAGGATTGTTAAAGAACAAAAACAACCTGGTTGCTCTTCCTTTCAACCTTTAAACCTTAAACTCTCCTAAAACATTCTATTAGATTGAGGTAGATTATGAAAACCTATTGTTCTAGACCCTCCCATGACCTACGGTCCTGAGTAGTCAGTCCCCCTCTACATTTTGGTGAACTTGATGTGAACTATTTTGGTTCTATTTTGTAGTATTGAAGGACTCTTCTCTCATGTTCTAGATGTGTTGTGGGTGTGTGCATTTTAGGGTGCCTAGCCTTGCAACCCAACATATGACCCCTAGCAACATAGTTAGAATAATCCATAAACATTGTGAAGTGAATTGTAGAATAGGTCACTGCTTGATTATTGAACCTTTGGGGCCTTCTTAGAAAATCCTTTTCAGTGTACATAGAAGATGGCTTCTTTCATGCATCTTCCCATCCTTTATGTCTAGCCTACAAATGGGTCTCCTGCTATAACCTTTACATCATAGTACTTTCCTGTGAATACAAATAGAGAACCCTCTCCTCTGTAAGTTCCCACTCGTATAAAAAGGAATACAGTGATTGGAATTCTCATTGATCCTACATGTCAAGTTAATGTTAGTATATAGGAGATTATGCTAATGAAATTTCTACATAAGGATGGGTATGATGAATCTAAGAGCATGATATGTATGTTGTTAAACATCTATAATACTGAGAGGGGGAGGTTAATTAATATTCCATAAAACCATTCACATAACATCCAATTAAACATTACCACAAATCTAACTGAATCAACAAGAGAAAACATGAAATCAAGACAACACATTAACACTAGTATTTTTATGTGGAAAACCCAAAATGGGAAAAACCACAGTGAGGATTAGCTCACAATATAATATATCTAGATATAGAATATTACTATGGCTCACTTCCATGACTCATTGTCCTTAAAGGGCTCACAACTAGAGTACAAAAATTTATGGCTCACTGCTAAGGATACAATTTTTTATGGCTCAATGCCAAAGGTATGAACTAATAAAGAATGCACCTTCCTTGTGCTAGATTTTATCTTCGATGAAGCATAATACATAAATGACACACCTATCTACTCATCTTATCCAACTCTCTTCTCTACCTTCATGTAACTCTCACACTTACTTCTCTTCCTCCTTATCACTCAAGATGTCTTATATATACATATACATACATATATATATCCATGTTTACTAAGAAGTTCAGCCTAATTAGAAAAACCTCATTTCAAATTAGCTTTATCAGCACTAGCCTCAAAAAAAATTTATCTTCACATGTAAGTAGTCAACATGAACCTAAGATAGAACACTTTATCATTCATAGCATATCTAAATATATAATTAGGTCAGATAGAGTTAAAAAAAACTCAAAACATCAATCCATCAAATATGTAACACAAAACTTGTTAACACATTGAGTTCTTCTTTAGATGACATTGAGCTGCTTATCTTCAAAATTGCATGGTGTGATAGTCAAATATGAGAAAATCTGGAATCTACAACATCAATGTACTATATGAAAGCTTACTGTAGTTTACATATCAAATACTATCATTAAAATATTCCAAATTCCTTCACATATCATTATGAAACTCCAAATTATAATACACCTTGTAGGATCAAACATATGTAAAAAGTATTGTAATGATATCTTTTTTTGAGATAGGATCCAGACCAAAAAATCATCATACAAAGGTAGTGTATAAGTATCACACTGTTTCCCAAACTATTGGTGACTATACACTTCAACCATACAACTTAGTTAGTAGATACAATAGGTATGAAGATAAATCATGTTATGACCTTCTGAGTAGATCTTACAAAATAGGATTATCTGGATCAAAATACTGAGTGAACAAATTTTCATTATCGGAGTAGTTGAATATTGAAAAAAATAAAAATTCCATTATCTATTGACATCAATGACAACCTCTCAGTTTCCAAAAATACCCCACTTTTTCATTGATGGCAACACATGATGTGAAAAATATGAATGTACTACCAATTTTTTTTAGGTTTCTCCCCCATAACTATTCACATGATACTTCTCTTTGGAATATGGATTTTTTGATGGCATGTGGCTTCCAGTGTTGTCATTGATGGCAACCCAAGTCATCCCTTTGGTCCGCAGATTAGAATTTGCTCATACTGGCAGGAAATGTAGAGAATAGTGTTCTACCAGTAAAAAGCAGAAAGAACAGGGTATCCGATTAGTTAGTCAATTGGTATGCTTCACCAGATCATAATTTTGTGTTGTGGATCCCCAGGATAGGTTGTTAAGCATATATGTTATCTCATTGTCAATATTTGTGATGTTGCATTAATCGGTGTGTGAGCTTGGAGATCCAGCAGGATGTTTTTCTATTTATTTTCTCATTGTGGCCGACTTAGTGAATGTCACATGTCATGGATGTATAAGGAGTAATTGTTTAATTGTTTCTTGTGTTGGGTTCTAGCTATGTCTTATCCGACTTTGATGGGTGTGCATTAAATTTAATTTGTGATTTGAACCGACCATTGAAGGATATTTCATGTTTTGTTAAAGCTGACTTGAAGTGATGAAATATTTATTAGCAGATATATATATGAGATCAGTAAATCATTTTGTGTAGAAAAAGAAGGTGTGTGAAAGTGTGTAAATGTGTGTGAAGAGAAGAAAAAATGTGTGTGCAATTATTAGAAGGGAGATTGAGCGACCTATGCACAGTTTCAAAAGGGAAAAAAATAGAGAAGAGCAAAGCATATATATAGAATCAATGAGAAGGGCTGAAATCATCTACTCAGCTTCACTAGAATTGAATCTAGGCATTTGGAGATTCTATCCTCTTAGTTCAACCTTTTTTTGTAACTCAAATGTTTTGTAAGGCAATGAGCCTTCCTATAAGCAGTGTGCTTCTTGAGCAGTGAGCTATAGGCAGTGTGCCTAGATGCATGTGCATTCCCTTTTATTCATACTTTTAACAAAGTATAATTGTGGACTAATCTCCACCATGGTTTTTCCCCTAACAGGATTTCCATGTAAAAATATTGGCATTATGGTGTTTTGTTTATCTTCTTCTTATGCTTGCAACTTCTCTTTTGTTGAAATACTATTAATGGTTTAAGATCTGGATTTAAAGTTTAAATTTTCTAAACACTGATTCACTCCCCCACTCTCAATGTTCCTTGAGTCCAACTATTGGTATCAGAGCACAATTCCTCTACAAAAGTTTAACAACTTGAGGTGGATCTTGGATTTCAATGGACTCTGGTGGTCTTCAACAATATCTTATGGTGGCACTTGATTATCTTGATCAATCTAAAGCAAAAGTCATGGAATTAAAATGAAATCTTGTGGATGTTGATAAATTCATTCAATCATTGAAGGATAAAATCAATGAGTCAAGAGAAAAGAGAAAGGAACTTTGTGATCAACTAAAGTAGAAAGAAAATAAAAGCTTGGAAGATGTTCACCTGAATTAGACCCTAAAAGAAATAACTGAAGAATGTGAAAAGCTTACTAGGGACAATGCTACTCTAAAGCTTGAGATGGAATATGTGGCAAATGAAGCTAACTAAGGAGATTGAAGAAAGGAAGAAGAATGAGGAGAATTTGGCCTATTCTTTAAAAGAAAAATCTGAAGAATGCAGTAGAGTAAATAGTGGACTCATTCAACTAGAGATTGAATTGCAACAATCCAAAAATAATGAACAATAGCTTGAAAGATAGATAGTTATTCTCAGAGATGAACTCACTACTGCAAATGAGTACAAGGAGAAGTTTAGGACTAGTTTTGCTAAGCTTGATGAGCTGACTAAAGGATAGAAGGATGAAAATGATAAGCGAGGTCTTGGATATGAGAAGGAAGAAAGCTCCAGATCTAAACATAAGGATTCTAGACAAAGAAATCAAATGAACAAAGGTAGAAGGTATCCGGTAAGACAACCCAATGCTCAGAAGTTTAATGGTTACTGCTTTTCTTGCAATAAATTTGGTCATATGGCTTCTTAGTGTAGAAGTAAAATAAATTCAAGCAGTCCATCATTTCCCAGTCAACATTTTAGTTGTAACAAGTTTGGTCATAAGTCAATTGAATGCAGAAGCATGTATGTTAGTGTAAGGAATGTTAAATGCTATACCTATGGAAAATTTGGGCATATTGCTAATCAGTGCAGATCAAAGGGAAATCAATGGAATGAATGGTCTAGACAAAGAAATCCAGTGTGTTACAATTGCAAGAGATTTGGTCACATTGCAAGATTCTGTAGGAATAGAAACATGGATAGAAGAGGTCCAATATACAAGGGAAAAATATCATATAAAGATGAAAAAGGAAAAGGGAAAGTGACTATGGAAGAGATTAGAGATCAAATGAAGAAAACATGGGTAAGGAAGAGTGACCCTGATGAAGGGAATAAGTCCTCACCAGAATCTTTTTTTGGTAATTCCTCCAGAAATTGATCTCAAGCCATTGGCCTAGGGGTGGTCTTTAAAAAAAAATCCTTTGTCCCCTTGTCGGTAGTTGGCACCGGAATGCAATAAATTGTCAGTAGCTGTGATAAAATTTTTCAAATGCATCAGTGATCGCTTATGTAGAAACATGAGAAGTAGAGGGTCTATTGACAAATTTTTCTTTTACTGTCTAAAAAAAAAGCATACCCAAAATTCCTAGGGAAAAATATTTAATGTGGAAAAAAGGTTAGGTTTGTGAAGTTATAAAAGGGTATTTGGAACCCTCATTTGTCACCTTGCATTGAAGAAGAACATAAGGAGAGCCTCTACGGTGAAATTTCAAAGGAGTAAAGCAAATTCAACGACAAATTCATTAGGTATTTTAGTTGCTTGTAGAATTTTGAATTTTGTGCTCGGTAGAAAAATTTGTTCTGTACGGATAGAAAAATGAAGAAAATAAAAGGAATCGTGAATTTGGATGAGTATAGAAGTGGAAATATTAGGGCTATCTGAAATTTGTTTCTAGCTAGTGCATTGAAGTGGCTTGAAGGTGCGAAACATAAAAGTTTGGACATTTGGATTGAGTTTCCTTATTTCGTCAACACGTAAGTGGTCAAGTTTATCTTGAACAAATTGAATGAGGACATTCTAAGCTTGGATAAACCCTATCTTATTTCAAAGGATGGGATTAGAAATTTAACTATTCTATGCAATGTTGGGGATATTCCAAAAAAGAAGTCAATTCAGAACAAGGAAGTCAAAACCCTAACTGGAGTGATAGGAGATCAGAAGGCTCTACTAATTTCAACGATCAAAGATCCAATAACAAGGTGCATTGCACATGGGATTTCATATAAAATTTTCTTTAGAAATAGGGAAGGTGCAACTTCGGTAGGCGTAGTTTATATCACTCACAAAATGATAATGGAAGATGAAGACTTTGATCGGCATGGATTGCTGAAGGATTAGTTGATGGAAAATGTGCAATTGATGAAAGAAGCAGATTACCCCTTCAGGTTTGGTACTTTGTTCATATGTATCATGATGTACTTTTTGAATTTCTTGCCTCAGAATTATAATGTGGTATGGAAGGAAAGTGAACTAGTTTGTAAGTAAATTTTTGAACATTCTAATGCTTTAGGAAATTATGAGCAAGTATATGCAAATTTCTTTAAGGAATTGCTAGGGAAGTTTGGAGAAGCTAACATTACCCTTCTGGTAAAGATGCTTGAAGTTGGATCTTCTTCCAGTGAAGTGTTGGGGAAGAAGAAGAGAGCACAAGAAAATTTTTTGTACACCCCTCTGGCACATAAGTTCCCAAGAACTAAAGAAGAAGGAAAAGAATAGTTAATTGTAGATATACCAGATGAGGAATCTGATGAGTACACTCCTAGGGATGAACCAGAATCAGTTGAATTGGATGTGTTGATGGTAGAAGGAAGTGAAGAAGATGATGCCTTATTCAAAGCTAATATGTTGTAGCTTGTTCAAGAAAAAGATGGGATGGAGAAAATTGTTGACTTATGGTTGGAGCAAGACCTGATTGAGAACACATTGAGTTCTTGCTTTGTGCATAATAACATTGGTTTGGAGAGTTTGCACAACATTTTTCTAGAAGAATTAATTGAATGCATCAAGGAAGCTATGGTATCTAAGTCTTCAGATAGGAAAGAGGGAGAATTAATTATACATCTGAAGGAGCAGTTTAGGTTGTCCCTTACCAAACTGAAAAAGAAAATGAATGAGTTGAGGAAATGCATTAATTCAACTAATAACATCTACAACTATTGTCTTCAGTGGCCTCATGTTGTTTGGAGGTATAAGGAAAAGTTGGAGCAGATTGAAGATGAGTTGATCAAAATTGGTCAAGATTATAGTATGTTTTAGGACCAAGATGGAGTAGTCAAGAAAAAGATATAGGAATTGCAGTCTGAGCATGCAAAAGTCCACTTTTCCAAAAACAATCTTGTAGGAACCTTTTGGAAAGTCAAGGATCTGACTGAATGTAGGTTGGAGTAGCTGATTGAGGTTTTGAGGAAAGGAGAAAAACTACAAGAAGCAATTACAATCTTGGAATTCCTCATTCAAATTATTAACAAGACATCTGAGAATAATAGCATGATCTTAATCATTGGGATTTCTATAGAAGCATGGAAGAAATTTCTTTCGGGTATGAAAGATAAGTACAAGTTAATTTTCTAACTTAAGTAGTAGTTGTACTTCAAATCTTGAATTTTCAAAAGGGGGAGAGAGTTTAGTGAAGAATATATTTGTCATTGATGTCAAAGGGGGAGGAGAGAAGTGAAAAATGTTTTATCATTCTAAGGGGGATTTTGAGTTTTGAAATTTTGAATTCTGACACTTAGTCATTTTTCACTAAGTGTTTCCATCAATGCCAAAGGGGGAGATTGTTGGAATATGGCTTCTTTGATGGCATGTGGCTTATAGTGTTGTCATTGATGGCAACCCAAGTCATCCCTCTGGTCTACAAATAAAAATCTGCTCATACCAGTAGGAAATGTAGAGAGCAATGTTCTATTGACAAAAGTGGAAAGAACAGGGTATCCAGTTAGTTAGTTGATCGACATACTTCATTGGATCATCATTTTGTGTTGTGGATACCTAGGATAGGTTGTTAAGAATATATGTTATCTCATTGTCAATATTTGTGATGTTGCATTAATCGGTGTACGAGCTTGGAGATTCGATAAGATTTTTTTCTATTTATTTGCTCATTGTGGCCGACTTAGTGAATGTCGCATGTCACAGATGTATAAGGAGTAATTGTTTAATTGTTTCTTGTGTTGGTTATTTTGTGTTGGGTCCTATCTATGTCTTAGCTGACTTTGATGGGTGCACATTAAATTTAATTTGTGATTTGAGTTGACCATTGAAGGATATTTCATGTTTTATTAAAGCTGACTTGAAGCGATGAAGTCTTTGTTAGCAGATATATATATATGAGATCAGTAATTCATTTTGTGTAGAAAAAGAAGGTGTGTGAAACTGTGTGAATGTGTGTGAAGATCAGAATAGATGTGTGTGCAAGTATTAGAAGGGTGATTGAGTGATCTATGCACAATTTTAGAAGGACAAAAAAATAGAGAAGAGTAGAGCAGAAATACAAAATCAGTTAGAAGGGCTGAAGATCATCTACTGAGCTTCACTAGAACTAAATCTAGGAATTTGGAAATCTTATCCTCTTAGTTCAACCTTTTGTTGTAACTCAAACATTTTGTAAGGTAGTGAGCCTTCCTATAAGCAATGAGCTCTAGGTAGTGTGCCTGAATGCATGTGCATTCCCTATTATTCATACTTTTAATAGAGTATAATTGTGGACTAATCTCCACCATGGTTTTTCCCCTAATAGGGTTTCCATGTAAAAATATTGGTGTTATGGTGTTCTGTTTATCTTCTTCTTATGCCTGCAACTTCTCTTTTGTTGAAATTTTGTTAATGGTTTAAGATCTGGATTTAAAGTTTAAATTTGTTGAACACTGATTCACCCCCACTCTCAGTGTTCCTTGAGTCCAACACTTCTTTCTTCCAAAAATTATTTGTCGAGATTTTTCTTGTTTTCACATGATACCTCTTTCTCTCCCCCTTTGACATCAATGGGAAAGGAAAAGAAAAGCTTTAACATTTTTGTTGCACATACCTGAATTCTCAAAATTCTCGCCCTAAGGAGTACATCAAAAAATAGTGATGATAATTGATCAACTAGAGGTTATTGCTTCTTGAAGCTTGCTAAGGATCCATGTCCATGAGGATCTTCCTTTAACCCAAAGAATTTTCACGTCTGACAATGTATTACATAAATAATTGAAATTAATTAAGATGTCCTTTCCCAGTTCTAGGAGTAACATTAGAATTTAGAGTCCTTTCAGCTATAGAGAGAGCATAGTAGATTGGAGTACATTTAATCTTTATCACATCTCTAAGCTTCCCAAATATTTCAATTATTTATCCTTTCTCTTTGTGAGATGCAAGGTATTCTTCATGCATCCTTGTCAATCCAATAGTTATAAATGTGCTAGATGCAAACTTGATATGAGTTTCAATTGTGCTTTCAACATTCTTGATTCTTTGAATTACATCAGGCCAAGTCTAATAGAATGTAAATAAAATCTTGACCTCTTCCTCACACTTTTGAATAATTTTAATTCTATCAAGTATAGTACTATGAGTGGACTTTCATTTCTCTACAATTTCCAACAATTCTTTGTTTTCAACCCAAGTGACCATGTCACTTACTGCTCTATTCTTTAATTCATCAAATCTATCAGTTAGTGAACATGTGCTTACCATAGTGGCTTATGATGATCCAATGACTACACTAGAAACCCACTAAAGTTGTCCTCTTCTCCTAGCTAGCTGCTTGAGTGTTCTTGGAGTAGGTTCAACTTGTGCAACTAGTGCATGAACCTCTATGACTCTTCTCTTTTCTTCAAAGGTAGACATTGATTTTCTAGAGGTTAACTCAGTCTTTTCAAGAGCTTTAGATATTTTAGAGTAAGTTCCAAACCTAGGTCAACTGGAGCCTCGAGGGATATTAATCAACATTTCAATACAACTAGCAATATAGTCCTTCTCAATATCATTTCCAAACTTAGGTATCCATGAATTTCTTGATTCATCTACCTTGAAAATGTAGCTATCGGTGGTTACCAAAAAATTTTGTCATTCTTAAACTTTGTAATCAATTCTCTTGGAACTCTCCTTCTTCTATTCATTTGCCTATGGAATTTACCAAAGAATGCAACAAAGGAATCTTCTTGTGTATCCAAATCCCCAATGCTTCTCATCACTTCCTTAATCTGATAAGTGACCCATGTAGTATATTCCCAACTTAATTCACCAATTCTAGGAATCTCCTTCATAACATAGAAGATTAAACACAAGACCAATGTACCATACCTGAATGCACAATTCTTCTCCTTGATATATCTTATATTTTTCAACAAATGTTGTTGGAGAAAATCACAAAGATAGTATTCTGTTTAGTTCTCAATAATATCCAATGCAAGGTCAATTGCAGTAGTGGATACATCATTGTCACCAAGAATCAGCTGTGAAATAACTAGAATTACGTACTAGACAGTTGGGTTGGCGATTTCAACACATGTGTTCCTTATTGAGCCTTCTCCTCCATCGAGATTGCATTCAAGGGTTGGTCTAGAGGATGATAAGCCTGTAACATCCCCGATTACCTCTCTGGTTATTGTATATGATTTTTCAAGCTACACATATTCATTATGAAATTTTCTGAGTGTTGAGAGGTTGTTGAAGATGATTTAGTATTGTTGCCATTGATTTCAAAACCCTAGATTTGGAAGGATGTGCTCTGGATGATGAAAAAACTTAATCTATCCTATCATATGCTATGATGTTACATAGTGTGAATATTATCCTTGATCCAAATATGTCAGTACTTCTTTTGGGGACATCTGTTGAATTCAATTAATTTAGTATAATGAAGTCTAATATTTTGATGTTGGTTGTTGTGCTCAAAGCTTACTTTGGGTAACCTTTCTATTCAGAACTTCATGTATCATGTTGCAAGTTTTTGTATGTCAAATTGTGGTTCTTCAATTGACACTGAAATTGATGATAATCAAGATTTGGTCTTGGTTGTGGTGTTCTGATCGGCTCCAAAATATATTTCATGTAATTCAAAGTTTTCCATCTCTTGGAAATTATGCTATCTTATGTATGACCTATTTTTGGTCCCTTGGTAATGTGGTAAGAAAATTTTTATGTGCGACCTATCTTTTAAGTACAGTGTTAGCATGCAAGGTCTTATTGAATATTTTAAGGTTGTTCTTCATGCCGACATGCCTTTTGGTGATCTAAATTCAAATCGTGTTTGACCGACTTAGAAGACTATGAAAATATTGTGTGTGGCCAACTTATTTATAATCTACAGGTATACATAAATATATAGAGAACATATTTTTGACTGAACATATTGAAGCATGGAAGAAGTATGTTGTGTGCAAGCAGATAAAATATTGCAAGTATGCGAACAGATAAAAGAGTATGAAGGAAGGAGTAATTTTTTTTGGTAGGAGGTTGTGTGAAGGTTATGGAAGGAAGATATGTACAAGATTCTTAACTAGATCTACTGTAGATAGAAATTATGTTCTTAACCAGAACTGAACTCATGCATATGTAGATGCAACTTCATTAGTTCACTTTTGTCAATGAGACTGTTTTGTAATTTGTTTGTAGTGAGTCATTTTCTATAAGTAGTGAGACTTTTTGTATCTTTGGCTATAATAGCTGGGTGTTGAGCCCAACTAGCAGTGAGCCACCCTACAGTGAGCAACTTGGCAGTGAGCCCTTGTAAAAATCACCTTAACCGGTGTCACCTTAACCAGTGCTTTATAATTGAGAATTAGCATTCTCCATGGTTTTTCTCTTCTTGGGTTTCCACATAAATTTTGGTGTTCATTATGCTTGGTGTTGTTGTGTGCATTCATGTTCATATCTATTTGATTAATTTATATTTGGTATAAGTCTACTTTGGATTAATTAAAGAAAAGAAAATTGTTTTAGGATAACTGATTCACCCCTACTCTTAGTTATCCAGACTATTCAACAATTGGTATCAGAGCTTGGTCCCTTGTAGATAGAGCTTAACGACTTGAGGGAGATCTTGGAAATTTGAATAGATGGAAGGAGTTTATCACTTTGAGGAAGAACTAAAAATAATGTTAGGTGATATGGAAAGAATGGAATCTAAAAATGAAGAGTTGAAAGAAAATATTAAGGAAGAAAATACTTGTATCTCAAAGCTAAGGGAGAAAATATGGAAATTTAAAGCAAGACATACAAAGGTAATCCAGGAATTAAAGGATTCAAAGGAAAGCATTGTGGATATAAAGTAGCAATTGGATGAATGTAAAAATATTGAAGAAAATCTCAAAGGTACCATCAAACAAAAATCAAAAGAAAAAGAGAAGTTAGATCAAGAATTAAGGAGGCAGAAAACATAATAATCAGTATGTGAAAGTAACATAATTTTGGATCAATTTTTTTCCCTACAAAAATGTCACAAGGATAAAGGAGGACTTGAATTCATCGGGGAAAGCTCAAATTAGAACACTATGGGTGAAGTCAAAGCAATTGAAGCTGAAGCAAGATCAATTGTAGCAAGCAAGGTCTGGAACTCTAATGCACCTACAAAAAGACCTCCGGTCAAGAAACCAAATTCTCAAAGGTACTTATCATTCAATGGTCACTATTTTCTATGCAAAATTTTTTGAGATAAGGCTATAGAATGTAGAAGCAAGATGGAACAGAATGATCAATTCTTTAATTGTTACAAGTTTGGTCATAAAGCAAGTCATTGCCGAAGTGAATTATCTAATCTAACAAGAAGGAATGGAGTGAACAATCTCTTTCATGGTTATTGATATTTATGCTATGGTTATGGTCACAAAGCTAATTAGTATAGACCTAGGGTTCACTTAGCTAGGTCAAGAAAAAGATGTTACAAGTGTAGTCAACCCAGACACTACACTAGCACATGCAAATATACTACTCCAAAAAAGCCTAAGAACAAAAAGAAGGTTGTAGAATCAAATGAATCTAAGAAGAAGATATTCATAGTTTGGAGGAAGAAGGAAACAAGTGTGGATAACACTTTTGCGGTACCAGATCCTAATACATGCCCTACCGGTATCTGATCCAATCTTCCTTGGCTTAGGGGGAGCTTTGCATTGCATATCCTATTGGTTCCCCCTCTCCGAAGTAATACTAATGTGATTTTCAACATGATTAAGTTTGATATGATTGATGATACATGATGACGCTTAATCTGGATGATTGAAAAGTGAAGTATAATTGTTGGTGTCATCAATGTGCATTTTTGGCAGTGAAATCATTATGAGTAATTAAGAATAAAATGTGGGAGTTTTCAAAATCATTTCTCATAGTTTGCAAAGAAGAAGAAGAAGTTTCATTGAGCGATAAAGAGTTTGAAAAAGATAAGCATGATGATGGAATCTGTTAATAAAGGATTGAGTGTCAGTATTCCACTAAGGCTAAAGGAAGTTGAGTTGGATGAGTTTGATCATTGAAAGATGAAGGAAATGGAACTAGGGTTGAAGACGAATGAATTGTAGAACATAAATAAGCTGGGCATGGATTTATGGGGAGAGTTTCCCTGGTTTGCAGACAAAGAATCTATATTGTTCTTGTTGATTCGATTCAAGGATGGCAACTTTGTTTTGGATAAACCCTTTCCAATCATGAAGGAAGCTATTGAAGCTATTATTGGCTTGTGTAATGTTGGTGACCTCCCTGGGAAGAAAATAATGAAATAAAAAGACGTGAAGGAACTTACTAGTATCGACAAATACCCCCAGGCTCTATTGATAAATACCATTGTTGATCCTTCAATAAGGTATGTTGCTTATGACATCTCTTATAAAATCTATTTCAGAAATCATGAAGTTTCTACTTCGACTATTGTTATATATCTTGCACACATGATGGTGAAGTAAAATAAGTAGTTTGATTTGTGTAGCCTAATAATGGAAAACTTAATTGAGAATGTCATAATGTCTTTGGTTGAGATTTATCCCTTCTGATTTGGATCTCTACTCATATGTTTGGTATTTTACTTTCTAAGTTCACTACCGACAAAGGAGAATGTTAAATGGAAGTCCAAAATCATTATCAGAATGCAAGTTTACAGGTATTTGGAATGTATGGAAGATAGAGCAAGTGCATGCAAAGTCTATTTCTCATCCTTATAGATGAATTTGTGCCCTAGTGTGATAGCGTCTAGTTAGTTTGAGGAGGGTTCCTCCTCTGGTTAGAAGGAGTTGGAAGTTGTTATTGGTGGTTCCCCTCCGAAACCTCAAAAAGAGGAAATTTAACACAAAAGATGTCATCACTATCTCAAAATAAAAGGAGAATGAAGAAGAGTATCTGCATGGATTTAATTTTGTCAATCCAAATGATATTCGGTCAGTGTTAGATGAAGGTGATATGAAGAAGGTTGGTGAAAGGTGGTGTGTCAGCTCTCTAATAAGAAGGCTTAAAATTGATGATGCTTTCGTTGATTATCTGCTCAAAAAGGGTATCATTGTTTCACATGTTTTTGACTTGTTATCAGATAATCAAGTAGAAGTTGTTGAAGAAAGGATGTTGCTAGAAGGACCTGAAGGAAATAAGTTCAAAGATATTATTGAGAGAATATGTATCAAAGCTAAATAGAAGTTATCCAAACACATTGGTGAGATAAAAGAATGAATTAAGGAGATGTCTTACATCTATAGGTATTATCTCTAGTGGCTTGTTGTTGTTGATAATTTTAGAAGCAGAATTGAAGCTATTGAATTTGAGATGAACAATATTGGAAAGAGTTTTTATTTCTTCAAAGAAAAGGGTAGAAAATAGAGAATAAGAGTTGGTGAGTTGCAAGCGAAGTTATTGATTATTTAGAGACAAAGGGAAGACTTGGTTAGAACTTTCTATTTGGTCAAGGAAATTGTTGATGTCCGGTTGGATCATCTCTCTGAGATACTTTTTGATGCAAAAGATTTTGAATGATAACGCAGGTCTCAGGAATTGGTCATCCTCATTTATGTTGTTGACTATGTTGGATAATATGAGTTCCATATTGGATTCTATGGTGCTAGCTTGGAACAGGATTCTTCCAATTATGAGACAAAGGTACAAGAAAATATTTCATGTGAAAAGTGTTATTTTTACTTGAGTTCTTGAATGTTTGAATTTTGGCCCTTTATTTTTGATGGAAAAAAGGAGGAGAAAAATGAAGAGAAAAAAAAAAAAAGGTATTGAATTGCTTGACAAAGGGGGAGTACTTGGAGTTTTTGAGTTTGTAGTTTTCAGTTGGAGTTGTGGAGTTCCTATTTTGCCATCAATACCAAAGGGGGGGATTTTTGAGAAGTTGTTGAAGATGATTTAGCATTTTTTTCATTGATGTTAAAACCTTGGATCCAGAAGGATGTGCTCCAAATGATGAACATAATTAATATATCCTATCATATTCTATAATGTTATGTAGTGTGGATATTATCCTTGATCCAGATATGACAATACTTCTTTTGGGAAATTTGTTGAATTCAATTAATACAATATAATGAAGTCTAATCTTTTGATGTTGGCTATTGTGCTCAAAGCTTACTCTGGGTAACCTTTCTATCTGTAACTTCATGTAGTATGTTTCAAGCTTTTGTATGTCAAATTATGGTTCTCTGGTTGACACTGAAATTGATGATAATCAAGATTTGTTCTTGGTTGTGGCGTTCTCATAGGCTCTATAATATATTTCATGTAATTCAAAGTTTTCTATCTCTTGGAAATTATGCTATCTTATGTGTAACTAAGGGTTATTTTTAGGATTAGATTAGATGTTAGAAAATCAATACAAATCAAGAAACCCAAAGAAATTACAAAATACAATGAAAGCTAAAATAAAGAACGATTATACCAGCTAATCGTCGAGACCTCCATGATTCACTTTTGTAACACCTTCTAACTTGCTGGCTGATGTGTTGCCCTCAGATTCAACATGTGAGCAATCTGGAAATAAAAGTCTAAGTCCTACACCAAGCTTTGAAGGATTTGATCAAAGTCTATGTCTATGCCTAAATGACTAAAAATGACTCAAAAAAATCTAAGTTTTAATATGCAAGAATAATGTAATTCATGTGCATAATCCAGAAATGAGAGCAAAATAGTATTTTATAGAAAATGTCATTTTGAATGGACAGATGAGATTGAATTTTGATAGACACCTAAAATTAGAGGCCCAGATTAAACCTGATAACCCCTAATTAGGGTTAGCAAAAAATCATTAAGCGAGCGGTCGAGATTTCATCTAAGAGAATCGAATCGGCGGTGGAGAATAAATGAGATAATTAATTCAAAAATTAGGAAGATGAGAGTTGAACTGAAGCTCAAATTTGGAAAATCAATAACCTGCCTGATTACTTGATTTTCAAAGGAAAGTTACCACTTTGGAATTAAATTAATTCCAAATATGGATTTTGTGAAATAATAAATAATCGATTTTCAGATTATTTACCAAAATGGACTGACAGTTAAGAATGTGATGACATTTTAAATAATTTAATTTATTTAAATTGAGATGAATATTAATTTCAACAATTAAATCATTAAAGATAATTATTTAATTTAGCAGATAAGATTAATTAATTAAATAAATTAATCAATTCATTTAATTATGACAATTAGTGACATTAAATAAATAACTAAAACTTATTTATTTAATAATCAGGAAGAAATGACCGAAGAAGGGTAATTAAATAAATTTAGAATTTGATTTAATTAAGGGAAGACTTAGATAATTAATAATGTATTTAATAAATAAATAAAATTTATTTATTTAATAATCATGAAGAATAAAGGGACATGAATTAATTAAATAATTATGAATTATTTAATCAATAGTTGAATGTGGACCAAGGACATAATTAAATGTCATAATTATGCTAGGATGAAAGTGGTAAAAATAGAGCTTGCAGGCCTAGGTCATTTTCATGTGTCTACATTTTTCCCCTCTTTGTCATGATGTAGCATGTTGCATTGTGACAAAGAAAATAAGTCAAAGCCATGCCCCAGTGAAGGTATAGAGTATCGATGTCCCCTCGGGAAATTTTTCACATTTTGGGTCGGCGGCAAAAAAAATTGGAACAAGTCCTGATAAGTCAATTTGATGACTAGAAAAACAATGGCGTAGTCGGTTTTGGATTCTGACATGTTTAAGGCATCCAACGAGGTGGTCAAAGTTGGTCAAATGAACCTCCAGTAATAACCTAGTTGAGAAATGCCATTTTGACTTTATAAATAGGTTGACAAAGGGGTAAAAGCCAATTCATTCTTACTATTTACATTGCAAATTTTGAGAGCTTAGAGCGAAAAGGAGTGCAGCAAGGATGGTGATTCTAGTGACAGAGCATTGTGGTGAGATTGTGTAGACTTTCAGACGGTTAGAGGGCTTAGAGCCAGCGATATGTACTCCTATCCTCCTTTGTAATTTTTTCATTTTGCGTGCCCAAATTAGGTTTCTAGGGGGAACAACGAATGTGTCATGATGCATATACATTCACGTAAGCCGTATTTGCCTTCGCATTCGACGTATTTGATGCGTCGCGACACAAATGCAATGGAAAATTAGGGGAAGTTGAGGTTTTGTGCCGCATTTGCCAAAAATTGTGACGCATTCACCTTTTTGAGCCGCATTTGAAGGCTGGAATGTCACATTCATCAATTTGCGATGCAAATGCCTGTTTAAGCAACACATTTGCATGGAACGACACAAGTGTCAATTTTCATGATGAAAATGCTCTGATGTGACGCATTTGAGAAACCAAACAATGCAATTGTTTTGTTGCGATGCATTTGAAGTCCTAAACGACTCATTCGATGCTTTACTACGCAATTGGAGGAACATAACGCATTTGACATTAACTTTGATTAGGGATGATTTTGATGCTCTTTGAATTTGAAATGCTTTTGATGATACTGACAGTCATCTAGAAGGTACTGACACGTTGTTTGACCTTGTGTAGAGACAGCTTGCCCCGATTTATACGTGAGACAGCAGACCGATGACATTTCAATTTGCTGATCAGTTCAGCCTGCGAGAGCAGCGATGACTGATGTCACTGGGTTTGTTCTATGTCACCTATATGCCTGCTATTCAGGAAAATAGGGGACTACTTATTGCATTATGCGAGTGTTGGCATTCTGAGACTTGTTCTTTTCACCTACCGACAAGAGAGGCTATTATTACACTCGAGGATGTCTATTGCATTTTACGGGTGCTAATCCAAGGAGAGCGGATCATCTATGACCCTCGCCATGGTGAGCAGACTTTCAGGGCATATTATTGTGATGAGGGCGCTAGAATCAGTATCCAGGGCTACGAGATCTGATGGGAGTTCATGACGGAGCACTATGGTCATTTTGATACATTCCTAGCGACTCTTATTGGTGAGATACTGATTCCTGACCGTCGCAGACATGGATTCCCTATTGGCTGGGGAGACATCTTGGTTGGGATGAGATGAGATAGGACAGTGTATGCTTGGGGTCCTTGTTTACTGGGGACACTCTACCATCAGTTACACAAGGTTGCTTATAGGAGGGTGGAGAGTATCTCATGGGGTACCACATTGATGATGATTTGAGCCTGGGAGCATATTGTTATATTTCACCCACTGATTTAGAGACCATAGTTGGTGGAGGGGATGCCCTATGCCTGCTACTATGCGGGTGCCCTACAACAGACACAAATGGGTGAGACAGGTTGGTGGCAGCATCAGATTGACATGATGGTGTCTTTTATCTAGAGGCCATTCAAAGATTGTCAACAGTGGGATGATGAGGTGGACCATCTCAGCCTGTGTAGACAATATCGGTATTTGATTAGGAGGAAAGTGCAGAGCTCACTAATTATAGAGATGTATCTTCCATAGCATGTTCTCAAACAATTCAGAGAGCAACAAGGTGTACCTGCGGGGATAGTTGAGTATACGCGCTCTTCCAAAGAGTATGCTTGGGGGCCAGCCATTCCAGTAGCGTTTGTAGAGCAGTAGATCGATGGGCTAGGAGCCCAACCATGGGGATGGAGGGGTGGAGTTGCAGATCCTGAAACTACTACAGATTATGACCTATGGTGGCAAGCACATAGGCTAGTGCCATTGACACATCCCGATGGGCCCACACCTGTGGATAGATAGTTAGTGATACCTCATGTACTGAGAGCCAGGCGAGGAGGCAGGGATAGTGACATTATTATAATAATATCCTGCTGTAAAATTATAAGCCTTGGATTGGCACCCGTAAAATGTGGTAGACATCCTCAAGTGTAATAGTAGCCTCTCTTGTCAGCAGGTGAAAATAACAAGTCTCAAAATGCCAACGCTCGCATAATGCACTAAGTAGTCCCCTATTTTCCTGAATAGCGGGCATATAGGTGACATAGAACAAACCCAGTGACATTAGTCATCGCCACTCTTGTGGGCTCAGCTGATCAGCAAATTAGAATGTCGTTAGTCTGCTCTCTTGCGTATAAATTGGGGCAAGTTGTCTCTGCACAAGGTCAAACAATGTGTCAATACCTTCTAGATTGATCAAAGTCTACGTCTATGCCTAAATGACTAAAAATGACTCAAAGAAATATAAGTTTTAATATGCAAGAATAATGTATATCATGTGCATAATCTAAAAATGAGAGCAAAATAGCATTTTATAGAAAATTCCATTTTGATTGGACAGACAAGATTGACTTTTGACAGAGACCTAAAATTAGAGGACGAGGTTAAATTTGATAATCCCTAATCAGGATTAGGGAAAAATATTTAAATGAGCGGTCGAGATGTCATCTGAGAGAATCGAATCAGTGATGGAGAATAAATCAGATAATTAATTTAGAAAATAAAGATTTTCAAAAATCAAGAAGATAAAGACTGCCTGATTTGTGAGATTTGAAAAATCAAGAAGATAAGAGTTGAACTGAAGATCAGATTTGGAAAATCAAGAATTTGCCCGATTACTTGATTTTTGGAGGAAAGTTACCATTTTGGATTAAATTAATTCAAAATAATGATTTTGTGAGACAATAAATAATCTTTTTTAGATTATTTACCAAAATTGACTGACAATTAAGAAAGTGAAATCATTTTAAATAATTAACTTATTTAAAATGAGAGAAATGTTAATTTTGACAATTAAATAATTAAAGATAATTATTTAATTTAAAGGATAATGACCGATAATTAAATAAATTAATAAATTCATTTAATTATGAGAATTAGTGACATATTAAATAAATAAATAAAATTTATTTATTTAACAATCAAGAAGAATAAATGAATAAAGAAAATTAAATAAATTAAGAAATTTATTTAATTAAGGGAAGACTTAGACAATTAATGACGTATTTAATAAATAAATAAAATTTATTTATGTAATAATCATGAAGAATATAAAAGACATGAATTAAATAATTATGAATTATTTAATTAATAGTCGAGTGTGGACCAAGGACATAATTAAATGTCATAATTATGCTAGGACGAAAGTGCTATAAATGAAGCTTACAGGCCTAGGTCATTTTTATGTGTCTACATTTTTCCCCTCTTTTTCATAATGTAGCATGTCGCATTGTGACAAAGAAGATAAGTCAAAAATATGCCCCAGTGCAAAATAAGATGAGGAAGAATGACAAGGAGGGTAGTGGTATTCCCCCTCGAGAGGAAAGATGGGTTCCAAGTACGTAGGTGTGCTCTCGAAATGGATGAGAAGACTAGAATATGAAGAGACAAAAAAAATGCTAGTGCAGAAGATATGGATGATGAAGATGCAGACTAGATGAAAGAATCCTTCAAAACTTGCCAAAGAACTAATAGACATTGCTCGAATCATCATTGGGCAGTAAAACTGACACAAATGGACAACAAACACCATGATATGATGTAGACCAAGGTGTGCAAGGTCATCCACTTGAAAAGCAGATAGTCACAGACAAGGAATGTCCTAACTCATACTAAGGGCGAAGCTGCCCCAATCTTTTTGTCAAGACAATCCATAGACAGTAGTCAAAGAAAATAAAATAGGTCAGGAGACATCATCGCACCTCTAAATCCTTTATGGGACATCCTCGAGGTAGCTAGTAACATGACCAAAAAGATAAAATAGTAAAAATATAAGACAAAATAGCCAAGATAGTCAAAAGATAAGACAAGATAGACTGGAAAGATTAGCAACCATTTTATTTTGTTTTCCAATGTTTGTTTGCCAAAGATTGATTTCTTGTCGGTTTGATAGTTTTGATAGTTTAAGAGTTTTTCCAATTTGATGGTGTTGACAGTTTGATGGGGCCTATTGTCAGGAAAGACACATCCTAAAAAAGGCAAAGGAAATTTTGATAAGGTCCAAATCTAAGAAGGACACATCTTGAAGAGGACCAAAGAGTGACGAGACTGACATTGTTTTGACTAATATGTTTTGGCAAGTTGACTGATGTTCACTATATGATTGATTGGACTGTGCTGTCTGATTTTGACCAATTTTGACATTGATGTTTCAAATGACTGTCTTGTATCTGAGTTTGACTATGTCCGACTTATTTGACCTATGTGATGATTGTGATAAATGCCATGATTTTATTTGGACCAACCTAAAAGGACTGACCTAATGTCTTAGGGACTCATCGACTGATGGCCTTGCCTACGTAGCAAATGCACAAAGACAATGTAGTTCAACAATGACATGGACTAATTGACATGACTGAATTTGACTCCATTTTTAGGATTTTGACATTGATTTGGATGTTTTTGTGTTTTTCTTCAGGATGTTTTATGATTTTTAGGTCTTTCTTTAGGACATTTTATGATGTTTTTGGTCTCTCTTTAGGACATTTTATTATGTTTTTATGTTTTTGTCATTTTATAATTTTTTTGGATTTTGATGTTTAAGAGGATCGTGACAAATGCATATGACTGATGCCTACATATGAGAATCCAAGGATAAACATGATTGTGCCCCTCGTCAAGATGAATACCAATTGACACGTGATGACAACGTTGTTTGACATGGGAATGATGCATCCTGAAACAATGTGAGGACGATGACGATAATGTGACAGAAGTATGGAGGTCTATAGCCGGGCCAAGAACATAGTCAAGTAAAATTTTGGATAATTTTCTTGTATGGATTAGACTCATTGCATTTGGAATGACTTGGTTAGGACTAGATGGGATGATGATTATCCTTAGACTATTTGACAAGGGAAAGCCAAGATAGGTGATAGGCATGAAAGGATAGGGGGTGGCCTTGGTAAAAGATGAGAGACATGAGACTAATGGAATTGTCATATGATTTTCAAGGACTATGTCATACAAGGACAATAAGAATATGACTGTCAATAACATGATGTTTCATGAATTGTGTATGACCGAAGGATAGACATGTCAAGAGTTTTCCCAAAGCATGATTTATGTGTGCCAGTTTTATGTCAAGACCGAGGTAAGTGGGAAAAATGTGTGGAAATTATAGGGCTTAGATGGATGCCAATGTCATGAGGAAGGCATGGGAAAATGAGATGACTTGCCCCCAAGTATAAAATTCCACATAGACAATTTATTTTACACATGACGCCTGTTTGCCAGGTTTTCATCATGGTACTTATCCAAGGTGCTTGTTTGCCAGGTTTTCACCGTAGGACAAAATTTTTCTCTTTACTATTTTCTTGACTTTTTGATTTTTTTGGTGTCACCAAGACACCTATTTGCCAAGTTTTCATCAGGGTGACGATTTTTTAATTTTTCAATTTTTTTTTTGTATTTCTGATTTTGTGGATAGCCTAAATGCTTTAGATGACCACTGGCTGTTCTGAATTCACTAACGATGCCGATGTAGAGACTGGTTCCATGATATGCCAATAATATTCTGTCTGAAGTAGTTGTCTTGTTAGGATTGTAGCGCTTGTATTCAACTGATCGATGTCATTGTGGTCGTTTCTGATACTAGAGTTGGCCTTATCAGAATATGCACATCGCGATAGAGTGCCATGAGAGTCCTTGCGGTAAAGAGTTGCTGCCAAGATGTGATGGATTTGTGATGTGGGATCATTGGACTTTAGATGAGATGTAGGGTTATGATGAATGATGGTAGACATGGAAAGATTGTTTGGACGTTTGGATGAATGAATTTTTATTTTCCAAACTTGGGATGGTGGATGACGGATTTTGAAGGGATGGTGTTTGGAACCAACACTTTTATATGCCTTGATTGATAACCATTTTGAAGGAGGTGGACATGTGTTATATGTGGGAGTCCTCTTGTCTTATGGCTCCACATTGTGATTGACTATTGTATTTGACTTGGTATCTTTGTTTGATCCATCTTTGTTTGGGATCCATTTTAATTTCATTTGTCCACTTGTCCTTTTGTTTGATTCAATGGCCTTTGACATTTGATTTTGATCTTCTGACCTATAAGACTTTTTTTTTTGTTGGTTCCAAAGGGAAGGTTTATTTATGATGGAATGACGGTTCATGGTGTGGGTGGAGGGGATGTTGGCAACAACCTTATGACAAGGATTTCTCATGGACTCCATTTTGACATTTGTATTTGATAAAGTTTCCCCCAGTAATGAGGAGGTACCACTGACATTGTTTGATTTACTAACTAAGGAATAGCCAAGACCTTGATGTCTATAATTTTCCTAAAGTTGTATTGGTTCTAGAATGCCTTGCTCATGTATGCCTAGTCCTTTCCTTGATATTGCATGCTTTGATAGATTCTATTTGCGATGGGGTATTTCTTGTTTTGAAAGCAAGCTGCTAACCCATCATTAGGTATGTGGATACTGTCACTTGTAATATTTTTCATCTGCAAGAAAGCCTGCTCTGACAAAGATAGATGACCCTAGTTGATAAAGTGTCTTAGCTTTATTTTCATGTTGGACATATTCATGACTGATATCTTTGGTTTGATCGTGTGACATGTCAGGTTTAGATGATTCTGTTGGTGCTTCCAAGGCAATGTCGAAGCCATCATTATGTTTAGTGTCATAGATTCCAATGTTTTTAGCTATATCTTGATCATATGCAAGCATGTCCCTAGTGGAAGATTCTTGTTCTAGAGGAATATCGTCTATGTGTCCCATGGAGGCAAGTGTCTCATTGTGGGAAGTGTGAATAGTTGAGGCCTTTATAAGGTTGGAAAGTGTTTGATCATGAATGGCGTAAAGGTCAAGGAGTGGATCATCTTGGACTTCTTGGTTAATGGTAGGGTCTTGGTCGAAGATGGGGTTGTCATGGATTTGGACTTCTTGGTCAATGATGGGGTCTTGGTCAAAGATGGTGTTGTTGTGGATGATATAGCCAAAAATAGAGTCATTGTCAAGGAGAGGTGTGGTTTGGATGTCATGATTGTCTTGAAGAACTTCATGGATGGACTGAAAGATAGGGTCATGGGATGGACTACCTTGTTCTTGACATGAGGGTGACATTATAAGGTCATGCTTTGGGCTTTCATTTTGACATGTATCCTCAAGTTTATTAAATGGGATTTGAATTTGAGTAATGATAGAATTTTCATGACTAGATGTGGCTTGTGAGGGGGTGATTTGAAAAAGATTAGGAGAAGACGTGCAGACTTGGACAAGACTAGTATGTGAAGGGCTAGGTAGGACATGGGTACTTGGACTATATTGGTATGGGAAGGACTAGGGACTTGGACTGGACTAGTTGGTGACGACATAGGATTTGACATGGAGACTTCGACTGTATTAGTTGGTAATGACATAGGATATGACATAGGGACCTGGACTGGATTGGAGTAAGGTTGAAAAAAATGGGACGTGGATACTTGGGCCAAATCGATATGGTATGATGTGGGGACGTTACATGAGTTGGTAGATAGTTGATAAGGCATGTAGACTTGGATGGGATTGATAGGTGAAGGACTAGCATATGACATGGAGACTTGGTATGGACTAGTGGATAGTTGGTTTCCCTTGTCAAAGTTAGGATAAGGGTGATAACTAGACATGTGTTGTGAATTAATGGTAGGATTTGTGTTAAGTGACTATGGATAGTGGGGGTAGACAGATGGAGGTGGCTAATTATTTATGTTAAAGCTTCATGGTAACTTAGCCCCTTGGTCCAAAAGCATGGCTAGATACCTTTGAGGGTCATGTAAGACTAAGTTTTCTACGAAGGAGACTATATCAGGATTTTGCAATGTAGCTTCTAAGTCTTCTGCATATACTCGTCCATTTTGGTCTCTTTGTATGAATGGTTCAGAAGGGTTTCATGATGAAGATGGCATGTTCATGGAAGATTGAATTTTCATGTTGTGAAATGGGTCAGAAAAAGTCCAATGTTGGTTTGTGTCATAAGTGTTATTATCGATGTTGGGATTGAAATCTTGTCCAAAGCTTTCCATTTGTCCTCTTTGTCTTTGAAGCCTAGTCTTAACAATAAAAAGGGATTGCTTAGATAAGGATGACGAGAATGACAAATAAATGTGAGGATGATGAAAACCTATGTTTTTTGGATTTTCGATAAGGATGAAAATGCAAGACTATGTTTCCTAAAATGTCAACTAGGATGACTAGGTGATGATAATGTTTGTCTAAGGAAATGATTGATGCAAGGTGATAAACTTGTCAAGAAAGGATACCAAATGCCAAGGTGACAATGAAGACTAAATATGAAAATGTTGACAAAGGAAAATGACCAATGCCAAGTCTAGATACCAAATGAGGACTATGATGGAGAATATTTCAGTTTTGGTTTCTGACAAAGATGTTTGAAAAAGATATTTGACAAAAATGTTTGGATTTAGATTCTTGTCTGTGACAAAGTTTAAATTTTAGCTAAGCAAATGCATCGTTTCAAGTGGAAAATGCATTGCAATGTGCAGATGCATCATTTCAAGGATCAATTGCGTGTCAGGAATGCACATGTGGCTTTGGAACTGATGAATGCGGCATGATGTGACAAATGCGGTTTTGTGAGACTTAGATGTGTCACGACACATACAAATGCGGTGTTTGTACAATCAAATGTGGTTCAGTTTTGCATATGCGTCTTTACAGAAAGCTAATGTGTTGCAAGACAGGAAAATACGGTGTTATAAATGGAAAATGTGAATCGATATGTCAAATGTGGCTTTTTAAATTGCAAATGTGACATGACAAGTCAGATGTAGCTTTTCAAATGGAACATGCGACGTGACAAATCAAATGCAGTGTTATAAATGGAAAATGTGACTTCACATGTTAGATGCGTTGCATAGGAAAGTAGATGCATTGCAGACAAACTGTTTAGACCAGTTTTGACCTAATTCTTGAAGTTTGACCTTGTTGTTTCTAGATGTTTGACCATTGTTTGGTTTGTTTCAATACCTAGAAAACACTTGCAAGCATGATATTTTGACTGTAAGTAAGCACACATGAGACAAGTACAATCCTAAAAGGCCAATAGGCCAAGGGTTTGTATACTTGATATAGCCCACCGATATATCCTGAATTGGTGTGAAACACCTCTCCTTCTCAAGAGTGGATAACTTAGAATTTTGGTGGCATTGGCTCCCCTCCACGGCTCCTTAACGTCATTCGAGCACAGCAAATTCAGATTCTTTAGGTAATGACTTCTGAAGAATTTCTATCTCTACTCAAGGGGATCAATAGTGAGTTTCTTTAGGCATGATATTGTACCTTGCACTATATCAAGCAACGACCAAAGAACGGTTGGACACTAAGACAAAAGGTGTTTAATACAGGAATTCCATTCATAGGGCATGATCCATGTGGTGAGAGTCCCCTTTTGGATCCATCTCATCAGAACCACACATTTGATTCCTGGGCTTTCCCCAAGAATCCACTTTTATATACCAGCTGGAAGTCCCTCGATGTCAGGGTGCTACCAGTCTGAGTCGTCCTAGGGTGAGTACTTTCCCCCACTGGAACAGGCCCAATTTTTAGAGTTAGTGACTATTTCTCTTACACCCAGGGTTGGTCAAAAGCGCAAGGGGAGAGGATACTTTGATTACTAAATCATGAGGGTAATAACATATAAAAATGAGTTTGGCTTTCTGATCACCGAGTTTTCACAAGGTGAGAGCATACTCACCTACCATTTTGCAAACACAGTCATGCAAATTAGAAGACATTGTTCTTTTTAATTGCACTAAAAGTAAGTGTGAACTAATCTAAGAAAAATAAATACAAGCACAATGTTTTAGTGTTTATTCTTCGATGTTCAAACCTGCAAGACCACACATTAGTATTTTGAATTTTTTCCTTTGACCCATGAAAAGTAACCGCCAAATGCTACAAATATTGATTAGTAACACAAAACCTATGCTAGGCGGAATGCATGAAATAACCAGAATAAAAAGAATACAAAAAACAACAAAAACCCAAATGCAAATAAATAGAAAAAATTACCAGTCAAATGCGTCACGACAGAGTGATTGCATCTCTGTGTATGTCAAATGCAGCTTGGTAGTGCAAATGCGGCTTTCTAGACTTCGATTGCGGCACGATAGGGCGATTGCGGTGTTTTGGTCTGTGAGTGCACCGTGATGCATCATATGCATCACGATTTTTAAAAAAAATTATGTGACTTCATACCTGTACATGCAAAAATGACAGAAAACACACGAAAACGGTACGAAAATAACAAAAAATATAGAGTCGGGTTCACCAATGTAACTAAGGGTTATTTTTAGGATTAGATTAGATGTTAGCAAATCAATACAAATCAAGAAACCCAAAGAAATTAAAAAATACAATGAAAGCTAAAATAAAGAACGATTATACCAGCTAATCACCGAGACCTCCATGATTCAGTTTTGTAACACCTTCTAACTTGTTGGCTGATGTGTTGCCCTCAGATTCGATGTGCGATCAATCTAGAAATAAAATTATAAGTCCTACACCAAGCTTTGAAGGATTTGATCAAAGTCTATTTCTATGCCTAAATGACTAAAAATGACTCAAAGAAATCTAAGTTTTAATATGCAAGAATAATGCAATTCATGTGCGTAATCCAGAAATGAGAGCAAAATAGCATTTTATAGAAAATGCCATTTTGAATGGATGGATGAGATTGACTTTTGACAGAGACCTAAAATCAAAGGCCCAGATTAAACCTGACTAATCCCTAATTAGGGTTAGGGCAAAATCATTAAGTGAGCGGTTGAGATTTCATCTAAGAGAATCGAATCGGCGATGGAGAATAAATGAGATAATTAATTCGAAAATAAAGATTTTCAAAAATTAGGAAGATAAGAGTTGAATTGAAGCTCAGATTTGGAAAGCCAATAACCTACCGATTACTTGATTTTCAGAGGAAAGTTACCACTTTGGAATTAAATTAATTCCAAATATGGATTTTGTGAAATAATAAATAATCGATTTTCAGATTATTTACCAAAATGGACTAACAGTTAAGAATGCGATGATATTTTAAATAATTTAATTTATTTAAAATGAGATGAATATTAATTTCAACAATTAAATAATTAAAGATAATTATTTAATTTAGCAGATAAGATTAATTAATTAAATAAATTAATCAATTCATTTAATTATGCCAATTAGTGGCATATTAAATAAATAACTAAAACTTATTTATTTAATAATCAGGAAGAAATGACTGAAGAAGGGTAATTAAATAAATTTAGAATTTTATTTAATTAAGGGAAGACTTAGATAATTAATGACGTATTTAATAAATAAATAAAATTTATTTATTTAATAATCATGAAGAATAAAAGGACATGAATTAATTAAATAATTATGAATTATTTAATCAATATTCGAATGTTGACCAAGGACATAATTAAATGTCATAATTATGCTAGGATGAAAGTGGTATAAATAGAGCTTGTAGGCCTAGGTCATTTTTATGTGTCTACATTATGTATGACCTATGTTTAGTCCATTGGTAATGTGGTAAGAAGATCTTTATGTGCGGCCTATCTTTTGGGTCCAGTGTTAGCGTGCAAGGTCTTATTGAATATTTCAAGGTTGTTCTTCATGCCAACATGCCTTGTGGTGATATAAATTCAAATGGTGTTTGGCCAACTTAGAAGACTATGAAGATATTGTGTGTGGTCAACTATTTTCTATTCTATGAGAGTATACATACATACATACATACATACACATATATATAAAGAACATCTTTTTGATTGAACATATAGAAGCATGGAAGAAGTATGATGTGTACAAGTAGATAAAAGAGTGCAAGTGTGTGAATAGATAAAAGAGTGTGAAGGAAGGATTAATTTGTTTTGGTAGAAGGTTGTGTGAAGGTTATGGAAGGAAGATGTGCAAAAGATTCTTAACTAGATCTGTTGCAGTCTTAACCAGAACTGAACTCATGCATATGTAGATGCAACTTCATCAGTTCACTTTTTTAGTGAGACTATTTTGTAATTTGTTGGCAGTGAGCCTTTTTCTAAAGGTAATAAGCCTTTCTCTTTTGGCAGTGAGCCTTTTTCTATCTTTGGTTGTAATAGCCAGGTTGTGAGCACAACCAACAGTGAGCCACCCTACAATGAGCAACTTGGCAGTGAGCCCTTGTAAAAATCACCTTAATCGGTGCTTTATAATTGGGAATTAGCATTCTCTGTGGTTTTTACCTTCTTGGGTCTCCATGTAAATTCTGGTGTTCATTGTGCTTGGTGTTGTTGTGTGCATTCATGTTCATATCTGTTTGATTAATTTATGTTTAGTATAAGTCTGCTCTGGATTAATTAAAGAAAAGAAAATTATTTTAGGATAATTGATTCACCCCCCTCTTAGTTATCTAGAATGTTCAACACTGAGAGCCATTCTGATACATCTATCTTGGCTACTGAAGTCCAAAAAATAGTTCCATACATCCAATTTAATTTCCGTAAGTACATTATATTCAGGTTTCAAAATAAGATCATTTCTAGTTAATTCTCCAAGCCATATTATGTGATTATTTCCATAAGTAGATTCTTCCAATTTCTAGTAAATTTATGTTCCAACATCTTCAATTTGTACAACACCAAGAGGGATATCCGAAAAAGCACCAACATGATCAAGTTCTAGGGTTTTAACCAGAGGTATTTTAAGTTGTGGTTTCGGTCTCACAAAATTATCTATCATTTGAGGTATATCCATAGCTTTCAAAAAAAATTGGCAAATAATTTAGATGAAACATTGTATAGAAATAATGTCTTAACTTTTCCTTTCTAGCCAAATCAAAAATTTGAATTTCTACTATATGAAATTGCTCTCATTCCTTCAAGCTTCTTCTGCACGCTGCTTTCCCTTCACAAATGCTATTCACTGATTGAATTTTTTTAACATATTCAAGTTTATTTCTTTCATCCTAATTTCCTCTACAATAAATGCTTCAGATCGCAAGTAGACGTCCTTGAAATTTGTGTTTACTCATCCTTTCAAGCTCTACAAAATTCATTCTTTACACATGTGTGTCAACAACTTCCTTTTGCATGAAATCTGAATTTTTTATCCTAAGAAATGTATTCATGTCATGATATGACATCATATATCAAAAAAAGTTGTCATTAAATATTTTGATTATTGCTCCCCCTTAGGCACTTCCTGGATCAATTTTTGACAAGTGTATCTATACTAGAGAACAACACAACTTCTAATTCAACTTGATTTTCAAATACTCCTTCCTTTCTCTAGATTTTTCCCATTTCCCTTTTAACTTTTGTTAGGTCAATCTTAATGATCTATTAATATCTTTTTATTGAATTTCTAAATTTCATATTTCTGCTTCTGTAGTCTCTGGTGGAGTGTTCCATATTATTGCAATTATGGCAAACAACATTCTTCCATACAAATTTTCCTTTATTCATCCTAAAATTGCATTGATTAACCTTGTGTCCAAATAAATTACAATGATAGTAGTAGCCATAGAATTTCTTGTTTAGCTTCTAATTTCTATACATCACAACTTTATCTCCAATCCTCTTGCATTCAAAAAATTGATTGAGGATTGATAGAGTATCATTCATTCTATTTTCACAATATTTTTCCTTATGTCCAAACTTATTGCAATAATAACATACACCATTAAAAGATAAGTACCTTTGAGCATTAGGTTGTCTGACAACATTCCTTCTAGTACTGCTTCTTGGGTTCTTGAATTTTCCACCATTGCTTTGAGTCTTCATATTAGGAGGTTGATTTGAATTTGAGCTATGTCCTTCAAATCCCATACCTCTTTTATCCATAGAGGACTTTTGTCCTGCAATCAACTTATCTAGCATTGTTGTACTTGTCACAAATTTATCCTCATGCATTTTCCTTTTCTAGATCTGATTTCAAGATTACCATTTCTTGCTCAAGCTTTGCATATTCATCTATCTTACTTTGAATTTCAACTTTTTGACAATCTTCAATTTTTCTCTTTTCTTCCAATTGTTTTCTTAGTCTGGTGCAATCCTCATCTAGTTTCTTTAACTGATTATTGAATTCTCCATATCTTTCCTTCAGATTTTTAATGCACTCATTTTTTTCCTTTAATCTATCCTTCAAATCTCCATTTTCTCCTATATGCTTAGCAAAGATCTCTTCCAAAGGAATAAGATTTTTTTTGTCTTTAATGTAATCAAATTCTGAGACCTTCCTCAAGCTGTTAGGCTTCTTCAGAGGAGCCAAAATATGATACCAATTGTTTAACATCTAGAATACTAAGAGGGGGGGTGAATCAGTATTCCATAAAACCATTAACATAACATCTAATTAAAAATTACCACAAATCTAACTGAATCAACAAGAGAAAACATGGAATCAAGACAACACATGAACATTGATATTTTTACATGTAAAAACCAAAATGGGAAAAACAATAGTGACAATTAGCTCACAATATAATATATCTAGATATAAAATATTATAATGGCTCACTGCTAGGACTCACTATCCTTAAAGGGCTCACAACCGAAGTACCAACCGAAGTACAAAAAGTTATGGCTCACTGCCAAGGATACAAAATGTTGTGGTTCATTGCCAAAGGTATGAATTGATAAAGAATGTACTTCCTTGTGTTGGAGTTCAGTTCCAGTGAAGCACAAAATATAAATGACACACCTATATGCTCATCGTATCCATATCTCCTCTCTACCTTCATGTAACTCTCACACTTACTCCTCTTTCTCACTTCTCACTCAGGATGTATTATATATATATATCCATGTTTACTAATTAAGTCAACATAATTAGAAAATCCTCATTTCAAATTAACTCTATTGGCACTATCCTCAAAACACATTCATCTTCACATGTAAGTAGTCGACATGAACCTAAGATAGGTCCCTTTATCATTTGTAGCATATCTCAATATATAATTAAGTTGATAAGAGTTAAACCAAAACTCAAAACTTCAATCTATCAAATGTGTAACAAAAATATTGTTAACACATTGAGTTCTTCTTTAGATGACATCGAACTACTTATCTTCAACACTTCATGGTATGATAGTCAAATATGAGGAAATGCGGAATCTCCCATATTAGAGTATTGTATGAAAGCTTACTATAGTTTATAGATTATAATACTATCATTCATATCTTCCAAATGTCTTCACATATCATTATGAAACTCCAAAGTAGAATGCACATTGTAGGATCAAACATATGTACAAAGTCCTATAATGATATATTTTTCTGAGATAGGATTCATAACAAAAAACCATTGTATAGAGCTAGTGTATAAGTATAACACTATTTCCCAAACTATTGGTGACTATACATTTCCAACCATACAACTTAGTCAGTTGAAACCATGTCAGTAGATGCAATAAGTATCAAGATAGAGCATGTTATAACCTTTTGAGAAGATCTTACAAAATAGGATAGTCTAGACCAAAATATCGGGTCAACAAACTTTCATGACCAAAGCAGCTAAATACTGACAAACATCAAAATTCCATTATCTATTGACATCAATGACAACCTCTCAATTTCCAACAATCTCCTCCTTTGTCATTTATGGAAACACATGATGTGAAAACCATCAAAGTACTACCAAAAAAAAAAAAGGTTTCTCCCCCATAACTATTCACATGATACTTCTTTCTTCCAAAACTTATTTGTCAATATTTTTCTTGTTTTCACATAATACCTCTTTCTCACCCCCTTTGAAATCATTGGAAAAGGAAAAGAAAAGCTTTAATAGTTTTTTTGTGCATACCTGAATGCTAAAAATTCTCCCCTTCAGGAGTACATAAAAAACTAGTGATGATAATTGATCAACTAGAGGTTGTTGCTCCTTGAAGCTTGCCAAGGATCCTTGTCCATGAGGATATTCCTTCATCCTAAATAATTTTCACCTCTGAAAATGCATTACATAGATAATTGAGATTAATTAAGATGTCCTTTCCTTCAACCCAGTTCTAGGAGTAACATTAGAAGTTAGAGTCTTGTTAGCTACAACGAGAGCATAATAGATTGGAGTACATTTAATCTTTATCACATCTCTAAGCTTCCCAAATAGTTCAATTATTTATCCTTTCTCTTTGTGAGATGCATGGTATTCTTCATGCATCCTTGTTAGTCTATACCAAGTCTAATCATCCAAATCAAGAGCAGGATTAAATGTACTAGATGCAAACTTGTTCTAAGTTTTAATTGTGCTTTCACCATTCTTGATTCTTTGAATTGCATCAGGCCAAGTCCAACAAAATGTAAATAAAATCTTGACCTCTTCCTCACACTTTTGAATAATTTTAAGTATATCAAGTGCAGTACTATGAGTGGACTTGCATTTCTCTATAATTTCCAATAATTCTTTAATTTCAACCCAAGTGATGATGTCACTTACTACTCTACTTTTTAATTCATCAAATTCACCAATTAATGAACTTGTGCTTACCATAGTGACATATGATGATCTATTGACCATACTAGGAACCAACTAAAGTTATCCTCTTCTCCTAGATAGATGCTTGAGTCTTCTTGGAGCAGGTTCAACCTATGCATCTAGTGCATGAACCTATATGACTCTTTTGTTTTATCTGGAGGTAGAAATTGATTTTTTAGAGGTTAACTCAATCTTTTCAAGAGCTTTAGCCATTTCAGAGTAAGTTCCAAACCTAGGTCAGTTGGAGTATTTGGGGCCATTAATCAACATTTCAATGCAACTAGCAACATAGTCCTTCTCAATCTCATATCCAAACTCAGGAATCCATGAATTTCTTGTTTCAACATCCTTGAAATGCAACTATCGGTGGTTACCAAAAAAATTATGTCATTCTTATACTTTGTATCAATTCTTTTGGAACTTTCCTTCTATTCATATGTATCTAGAATTTACCAAAGAATGCATCAAAGGAATCTTCTTGTGTATCCAAATCCCCAATGCTTCTCATCAATTCCTTAATATGATAAGTGACCGGTGTAGTATTTTCCCAACTGACTTCACCAATTCTAGGAATATCCTTCATAAAATAGAAGATTAAACAAAATACCAGTGTACCATACTTGTATGTACAATTCTTCTCCTTGATATCTCTCATATTTCTCAACAACTGTTGCTGGATTAGATCACAAAGATCATATTCTATTCTATTCTCAATCATATCAAATGTCAATTGTAGTAGTGGATACATCATTTTCACCAAGAATCAACTATGAAATAACTAGACTTGCAGGTTGTTGATTTCAACACATGTGTTCCTTATTAAGCCTCCTCCTCTATCAAGAATGTATTTAGGGGTTAGTCTAGAGGATGATAAGCCTATAACATCCCTGATTACCTCTATGGTTATTTTATATGATTTTTCAAACCACACATATTCATTATGAAATCTATTGAGAACCATTCTGATACATCTTTCTTCGCTACTAAAGTCCAAAAAACAATTCCATACATCAAATTTCATTTTCATATGTACGTTATATTTAGGTTTTAGAAAAAGATCATTTCCAATTAATTCTCCAAGCCATATTATGTGAGCCTTTATGTAGGTAGATTCTTCTAGTTTCTAGTGAATGTATGTTCCAACATCTTCAATTTTTTACAACAACAAGAGATATATTTGAAAAATCACCAACAAGATCAAGTTCTATGGTTTTAATTAGATGTATTTTAAGTTGTAGTTTTGGTCTCACAAAATTATCTATGATTCGAGGTATATCCATAGCTTTTGATAAAATTCAACAGATAATTCAAATAAAATATTGTATAGCAATAGCAACTTACCTTTTCCTTTCCAATGAAAGCCAAATTCTGAATTTTTGCTGTATGAAATTGCTCTCGTTCCTTCAAGCTTCTTCTACATGTTGCTTTCCTTTCACAAATGTTATTTATCAAATGAATTTTTTTAACATATTTAAATTTATTTCTTTCATCCCAATTTCCTTTGCAATAAATGCTTTAGATCACAAGTAGATGTCCTCTAAATTTTTATTTACTCTCATCCTTTCAAGCTCTGTGGAATTTATTCTTTACACATGTGTGTCTACAACTTCCTTTCACATGAAATCTGAATTTTTTATCCTAATAAATGTATTCATTTCATGATATGATCATATATCAAAAAAGGGGTAATTGAATATTTTTATTATTGCTCGCCCTTAGGCACTACCTAGATCAATTTTTTATGTGAATATATGTATTGGAGAATGAAACAACTTCTGATTCAACTTGATTTTCAAATACTCCTTCCTTTCTCCATATTTTTTCCATTTTAACTTTTTTTAGATCAATCTTAATGATCTGTTCATATCTTTTTACTGAATTGCTACATTTCATATTACTACTTTTGTAGGCATTGGTAGAGTGTTCCAGATTGTTGCAATTATGGAAAAAAACATTCTTCCATCCAAATTGTCCTTTATTCATCCTAAACTTGCATTGATTAATCTTGTGTGCAAATAAATTACAATGATAATAGTAGCCATAGAATGTCTTGTTTAGCTTCTGATTTCTATACTTCACAACTTTATGTCTAATTCTCTTGAATTCAAAACATTGATAAGGGATTGATAAAGTATCATTCGTTCTATTTTCACAATCTTTTTCCTTATGTCCAAACTTATTGCAAGAATAACATACACCATTAAAAGATAAGTACCTTTGAGCATTAGGTTGTCTGATAGGAGTTCTTATGGTACTACTTGTTGGGTTCTTGAATTTTCCATCATTGCTTTGAGTCTTCATATTAGGAGGTTGATTTTCTTTTGAGCTTTGTCCTTCTTCAAATCCTAGACCCGTTTTATCTATAGAGGACTTATGTCCTACAATCAACTTATCTAGCATTGTTGTACTTGTCATAAATTTATCATCATTCCTTCTTTCCTTTTCTAGATCTGATTTCAAGATTACCATTTCTTGCTCAAGCTTTGCATATTCATCTATCTTCCTTTGAATTTCAACTTTTTGATAATCTTCAATTTTTCTCTTTTCTTGCAATTGTTTTCTTAGTCTGGTGCAATCCTCATCTTCTTTCTTTAACTAATTACCAACTTCTCCATATCTTTCCCTTAGATTCTTAATGCATTCATTTGCTTCCTTCAATCTATCCTTCAAATCTTCATTTTCTCTTGTATGCTCAGTAGAGATCTCCTCTGGAGGAATAATATTTTTTTTTTCTTCCATGTAATCAAATTATGCAATCTTCCTCAAGTTGTTAGGCTTCTTTAGAGGAACCAACCTTTGATACCAATTGTTGAATATCTGGAATACTGAGAGGGGGGTTGACTCAGTATTCCATAAAACCATTCACATAACATCCAATTAAAAATCACCACAAATATAATTGAATCAACAAGAGAAAACATGGAATCAAGACAACACATGAACACTGTTATTTTTACGTGGAAAACCCAAAATGGGAAAAGCCATGGTGAGGATTAGCTCACAATATAATATATTTGGATATACAATATTACAATAGCTCACTGCCAATACTCACTGTCCTTAAATGGCTCACATTCGGAGTACAAAAAAGCATTGCTCACTGCCAAGGATACAAAATGTTGTGGCTCACTGCCAAAGGTATGAACTAATAAAGAATGCACCTTCCTTGTGCTAGAGTCTAGTTCTGGTGAAGAACAATACATAAATGACACACATATCTACTCATCTTATCCAACACTCTTTTCTACCTTCATGTAACTCTCACACTTACTTCTTTTCCTCACTTCTTCTTCTCACTCAGGATGTAATATATATGCATACACACACAAACACATATATCCATGTTTACTAATTAGAAAAACCTAATTTCAAATTAAATCTTTTGGAACTATCCTCAGAACACATTCATCTTCACATGTAAGTATTTGGCATGAACCTAAGATAGATCCCTTTATCATTGGTAGAATATCTCAATATATAATTAGGTAGGTCAAAGTTAAAATAAAACTAAAAAAATAAATACATAAAACATGTAACAAAAAACTTGTTAACACATTGAGTTATTCTTTAGATATGCTCCATATGTGCTCAATGATGCTGCTATCCTACCTATCTACTATGCAGCCTTAGACAACCTCACTGTAGCATTGGTGAAAAGAATGAACCCACCACCAACCAAGTTGGTGGATTCTTAATCCAAAATCATCATATTGAACACCGAATTGGGACAAAACATCTCTAGTCCTCTACCTTCCTTGGGACAGATCTCTCACCCCATGTAGATTCAAGGACTTAATCGGGCACTACAACACTAGACGCCTCTTATGAACTAGGTCCTGCAGCTACCCATAGTTCCTCATCCAGGACAACAGATGAACCAAGCACCTCTTATGCCACATTATCTTTAGCCCCAATAGTATTAGACCTATGCTTAACCATCACAAGTACCTCTATATCTACAAGGGCCTGAATTCTTGCCTGCTCAGTAGAATTAGTTGGCAACACAATCTGTCTTTCTCCAAAATCAAACACCACAGTCCAGTAATGTAGAGAAGGATTGGTTGGAAAAACTAACTGAGATGATTAGAAAGATGTCCACAAAGATGACTCACCTCAGGAACCAAAATAATCAGCTATAGGCTTCCCAACATAATATTCAGGCCAACTTTAATAGAGATAGCAGAGATAGTTGTGAAGCGGGTACCTCATCTTGGTAGAGTTACGAGCAAGGGAAGAACCCCAACCAAAGTTTTGAAAGGAAACCTTCCCAAAGATAGAATCGACCATGGAATACAAGGAAAAACAATGGAGGTGTTCCCACCCCTCTTGATCAGGCTACTAGTATGGAGAAGATGACCAATGGGGTGTATCGCACCAATGCTGTCTTATTCAAATGGTGTCTAATCCATAAGACAAGTAGACACTCTGAGTTGGACTACCCCAAATTCCTTATGGTCATGAAGATCTTTCAAGTGGAGGTCCAAAGCTCCATTGATAGTGTGGGTTGTAGAGACATAGTCCCATTTGAGCCATATGATTCTTCTATACTTGTGGTCAATCAAGCTCCATTTCTACGAAGTGAAAGAAATGAGCCTGAGAATGAGGCCACCTCCCCAAAGAATGAAGAAGTAAAAGAGGTAAGTAATGAAGCCACTTTATCCCAGCTTTTTACTTCCATAGATAATAGTTTGGTAGATGAAGAAGAGTCTCACAAAGATGAAGTTCAAATGTTCCATCAAAGAAAATCTCCCTATAATTTACGAAATAGGAAAGCTGGGGGGCCATTCACTAATTCCACTCTGCCTAATAACTTTAGCACTCCACCTAACCCCAATGCTAGTAACAACCCAAGATATCCTTACATGCCTACACAATATTTCAACAAGAACAAACAGCCAAACCAAACACAAAACTAACAAGCTAGCTCTTCCATAGGTAGATCCTTTGAGGTTGAGATTGAACAAATGGGGGAGTACATTGTTGAATAGTTCAAGAAGGTCAAAATCATCTTGTCTACTTTTGAGCTACTTAAAGTTCCCATAGTTAGGTACGCCTTCTTTAGGATAATTAATGGAACCCCTTCCTCCAAGGAAACACAAGAAACACCAACCAAGAAGGTCTCTTTTGAAGAACCCTTGGATGAACCTATAATTCAAGAGATCATAGGCAAAAAGAAGGATGTCCCAAAAAATCAGCAAACTATAAAATAATCTGCTAAAGAGAAAAGTTTAGTGCAAACCAAGGAAAAAACCAATGAAAAGGACAAATGCCAAGTTGCCTAGGCTGATACGCCTATGGGATTATTCCAAGGAAAGCTAGAAACACCACCCTTCCTCACAACAATTAGAATATTTGGGAATAATTTTCATAATTGTTTGATTGACTTAAGAGCCTCAACCAATGTCATGCCCTTGGCTGTATGCAAGACCCTTGGGATTTTCCCCATACCCTTAAGAAGAAAATTAACTCAATTGGATAAAACAGAGGTGAATATTGTTGGAGAAACCAATCGTATTCCAATGCAAATTGTTGCAAATCTTAGGGTGCAGTAGGTTATTGACATCCAGGTCATGGATATTCCTGACACATACAAAATAATCTTGGGTTGAGATTGTCGCTCAGAGAAAAACACACGAGAGAGTTAGGAAATTCAAATCTAATCTATTCAAACTATACTAATCAATCCTCAAATCTTAGATAATCGAGAACAAAAGAAAGCTAAGAACAACATGCATAAAAGAAACTATTTTACCAAACATGAGATCAATTCTGTTGAATAACCTCCATTACTCTTCTCCATTTCGTCCATGTAGTGTACTTTCCCTTATATTTTTAAAGTTTGTGCAAGCATAGCCTAAGTGTTGTGATTAATACAAAACATCGAAGATTCAAGATAATTGCTCCAGAAGTCATGCGATTTCAAGAGAGATTGGAATGATGAATGATAGATAAATTTATAGAAAATTTATCATTCAAACGATAGGTCAAGATTGAAAGATCAATGGACGGTTGAGATCAACAGATTAGACATGCATTCCAATAACTGTCAGTAGTGACATGAGTGATACAAATTAGAAATAGAAATAAAGATTAAATAAATGATTTAATCTTCAAGTTTGGTATTTGAAAACAGAAGACTTATCTTTGCATGACAAAGATAAAGATAGATTAAAGCAACTCTTTGTTCGAATGTACACACAAGATTTAATTAATTAAATGGGAATGTTTAATTAATATGCATGTACATGCAATTGAGTTAGAACTAGATGACCAAATGATATGACGAAGAGATTACTCAAGAAAGCCACTTAGACATTAAATCAAGAGTTAACTGAGTGATTTAAATAGATCTTTGAGTCGAGTAAAAGTGAATACTTAGATAGTTTGCACAATTATCTAAATATAGAGGAATGCGTTAAAATAGAATTTATGAATTAAATAATTTATTTAATTCAAGATTTGATATTTGAAGAATAATTAAATAAATAAAGGATTTATTTAATTATAGTTGAAATATGATAGAGGTAAATTAAATAAGAATTTATTTAATTTGACAAGAAGGATAAGGTTAATTAGTAACATAATTAAATAAAAAGCGTTTATTTAATTAATCAGATAGAATAAAGAAAAATGTGAATTAATTCAATAATTAAGATTATTTAATTAATAGAAGAAATGAAGAAATTTAGAGAACAATTAAATAATTAACATTATTTAATCATGACCATGGAAGAAATATGAATTATTAAGAAATATTAAAGTCGCCTAGACTAGATTTCAGTGTCTACATTTTTCCCTCTTTGATACAATGTCATTTTAGCATTGTGTCAAAGAAACACGATAAAAATATGCCCCAGTAATGCCCCGGTGTAAAGCAGGTGAAGGTATGCCCCCTCGGGGGAATTGACAAATTTTTGAAAAATTTCAAAAATATTTGAAAATAATCCCGATTAGTCCATTGGATAGTTCGAAATGCAGTGAAGTTGATAGAATTGAAGTTGGAAGTGGTAAGGACGGGTACATGTCAATTGAAGTTGGAAGTTGACATGGCTAGTAGAAAGGATTGCCACAAAAACCCTAGGTATAAATAAAAAATGGGGTAAAAACCCATTCATTTTTACCCAAATAGCTTTGAGATTTGAGATTTTTCTCTACACCCTTAGCAAAGATGTCTCCCATTCCACACACCCACCATCAAGCATACAAGATCCGAACCTTTAGGAGGCCAGCTGACGCGGACCCCTCGGTATGTACCCTAATCTCGACTTTTGAAATTTCAATTTGTGTGAGTTTCTATGCGTTTATTTGTATTTTGAGTTATACATCACTTTATTGAAAAGCCGCATGTGAGTGCATAATCAATGCATTTACATGCAGATCAATGCATTTGTAAAATCACGTATATAGTTAGCATAGGGTTTCTGCGGTTTGACACATTTGTATTTTAGTCCTATGCATTTGCATTTAAAATAGCTGCAATTCTTTACTTTTCAACACATTTGAACATATTTTGACGCAGTTGTTATTTGATTTATGCAGTTGCATGTGATATTTGATTTACGCAGACGCATTTGTTATTTTTGCACACATTTGCATTTGAAAGTGATGCATGTGAGAAATAATCACACATTTGTGAAATTGAATTATGCATTTGGTTTTCTGCAATGCATTTGCAAAAGAATGATGCATTTGCAAAATAATGACACATTTGAATAGCATGTGATTTTGTCATTTTGCACTAGGATAGGTGATTGATTTTGACATGAGGTATATATAATGCCATTATAGGTTGTTTTAGACACTGTGTAAATGTGAGAGTTGAGACCTATGACTTTTCACTTTCGAGATAGCTTGCAAAGCGCGGAGAAACAATTCCTATGGAATTTGGGTCTTCTTCATGTGACAGACATGCCTGCCATTCTAGCAAACTGGGGTCTATTGATAGCATTGTGCGAACGATGGCACTCGAAGACTTCCTCATTTCACCTGCCTACTAGAGAGGTGACAGTTACCTTAGAGGACATCTACAGGATCTTGAGACTCCCCATTAGAGGCACGAGGATGAGGTACGATACCCAGAGGGGTGTTGCTGAGATGTGCAGATACTACCCTCACACCGATATCAGACAGTTAGGATTTGATCATTATGAGATTAGATGGCATGTATTGGTGCAGAGGTATAGGCGGTTGGACTGTCTATTATGTACACTGATAGGTGGTATAGTACTACCTAACCGTCAAGGGCATGGTTTTCCTATGGGTTGGGGAGAGATGTTGGTAGGTATGTTAGAGTGATAGGAGGTCTATGCTTGGGGTCCTTGTCTCCTCGGCATGTTATATTTTCACTTGCATGATATATCCTATTGAGAGGCTTAGTCCATGAGTTGTGGTACCATGCTCTTGATGGTATGGGCATGGGAGCACATTGCCATTTTTTGGCTACCAGTTACAATCGATGTACAACACGGAGCCCCTTATGCCTTCCGTTATGTGGGGGCTAACACTCAGCACCACATGGGAGATACTGGGTATTTCAAACATGCCATTGACACTATGACAAAAATTACATGGAGACCATACTTGGGATGTGCAGAGTGGTCAGATGAGGATGAGTATTTTCCTTTTTACTGCTAGACATAGTACCTGATTGGGCGGACTATTTCACATGTCCATATTATAGAGTGACATTTTCTAGATCATGTATTGCAGTAGTTCAGAGAGGTACAAGATGTGCCAAGAGGATGGGCTAAGTTCACGAGGTCCTCACGAGAGATCCCCCTATGGGGTCCAGAGATTCTAGTGACCACTATCGAAGCAGATATTGATGCATTGCATACATTTTAATGGGGATGGAGAGATGGTGTAGCAGACCCAAGTACCACAGATGCATATGATCAGTGGTGGGTTGTGCATAGGCCGATTCCCCTTAGAGATCCAGATTAGCTAGCATCGATAGAGAGGTGAGGGATAGGACTGTGAGACAGGTGTGGCAAAGGTAGAGGTTGGAGAGGTGGAGGGGGTCATGGTGATGATGGAGATGGTGGTGGAGGTGGTCAGCGAGGTGGTAGGAGAGGGAGGCATGGATGGAGGGGACAAGGGCCACCATTATCACCCATCTGCGAGGATGGACGGGGGGAGGAGGATGTGCCCATTCTAGATATTGGTAGAGTTGGGGAGGAGGTGCATGTTGAGATTGGTGAAGAGGAGCATCCCACAAAGGAGGGTATTCTAGAGGTTCATGTAGAGGAGGAGGCAGACAGAGAGGAGGCAGAGATTTATGCCCTTGGCTTACTTGGTGCCTATCAGGATGATGATGATTAGGAGCGGGAGATTCGAGATAGGATTCTTGAGGAGTTGGAGGATGAGGATGATGGTGTATAAAGGGCGAGACAGGTTGACATAGGGGCAGTTGATCCCGATGCTGCCACACTTCATGCCTAGATTGCATCCTTGGAGGAGAAGATGAGGGTCATGATGTCTGAGAGAGATTTGTTACAGATGGAGAGGGACAGAGCTGTCATGGACAGAGATTAGGCCATAGCTTAGAGGCAAGAGACTGAGCAGAGATTTACAAATATTAGAGCTCTATGCACTGGGCCAGTAGCTACATTTGTTAGGGAGTTAGTCAGAGCCGGGGAGAGGGCCACTTATTACAAAGATTTGTATGAGAAAATAGTTCCTCTAGAGAGATGGGCCTCAAGCTTTTTAGAGGTATGTAGTGAGAGGTATCAGACTAGGACCCACTCCAGGACAGTTAGTACAAAGGGTGTTGAGCAGCCACACAGAGCTGGCCCATACGATAGGCCACATTCAGGGCATAGGTCATCAGGTTCCCGACATCAGTCATCCACACACTTCAATCATGATAGCAGTGGTAGTCTAGGATAGGGACATTTTTGATATGTACTAAGACATTGTATTATGATCATATAGCCTGTGGGATTCCATATTTATTGATACATTATGACATTGTGATGTGACACTATTGAGCGATATATATATATATATATATATATATATATATATATAATTTTGGCGGTGATTCTCATGATATGCATTTCTATTTATTGATTATGTAGTCATTTATTTGTACATGGTATGCTTATATGATATTCCTTGTGATGGATGATCATATATACTTTATGGTGTGTTTATGCAGTGTATGATGTGATGTATGCATTTTATAGTTATGAGCTGCAATATGATATGTACAATGCTTTTTGTGTGAACCCCAATCCTAATACCCGCAAAACAATAAGAACAAACACATTAGAAGTTAGAATGCAAGTAAGAACAAGGATTCCCCATGAAATCCATTTACCAAATTCAAATTAGGAAAAAAAAATGAAGAACACAATGAAATAAAAAAATAGAGATTGAATCCTAATTAAACTAGCAAACTCATGATCCCATGGGGGAATTGGTGTCAATTTGAAGTGAAAATTGGCCCTTTCCCAATTCCTATGATGCAATATTGATGTATGTTGATGAATGTTGATGAGTGATACACTTTTTTGATGCTTTATGAGTTCTCCAATGGAAAAACTTTTATAATCTAGCTATGATTCAATGATATTTGATGGAAATGGCTAAATATTTTAGCATAATAACTTTTCATAATTTGTGGATGATCAAATGAGGAATGAAACCTCTTATTTATAGATGGGATTGAAGGATGAATGTCCAAAATTAAGCAATGTGGGACTAACATTCATCCAATGGTAAGATGTCACTTGTCAATCTATGAGTGGATGGAGGATGTGCAAGTTTTGAGGATTGTGCCAATAAATGTTTTTTTTGAATTTGAATTTTGTTGAAATGACATGCAATAGGGAAGGAAAAATGTATTAAATTCCACTTGGCTCAAGGAAAAGGACATGGAAGATGGAGTTAATTCCTTGTTGGATGTACATGTCCACTTGGATTTTTGAATTCAAACTTGGAGAATATTCCAAAAAGATGCCTTGTTGAGGAAAATAGAGATTTAATAAATCAATTAAATCTATTTTCATGTGCAAGTGGGAAAAGCTAGAGGATGAGACATGATAAGAGATTAAATTAATCAAGGCTAATTAATTTATTGAGAGATTAGTTGATGTGACAAATTTGACTTAGATTTGTGGATTTATTTAAATCAAATATGAGAGTAATGCGATAAGAGATTAATTAAATAAAGATTTTGATCTATTTAATTAAAAGAGATGATTGTTAGATTAAACTAAATAAGGTTTTAATTTATTTAATTTAAAAGATAGACCTTAGAGATTTAATCAAATAAAATTAATTATTTAATTAAATAGGGATAATTAGATCAAATTGATTGATTTAATTAACAAAAGAGAGAGACTTAATTAGATAAAATGATTTATTTAATTAAGGGAAGGAAATTGATGAATTTAATCAAATAAGGAAACTTGATTAAATGGTTAGACTTAAGGATGATTCAGGATGAAACGATGTTAGTAGTCAGGATCAAATGCACAATGTTAATTGGTACATTTTACGTGTCTACATTTTGCCCCTCTTTGAAGCAATGCACTTGTTGCATTGGTTCAAAGAATAAACGATCTCAATCAAAGCCAAAAAAAATCACTTTTAAAAATATTGCCCCACTGCTGCCTGGTGAGAGAAAACATGCCAATATATTGCCCCCTCAAGAGATTGGTCAAAAATTTCAATTTTTGGGTGATCTCATGAAAAAGAGGACAAGGTGCCTGATAGGTCCGAAAAGGCTCCAAGAGGCCAAAAACATGTCTAAATGCAATAAAATGATGTAAAACAAGCCTCAAATAGACAAAAACAACTTCAAGGGTCCAAAACCCTAGCAGGATAGCCAATCAGGGTGAAAAAAACCCTAATTTTCAAGCTTAAAAGGCCTTCGAGGGGTCACTTTCAATTCATTTTCACATAGCCATCTAGCAACCTTGACATTTGACCTTTGACCTCTTGAAGATATGGCACAATGATAGCTTTTGATGCACATTTCCGACTAAGTCTAGACGTACTAGTGGCCACTTGGCATTGGGGCACTGATAAGTGATCCTTTCTTGAGCTTCATTTTTTTATTTTTAGCCTTCATTTAATGCTTTCAAAGTTAGTCTGTCTACAACGATGCTATATAGCACTGCTCAGAAATCAAACTACACTGCTCGGTATTAAATTACACCACGATGATGGAGTTTGGAGTTTGAAAAAAAATTCCAAACTTTGCCACTGACCTCATGGCCGACAGGGTGATTTCTAAACTGCGACGCAATGGTCCTTTATCTTTGCAAACTGCACCCTTGGGAAGGAAAGTGCACCACGGTGGTACACTTTCATCCTTTTATGCCCTAGCATTGGATTTTGATTAAAAATCAAACTATGATGCCCTCACAAATTGTGACACTGGAGTGGTTTCTTGGACGCTCGGCAAAATATTTTTCAAAGTTTTTAACATGGTGACCCTTCCTGATGTAGGATGTGGCGAGGGAGCTCTACTCTTGAGAGCACAGGTCGCGGGATCTATTCAGTTATTTGTGGGACCTGAGAGATAGAGATTAGGATCGACTTTGAGATATGGGGCTATGGTACATCACTTACGCAGTGCCCATTCACACACACATTGGGATGATCTCAACGCTTGTCGAGAGATGGCACATCGATACCTCTTCATTCCATCTTCCCACTGGTGAGGCCACTGTCACCTTGGAGGACGTTTGGTGCATCTTACGATTGTTGATTCAGGGTTGGCGTGTCATTTTTGACATAGACGAGGGGTAGGATGCCTACCACAGAGTCCTTGCCATAGAGGATATCGTCATTTGCGAGGGGCAGATCGAGCTCGAGTGACACAGGGCCCTAACACCTCCCTTCCGCTTGGTTGTTGCAACGGTTATTTCAAGTCTCGTTGCCCCAAATAGACAAGGCTGGTATTTTAGTCCTTGATGGGGACTCTATTGGGACCGCATGGTTCATGACAGACCAGTCCATTTTGCTTGGGGGCTGGTTCTTCTTGCATCCTTGTATAGATATCTTCACGAGTATGTCTACCTTGATGGCAGAGCACTCAGAGTAGGCATGACACTACTCCACGTGTGGGCGTGGGAGCACATTGTTGTCCTTTGGCCATGGATTGTTATAATCCTGATGGGGGTTGACAATCCCCTCACATGGCACTACCGAGGTGGTGTGTCCTTTACACACACAGGAAAGCATGGGATCCCCTATTGGAGGAGGGTCCTAGATGAGATGTAGGTCTTTATATGGAATCTGTACCTTGGTCAGCCTAGATGGGCTAGCGATGCAGATCAAATTTTCTTTGCTCGCCAGGATTGCTTCATGCAGGGGTGAGAGAATACGATGATTGAGAGATATCTTCCCGGGCTCGTGTAGCGTTAGTTTGGTGCACCCCAAGATCTTCCTGATGATGATTATGTAGCTATCTTTGCCTGCACCATGTCACAAGTTTCATGGGGGCAATATATTCTTGCTTCAGAGGTCATGGATAGTTTCAAATAGTTGGTGGCTCGGCCATGGGATTACGATCAGGGGCCTATAGATCTAGGCATGACATAGGCATATAGGGATTAGTTTCAGCCTCCCCTTCATTTGACAGTTCCAGGTGTAGTCCCAGATTAGTGGAGGGTGAGATGGTGCATGACAGGACCAGCCAGCCGGGCCTCTAGTTCAGCTAGGTTAGGCAGATGTACCGATGCAGGATCAGGAGTAGGTACTGGAAGGTGCACCACCATGGGCTGGGGGTGAGGATTAGCCTTACATACAGCCTCCACAAGCACAACTAGTAGTGTAGCCAGCAGGGCAGGTGGATCCCCGAGATACATTGATTGTGTAGCTGCAGGCCCAGGTGCAGACTTTGATAGGGGAGAGAGATCAGGTGTGGGACAAGAGAGACTAGATCAGGGCTGAGAGGGATCAATCCATCTAGCAAAGATAGGCCACAGAGTTACAGGAAACCATAGAGCTAGGCCAGAGACAACAATTGGAGAGCATGGTAGCCTCCTCCTCTTAGGTTACAATGTCTATTAGATCCTACAGGGATGCCATTCGAGGGGCCGAGTATTACCAGATGCATTATCATGAGGCCATACCCAGAGCAGCATGTGTCCCAGAGTACTCACAGTGGACCATCCATAGACCAGCAGAGGGTCATGATGATAGGGGCGAGGGCAGCATATAGGGGGGTAGACCTTGATCGAGATGATACTTTTTGTTCCTTCTGGGCTCCTTTTTGATAGCTCGATGGGCCTTTTCTGTACTGATTGACATACATGTACAATGATCTGATTATTTTGTACTATGATAGTTACATTATTGATATATATACTAGATGTCGATGATGATTTTGATATGATGTGATGTGTGTCATTATTTTATGCATGGATGGATGATTCTATTTCTATATGTTGTGCAATGATGTTATGGTGTTACATGATGCATTTATGGATGTATTTATTTTCGATGATATATGCATTATGTAATGATTATGACTAATAGATCTATATTATGTTGTTGACTTATGATATGTAGATGTATTTATGTGATACATAATGATGCAAAATGATATGACATGTAATATCTAAAATGATATGGAAATGATATATGGTGTACACGTGAAATGATGTGAGTCTTGCTTATATATGAAATGATTATGGATGGATGTACACTTTGCATGTGATGGATTCTTATGTTTCTATTTATGCTTATAACGATGTGGAATGATTTATGTAATGAAATGTAATAAATGATTGCGATGCAATTTATGAGATGACATGGATGCAATGTATATGCAATGGCCATGTTTTATATGATGATGTAAATGAGATGGTTTTCTAAGATGATTAGAATAACAAATATTATCCTAAACATGTTAAATGATAATGTAATGTGTGTGATGCATTTACCATGATGTGATGTAATATATGCAATGATATGATGATGTTTTATGCAATATGAACATAATGTGTGAGATGACTTTATAATGTTATGTGAGTATGTATGAAATGGATTATCTATAATGCTTATGTACCTATTATGTATGATTATGCAGTAGGTGGTAATGTGAAATGGTTATGAAATGTTTATGCAAATGAATGTTATGCGATGATTGGTGTGATAAATGCAATGTGATGTAATAAAAATGGATGCAATGTAATATAATGGATTTGCTTATTTATGAAGAATGCTTATAATAAGATGTTTATATGATGATGGAAATGCAATGCATATGTTTCCTATATGGTATGTTGATGCAATATGCAATTTTTTTGTGGATACAGGATCAATGATGATGATGATGATGATGATCAATTGTCATAGTACCTTGTTAGTGCGATGAGCAAGAAGAGAAGAAGTCATTTCAACAAGAAAAAAATGATGAAAATGCACAATGATGATGATTTCTTGTCGAGGAATTAGGATTTTCAAAGGGCCAATTTCCTTATGTTTGATAACACACGTGGTACAATGCATCAAGGTATAGAAAACTAGAATGATGTTGTACCTAGTGTGATGGAATTTGACTTGACAAACAAATAGGAGTATCCTTGTTCACACCTGACATACATAAACCTTGATAGGATGCACTTTATAAGTTTCAAACACCTTGGACCAAAACATGGAAAGGTATAACCTATCAATGCAATAGTCAACAAGCTTCCCAAAACCTCTTCCATGCATACCTAACAAAGCAAGTATTCACTAAGTTATATTACAAGAACATCCAACAAGCACATTAGACAAAAGATAATGATCATTGCCCCATTCCTATCTCTCTAAATCCTTCATTTAGATATCATCGAGAAGTTATTGGAATGAGCGCAATAAGATAAATCAAAAGGATAAAGATCAAGTATGTAAACAAACCAATGTTCTTCATACCTTCAGCCAGAGGGATGTGTTTTGATAGGATAAGAATCCAAGGTGATATCCAAAATGATGCCCATTGTCAGAACGATATGTCCTAGGAAATGCATTGTATAGGATGATGATGGTTTGATAAGATGATTGATAAGTTGTTGATATAAGGTTGATTGACATGTTCGAAAATGATCAAGAGTTTGATTTTGCATTGAAAGGTTTGTTGTTTTCTTTTTATTGTACATTTGAAGCTTACTTTTTGTGATTGTTTCTGTTTGTTTTACCAAAGGATGAAGGTGATGATCAATTTATTATGGATGATTGATTATTGTGGGTGAAAGCAAAATGAGATGGATGGATTTTTTTAAATATTTGGATGTTTTTGATCTTTTTGAGATGTTTTGAGGCTATTTTTGGTATTTTTTGACATTTTGCAAATGTTCTGATTTTATGAGATTTTATGAATGTTTTTTTGGATTGTGTCTCGAGGGCTCATCAAAGATTAGCCTTGCCTACGTTTAAGCTCAGAGACGACGTAGTTCAGATTCCATTTTTTTGACGTTTTCTATTTTTATGAGTGATTTTGGATTTTTTGATATGTTTTGGATGTTTTTGGATTTTTCGCATGATTTTGACTATTTGGATATGGATGTGTGATGATATCAGTGCTCTGTTTAGGATTTTGTTGAAGATCAAGGTAAGGTTTCATGATTGAATTGATGGATTGATGATGATGATAACATTGTTGAGGATGCACAACAGTGCAAGGATAGTGTTAAGAAACACAATGATCAGGAAGGATATCCCAAGATTACAGATTGATGATTAGGATTGATGAAGATTGATTTGGAACAATTTTTTTTTAATGCTTTAATGTGGCATTGAAGCAAATGTTAGATGTGACTGATAGTGATTGTTTGGATTGATGTTCAATAAAAAAATGAAGATTTATAAGGAATTTCTTCTCATAAAAATGTGCCATGGATTAGTGATTTGGATTTTGGATCACAAATGCTTTGACCAATTTGATTTCATGTTTGCCAATGTTCAGATCACCACATAAGTTGGAGGATATAAATCAAGATTTATTTCTTGAAGTAGAATGTACATATATGCCCCCACTGTCTAGCAATGTATGGAATATGATGGGTGGATGCTCAAATAAGTGTATGGATGGAGCGATATGGATTATCTTGTGATAAGATAAGGTGTTTAGATAAAGAATTCTCATTTGGATAATGCTTCATGGCTCAGATAATGCTGGGTAGGATGGGATCAATGAAAATGAGCCATGTCAAGATGTTTACCTCAAGCAACTGTAAAGTGTGCACCAAAATTTTTCAAGATCAATATAATTTGGACTATGGATGCAAATGGATAAAGATGGATTGGATAAATAGTTTATGGATGAATGGTCAAGTTGCACCATAAGGTGTTGCTGATGTAGATGCTTCTATCATGATGTGCCACTGATAGCCTACCTAAAGAAGTTGCTTTGCCAAGATACGTGCACTTAAATGCAACTTTTGAGATTCCTGATCTGCTTCGTTGATACTGGGGTTAACTCTATCTCTGTGTGCACATCGTGCTAGAGTGCCTTCAGAATCCTTATGATGAAGGGTCATTGCCAATACATGGTCAATTCAAAAATTGGATATCAATGCTTGGAGGCATGGATGGAGTGTTTTTAAGGATAAGAGATGGATTGGTTGATAGTTTGGAACCTTTGACTCTCCAAACTTGGGAATATGAGAAATGATGGTTGGATACAAAAGTGTGCATGGAATTTGGACCAACTACTTGATACACATTGTACATCACTTGACAAGCCTATTTTTTCTTTTGTGGACATCCTTGATGGATACTTTTCCCTTTTTTATTTTTCCCCATAGTTTCTTTGACTGATGGAGTTTGATAGGGATGATCTTTCTTTGTATTCTTTGGTATCCATTTGTATTTGATTTGTCCATTATGCTTTCTAGCTCCTTTTTCTTTGATATCATTTTTTGTACTTTGATTCAATTATTTATTTTGACGTTGGTCCCAATTTATGGATGGGGTGATGGGTGGATGAAGATTCGTGATGCGACTAGTTGTAGTATTGACATTTTTTTCATCATAAGCACTCTTCGTGCTCCCTATGTTGATGTTTTCTTGAGATATAGTTTCCCCCAATATGATGGTAGTAGTACTTTCATGCTTTGATTCCACCTGTTTTGAGAGCTTTGTTTAGAATGAATTATTTGATAAATGACCATTGTAGATGATGTTATTTCGATTGGATGCTCTGATAACTATGGATTATACTATTCTATCTGACTTGTTTCCTTGAGTGGATACTTTTGGATATCTTTATTCATGATGTCCTCAGTTTGAATTTGGGATATATCTGATCTTGATGTTGACAACTCAATAACTTACTCTTTTTGTGTAATAATGTCCGGAGTAAAAGAATCATGTTCTAAATGAGGATCATCTATGTGTCCATCCACATAAAGCATCTCATGTGTAGATGGAGTAGTATGTTCTATGTGGATGTGATCATATTTTGTGACATCTTGTATAGATAGTAGAGTGTCCATTAGATCATTGTAGTATCCCGGAGATACAAATTCTTGATCTTGAATGATTTTAGAATTTCTTTCGACATGCTTTGGATCAAGTTCTTGACATTGGTCAGTTTCAAAGGATCCTCAGATATCTTTATTAGGAATGGGAAGTGGCTTAATATCCTTTGGATCATTAAGTGGGCTTGGATCAAGTGTCAAGTTGAGGATTCCTTTAGTATCTGTAATTATGAGGTCAAAGGGGGTCAACATGTCTTGGAAAGGACCATTGCTAGACCTTAGTGAAATATTTTGATCATGCTTTGGAATAAATTCTTGAGATATGTCCTCTAACTTATTAGGTGATGTAGAGACATTTTCTACATGATCATTGGTCAATGGATTGTTGATTGGAGGATGAAATAATGTTAACACTCCTTGAAGTGGATCATTGTTAGATATTGTTGAAGGATTCTTATCATGATCAAAAAGTGACTCTTGATGTATGTTGATTTGATCTTTGGATGAGGTAGAAATATCTTCCATGTGTTTGTTGATGGATAGGTCTTGATCCTATGATCGTTGACTTGGATCAATACATGGATTCGTTAGCATTTTGTTGGGATTTTGAACAACATTTTCTTGTTGGGCTTGGTATTGGGCTTTAGCTTGTGCTTGCACTTGATCCTGGGCTTGTGCTTGTTGGGTTTGTAGTGTGGCTTGCGAGACTTGAGCAGCTTGTGTAGCTTGTTGAGTGGCTAGTTGTGCAACTTTTCATTTTTGGTTTTGTTGGTGTGCCTTCTAATAAGCAGCCTATTGAGCGGCTTTGAAATGTAATGCTATATTGGCTTATTGCACTTGGTTTTGGTGGTAGCGATGGTGGAGGTGGTTTTGGAATAGTGTTTGTTGTGGTGATAAGAGGTACTATTGTATTGATGATTGGGATTTGGTTGGTGGATGGTGTGATCAATATGGTTAGTCCTTAAGAGACCATGTTTTGAGGGATGATAGATGATGTGTTGGTTGCTTGTGTTATGGGGATGGTTTCCATCTATTGTTGAAATATCAATGGTAAGGGGGGATGATTTGGTATGATTCCTTGATTAATTGTTGGGAGGATGTTTTGGATGAGTAGTGGTAGTTAAGGTAGTCCCAAACCAAGAGGTGATACAGATGTTAATGAAAAGGGTGGGAGTGGTGGGAGAGTGAATGGAATGCTCCCTTGGAGAAATGATGATGTTTGATCAAAAATACCCCCTGGTCCAAATAGTTCACCTTCTCCTTGTGAGGTCATGGGAAGAGAGGTTTGCGGTGTTGCATTAAATGATGATGGTGATGGGTCATTATGAAAGGTGAGGGGGACATATGGGTGTGATGGATTTTGAACAACATTAATTTGATTTGCAATCATATCTATCCAAAAGTTTACCAAGTGTGGATTTGAAATGTTCATATTTGGCATAGTTGTACTTGGTATATTCTCATTTGGCATGTATGGATTTGGTGGGATAATGTTGTTTTGTGGAAGACTCATGCATTGAGTATTTGGTTGATAGATTTGTAAGTTTTAACTTGGATTTAAATCTACCATCGAAAAAGTTGTTCCAAGATTTATATTGGGTAGACTCACATTTTTTGTGCCATTGAGGTCTGTAGGAGATAATGATCCCATGTATGGATTGTATAAATGTGAGTTTTGAAAATCAATTGGCATTGTAAGGCTTTGATAGTTTGGTTGATTTGGATTACTCATGATGTATGGATCAAGTTTATATTCCATGTTCTTCTTGTGTTTTGACCTTGTTGCAAAAGTGACCTCTAAGGTTTTTAGGACCAATGATGAGATGAAGGATGAAAAGGGGTGAATGATATGAGTGTTGAACGTTTAGGGACTTTGTATCAATGCTAGACTTAGGGCTTGACTTTGATTGTTTGAGTTGGATAATGAACTTGTAAACCCTAAGATGTTAGATGTTATCCTAGGATGAACTTATTCAAAGGGTTGCTAATTTAACTAGAGGTATGAGAAAGGATGCATTCCCATACTCCTAACTAAACAAGATGATTTTGATTTTGATGATTTACCCAAGTCTAGAATGATGTTTACAAAGCTCTAAAGTTGCTTGTGGGATGGGATGATAAAATTTTTAAATGGATGAAGTGTTTGATTTTGATCCTAAATGAACCTAAGAAGGACTTGTTTGCAAGGCCAAGGTTTTGAAGAACATTCTTTTTCCTTCAAACCAAAAGATCAATGTTTGCTCAAAAGACCATAAGACAAAAGATACACAAGAACATGTGTGGGGTTCAATTGATTTCATCTTAATTAGTGAATTGCTTTTACCGCAAACACTTTCTTGATTATATTTTCAAAATAAATGTCCAATGTCCTAACTTCTTTTCATTCCACAAAGTGCTATGTGGAATTCAAGAAAATCAAGGCAATGGTTACCTATTGTTTATTTTTAGTAGGTAAATTGAGATGTAAGTTCAAGTGTTTAGAAATCTCTAAGGATGCGAATCCCAAGGGCAAGCAATAACACATGAATTTGGTCAATTGTATTTACCTCCTAAAGGGTTTGAAGTTATGATGATGAAGTTTAAGTGTTTGTTTCCAAGATGTTTTTGAACAAGCAAAGCATTTTGTAACCAAGAATAAGTACAACCCTATGGATATGGAAGACAATATTTGTTGAGTCCCCACTTGGACAAGTCTAGCTATGCTTATCTTTAGTGAATGGTTAGATGCTTGACCCCACTAGCTCCCCTCCACAGCTCATTAACATCATTCGAGTCAGCCAAGCATCAACACCCATGAAACTCCAATGGCATGCTTTCCATTTCTACTAAAAGACCGTAAAAGTGTGGGGTGGCTTCAAAATGACCATTCTTGCACCAAAAAATAGATCAAGGATTTTGGCAATTCTAAGACATGGGTTTTAAATAGGACTTTATGTTCATGGAGATTGACCCATACGGTGAGATTCCCTTTTCAGATCCATCTCCTTGGAGCCAACCGCGTGATATTGGCATTTATTCCAATACCCACATTTATATCCCGGTTGGAAATACTCTCGGGTTCAGAGTGTTACCGGTTGAGTCATTCCCTTGGGTGAGTACTTTTTTCCCAAGGCAGGCCCTCTAAGATAAACAAAAGTGAATAAACTTATTCATAGTTTGATCAACCCTTGTTTAGAAACAAAGGGAGAACACATGCAATAAATTTATTCACACTTGCACAATATTTTTTTCAATTTTAAACTCAAAATGAAGTGTGGAGGTGATTGATTTATCTCAACCTAAAATCACAAAAAATACCTTTTGATTCTCAAGATTTCTATAAAGCATGAGAGAAGCGTATACGTCCTTTTTTAATGAGGTTAGTTTAAGTAAGACCTCACAAAACAAAATAGCACATGCTCATTTTAGATCGCCAAAGCAATTATGAATTCTTTTTAAAGCACCAAAGGATAAATGAGAGTTGTTTTGTTCAATTGTTAACCAAAAAACAAACTCTAGTAAGTTGTATTCCTAATGATCCTTTTAAGCCTTTGCAAAAATTGAAAGGGTTCTTTTTAAAGCCCAAATGAAATTAGTATCCTAAGCAAGAAGGTATAACAGTTTCCTAGGAGTGTTAAACAAACACTAAAGTGTTTAAAAACACTTTGATTTTGCGCAATATCATCATCATGCTTCTCCTTCTTTTGTTTTCAATTGATCCAACCTACAAGAAAGAAAACTAGTTAGATTCTACAAAACATAGAGGTTAAAAAATAGAAAATAGAAGATAATCTTATCATTTATCAAAAAGCATGTTCTAAAATGAGATTTCAACTTTTTATTCCCTACCAGCGGCGCAACCTGTGACTGCATCAGAATTGGATTTCTCAGCGGTGTTGTATAGCACCACTTACCCGTCAGAGGCGTTCTATGTCCAAACCAGTGAGCTCAATTGTGTAGCACTTTTTCTCAGTGTCACTGTTTGATTTTTTTGAAAATTCCCACAAGTCAAATTGGTCAAGCGGCACAGTTTCAAATTCAAAATTTTGGGCAGGAAGACTTCAGCGTCATAATTTGAATTTCCAGCGGTGCTATATGGCGATGTTGAGCTTCCAACATTAGAATTTTCTTGTGCACAAACAAAAACACGAAACTTTTACAAAAACATGATTAAAAATGAGATTATGCCCTCCTTCTAGCACCAAATGTGTGAACCCCAATCCTAATACCTGCAAAACAATAAGAACAAAAAAATTAGACATTAGAATGCAAGTAAGAACAAGGATTCCCCATTGCAATCCATTTACCAAATTCAAATTAGGGGAAAAAAAATTAAGAACACAATGAAATAACAAAATAGAGATTGAATCCTAATTAAACTAACAAACTCATGATTTCATGGGGGAATTGGTGCCAATTTGATGTGAAAATTGGCCCTTTCCCAATTCCTATGATGCAAGATTGATGTATTTTGATAAATGTTGATGAGTGATCCAGTTTGTTGATGCTTGATGAGTGCTCCAATTGAAAAACTTGCATAATCTAGCTATGATTCAATGATATTTGATGGAAATGGCTAAATATTTTAGCATAATAAATTTGCATAATTTTTGGATGATCAAATGAGGAATGAAGCCTCTTATTTATAGATGAGATTGAAGGATGAATGTCCAAAATTGAGCAATGTGGGACTAACATTCATCCAATGAAAAGATGACACTTGTCAATCTATGAGTGGATGGAGGATGTGCAAGTTTTGAGGATTGTGCCAATAAATGCTTATTTTTGAATTTGAATTTTGTTGAAATGACATGCAAGAGGGAAGGAAAAATGCATTAAATTCCACTTGGATCAAGGCAAAGGAAATGTAAGATGGAGTTAATGCCTTGTTGGATGTACATGTGCACTTGGATTTTTGAATTCAAACTTGGAGAATATTCCAAAAAGATGCCTTGTTGAGGAAAATAGAGATTTAATAAATCAATTAAATCTATTTTCATGTGCAAGTGGGAAAAGCTAGAGGATGGGACATGATAAGAGATTAAATTAATCAAGGTTAATTAATTTAATGAGAGATTAGTTGATGTGACAAATTTGGCTTAGATTTGTGGATTTATTTAAATCAAATATGAGAGTAATGTGATAAGAGATTAATTAAATAAAGATTTTGATTTATTTAATTAAAAGAGATGATGTTAGATTAAACTAAATAAGGTTTTAATTTAATTAATTTAATAGATAGACTTTAGAGATTTAATCAAATAAAATTAATTATTTAATTAAATAGGGATAATTAGATTTGATTGATTGATTTAATTAACAAAAGAGAGAGACATAATTAGATAAAATGATTTATTTAATTAAGGGAAGTAAATTGATGAATTTAATTAAATAAGGAAACTTGATTAAATGGTTAGACCGAAGGATGATTCAGGATGAAATGGTGTTAGTAGTCAGGATCAAATGCACAATGTTAATCGGTACATTTTACGTGTCTATACTTTCTACATGTGATGCTATATAGATGTAATGTGGTGTATGTATTTACATTTTTTATGTACATGGAATGCTTATGATATGTAATCTATGATGATAAATTTCTATTATGCCATGATGTCCTAGATATAATAAAGGCCTATATGTTTTTATATTTTTTTAATGAAAGATGTATGTATGATTGATGATGTATGATTTGGAAATGATATTTTCTAACATGAATGTGTATGCAAGATGATTTATATTGTTGTGTGTCACAGGAATCCGTCATAATGCAAGAAAGAAGAACTGTTAGTGTGAAAAGAAAGATTGAGAAATAATGAAGAAATGTGATGGATGTTAGTATTAGAAATCTTCGATGTTTCATTGTATCACAAAAGGTGTTGCACTTTATCATCATTGGGCGGGACTAATACAAATGGAGAAAAACACCATGATATGACATAGATCAAGGTGGGCAAGGTCATCTACTTGCTAACAATAGACAGTCGTAGACAAGGATTGTCGTTAACTCATTCTAAGGGCACAATTGCCCTAGTATTTTTGTCAAGACAAACCATAGACAACAAACAAAATAAAAGATGGGTCATGAGATGTCATCACTCATCTAAATCCTTCATGGGACATCCTTGAGGAAACTAGTAACATGAATCAAAATCAAATTTTAAAAGATAGTTGACATACAATAGTCAAAGAAAAAAAAATTTGATACATCATTGCTTCTCTAAATCCTTCATGGGACATTCTTGAGAAAGCTAGTAACATAATTCCCATCATAAAGTCAAATGAAATGATAAGATAAATAAGTCAGAAAGTCAAAAAGCCAATAAATTTTTTTCCAAAACTTGATCTATGTATTTGATTAATTTTGATTGATAGGAGGATTGATTGATAGAGCTCAATTTTAGGAGATACACATACTGGATAAGACTTTGAGTCTAGTTTCGATGTTATGACTATCTGTATAAGGCATGAAAAAGCCTAGTTTTAGAAAGACATGTATCATATAAGACATTGAGTTAGATGTCGTTGATGTAATAACCTGTGTAAGGCTAGGTTTTATTGTTTGACAATGTCGATATGCAGGAAGGACTCAACCTATATAAGACATAGATTGCTTTGTTGATATCAATATTTAGGAAGGATGCATCTTGAATAAGAAAAAGGTTGATTGTTCTGATATTGTCTGTCTCTAGGAAAGACACATCCTGTAGCAAACATGAGATGATTTTTTTTTATTGTTGCTTTGGCAATTTGTTTGATTTGACTTAGAGACATTATTGACATGTTCACCAGATTGAGGCATGAATTTGATATGATGTGTTCACAATTGACTGTGTGTGATGACAAACCCTAAAGGACTGACCTAGTACGGCCTCAGGGCTCATCGATTGATGGCCTTGCCTATGTTATACACACAGAGACCTCGTAGTTCGACTTGATTTTGACTGACAAGATTGACTACAAAGAGAAGAAATGTGTGATAGTGAATGTGACAAAACCTAATGGACTGACCTAGTGTGGCCTCGGGGGCTCATCGATTGATGGCCTTGCCTACATTATACACGCAGAGACCTCACAGTTTGACATGACCAATGACCTTGTCATATAGACATATGGATTGAGTCATGATTTTATATAGAAAAACCTACATGGACTGACCTAATGCATCAGGGGCACATCGACAGATGGCCTTGCCTACATCCAATCGCAGAGGCAACATAGTTCAAATAGTTACAAAGACTGACAAATGCGACTGACTCTGACCCTGTTTTTGGATTTTTGACATGTTTTGATTTTTTTTTCTTTTTGAAGTTTTTTGATGTTTTTGGATTTTCTCAGGACATATATGGTGCATGTCAAGTGTTTGACACCAGTTGAGAATAAGACCAGTTGATTATGAATAGGGTACAATGGGGGGGATGAAATGCACTTGACGTTAGTCATTCTAGGTTATGGGAAAGACTACCGCTTATTACAAATGGTATGTACAAGTGATGGATAGGAAAGATAAGTGATATGTATAGGGATAGATAATATATATAGGGATAAGGGATATGTACAGGGATGTCAGATTAGAATAATAGTAGACAAGGGAGCAAAGCCAACTACACATGGCACCTGTTTGCTAGATTTTCACCATGGTATGTATCCAAAGTGCCACCAAAGTGTTTTTCACTATTGGATGAATTATTTTTCTTTACTATTTTCTAGATTTTCTAAAAAAAAATTGGTTTTACCAAGACACCTGTTTTCCAAGTTTTCACCTTGGTAATGATTTTTTTTAATTTTTTTAATTTTTTGTATTTTTGCTAATTAAGACAAGGCCCTTAGAAGCTATGTTTAGAACTTTTTTAGATGAATACTATTGATTGGAGAGGACAATGGTTCCCCTTTAGGAGTAGAGATTTGATACACTCCTTATCCAAAGGATTCTATAACAATATACAGTCATAACCAGTTAGGTTCAAACTTTCCTAGTTTTTCTCTATCTGCTTGATTCTTTGGGTTCTCCATTAAGACCAAGTCACCAATGTCAAAGTTTTTGTTCAAGACCTTTCTGTTATAGCTACAACAAAGGTGATTCTGATATGCTTGGAGATGGTCTAGTGCCTTCTATCTTTTCTCATCTAGGAATTCTAGCTCATGGAGTCTCGATACCCAATACTCTTCATCATCAATGTGCCCTTTCAAGGATACCCTCAGGGAAGGAATCTCGACCTCAATAGGAAGAATGGCTTCATAACCAAATACTAGTGAATAGGGAGTGGCACTAGTGGGAGTACAAATACTTGTGTGATAAGCCCATAAGGTGGATTAAGCTATAAATGCCAATCACGACCATCATCATTGATAGTCTTCTTGAGGATTATAATGATAGTTTTGTTAGATGCCTATGCTTGACCATTACCTTGTGGGTAGTATGGTGTGGAAAAATGATGTTGAATATGAAATTCATCACAAAGATGGAGGACTTCTTGATTCTTAAATGGGCAGCCATTATCCGTGATTATGGACTAAGGGACACCATACCGATAGATGATATAGTTTAGAATAAACTTAGAGATCTGTGTGCTGGTAATGTATGTCATTGGAATATCCTCAATCCACTTTGTAAAGTACTCAACGGCAGTGATGATGAATTTGTAGCCATTGGATGATGTGGGATGGATCTTACCTATGAGGTCGAGTCCCCATTAGTCGAAGGGCCATGGTGACGTTATAGGACAGAGCTCCTATGCTGGTGCATGTATCAAGTCTCCATGAACTTGGAATTGGAAACATTTCTTTACAAAGACATATGAGTCCTTTTCCATAGTGGGCCAATAATAACCCAGTCTCATAATATTTTTGGCTAAGGTAGGACTGCTAGAATGGGAACCACATATACCCTCATGCACCCCATGCAAGGTTGCTTGTGCTTCATTAGAATCAAGAAATATTAGTAGGGTATTATCTAAGGTGCATCTATATAGGTTGTCTCCGACGATGGTGTATTTGGATGACTTGCGGAGGAATGTCCTACGTTGGTTGTTTGACAGGACATTGGGTATGATTTTGGCATGAAGGTAGTCATAGATTTCTTTGTACCATGGGGAATCAGGACCAATAATCTCACATACCATCTTAGAATCTGGGATATCATAGGCTGGGACCAAAAGTTGTTCTACCAAGAACTCAAACTTAGGCACGTTGCTAGGAATGTCAAGAAGTGATGCAATAGTATCCATAACATTTATTTCCCTATTTAAAACATGAGGTATCTGATGAAATTTGACCTTTTCAAAGTACTCTTTAAAGCTATCAGCCATGCCTTTGTATGGAGCAAGCTTCTCATCCTTAGTCTCATAATCATCATTTACCTGTCTGATTACTAGTTGAGAATCACCATATACCTATAGGTTCTTAATTTTCCACTTGACTGCCATGCGTAACGTTGTCACTAGAGCTTCATACTCTACTATGTTGTTAGTACATGGGAATGCAATCCTGAATGACTTAGGGATGGAATCACCTTATGGTGTGATAAACAGTATACCAGCCCCTAAGCCATGATTTGTATGTGAGCCATCAAAGTATAGTTTCCATGTTATGTTTGTGTCGATGGTGAACATAAATTCATCAAGAAAGTCTGCAACTAATGGATGATCTACTTGTATTGGTGTGTTGGATAATTGATCAACAATGACTTGTCCTTTAATAGCCTTTCTCTCCACATATTGGATATCATACTCACTAAGTATCATAACCCATTTGGCCAGTCGTCCTATTAATGTTGTCTTGCTGAGAAGATATTTCAAAGGATCTATTTTAGCAATCAACATTGTTTGATGGTTTAATATATAGTGCCTTATTTTTTGAGTAGCAAACACTACTACAAGACAGGCATGTTCAATGGTACTATAGTTGAGATCATAACCTACCAAAGTCTGATCGATATAATATACTACACTTTCATGACCATCATCATTTTGTGCAAGCAATGCTCTGAGTGATGAATAGGTTGTTGTAATATAAAGAATCAATGGTCATCCTTCAATAGGTGGCATTAAGATTGGTGGTATGAGTAAATATAATTTAATTAGTTGAAAAGCCTCTCTGCACCTAGTTTTCCATGCAAAGGGTACCCCTTTCTTAAGTAGATGTTGAAAAGGATGTGTCTTATTTGCTAACTGCACTATAAATCTTCTAATGGATTGTAGTCTTCCTTGTAATGCCCTTAATTGACTGAGATTAGTTGGTGGAGACACATCTATGATTGCTTTTACCTTGGACAGATCCACTTCAATGCCTCGTCTGGAAATGATATAGCCTAAAATATTTCCTGACTTGACTCCAAACACACATTTCTTGGGAAAGTAATGTAGAACAAGTTCAAGATCCAACCTAGGCATGTCTACATATGACCAGTAAAAATTTATCTGTCTTTGTGCAAAGAAGTTGTGGAATTCTGGCTGTTCTTCTGTTGTCAATGACGTTGCAAAATAAACCAATTGAGGATTCTCTTATGTGCCTATGTTGACTTCTATTGATTCTTCAATGAGCATGGGTGCCTTTTCCTATACAATGGGGAGAATGTTCAAACCTCCATCCATAGGTGCCTCCAAGGGGTTTTCGCCTTCGGATCGTCCTTTATTTTTACTTTTTCATTATCTAGAGGTGCCTTTCGGTGTTCACGTAGAGACTCATCCTTTTTATCTTGTTTATTATTTTTCTCACTTTTGCGACTAGAGAGTTGAACAGATTCCCCAAAATATTCTTTGTTGTCCAAGTCAATGGTAAAACTATCCTTGTGATCACCGCTAGGTATTCCTTCTCGTAATCCTAGGAACTTAGCAATTGCTTCGTCATTCTCAAAATTGTCTAAGACGAGTGTGTCTTGTTGGTCCCAATCAATGAGTTGGGGATAAACTAAGGGCATGCCATCGTTAGAGTTATCAAAGTTTAATGGGGTCAAGGTAAGGACTGAGTTGTTCATATGGTCACAAAAGTCTTGTACTAAGTCATGTTTGCTCTTAGGTTTAGATCTAGGTGGATTGAGAGGTGGGCCTAATACCAAGGTTTGGTTATCTAAAACAGATGGATCAGGTTGCCAATAGGTAGGATCAAGTGATTCCCAATAGTAGTGTTTAAGCCATTCCTCTTTTTTCATATTCTTTGGTGGATAGGAATTCAATGGATTTGGTGAGGATCTTAATATTAAGTCAAGTTCTCCAAATAGCTTGTCAAGGTCCATGGAAGAGGTAGAGGATAGGGAATCCCACTCATAGTCGTTGGATTTGTTGGAGTCACAATGATATTGTTCTGATGGCTCGTGAGATGTCTTAATATATTCTAAAGCACTTACTTCCTTAATGAAGGGTGATGTAGTACTAGAAACACCAATCTGAATCGGTTAAAACCCAATCCCTAAGCCTTTTGGCCACTGAGAAACAAATATTGGTTCAATCCTCCCGTCTTGATTTAAGCCTAAACCACTATGTCCATTATATCCCTTGCTATGCATGATTGTGAAACCCTTTCCATATAGATCTGTAGGAATGTGAGCAAGTGAGAGAGGTTCTTCATCATCTTCCCTATACATCCAGGAGGTGACATCTTCTGTATTTAAAACCTCTTTGCTTAATTCTCCCCATTTAGTGAAAGTTGTTGTGCAAGGAATGTGTATGGTGACCATAGATTGTCTCCTATCTGATGTAGGTAAACCATATTAATAAGGAGAAATCAAATGGCTAACATAATAAGATGTCTTCATGTAATACTCTCCACAACCCTTGTCTTGGATCTCAACCCTGTTATGCCTTGCATAACCACCCCATTTTGATTTGGAACAAAATGGGTTCCCCTTCTCTTTTGGTTTCTTTGCCTCTGTTATTTGCTTTGCTTTTGGGAGTTCTTTTGTTTCTCTATTTTTTATCTTTTGTTATGTCTGATCTAATTTTTGTTTCTGCTTTAGTTGGAATTTAGGTTTTCTTTTGACTTCAGGATTTTCCACTCAATCTAGATTTTCCTTGATCTCACTCAAGCTCTAGCCAAGCGCTGTTGTTCAGGGATTTTTGGTCTTCATAGAATTCTGCATGGATCGGATTTTCCTGAAATCCCCAAGGCCTCCAAGGAGATTTACCTTCTTCGTCGTTTTCTTTCTCCTCCAGATTTTCCCGAAATCTGTTGTTTCCTCTTTTTTTTTGGGTTTTCCAGAATGTCTTCTCCTTCGCAGAAATTCGTCCTGTGTGGATTTCCCTTGAATCTGTTGAAATGTGAAGAAGTATGGAGTAATAGGAAGTTAATATGTTTCGTTTCAATGATGATTTTGATTATTTAACTTTTATTTGTGTGATCTTCACTGTAGTTTTCTTTGTTGAATGCAGGATTAAATCCTACACTAGATGATATTTGGTAGGAGAGCTCAGTTGAAAGTTATGCCTCAATCCAATTGGTCCTAAAAATTAGCTAAGGCAAAGGTCGACAAGAATTTTCTAGATTCTTACTGACTGGTGGCTTGGCTCTGACCATTTGAAATCCAAAAGAATCAGAATACTCCTCATTATGGATCTTATTGGTATAGGATTATCATGATCTGCCCGACCCATAATTTGCTTCATTCAAATCTGTGTCTGTGTTGCCTATCGACAAGACCCTAGGGATCTCATGGTGAGTGGAATTTACATACAGGCATCTGTCGGCAGGACCAAGGTCATTGTCCTGGTGAAGGGGGGTTTTCTATCAGCATGAGTTTTCCCTTCGGGGTGAGGTATGGTAGTCTTGCCAACCCATAAAGTATCACCGACATATTGTTTCATCGGTGAGAGAATCAAGTTGCCATGGCATGTGCTTATGGAGATCCCTCAGCGAAGCATAATGTATCTATAGGACGTCTCCCTAGCAAGAGAATGTTACGGTGACACAAATGGGGAGAAGGAAAGCATATCGGTATGACCACCAAAGGGGACTTGGTGACAACATAATTCGGCAAAAGGGGGCTTTGGTCAATATAATGTCCTATTGACTGAACAAAGTCCCACTAACAAAGGAGCAACCCACCTAAGAACCTGAGTTTCAGCGAAGGACAAAACCTTCGACATAAGGTCTTGGTGAAGAAAGAAGGTCACGCTAATAGGATGTCCCTTCAGGGAGAGGAAAGGTATATGCCAAAAGGTCTGGCTGAGCGAAATAAGTCACGCCAAAGAGGGTTCTCTTCGGGGAGAGTGGTTCACTTTTAGAAAAAGGTCTCGCCGAATGGTGGATGTATCACCGGAACATATTGAGCCCGACAAGAGTGAAAGAAATCAGCGAAAGGTCCTACCAATACAAAAGAGTCTCAGTGACAGCAGGGCAATGTCGTCAAGAGGTGTTTCCTTCGGCGAAAAGTTTGGGTCTTGCCGATTAGAGAAAGCTCAACAAGGATTCAAAGGAGTTCATTGAAGGTCTTGCTGATAGCGATGGATTTCCCAATGAAGGAGGCATCGGTATAACCAAGGATAACTCACCGTAGCATCTCACCAACAGTAAAGAGTCTTGCCAGAAGGTAGGAGGAGTCTAGAGAAAGAGATGTCTCGGTGAAGGGAGCTAGTCTTAGCGATACAGAAGGAACTTGGCGAGAAAAGAGATCACTGAAAGGTCTCCCCAACAACAGAAAGTCTCGCTGACATGAAGGAGCTCGCCGAAGAGTAAGCCGCATCGGTGTAGCAATTTGAGCTCACTAGAAAGTCTCGGCGACTTGGGGTGGTCTTGGCGACGGAATCAAGTGAAGTTGGGGAGACTCTAAGCAAATGGAATGGGTTCGGTAAGAGGTCTTGCCGACTCGATGGTGTCTCAGCGATAGGAGATGCTACAAGAGGAGCTCGCCATAGCCTCTGGCTGAGGTTGAGGAGTCTTGCTAATTGGTTTTTGTAGACTTGATATGACTTCTACTGCTCGCTAAAGCATCCCACCAATTGTCTTGTGTCATGTTGATAACTGCGCAATGGTGAAATCGCATCGGGGAGACACTAGTGGTGTCTCACCAACATGCGATACTATTCAGACCACTTTTGACTGCCTGAGGAGCTTGCGTGGCATATTCCCAACCAATCAGAGGAAGCCAAAAGAGTGATTCATTAGTCCCTTTGATCAATTGACTATTCCTGGGAAAGGAGGCCATCAGAATGCAAATCAGATGGACTCTTTCTAAGAACAGATGACGATGGATCAACTCAGGTAAAATACAAAGATCTATAGGGAGGCCCAATGGTGCTTCTAGAAGGTGGTCAATGAACAGAGAAGTCCAGAACAAGAAATAAATCGAAAAGAAGAAGAAACTATGACTCATAGGGGACATCTATAGTAGCCATCGGCGGAGATTGATCAGTATTAATGGTAAAGTTCCCTGGAGCATTCAATGCATCCTGAATAGAGTTCAAGGTGGACATGGAGACAACAGAGAAATTGTTGCAGATGTAAAAGATATAAGGTGATCCCTAGAACAACCTTCCAGGAATATGGACAGCAGGGCTTCACAATGGATGCAGTTTTTACTTTCCTCAGAAAGATTTGAGAGCTGACTCTCCTGCAGTCTACAGATATTTTGTAAACCCTAGTGCAAGGGACAGTGCATTCTTTTTGGTACATTCTGTATATAAGACATTCTTTCCTCTTTGTAAAGGGTTAGAAAGTGGTAGATAGGGAACTTTTATTGTTAGCACTTCTAGATTAGAACTTCTAGGATTAGTGAAATTTTAGACTAAGAACTATTAGGAGTTAGTCAGTTAATAAAAGGAGATAGATTTTCATCTTGATTCTCAATAATGAGAGCTTCTCTTGTCTTCTTGTTTAGCAGTTAGATTTTAGTACATATTGTAATTTATTTTCTAAGTTCTCTTAGTGTAGTTGGAAACAATCTGGAGAAATAGATTCTCTATACACTGGTGATTGTGCCAGCTTTGTAAATATTGCTTATCTATTTTATTGATAGTAGAAGCAATCAGAGTTTAATCTACTTCATGTTGTGTTCCTGAATGATATTTGTCTTAATTTGATCATTTGATTTGTGAAGTCTTCAAGGAATGAAATATTACTTTGTGCTTTATTTAAATGGTAGCTAAAAAAAAATCTGTTATGCAAATTAGCACTTTGAAGGAAAGAGGTTGTGTGTCAATCACAAATTTATTTTGTTCTGTAGTTTTGGTTTACAAATTCCTTGAAGTTAACTAGTCTAGTTAATGTTGGATGAACTATTGTTCTTTGCTGTTTCAAAACTCTGAATTGTCTTTTTATAATTCTTTAAAAACCCCTATTACAGTAGGTTTTATTTCATGCTTGATCTTAGAACAATACAGAAGCTCAACACCAGTAGGCCCCTTGAATATTATTGTTCCATTGACCACTGAGTAACATCAGCACAGTTGAGACCCAACTACAAAGACCTTGGGAGCTAAGGAATCCATGTGTTTCCTTTCTCTTTCAAGAGAAGCAGAATATCAATATTCTTCTTGCATTGTTGTGGTGCCAAAATTGCCATCAATAGGAATTGGCGCTAGAAGGAGGGCCTGAAGGGAAAGATAGATAAAGCTGGGTTTTCATCCCCAGAGAAGTCCCACAGAGCTCTTCGATCAGTTGAAAATCCACCACCTTCTATAGAACTCAAGACCCCAATAAGACACAAAATTCTTAAAACTGGGGCAATTATTATACCACCCCTATCAGCTCCGCTCACTCCACCAGGTTTTTCACCAATACCCCAGTGGATACCTATCAATCCACCATCACGTCCATCTCAATTGTCATCACAACTGGTTCAACCCATACAACAACTGGCTCAACCACCACCACCTCCACCAATGGAATTCTTTCATAATAATCCCTCTCCATTGGGGACTATTCCTAGAGGTTTTCATGACTTGCCTAAGAACCCTAAGAAATTTTTTCCTAAGTACATTCACGGTGAGTCAAGGAGTGCTAAAGAGCACATACAAGCTTTTAAGGATGCTTGTACTAGAGCTCAGATAGCCCACCAGGATGTAGTCTATAGGTTTTTTTCCTTATTCCTTAGGGGATATGGCCTACAATTGGTACCTTAATCTCCCTCAAGTTCTATTCTAACCTGGACACACCAATTGGTACCTTAATCTCCCTCAAGTTCTATTCTAACCTAGACACACCTGGAAAATTCTTTTATTAATCAGTTCATAATCTATGTGGATCCAGCTCTTTTGTATCACCAATTTGCTACCATGAGAAAGGAACCAGGTGAACCTTTTCCTTTATTCAATACTAGGTTCCAACGAATGTATAGAAGATTGCAAGATCCCTATTTAGTCACTGAGGATAGTGCCATTCAAGCTTACTTTAGGGTTATAGACCCCTTTCTTGGTTTGTTCTTGCAAAGGACCTATCAACTAGCTGAGATTGATTCTCTATCCAAAGTCTATCACCTAGCTATCAAGCTGCAACAACAAATCAATTTTCAATAAGGAGGCCTAGGAGGAGGTTTCCCTTCAATAGGATATCAGATGCATAGCCCAACCCCTCCATTCAATACTGTCCCAGGAATGTCTCCTTCCCATTATGGACCTATATCTAAATTGCAAACTCAACCACTTATCCCATTCTTTTCTATTGGAATTTTTGATCTTTTTCAACAATCACAGCTTCCTCAAAGTCCCCATGGTCATCAGAACCAAATTGGAACACCAAATCATAGTGGTCAGCCACCTATTGGAAAGACTGTGGAAAGTGAGAAAACAGTTCAGCTTACAAATGAGGTAGAAACTTTGAAGAAAACACTGTCTCAAGTTACAAATGACATGGCTCAACTTCGATTGAACCCCTCCCAAAACAATTAGGGTAGCTATTAGAATCCTAATAACTACAACCAAAGGGGTTATTAGGGCCAAAATCCCTCTAACCAAGGGTACCAAAACCAAAATAGAGGGTATAATCAAAGGCCAAATAATAACAGACAATGGAATACAGGGCCCAATAATGGTGGAGTCTCTCACAACTATTAGGAAAATGAGGAAAGAGCACATAATACAAACGTGGCTGACCTCAACTTCATGACCAATTGGTGCAGACTGCATGATACTGCAACCCATTATGAGATAAATTTCCCTCATATGGAGAAAGTTGTCAAGATGGCACATGAGGATTCCCACACATTCCAGGGGAGTTCAAACAAAGGAGGTGACTCAACGGATACTGTAATGGCTTATGACATCTTTGAAGAAGAGCCCTCATTCCCAAGGCAAGAAGAGAATGAACCAGAGGAGGATTCATATGATGCCCAGGATTTTCAAACAAAAGGAGGACACTTTCTGAGAAATCAAGGTAAGGGTCCATTCACTACATCAGCACCTCCTAATCATATGGTGCCTCCAAATAAAAGTACTAATAATAATCCTCCTCCACCAAAAGGCCCACCTAACCTCCATAACAAGGGTAATTCCTCTACTTTTTTCAAAAGTAATTCAAGTTATAATATAGAATTTGACATTGTTTCTGAGATATAGAAATAGAAAAATTCTTTGTCATATTTTGACATTTTAAAGTGGTGCCCTACTCAAAGAGACATAGTGTTGAAAGCTCTAGAACAAGCTGATAAGTCAAAAGGAAAGAGCAAGGTGGCACCTGTTGGGGATGTGAATGAAACATTATATAGAAACAAGGTAGGTACTCCACCTTTCCTTTTTAAATTTAAAATTTCTAGGAAGAACCTACACAATTGTTTGTTGGATTTAGGGGCCTCGAGAAATGTCATGTCATTTTCCATATGCAAGAAGTTAGGATTAAACCCCATTCAAACCAATAAGAAGGTCATTCAACTTGACAAAACAAAGGTTAATGTGGTAAGGGAATTAGGAAACATACATGTTCAAATAGGACCAGATCCTAGGATCTTGACCAACATAGATATTCAAGTGGTAAATATTCCCGAGACCTATGGTATGCTGCTAAGCCGAGATTTGATGAAAAATTTAGGGGGATATCTTTCTTTTGACTTTTCACATATGTGGCTATCATGGAAAGGGATTCCTAATTAGATTAGGATTGAAAATGAGCCTCGCCTCAAGCATATCATCACTGAGTATGATTGTCCCAATGAGGTGGCTTACTTTGAGACTGAGATGGGGGTTTATAAAAGAGAATAAATTCTAACCTTCTTGGTTCTCCATTCTAAAGACATGTCAATGCAGAAACTCCCTAATTCCATGATTAATGAAAATCAACAGACCTTGATTAGAAAGTTGCAACAAGACTAGCTGGTCTTGGGAGAAGGGGTGGATCTGCAAAGTCTCCTGCTCCCTAATTGGTGCAGGGTACATTACCAAAGCCACTTAGAATTGTCTTGTCAACCCTACATTGTCCTTTTAAATCATATTTCCCAAGCTGAGGAAGCTAGCTCAAATCACCCTGAGACTATTGCAAATCACTTCCCATTTGAAGCCAAGGAAGCAACAATGTTAACCAAAAATGAGATACAGTCAAGGGAGATTCCTCCTCAAATTGAACCTACCCTAGACACACTTCCAAATCAGCATATTGATGAGGAGCAGCCCCAAGGTTTGTCTAACACCCCTGCACTCACGGATATACCAAAATCCAAGGGGTTAACCCAAGAGACAAGTGAATGTCAAGAAGATAAACTTGGGCCACATGATACATTTGTACAGGGATTGGGAAGTACTCCTGAGGAACCTACTGAACACCCATTCCCTGTATTTAATTCAAAAGATCAAGCAACCCCACCCTTGGCTCATTCTATCCAACTGCCCACAATGACCCCAAAAGAACCTACCCCAGCACACAATTAGTTATGGACCCTTACCTTTGATGGATCTAAGTCCAAAACCGGTTGTGGTGTTGGAATTGTACTAACCAGCCCTAAAGGGAAGGTTTTCTTTGCTTCTTATAGGTTGCAATTTGGATGCACAAATAACATAGCAGAGTATGAAGCTCTAGCACAGGGATTGATGTTTGCACATAAGAAGAAGGTCATTACCTTGGTGGTCAAGGGAGATTCAGAAATAGTTATTAGGAAAGTGCATAGCCAATATACATGTCACAACAAGAGGTTGGTGGCATATAGGAATAGGGTATGGAACCTGATCAAAGATTTTGATGCCTTTGGGATTAGACTAATCCCTAGAGAAGAAAATCAGGTAGCTGATTCATTAGTCATTGCTGCAAGCACCTTGGAACCTATGCAGAGCTCCAAATTCAAAAGATTCTCAGTGGAACTGATGTCCACCCCAGTTTTTCCTGACAATATCAAGAATTTCCAGGTCTTTGATGATGATCGACATATTTTGGCTTTCTTGGAAAGTTCTGATGTGTTTGAGGGGAAAATTATTGATGATTCCAACAGGGATCAAGGAGATTGGAACCCTGGAGATTGTGATACAAAAGGGGTTCTTAATCTAAAAAGTAATAACATTCCCAAGGGAATGGTTTCTCTAGAAAGAATCTTTAACTTAGACCCAAGGGCTTGAGAGAGGGTATCAACTGAAGACAAAGGAGGTGAATACAAAATAGTTAACTTAGCTTATTTTGATCCTAAAAGGAATGTCTGCATAGGGAAAGCCTGCCCTGAAGCAATCAGAAAAGACATATTGACAACACTTAAGAAAGATATTGCTGCGATTTCCTGGGGCTATGAAGATCTCCAGACTTTTGATGCTTCTATTATGACTCACACTATCCCCTTGAAGCCCGAGGCTAAACCTTTCCAACAAAAGCAGCGTCCTGTCAATGCTCTGATTGAGCCCTTGATCTATAAAGAAGTCCAAAAATTACTTTCTGCAAGGATAATCTTTCCTGTGCACCATTCAACATGGGTATCCAACTTAGTTCCAGTCTGTAAGAAAAGCGGGGAGATTAGGCTATGTGTTGACTTTAGAAATCTGAACAGGGCTTTAGAAAATGATAACTACCTGCTTCCCTCTCTGGATGAAGTCTTGCAGACTATCAATGGAGCACAGATGATGTCATTATTGGATGGTTACTATGGATACAATTAGGTAATGGTCAACTTTGAGGATAGGATGAAGACGACTTTCACTACAAAGTGGGGAACATTTGCATACAGGAGGATGCCCTTCAGTCTGGTAAATGTTGGAGCCACTTTCCAGCACGCCATGGACATAGCTTTCAAGGATCTAATTGGAAAATGCATTAATTTTTACATAGATGACCTGGCAATGTTTTCCAAGGACCGATTGAACCACGCTACTGACTTGGCCAAGGTTTTGGAATGATGCATCCAGTATGGAGTCTCATTGAATCCAAAAAAATGTGTGTTTGGAGTCTCTGAAGGAAAGCTCTTGGGACATATAATTTTAGAAAGGGGAATATCAATTGATCCAGACCGAGTTGAGTCCATTCTGAAGATCACCCGGCCAAGAAGTAAGAAAGAAATGAAGTCTTTCTTTGGGAAAATCAACTTCGTAAGGAAGTTCATCATGGGATTTACAAAGATTGTAAAGCCTCCGAATGAAATGATGAAGAAGGATGCCAAGATAGAGTGGATGGATGAGGCAAAGGATTCATTCTCACAAGTCAAGCGAGCCATCTTGGAAGCGCCCATTCTCACCAACCCTAACTACTCGAGATTGTTTTATATCTATTATTTCACCTTGAACACTCGTGTGCAGCTATATTAACCCAATGAGGAGAAGAGTCAGAGGAGAGGCCGATTGCTTTCATGAGTTCTCCCTTCAAGAATGTAGAAATCAGGTACCCACCCCTGGAGAAGCAAGCTTTTTTTCTAGTTTGAGCTATCAAGAAGTTTCAACATTACATCCTTCGTAGCCAAATCATTGCTGTAGTTCCATACGCAACTGTAAAGTCTCTACTTATGCAGAGCAAGCTAGGAGAAAGAATGGGAAAGTGGATGGCTATCTTACAAGAGTTTGATCTAGAGATACACCCTATGAAGCTAGTCAGGGGTATAGGCTTGTCTCAGTCCATGGTGAATGATGGCGACAACATCATTTGTCAGCAATACACGACCTAGTCTTTCTCTAACGACCCCTAGTATGCTAATACCATTTGCTTTATGCTCAATAATAGATGTCCCAAAGGAATGAATGCCACCCAAAGAAGAGCCCTAAGACTGAAGAGTTCTCACTACTTGCTCAAGGGATGGTTGCTATATAAAGGAAATTTTGAAGGAGTATACCTAAGATGCCTTGATTATCAAGAGGCTCAACATGTGATCTCTGAGTTTCATGGGAAGCATGGCACAGGTCATGGGTCTACAGATTCTTTGGCACACCAGATTCTCCAATCTAGTTATTATTGGCCCTGTGTATTCAAAGATTCCCATTAGCATGTGAGGACATGTCACGCATTTCAGATTTCTACATCAAGGGAATGCCATTCAGCTATGCCACTACTGTCGGTCTGTGAGGTAAGGCCCTTTGCCCAATGGGCACTGGATTTCATTGGGGTGATCAACCCAAACTCTTCTACAGGACACAAGTTCATCTTGACTGCTACTGACTACTATACAAGATGGATAGAGACTATACCCTGCAAAAACAACACAATGGAGGTGGTGATCAAGTTCCTCACCGAATGCATCACTACAAGGTTTGGGGTACCTTTCGCTCTGGTATGTGATAATGGTTCCACCTTCTCTTCTGCTAAATTCATTTCTTGGGCATATGATCACAAGATTGTCCTAAAATATTCTTCAAATTATTACCCACAAGGCAATGGGGTTACAAAGTCAACAAACAAGAATCTCTTAGGGGTAATTAAGAGACTGTTAGAGCATAACCCTAGAGACTGGCATACTTAGCTTAGATTCGCATTATGGGTAGATAGGACTAGGATTAAGGCTGCTCTAAAGACTTCACCATTCAAGCTGGTGTATGGCCAAAAGCCTGTATTCCCCATCCATTTGCAAATCCATATCCTTGAATTCATGCAGAAATTCTACTCTAGTGACAATAGGATAGAAATCAGATTGGTTGCTTTGTTGCAATTAGAAGAATAGAGAGATGCTGCTTTGCAACAATTTTTCAACCACTAGGTTGTTGTCAAATGTTGGTTTGACAAAAGAGCCAAGATCAAGGCTTTTAGGATATCAGACTTAGTGTTTTTATGGGATAAGGCTAGTGAAAAGAAAGTCAGTCACCAGAAATTTGACAAAATCTGGCTAGGTCCTTATCAGATTGTTGAGATCCTAGGCGAAAATGCTTTCAGATTGAGTGGACCAACTGGAGAACCTGTCCCATTTCCTGTCAATGGGAAATTTCTTAAGCACTATTTTGAATCTTGAGGCTTGTTAATTTATGTTCTGTACATAGCTAATTCATTGTTCTCTATGTAAATGTTTTATTTTGTCTCTTGTTTGTGAATAATTTGTATTTTTTTGTAAATACTTTCTATGTTTCTGCTTGTCAATAATCTGCTGCTCCTTGTGTAGGTGATTTACTCTTTGTTTGTAAATAGTTTGTTGTTTATTTGTTTATTCTTTCCTTCTATCCTTTGTGTTTCTTCTGTTGTTTGGTTTCTGTTTATTTTGTGCTTTTGGGGGGGGGTTATCTGTTGCTTTCCATCTTTGAACTGTGGGTTGTTATTTGAAGCATACTTTGGTCATTAGGAGAGAAGTGGTTTAGATATTTTCAGGTTTTCTAATTGAATTATTTTCTCCTCAATTCATTGTTTCATGCCTATTGTCAATAAAATTTGTGGAGAGTTTTGAAAACAAGGTGTCATGTAAGAAATCCTTCATCAGCTCCCCTAAATTTGTCACAAATCCATAAGATAATCTCCTCTTGTAATGGTATATTTGTCTTAGGATGATAGTGTTGCAAGTTTTGAGTGAAAAAACTGATTTCCCAAGTGTTTTCTTGAGGTCCATGGTAGTTTTCAACCCAGATTAGATGTTTAACATCTGACATATTGAAAAAAAAATGAATGAAATATCTAAAACTCTATGAGAAAACAAGAAAAGAAAGAGAAAAGGAAAAGAATTATCAAAAGAAAAAGATGATTCAATATGAATGGGTGATTCCATTATCTCTACCAGGGCTATGGATGTTTGACTGGCAGTAGAGAAATGTTGTGAGAGAACTAGAGGTATCTCTGTCAGGGCTATGGACGCCTGACTGACAGCGGAGCAATGCCCAGGATATCATTGCACAAAGGAAATCAACTCATGTAGCTCACATCTTGCACATTATTATTCAAAGGATAGATAAAACTCTATGAAAGAATGATTCACAATCAAGCACACACATTGATTCAAGGGGTAGCCATTGATTGACTTACATTTGAGATTCTAGCTCTACCTTGTTTGTTATAACTGGTCTGACTGGAGTTGTGATGTTCATGAACCAGGATTTCTAGGTAGCTGAATCTTTCAGAGTCATGAAAATGGTTAAATAATTTTCCTAGCCGAGTCACCATTTGTTATGCCTTGCATAACCACCCCATTTTGATTTGGAACAAAATGGGTCCCCCTTCTCTTTTGGTTTCTTTGCCTCTGTTATTTGCTTTGCTTTTGGGAGTTCTTCTGTTTCTCTATGTTTTATCTTTTGTTCTGTCTGATCTAATTTTTGTTTTTGCCTCAATTGGAATTCGGGTTTTCTCCTGAGTTCGGGATTTTCCACCCAATTTGGATTTTCCCAGATCTCACTCAAGCTCTGGCCAAGCATTGTTGTTTGGGGAGTTTTGGTCTTCAAGGAATTCCACATGGACCGGATTTTCCCAAAATCCTTGAGGCCTCCGAGGAGATGTACCTTCTTCACAGATTTCTTTCTCCTCCGGATTTTCCCAAAATTCATTGTTTCCTATTTTTTTTGGGTTTGCCGGAATGTATTCTCCTTCGTAGAAATCTATCCCATGCAGATTCCCCAGAATCTGTTGAAATGTGAAGAAGTATGGAGTAACAGGAAGTTAATATGTTTCGTTTCAATGATGATTTTGATTATTTAACTTTTGTTTGTGTGATCTTCACTATAGTTTTATTTGTTGAATGCAGGATTAAATCCTACACTAGATGATATTTTCTAGGAGAGCTCAGTTGAAAGATATGCCTCAATCTAGTTGGTCCTAAAAATTAGCTAAGGCAAAGGTCGGCAAGAATTTTCTAGACACTTACCGACTGGTGGCTTGGCTCTGACCATTTGAAATCCAAAGAATCAGAATACTCCCCATTATGGATCTTATCGGCATAGGATTATCATGATCTACCCAACCCATAATTCGCTTCATTCAAATTTGCATTTGTGTTTCCTATCGGATAGACCCCAGGGATGTCATGGCGAGTGGAATTTACATACAGGCATTTTTCGGTGGGACCAAGGTCATTGTCCTAATGAAGGGGGGTTTTCTATCGGCGTGAGTTTTCCCTTCGAGGTGAGGTCTGGCAGTCTTGCTAACCCATAAAGTCTCACCGACATATTATTTCATCGGTGAGAGAATCAGGTTATCACGGTGACAAAATATGTGCTTATGGAGATCCCTCAGTGAAGAATAATGTATCTATAGGACATCTCCTCGACAGGAAAATGTTAAAGCGATACAAGTGGGGAGAAGGAAAGAATATCGGTATGACCACCAGAGGGGTCTTGGTGACAACGAAATTCAGTAAAAGGGGGCTTCAATCGGTATAATGTCCTACTGACTGAACGAAGTCCCACTCACAGAGGAGCGACCCACCTAAGAACCTGAGTTTTGGCAAAGGATAAAACCTTTGGCATAAGGTCTTGGTGAAGAAAGGAGGTCACACCGACAGGATGTCCCTTCGGGGAGAGGAAAGGTATATGCCAAAAGGTTTGGTCAAGCGAAATAAGTCACACTGAAGAGGGTTGTCTTCGAGGAGAGTGGTTCACTTTCAGCAAAAGGTCTCACCAAACGGTGGATGTCTCACCAAAACATATTGAGCTTAGCAAGAGTGAAAGAAATCGGTGAAAGGTCCTGCTGATACAAAAGAGTCTTGGTGACAAGGCAATGTCCCCAAGAGGTGTTTCCTTCGGCGAAAAGTTTCACCGAAGGAGAAGGGTCTTGCCGATTAGAGAAAGCTCAATGGGGATTCAAAGGAGTTCGCTGAAGGTCTTGTCGATAGCGATGGATTTCCTAGTGAAGGAGGCATTGATATAACCTTGGATAATTTTCCATGGCCTCTGGCCGATAGTAAAGAGTCTTGCTAGAAGGTAGGAGGAGCCCAAAGAAAGAGATGTCTCGGCAAAGGGAGTCAGTGTCAGTGATACAGAAGGAACCTAGCAAGAAAAGAGGAGATCGTTGAAAGGTCTCCCTGACCACAGAAAGTGTCACTAACATGAAAAATCCCACCGAAGAGTTAGCGGCATCGTCATAGCAATTTGAGCTTCCTAGGAAGTATTGGCGACTCGGGGTGGTCATGGCAACGAAATCAAGTGAACTCAGGGAGACTCTGAGCAGATGGAACAAGTTCGATAAGAGGTCTTGCTGACCCAATGGTGTCTCAGTGATAGGAGATACTACAAGAGGAGCTTGCCATAGCCTCTGGCCGAGGTTGAGGAGTCTTGCTGATGGGTTTTTGCAGACTCAATATGACTTCTACTACTCACTGAAGCATCCCACCGACTATCTTGTGTTTTGCCGATAACTTCACAATGGTGAAATCACATCGGGGAGACACCAGTGGTGTCTCACTGACATGCGATACTATTCAGACCACTTTTGACTACCTAAGGAGCTCACATGGCGTATGCCTGACCAATCAGAGGAAGCCAAAAGAGTGATTCATTGGTCCCTTTGATCGATTGACTGTTCTCGGGAAAGGAGGCCATCAAAATGCAAATTAGATGGACTCTTTTTGAGAACAAATGACGATGAATCGACTCAGGTGAAATGCAAAGATCTATAGGGAGGCCTGATGATGCTTCCAAAAGGTGGTCAACGAATAGAGAAGTCCAAAATAGGAAAGAAACTGAAAAGAAGAAGAAACTATGACTCATAAGGGACAACAATAGTAGCCATCGGCGGAGATTGATTAGTGTTAATGGTAAAGTTCCCTGGAGCATTCAAGGCATCCTGAACAAAATTCAAGGTGGACACGAAGACATCAAAGTAATTGCTACAGATGCAAAAGATCTAAGGTGATCCCTAGAACAACCTTCCAGCAATATGGATAGTAGGGCTTCACAATGGATGCAGTTTTGACTTTCCTCAGAAAGATCTAAGGGCCGACTCTCCTACAGTCTGCAGATATTTTGTAAACACCAGTGCAGGGGACAGTGCATTCTTTTTGGTACATTCTATATATAAGGCATTCTTTCCTCTTTGTAAAGGGTTAGAAAGTGGTAGATAGGGAACTTTTATTGTTAGCACTTCTAGATTAGAACATCTAGGATTAGTGAACTTTTAGACTAAGAACTATTAGGAGTTAGTTAGTTAACAGATGGAGATAGAGTTGCATCTTGATTCTCAATAATGAGAGCTTCTCTTGTCTTCTTGTTTAGCAGTTATATTTTAGTATAGACTATAATGTATTTTCTAAGTTCTCTTAGTGTAGTTGAAAACAATCTGGAGAAATAGATTCTCTGTACACCAGTGATTGTGTCAGCTTTGTAAATATTGCTTATCTATTTTATTGACATTAGAAGCAATCAGAGTTTAATCTACTTCATGTTGTGTTCCTGAATGATATTTTTCTTAAATTGATCGTTTGATTTGTGAAGTATTCAAGGAATGAAATATTACTCTGTGCTTTATTTAAATGGTAGCTAAAATAAAATCTGTTATGCGAATTAGCACTATGAAGGAAAGAGGTTGTGTGTCAATCACAAGTTTACTTTGTTCTACAATTTTGGTTGAAAAATTCCTTGAAGTTAACAAGTCTGGTTAAGTTTGGATGAACTATTGTTCTTTTCTGTTTCAAAACTTTGACTTATCTTTTTATATTTCTTTAAAAACCCTTGTTAGAGTAGGTTTTATTTCATGCTTGATCTTAGAACAATACAGAAGCTCAACACCAGCAGGCCCCTTGAATATTACTGTTGCATTGACCACTGAGTAACATCAACATAGTTGAGACCCAACTACAAAGACCTTGGGAGCTAAGACATCCATGTGTTGCCTTTCTCTTTCAGGAGAAGCAAAATAGCAATATTCTACTTGCATTGTTGTGGTGCCAAAATAACCATCAAGAAACCCTAGGAGTGGTAGGAATTGAAGGTGAAATAGATGTTTGAGTGAGTGTGGATGGATTGAAATAGTGAGATGAATTGGCCGATGAAGCCTCTTGGTTTACTGGCACTTGGCGTTGGGGTCTCTCTTTTATATTGGTGCAATATTGGAATGGATTTGGGTCACCATCTATAGTAATTTCAGTACCATTGTAAGGGAATTTGATACATTTATGATACGTGGAAGGGACCACCTTCATGGCATGAATTCATGGTCTTCCTAGCAGAAGGTTGTATGGAAGGGTGAATCCAAGAGCTAGAACTTTGTCTCCATTACTACAGGACCAATTCTGATAGGAAGTATTACCACTCCCTTTTATTTTTGTTCCTCATCATCATAAGCCTTAATGACAATACTTTTGGTTGTGTCTACACATGCTTCTGAGAAACCTAATTCCTTAATCAATTTTAAAGTGCACTGATTTAACCTTGCTCCTCCGTCTACCAAAACTCATATAACTTTGTTGTCATCAAGGATTTCAAGATGTAAAGGGTCATTATGGTTTGTCTTTTTAGTTGCGTAGTCTTGTTCAAAAAATGTGGCATGATGATTATTGGTCAAGTAGCCCACCATTTCTTGGAAATGATTGACATCGATATCATTTGGGACAGTGGTGTTTTGTAAAGCTTTATCTAAGATAGATCGATGCTCAGGGAAATATGCAATAGTTCCAAGATTGAGATTTGGGTTGGGGTCTTCCCCAATTGGTCAAGTAGGTTATATTGTAACCTAGAAGGATGTGATGTTTGCTACGATGGAGGAATTTGGATAGTGATCTTAGTACGGTGAGTGTTGACCGCACACTCAGGAGTTGTATTGATAGTAATGGTATTGATATTCTCATTGGTGGCATGAAGGTGATTAATGGTTTTTCCACTATTATAGTTATGCTTGATATTCACATAGTTGGCTAACATATTGGTCTTGGTACTCGAACTGGGGACATTCCCCTTCCCATGGTCATGGAGTGGATCAGAAAAGACTTGATGATTTGTGTTTGATGACTTTTGTTTCTGTCCACTAACTTTAATAATTCTCTTTTCGACAATATCTTGTATGATATTTTTTAGTTGGCAACAATTTTGTAGGTTATGTCCCTTAGTTCTATGATAATCACAAAAGGCATTGTCATCCCACAAAACTAGTTTAAATTGTCCTGGATCGTATCGTCTTGGCTCTTGAAGCTATAGAAGATTATGTTGTAACAATTGTCTGAATACAGACTCAATAGGTTCCCCTAAGGGAGTGAACTCACATTTTTGAAACCTCCTTTGTTGTGGGCATTGAGTATTTTGGACCATGTTGGAAGGCTGATTGACAACATTAAGCATGTTTTTTGAAGGGTTAGATCCTTGTAATGTGATTATTGGTCTTGCTTGTACAGTTCTAGCATCAACTACCCCATCATTGGCGATGTTTTTGTTTTGAGACCAAAATTTGTTTCTGTCATTGGGGGAATTTTGCACTATTGGATTTCTATTGGATATAGATGTCTTAGGTTCTCCTTTTTCAATGAGATCCTTTTCTATTATAATTCCTTTTTCCACTAGTTCTGAAAAAGATGTACAACAATGTACCCTTAAGTTACTCCTTAGTTTTGCATGAAGGTTTTCCTAGAACATAGTGACTTTTTGTTTTTCAAGTATTTCGACAGGACACCGGCTAGCTATAGTCCTCCATCTCTAGAAGAAAGTGATGAATGTTTCACCTTCATCTTGTGTTGTGTGACACAAGGTTGCTATATTTATCTTGTGGTCTATGTTGAAGGAGAATTTCTCAACAAATTTCTCAGCCAGTTCACCCCAAGATCTGATGCCATAGTCTAGACCTGGAAACCACTCTAGTGCAATTCCTACAAGACTTCTTGGAAATAGTCTCATAAGATACATGGGGTCATAAGAAAGATCTATGAACATGGTAGAAAATTCCCTTATATTTTCTATTAGATTTCATTTACCATTGTACTTAGGGAGATTTGGTATGACATACCCGTGAGGGAAAGGTGTCATGTACAATGATCTATCAAAGGGAAATGGGCATATGTCCTTTGTTGAAAAGGATTTCTTAGTTGACACCACCATGTTATCCATTTGTGTTTGTAGTGCCTGCATTTGTGTTTGTAAGGCGTCAACCTGGGTCAATGATGTGCTAGGATGATTATGCGGATCTATGTATGTATCTTGAAATCCAAGGTCCTGTGATGGGTTTCAATTGAATGTTGGTATTTGATGTGGATTTGGATTCAGAATGTTGGTGAATGTGTTCTGGTTCAGATTCTACATAAATTGGTTTTGACTTGGAATTTGTATGAACGGATTATGACTACCACTTTGTGAGAATGGATTCTAATTTGGAATCTACGTGAATTGGTTTTGACTTGGAATCTATGTGAATGGATTCTGACTACCAATCTGTGAGAATAGATTCTGATTCAGAATCTATGTGAATTGGTTTGACTTGGATTTTGTGTAAATAGATTCTAACTACCACTTTGGGAGAATGGATTTTGATTGCCATATTGGAATGAAGGAATTCATTTTGTTTGTGTAATCCGCAGTATAGTACTAGTGACCTGAACACTAGGTATGGCCATCAACTATGGTATGGTACTCGTGACACTGACAGTAGGTATGGTTGTTGACTGTGGTATGGTACTCGTGACAGTGACATTCAGTGTAGAAGCTGACATTTTATATCTTTTATTCCCAACAAGAGGACCGAAGGGAGTGGACGATGATTCCCCTACAGTGAAATTAAATCCCAATGTCATGCCAAACATACCAAATAGAGATGTATGAACTGTCGTACTATGTGTAGGTGTACCAGATGGTATGGTTGTATTTACCTGAGGTATAGTAGCTCTAGTAGTCATTGTGTTTGTCCCTTTTGTAGATTTATCTTGTAAGGTGCTAATATTGAATCCTATAGGTAAGGTAGCGACTTCAACTAGCAACTTGGCTAAGTATCATTAACGATCATTTGCTAGGTACTCATCTACAAAAGAGGAAAACTCAGGGTCCTATGCTGCAACCCCTATGTCTTCTGTTGTAATGCGTCATTGAGTGTTTCTAGTGGTGAATTTGTCTAATAAAGTCCTATGAGGTTTTGTGGAGAATGGATTGATGAATTTTTTTGGGTTTGACATCTTTTCTCTCTCTCTTCTCTTAGACCTAGTTTCAACCATGTAAGATAAGCTCAATATGAAAGGAATGCAAAACTACGTCTATGGACAATATGATTCTAGTCTATGTTTTTGGTATTTTCTAAATGAAAAATAAGGAATGTTCTAAGATGATAAAAATATCTAAAGATGCAAAGTCTAAGCAAGCTTCTAAGGTAATTGATTCTGTAAACTTGAGATGAGGATACCAACTACCTAAAGTCTAACCAAGGCATCAATTTAGTTATGTCAAGGAACCAATGTAGGATGAGGATTAAAGACAAGTTGAGTTTCCTAACTAGACTGATGAGCTAGGAGGACTCTTTGTAGGACAAAGGATAAGATGATAAGACTAGGTTCAATGACAAATTTGGTTGATGCTATGATTTTTCTAAAGTGTAGATGGTGGACCTATCCTAAAGTTTGCAAAACTAACCTTCCTAGAAGTTTAAATATAAAGGAAAAATGTACTCAAAGATGAAAGTAAAACTTAGAATGAGAACGACTATAGTAATGACTAAATGATACATAAAGGATGCAAAATTGACCAAATCATTTTAGGTTTTTGTCCAAGGACTAGTAAGATAGATCAAATACTGGTATGACAGTGTTGACCAGATAGTGATTGAATTTTGGTTTTCTAATGATCTAGAAAATGCATCACAAAATTTATCAAATGTGGTTGTGTTGCACAATTGTGGTTTTCTATCAATAAATTGCGTGTTTCTGGTAAAGTTCAGTGTCTGAATCTGGCAGATGTAGTTAATTTTTTAGTAGATGTGACTTGTAATGATAGTTGCGACTCAGGCTATAGCAAATGCGGTCTTCCTAAACTTATGCATTGGTAAAATTTCTGCGACAATGGAAAATGCATCATTTGAGACGTCAGTTGTGGCTCACCTTGTCATATGCGTCACAAAATATCACAAGTGCGATTCTCTAAAAAAGATGTGATTTCTAACATAGCAAATGTGAGCTAATCTAGCAGATGTTACTCTAGGTTAAACAGATGTGACTCGACAGAACAATTGCGACTCTCTGGTGAACAATTGCCACTCTATTGTGTTTTCAATGAATGGAGATAACTGAAATTTTTTTGTGATCAAGTTCTAGAAAACAAAAACAATCATACGACAACATGTTTTCAGTTTTATTTTGGACTCAAAGAATGTTTAATTTGACAACAGACAAGCACATCCTAGGCTATGAAGGACAATGTTTACTAAGTTCTCACTTGGGTTTCCCCAGCTACGCTTATTCAAGGCAGATGATTAGTAGCTTGACCCCTTTGGCTCCCCTCCATGGCTCATTAACATCATTCGGTGCAGACAAGCTATAGTACCCATGAACATCCTATGGCATACATTCATCTCTACACATGAACCGTAAGACTATGAGATGGCTTCACAAGTCTGACCCGCTGCACTAGTAAATAGAAGGATTTTGGATGCTACAAACAAAGGTGTCTAATTAGGGCATTTCATTCATAGGGCATGATCTATTCAGCGAGAGTCCCCTTTCGAATCCATCTCATCAGAACCATATGCATGATTCTTGGGCTTTCCCCAAGAATCCACTTTTAGATACCGGTTGGAAGTCCCTCGGGTTCAGGGTGCTACTGGTCTAAGTCATCCTGGGGTGAGTACCTTTTCCCACTAGAACAGGCCCAAGTTTTAGAGTTGGTAACCGTTTCTCTTACACCCAAGATCACATGGATGTGCAAGGGGAGAAGATACTTCGATGTACCAAATCGTGAGGGTAATTACACAATTGTGATTTTGCACCAAACATAGTAGACACTTGTTAATTTTAATCCAAATGAAAGATTTGCTACACTACCAAACAATCTATTTCAAAAATTTAACTAGGGTCTTTGACATGTGTTCTGTAGAAAGATTCATTAGTAATTTGATATTGGTCTTTGACTATCGATTTGTAAAACCTCCGTTAACTCCTCAAGACACACACTGAAAACAAAATATTAGCAAAAATAAAAACACGAAAGGAAACTATAAATTGAAATTTCAAAACCTAAAAATATACCAGTTGGATGCATCATTTTCTCTGTCAAATGTGTCACGGTATTTTACCAGTCAGTTGTGGATCAGAAAATAACAGATGTGTGATTCCTTTTCAGATGCATCATTTTCATTCATAGATGCAGTCAAAAAAGTCAATTGTGTCATTTCATCAAACTGATGGGTCTTTGAATATCAATTGTAGTGTTTCATTAAACTGATGCGTCGTTCCATACAAAAACCTGCAAAATCAAATAAAAGTCTATGGATATGCGAAGATGGTGTCTTCACATCGGGTTCACCAAAATGTAGCTTAGAGAAAAACACATGAGAGAGTTAGGAAATTCAAATCTAATATATTCAAACTATACTAATCAATCCTCAAAGCTTAGATAATCAAGAAAAAAATAAAGGTAAGAACAACATGCATAAGAGAAACTATTTTACCAAACATGCGATCAATTTTGTTGAATAACCTCAATTACTCTTCTCCATTTTGTCTGTGTAGTGTACTTGCCCTTAGATTTTCAAAGTTCATGCAAGAATAGCCTAAGTGTTATGATTAAGACAAAACATCAAAGATTCAAGATAATTTCTCTAGAAGTCATGCAATTTTGAAAGAGATTGGAATGATGAATGACAAATAAATTTATAGAAAATTTATCATTCGAATGACAGGTTAGGATTGAAATATCAATGCACGATTGAGATCGAAAGATTAGACATGCACTCCAATAACTATCAGTAGTGACATGAGTGATACAAATTAGAAATAGAAATAAAGATTAAATAAATGATTTAATCTTCAAGTTTGGTATTCGAAAATAGAATAATTATCTTTGGATGACAAAGATAAAGATAGATTAAAGCAACTCTTTGTTCGCATGCATGCACAAGATTTAATTAATTAAATGGGAATATCTAATTAATATGCATGTACATGCAATTGAGTTAGAACTAGATGACCAAATGATATGACGAAGAGATTACTCGAGAAAGCCACTCAGACATTAAATCAAGAGTTAACTGAGTGATTTAAATAGATCTTTGAGTCGAGTAAAAGTGAATACTTAGATAGTTTGCACAATTATCTAAATATAGAGGAATGCATTAAAATATAATTTATGAATTAAATAATTCATTTAATTCAAGATTTGATATTTGAAGAATAATTAAATAAATAAGATTTTTTTAATTAAGTGATGAAGGTATTTAAATGAATAATTAAATAAATAAAGGATTTATTTAATTATAGTTTAAATATGATAGAGGTAAATTAAATAAGAATTTATTTAATTTGACAAGAAGGATAAGGTTAATTAGTAACATAATTAAATAAAAAGCGTTTATTTAATTAATCAGATAGAATAAAGAAAAATGTGAATTAATTAAATAATTAAAATTATTTAATTAATAGAAGAAATGAAGAACTTTACAGAACAATTAAATAATTAACATTATTTAGTCATGACCATGGAAGATATATGAATTATTAAGAAATATTAAACTTGTTGGCCTAGACTAGATTTCGGTGTCTACAGAGAATTCACCCACGCACTGAATGGATATGCCACAACCGATTTCTCTCATATGTGGTTGTCGTGGAAAGGGCTGCCAAACCAAATCACATAGACTGGGAGCCACATATGAAGTTCATGATTATGAAATACAACACTAATGAGGTGTTGTTTGTTGAAACTGAGTTGGGAAATTATTCTCCCTTAGCATATTAGGAAGAATTGGAACCTCAAGAAGAGGAGATGACTGAAGAGGTCTTCCTGGTGTTGTGTAGCCCTTCGACCAATTTGGCCTATGCACCCCAAAGCATAGAAATTTTTGTAGAACAAGATGATGATTAATCTTACAAAGATGGAAACTTAAGATTGCTGGACAGATTTCAAGACTTCATGGAGAAGTGCATACAAGATCAGCTTAGCTTAGGGGCAAGGTTGAATTTTCAGGAACTCCTACTGCCTAGTTGGTGCAGAGTGCATAATGCCACCCACTTGAAATTTGAATGTTGCTTGTGTTAGATGGAAATGGAGCATATCAAAGCACAAGCCACACCTCAAGAGGAGCCACCAATGGAGAAGCTTGTCGCTAACTATAATGAGCTTGTTCCAATTCTAGAAATGGTGAGTGTAGGCGTGCAACCAAGAAAGAATAAAAGATTGATTGGACTAGAAGTCGAAGAACCCTCTAAGTTTTGGGCGATATGTTTCAATGGATCCAAGTCGAAGCAGGGAGCTAAAGCCAATTTAAAACTCATCATCCCTATGGGTAGGACTTACTTCATTGCTCATAGACTTCAGTTCTATTGTAAAAATAATGTGGTAGAATATGAAGCATTAGTTCATGGTCTCTTAATGGCTTTAAGAAAGAATGTCAAAATGTTGCAAGTATTTGGTAATTCAGAATTGGTAGTGAAATAGGTTAGAAAATTATACTCCTGCCAAGATAGAAGACTAGAAAACTATAGGCATAGAGTTTGGGATCTTCTAGAAAGCCTAGATGCCTTCAACATCCAGTTGATCCCTCATTCTTAGAACCATATTATTGATGCCTTGGTTCAAGCAGCTGGCACTCTACAACCCCTATCACTTTCAGGCCTCAAGAGATTCATTGTTGAGCTAATCTCCACCCCATTTGTGTTAGACAATGTCACTCATTTTTTGGTGTTTAATGATGATAGGAATATATTGGAGTTTATCACTAGCTCTAATGTATTCACAACTTAGATAATTGATGAAGTTGACCCTGAGGAATCTAAATTAATTATAGATGGGGTCATCAACCTCAAAACCAACACTATCCCTAGGGGCATGGTTCAACTTGAATGCATATTTGACTTGGATCAGATCTAAGACCAAGACTGGTAAGCAAAGAAGGATTCCATAAACAACTAGTGTGATACCCACAACCTCAAAACAACTGAGGTTAAGAATATATTCATTGGAAAGGTCTACACACTATAAGAGAAGCAAGGAATAATTGATGCTCTACAAAAGTATCATGATGTGGTAGCATGGAGTTATGAAGATTTAAGGACTTATGATTCCTCCATTATCACACACACTATTCCCCTTAAGCTAGACGTGTGGCCATGCTGACAATGACAACATCCCATCAATGCATTACTATAGCCCATCACCTACAAGGAAGTGTAGAAGCTACTCTCAACTAGAATCATCTTTCCTGTCAGGAACTCTACATGGGTGGCCAATTTGGTCCCAATTAGGAAAAAGAATGAAGAAATCAGATTTTGTGTGGACTTCTACAATTTGAATAGGGCTTTAGAAAAGGACAACTATCCCATGCCTTCATTGGATGAGGTACTATAGGTTGTTAATGGATCATAGATGATGTACTTCCTCAATGGGAATTCTAGCTATAATCAAGTCATGGAGTAGTATGAAGACAAACACAAGACATCATTCACCACCAAGTAGGGAACCTTTGCATACAGGAGGATGTCGTTCGGACTCATCAATGCTAGCACCACTTTCCAACGTGTGATGGACATAGTTTTCAAAGATCCGATTAGAAAATGAATTATCATTTACATGGATGATCTTATAGTATTCTCGAAGAAATGAGGTGATCATGTTTTTGATCTGTGCAAAGTTTTCCAAAGGCACAGAGAATTTGGGGTTTCTCTTAACTCGAAGAAATGTATCTTTAGAGTCACAGAAGGCAAGCTACTTGGGAATGTTATTTTAGAGTGAGGAATCTCTATAGAACCTGAGTGCATTTAGTCCCTCTTGAAGATTCAGTTTCTTGGTAGTAGGAAAGAGCTGAAATCTTTCTTTGAAAAGATAAATTTCATCAAAAAGTTCATTACGGGCTTTGCTGAGATTGTCAAGCAGCTCAATGCAATGCTAAAGCAAGACGTCAAAATTGAGTGGAATATGGAAGCAAAGCAAGTCTTTGAAGAAATTAAGAAAACCATTGTTGAAGCATCAGTGCTAGTTAGCCCAAATTACCTAAAGCCATTCTATATCTATCTGTTCACTTCAAACCACTCGTGTGCTAGCATTTTGACTCAAAAAGATGATGGACGAAATGAGCACCCAATTTCCTTCATAAGTGCTCCCTTAAAGGATTTTGAACTAAGATACCATAGCATGGAGAAGCAACCATACACTCTCATTGTAGGAATCAAGAAATTCAGACACTACATCTTATGGAATAAGGTGTTCGCCATTGTGCTAGATCTAACAGTGAAGACATTGTTAATGTAGAATGAGCTAGGAGAAAGAAGAGCAAAGTGGGTCACCTTGCTGCAAGAATATGATATGGAGATTTAGCCAATGAAATTAGTAATAGGAAAGGCCCTCACCTAAATGATAGTTGAAACAACAGCTCAAGTGGGACCCAAACTTACAGTTCAACAATATCAAATTGAAGATGTCTCCCCAGGGGAGTGGTATGATGATATTTTCTATTACTTGTTGAACAACAAGTGCTTGCCTCATTTATAGGGAGTCTAAAAGCATGCCCTCAAATTGAATATTAGAAATTATATGCTACAAGGATCCATTCTTTACAAAAGAAATCATGAAGGAGTGTACCTTTAGTGCCTCAAAAAAGAAGAAGAAGCAAGAGTGCTAAAGGAGTTCATTGATAAGTTTGGTATTGGCCATGGATCAGGTCCCTCTACTGCTCATAAAATCTTATGAGTAGGATATTACTAGCTAACTATCTTGAAGGATTCCCATAGCCATGTTCACACATGTCATGTTTTCCAGATTGTAGCAACTAGGGAAAGGAACGCTACTATCCCGCTACAACCTATCTTGGAGGTAAGACTATTCATGTAATGGGGTCTCAACTTCATTGGTCCGGTAAGCCCACCATCATCTTTGGGTCATAGGTACATTATTATCACGTCTAATTATTGTACTAGATGGACATAAGCTATTTCATGTAGGAAATGTACCACAGAGGTAGTTAAGAATTTCCTTGAAATTTTTATTTTGAATAGTTTTGGTTGCCCATATGCCCTAGTCTATGATAATGGTCCTACCTTTTCTTTGCTTAAATTCACTAGTTGGGCCTTTGATTATGGAATTTACCTTAAGTTCTAATCTAATTACTATCCTTAAGGAAATGGCCTGGCAAAATCTACAAAGAAGAACATCATCACTGTCATCAAAAAGCTGCTTGATAAGAATCCCAAGGACTGCACACCCAACTTCTTTTTTCCCTTTGGGTGGATCAAACACACCACAAGGCCTCCTTGGGTGATTACCCATTCCACCTTGCCTATGGCCTAGAGCCCATATTCCCCGTTCACCTTAAAATCCCAACCCTCCAATTCATCAATACCTTCTACGAAGAAGGGGATAAAAAAGAAGCTAGTTTAGCTGAGTTTCTACACTTAGAAGTACATGACTATGCCATTGAAAAATTTTCCAAACACCAAGGCGTAGTCAAAATATGGTTTGATCAACGAGCCAAAGTAAAGGCCTTCAGAATCATTGATATGTTCTTATACTAGGACAAGGCCCATGAAAAGAAAGGGGGACATGACAAATTCGACAAGCTATGGCTTGGCCCCTTTCAAATTGTTGAAATCCTCAGAGATAATGCTTTTTGGTGAAAGAAATTAACTAGTGAAGATGTCTCATTGGCCATCAATGAGTAGCACCTAAAGCATTATTTCCAAGCTTGAGATCTCCTTAGTTTCTCTTGCAAATACCTATACATAGGTTAGTTTAGGTTGCTTTTGGTTTCCTCTCTTTGTTGCCTTTGCATCGCTTTTGTTTTTCTTGTTTCTCGGTCGCTTTTTTTGTTGTTAAGAGTGTCTCTTTGTTCTTGGTGCAGTGTCCATGCTCATTCAATGAATGATTCACTCTTTCACCCACACTTAGTGTTCTTTGGATAAAAATTCACTCTTAACCATTGTTCTTTGATTGTTGCTATGGAATGACCTCCCTACTTGAACTTTGACTTGACCTAGAACGTGACCCTTAGTTGAATCTTATCACATTTAATCTTGTATCTTGCACACGACAAACATTAATTGCTTCTAAAGAGTTGTACAGTGGTTGTTATGATAGCCTAACTAGTGAAAATCATAAGTCTACTTCAATGACCATTGTGGTTCCAAGCCCACCGTAAGCTTCAATGCTTACGCGATTGAGCAAAAGTAAGAAATTAAAAAAAAAGAAACTGTGTGGGTGTGCAGACAACTCTACTAGGGCTATGGATGCCTAGCTAGCAATAGCAAATTTTTGTGGGGTTACAATGATAACTCCATTAGGGCTATGGATGCCTGACTGGAAGTAGAGAAATGTCCAGGTTACTTTTGGAGTTAGACGATTCATAGCTTGTTCAGTTTGAATAACCACCATTTGTTGTAGTCTCCAAAGAAACAAAATTAATTCACTACTTGTACACACTTTCGAGATGCTTTCATGATTTGATTCAGCCAAGGATCTTGTTCTCCTTTGATCCCCTAGTTCACTTTTGGAAATTGGCCCCTTGGTCTACAAAACAAAAGATTCTAGGTTCTAAATGAACATTTATCCTTAGAACACTCAGGAGGGTTCCCTAGCAGAGTCACCATTTATTGTTCCTATAGCACACACACCTCATTTGGAATAGGGACCCTCTCTTTTCACTTTGCTAGGTTACTTTTGTCACCACCTCATTTTGTGTGCCCCCTATTTTTGAGTGCTAAGTGGTCAAGGAATCTTAAAATAATCACTTTGAGTTGACCACATTTTGCTACCTTCAAATTTTCAAGGCCTTGGCCTTTGTGGGATTTCCTGGGTTGTTTTCCTTCTTGCTTTGAAACTAACGTCCTCCAAATAGCATGGGTCCACCCTTGTGGGCTGCTCTATGTGGGTTTCCTTAGCTCCCTGAACCTTCCGAATGGCCTTCACACGATGACCTTTCATGCCGTGGGACCCACATCATCATTGGTTGTTTTCATTTTTGACCCCCCGAATGGCCAACCCTTGACTTCCATCTGCTCAACGGACTTCGCCATTTCCATTGTTGTCTTCAAAAATCCCATTCACCAACCTTGAGTGTTGTTGTATGAGCATTAATGAGGGTCATTAAATGCTACATTTTCTATAAATAGCTCATTTTGAGCTATCACTTTCACCTACAAACATTCAGAGGAGTTGTCAGAGCTTACTGCTAATGCTGCTATTGTGCCTGTCGAGATCCATCATCACTTCGAGACCTTAGCTACCTATTTTCACATCCATCTTCATTGGGTCTCATAGGTTAGTTTCTGTCTCAGGCCACACTTTAAGTTTTCTTTAGTTTTTAGAGAATTTTTTTGAATTTTGGAAAGAGAACTTAGAAATCAACTAAGGAAAACCCAGGCAAACAAAACCCATAAGTTTAATTTTTGATAAACTTCGAAAAATTGGCCATGGGCCATGTGCAGGACTTGAGGTCCCCGTGGCCATTCTTTGACTAGGGAATCCATGCCCTACATGCCTATAGCCTAATCACCGCAATTTCTTTCCTTGAAAAACACTTTAAACTCAAAATGGTGAGAACCTTCATCAGGTCTACCCTTGCAAGATTCCCCCTCAACTTAACCATCCTAGACTTACCAAAATTCATGAGCTTAAACTGGGGTCCTTTGATCCATCGAGGTCTGATAGTGTAGTCTTCCACCTTAAGAATGTTGTTGATATGTCACCATTCCAAACGACTGTATAGTGTTGTCTTCCTGATAGCTAGGCCCTGACCTTGCCTTTACCGTCCATTCTCCTTTGCACCCCAAATGACTAAGTCTGAGTTTCTTTGCAGGCCTCGCCCCACAAACTTCCATCCATAGACCGTCATGGAAATTTTTTCATCCCAAATGGCCTGATCATAACACCCTTCTTCCTAGTAGAACTTGCACTCATCATACCCTTTTGAGCCTAAATGAAAGCAAACAAGTGCCAAACCCTAGGCAGGCTGCCTCTTGCAGATTTTTGGTTGTGGACTTCTGTCTTGCTCCCGCTATTCCAAAATGTTTTCCAACCTCTATTGCTCTACTATGTGGAGCCCGATCTTGTTGTTTCATCCTAACTAACTGATAATAAACAAGAAAACACTAAGGAGCTTTGCAGACCCAACAATACGAGCCTCCTCTACTAGACCTTTGTCTATCCTTCACTGTTCCAAATAGCCATGACCCAGCGTCTCCCCGCGCTATCCAACCCACAATGGCTTGAGCTACAAATGAACTATGATGTTGTCCCTTGAAAACTTGGGGCCCACATGGTGGAACCTCGCATGTGGACTATCACCTTGCTAGCGCCGTTTCAACAACGAAGCTTCAAATGCCGAGATACCCTCTGTTTCTACATGCTTAAAGGATGAACTTAACTCGACCAAAAATTCAAAGTGATTTCAAACCACATACCAAAATGGATTGAACTCCTTGGTGGACCCCATTTCATGACCAAATATTGATATGGGTTGGGACATGTGGGCCGTCGTGCCCTGATTGTTGTCCCTTTTGTTGCTACATTTAGAATGGCTGCCAACCCAAGGAAGTCCGCACCCCTGGGCCTGCATTGCTATAATTTCCCAAGTGAGTGAATAATGTTGATCCGGAAGAGATGTTAGGATATTTAAGTGATGAATTATCATTTTGCTAGATTTTGGCAAACTTTCCCCATGTTTCATGCTTGAATGTGCTTACTATTCTCTCACCTGTAGGATATATGGAACCAGGTGCAGGAACTTCAAAGGTGGCCATGGAGAAAGAAAAGGGAAATAAGCTAACTAATGCACCTAGGGGTAAAAAGGATAAAGACCAGATGAAGTACAAATTCCAAGGGGAACCCCTCAACTCTAAGGTCACCATAGATTGGAAGGGGATCTCAAATACTAATTTGGGACACATTGATATTGATGAGTTCAAGTAAAGGGTTCAAATCAACTTGACAATAGAAAATTCTAGAAGGATTAGAGGCAGTGGGTTGGCCAAGGCTGTTGGATTCCCGCCTTCTCTCATTGCTTTCAAGCTTGTAATGGCCTATAGAGAGGCATATCAAGAAAATACTAGAAGAATTGTGGATAGAGATGGGAATATTTTGGTGGATTTATCTACTAAATAAATAGGGAAAACCTTCCACATCCCTACTTTCAATGAAATGGAAGAGACAACAAAGGAATATTTCAAAACCACATGGGACGCAGATCCCCTCAAATGCAAGAAGCTCATCAATCAGTACTGGTTAAAAGAGAAGAGGGGTGGTACAAATAAAGTGCCCCAAGAGCTCTTCCAAAGTGAATTCTAGAGGATTACCATGACCTGGAAACCCTATTGAGCCAAGTTATGGGCCTTCCAACCATAGTCTTCTCTCAGGAGTGAATGCTCTACTTTGTGGAATAAATCCTTCAAAGGGAATCCAAATTCTACTGGGCAGTAATGATTAGTAATTGCTTGCTTAAAAAATTTGTAGTAGTAAAGAAGACCTCATAATTCTACATGACATCATACTAGGTCTATCTATTGGCTGACCGAATGTAATACATAGGCTTGTTTGTGATTCCAAGCCAGACTCTAAGAAAGGTGTTATTGTAATTAATATTTAATTACACATTAGCATAAGTTTACTTAGGCTTTATTTAATTCCTAAGTTTTTGATCTTATCTTTATCTTATCGAGCTATCTTGTTGCTCAAGATAAGATTAGGTTTAGGCATCTTTGCTTTTATAAAGCAAATCATATCTTGTAATTAATTGAATTCTTGAATATTATTATTTGCACATCTTTTGCAACCTCTTGCTTTTTCTGATTTTCTCTTTTGTGGAAGGTCTTTTTGGTTTGCAAATCTGATCATGGGTTTCTAACATGGTATTAGAGCCTTGATTTGCAGCCCCTTCTCAGATTTCTGGAGAGATTCATTGCAGAGTTGTTCAGGATTCCTCGAGGGTTTCATACCTTGAGTTTGTCTCTCTATTTGGGTGCTCTTGCATGGTTACTTTCGATGCACGTTGGAGGAAATCTGATCTCATATTCGAGTTCAGGGCTATTGAAAAAGTCAAGATCGACTTTTATTTCACCTGAATCCGACATTTTATGCCAGAGTTATGAGGGTTTGAAGATTTGTTAGATCTAGGAGTTGCGAAGCTTCTGGTGCATTTTCAGGCAGATCGAACCTTGCCTTCAGATCCAGATTATCTGAGAGATGAAAAATGACATATAACATGCCCTATTTTAGCATCAGCTATTTATGAGGCAAAATTTTTTTGTGTAGCAGGCCGTACGACCTGCCAGGTACAGGGTATGATATTTTTTTGCAGAATAAAAAAATTATTATGTTTTGCAAAATTTTTCATATTTTCAAGCTATTAAAATTTATTTGGGCATTTTATTTATCTACAATGGTATTTCAAAAATTGTGGGGTTGTTTTTTTTAAACAAATCGGCAGACTGTACATTGTTTGGTACATTCGTACCCTGGTCGTCACATCTCTGTCGGCCTTGACCAACAGTCACCTCGGGTATTCTTCCTTGGCCGGCATATTCTCCAACCAGCGTATTTGCTTCACCGCTAGCTTTCTTTACTCCTCGGCCACTCAACCTACCGCCGACCTCCCTTCACTCTCCCGTGCCCCTCTGTTCTCCGCCCCCGATCCTATGGCCCGCCCCAGGGGGGCTCCCTAGCCAGTGGCGCCAGGAGTGGCGCCACCTCCACTCAACCCACCCACCGCCCATCTGGCGACGGGTTTCTTTTTTACACCAACAGCGCCTATGGTCACATGGCCGACCATGGGCCATCAGGGCAAGAGCTGAAAATTTGCGCCAAAATAGCCTTTTAATACCCTAAATTGCCCCCAAATAGCCCTTTTTTCATTTCATCATAACTTTTGATCCCGGAGGTGGATTTTTTGAAACAAGATATCACCGAAAAGTTGGCGAGCCCAATTTTCTGATGGTGCAATTTGTTTCTAGAGATTTTTTTGCTTGATGGGATATTTTTTCAGTTGAAGTCTGATGTTCAGATTTCACTTCGGAGGTCATATCTTTTGACTCGGTGATCCTTTTTTCATCTTTTTCTTGGCATCAGAAAACTGATTTTGTCCTCTACACAGATATGACATCATTTTCTATTTTCTACTTATGCATTTTTGTATTCTCTCCTTTTACAATCATTGGGTTATTGTAATAAATGAACTATGATAAAGTTCCATTCAGGGGGGTTTTTTGCATATCCATATTCATCTTGTTTTGATGGAAACTCGTATGGGTTATCTAGTCTCCTTGTTCTTTTGGCCACATTTTTTTCTATAACTTGACACATGTCAGATTCATTGGTTCACAGTTCAGTTGGGAGATTATGTTTCTTGATCCTCATTGGTTCAGATTCTTCTCAGTTTGAGGGCAATGTTTTTATGGTTAATGTTCCAGAGTCTATTTTTGGTACTCCTTCCCATGGAAGAGTTTTAGTCACAGTTTGGCATTGGCATCGAGATACATGGTTTCTAGATTTAGTCATCATTTCATTTACTTTTGCTTCATAGATCCCAGGGTTGTTCTAGTTTTTGAGTTTTTGAGTGTTCTGTGGCATCAGGTCTACTATCACATTATCATCATTCTAGTTTTGGTTTCACTTGTAGATAGAGGTATCCTTCCTTGCTTGTCAGATTGTGGTTCCATTGTTACTCCATAGTGTTCTTCTAGTGCTTCTTTGCAACAGTCATCTCATTATAGGGGGGTATTGCCCCACTGGGTTTTCCTTCTCTACCTCATTCATTGCATTTGTACATGAGTACCTGATCAGGCCTTGTTGCTAGGACTCATATTTGCATAATAATTTGCTTCTCCCTAAGTTGCACTTATAGGGGGGTGTTAGTGTAATTAATATTTGATTACACATTAGTATAAGTTTACTTAGGCTTAATTTAATTCCTAATTTTTTGGATCTTATCTTTATCTTATCGAGCTATCTTGTTGCTCAAGATAAGATTAGGTTTAGGCATCTTTGCTTTCATAAAGAAAATCATATCTTGTAATTAATTGAATTTTCGAATATTATTATTTGCACATCTTTTGCAACCTCTTGCTTTTTCTGATTTTCTCTTCTGTGGAAGGTCTTTTCGGTTTGCAAATCTGATCAAGGGTTTCTAACAAAAGGAACTAAAGGTATATGATAAGTATCCTCATCTCCAATACAAGAATTTCAAGAAGGAATATTGCAGGGTCAATGATGCCTTCATTGAACATATTATTAGATTGCTTGCAGGTGACTTTCAAAGAAGGGTTATTGACAGCACCAATTCCTTCATCCACTGTTTCAGCTTCCTATTCATTAAATTTTCAAAATTTGCATACATTTGAGCTGAGCATTTCTTAGAGAAACCATATAAATTATCCTAGTATCCAAATGACTGGATGGTACTGTTAGCTCTCAAAAACATAGGCGGAATGCCTCAAGAGGCTACCAATCTCTTGATACGCTTTAGGGTAATAGACAAGGTCAAAAGCTTTCAAGCTTCTACTCTTCGGGTGCTGCTAGACCTAGGCGGGTGTACCTTTCTAAATGAAGCAGACTTGACTTATGATTATCTTTCTTGCAAAATGATTTGTCCACAATGGCAGATGGAAGTGAACAAATGAAATCAAACTTCATAGCAATAGCAATCTTCTGATCTAAATCCTAAAGTGCTCAATTAATAGATATAAAGAAACTAAATGAATTCAAAATGATGAAGTTGCAGAGACAAGTTCCTTATTGGGTATGCGAAGTTGAATGAAATAGAAGTGGGCAACTTATTGTAGCAGAAACTCAAATTGTTGGCATATATTTCTTTTGTAAATTGTACAAACATGCAAGACTATGACTACTAAGCTCTACTTTAATAATCTAGATGAATCTCCCTGATTATTGTGATCAACCGAAAGGATTTAATCTCTCCTTGAGAGAACCAGTTAATTAACCACATAAATAAAACAAATGTGCACTGATAAACTAAAAATAAACTTGTTACATCAATTTAAACAACTAGAAAGAATCAACTTGGAGACATCTTAGCAATACTTTTTCAATAAACTCAACAGACAATTGATACCAGGAATAAACTACCACGCCAGCTGAATTTCATTAAAATCGCCATTTGAAAACATGCAACATAGTCTCTAGAATGATAACTTTATTCTACTATGTCCATTCCTAATCTACTATATCTATTCTAAGATCTCTTCCTATATTCTACAATTGAGAATGCATATTTATACACCAACATTTGAACAGACATGTCACTTCAGATCCATGTCAGCCAACCATAGAATTCGGGCTCATCTCACATGTTAGCCAACATCTACATTTAGAAATTCTCATGTTGGCCACAGTAACTGAGTTTTATTAATTGTTCGCTGAGACATCCCTGCAAGTATGTCGAAGGCAATAATATCACTGTTAGCCCAGGCTCTACTTTATTTTCTTTTGCCATGACTTTTTACCATTGGGGAGAAATCATATCGAATACCTTTATGTTTCCTCGAGATCACATTTCTGTTATATTTTTTTCAATTGCTGTAACATTTTGATATCGGAGAGACCTCATGTAGACCACATTGTGTTTCACTGAAAGTCCCTTTATTCATCTTGTGTCGCTGTGACCAAACAATTCTCATACCGACAAGTCTTTTTTGTGTTCCATTGGTGAGACCGGAGGTCACTCGCCAAGACCTCATACCGATATTACTAACTCCTACCGATATGTTCCTTTCATCCTTAGGTCGCCAAGACAATGCCAACCTCTTGCCAAAAACCATCTCCCATTCACTTTCGCCAAGACAATTCAAACTCGGGGGGAGGTCCCAAAGAAGCCACTAAGTCATACTAAAACATCCTGAGCTCATTTTAGATCACCAAGAGAATGCAACTCTTATACTGACAGAGACCCCTTGCCTTTTATATCAGTGAGACCCAACAAAATTGCTAAGACCTCCCTCCGAATGTCAGTAAGTCATACTGATAAAGTCAATCCCTCCACTATCAGTCGGCAAGACAAGAAGACCTTGCCAAGACATTATATCGAATAAAATCTCTCACTGAAAAGCACCCCTTTGTTGTCGGTCGGTAGGACAAAACAATCTCGCTGTGACATTACATCGAAGTAGGAACCTTTGTCGATAAGACATTCAATTTCCAGTTAGGGAGACATATTGAATTCGATGAAACGTCATCCCAATTATATAACTCCTGTCGATATGTGTATCCTACTGTCGCCGAAACCACATGAAAGTCATGTCGATAATTGCCAGTAGATGAAATCCAATCGCTATGACACAGAAAACATCTTGCCGATAGGCAACATAGATGTTTGCTAGCAGAAAACGCAACATGGGTCGGGGATACCTTGACCATCTCACACTGATAGGAAACAGAATGTGAAAAATGCAGACCCTATGGATCCAATGGGGCTATATGGGCAAAAAATGGGTGAAATATGCACACGGTAGGATCAATCTAGAAATTTATGAGTAAAATCAATATGTAAAATCATTAGATTTTTACAGTCCCAACAATGGCTCCATCTGAGGATGAATGATAGTCAGATCATTGCAAGGATCCAAAATCTTTGGGTGAGCAGACCAGACCAAAATGAGCAAAATGGAAATGGACAAACAACATGATGGAACGAATGCAAAATGAATGCAAGATGGAGATGAACCAAACCCCTAAACTACTTTGCATGGAAATTTTTTTTAAAGAGGACCATCAAGAGTTGTCCATGCACTGGCAACCCTAAATCCTTTTTGTTTCAACTTCACTTGTTCTGAGCTATTATGATCTGAAACTCAAACCATACTTTTGCCCTATCAAATACCTGACTTTGTCTCGAGTTCATCAGATTCTTCCTGAAGGCATTCAAGCAATCTTCTCTATCATTGTTATTGCAAGTTTTTTGATAATCATCGAGCTTAGTTTGGCCCAAATTCCATACACCATGCTATAGTTCAAATTCTTCATCATCATGGGACAAACCCCTGTTATTTTCAACATACAAAATGCAAATATATTCAATGCAAAATTCTTCATTATCTCTTTCACTGTTAAGAATTATGAAACACCCTCCCAGCTGTATTGAAAATTGACCATCAAAGTGCTTATTTTGAGAATCAAAAAATTCTGTCAGACCAACATTGTCTGAAACAAACAAATCTAAAACCTTTTGCACTCCAATTGGATACAACACTGGATCATGACTCATATTCTCAATATCATGCATATGTGAACCAATCAAAGTTGAACTTCTATCATCCTTGGCATGCAAATAAACATCTTCTCCATATGATTTAGGAATTTCAAAATCACATACCTCAGCCTGAATGGACACAGACTTTTGATCAACACCAAAAATTTCACCATCATTCCAAGAAATGCATTGGGAGTCATAAGAATCTTTACACAAAGATTTTTCACTGTCAAAACAAATGCAAGCTAGACGTAAAACCTCAAAATCACCTTCATGTGTATATCTCTGATATTCAAGAGTTAGCAAATCTAAAATTTTCTCACTGCTGAATGAACACAATTCTTTATTTTCAACACTACAGTTGTATTCTTTACTTTTTTCATCATCAAAAAGAAGTCCAAAATCATCATAGAATGAAAAATCAGAAAGATTATCAGCACAGTCATTTGTTCCATAGTCACTTTGTTTGTCTGAAATTATCTCCTCTTTTTCATAAAGTGGATTTGAAAATACCTAAAGTTCATTCATGGGCATACCTCCGCAAAATATCATCTGATCTTCATTTAACTCTACATCATACAATGGGTTTGAAAAAGTTTGGAAATCACTTTCAAATGTACAAACCTCATCATCATCAGCCGTATCTTCATAATAGGTAGAAGAATCCCTTGATTGCAGATCAAAATCCTTTGGTTCATCATCAGAAGCTGAATATTCACTGGATTCCTCACAACATGTACTGCTTTCCTTGTCACAATCTTTTATGCAAGAGAAATCTCTTGTACCTTCATCATCCTCATGAAAGCTATCATAGGAATCATCTTGACTTGCACATGTCTTATCTTCCATTGGATGCATCATCTGATCAGCTTCTCTATACTCATCAGAAATAAAACAATTGGATTCAACATTGATAGTGTTCTCATTCCTTATTCCCTGGGATAACACTTGAATGAAGTTAAAAGAGGAGCCTTCTACCTTAATCCTTTTCTTCTGTTCCAATGTTTCTCCTTTGTTTTTTTTCTTCTGATTAGCAACAATTAGTCTCTCTATCTCTTCTTCAGTAAGTCTCTTCATACTATAATGAGCAGGTACCTCAACAAAATGTGGCACTGTATAATCTTCTTCAGAGTTAGAAAGGACCTGTTGTTCGGCCATATGAACATTGTATTTCTGATTTGAAACATCATGCTAATAACCTTCATCTTTCGAAGATGAGTACCTCTCCACAACATGTTGAAAGGTCTTTGAAGTCAAATATACTATGTGATCTTCTCTACTATCTCCCATCAACATTCCCTCTTCCTATATACTTTGGGCTACAACACAATAATCTGGGGAATGTGGCTTATTACAAAATTCATAGAAGTAATTGTTACTTACCATATAGGTTCCCTTCTTGCTCAATGGATCAGGAGATTCTTTGTTTCTAGGCCTAGTTGTTATAGGTTTTTCATCCTTCCAGTCTATATTATAAGGCATGTCATGCAACCTCGGCCTTTCATTTCTATAAGTATTCTCCTGTCGATACTGATAATTACTGCTTTGCTGACAAACCTTAGGATTGTCTCTTTTATCCATTATCCCTGCAACCCTCCTATTGTTTTCAAATGTCTGTGCCATCTTCTGAGCCTCAGCCAAGTCTCTTGGGAATCTATTTCTTAGTTCATACCCTGTTTTAGGATCAAATGCATTCAAATAAACACTCGGTGATATAGAGTCTGGCAACTTTGATCCATGAGGTATCTTATTCTACAATTTATTGAATCTCAAATTAAAATCATAAATTGTGTCATTTTGATCTTTCTGAATCTGTATTAATGCATGAAGAGTAGCATTTGGTGCACTTGGATTCCCATATTGCTCAAGGAATTGATCCTAAAATCCTTGGAGAGAATCAATAGAGACTGTTGGTAGGCTGTTGAACCAATCCCTGGCATCTTCAATAAGTGATATCATGAATAGCCTCATGCGTAAATCTTCATATGGCACATCCAAATCTTGGATGAAAGCATTGAAGCTTCTCAAATGCTCCTCAATAGTAATTACATTACTCCCTGTAAAATTTGGAACAAGACCTCTCCAACTACCATCCATTAGGTAAGGAGATAACTGAATCCCTGCCAAATCAAATTATCTGATCATTGTTGTGTGTTGATGAGGGGGGGTGCCAGGTGGGTACTGATGCTGGTACGGTGGACCATTGCATTATGTATGATAGTATGGCACATACTGCTGACCATGAGGTGGTTGTGCTGAGTGCATATTTTGTTGTGTATGATATGCATTGCCTCCATTGTGAAAATTTCCAATTGTACTGTCAGGCATTTGAGGAATCCAATGCCTGCCTGCATTTGCGTACTCATTCATTCCATATACAAATTCCATTCTTCATCAAGCTTTCTTCAGAGTCGCCACCTACTTTTCCAAAAGTAGGAAAAAATATTCTTCTTGATCTTCTCCCCAATAGAATCACTCTTTCTAAAATTTCTCAAATTACAACTTTTCCTCCAATGACTCTATATAGTGGTCTTCAACCAAATTTTTTGATGTAGTCCCCAGTAGAGTCGCCAATTTTTTAGCTCTCAAAAATGTAGGTAGAATGCCTAAAGAAGCTACCAATCTCTTTATACACTTTAGGGTAACATACAAGGTCAAAAGCTTTCAACCTTCTACTCTTCAGGTGTTACTAGACCTAGGTGGGTGTACCTTTCTAAATGAAGTAGACTTGAATTATGATTATCTTTCTTGCATAATGACTTGTCCACAATCGCAGATGGAAGTGAACAAATGAAATAAAACTTCATAGAAATAGCAATCTTCTAATCTAAATCCTAAAATACTCAATTAATAAATATAAAGAAACTGGATGAATTCAAAATGATGAAGTTGCAGAGACCAGTGCCTTATTGGGTATGTGGAGTTGAATGAAACAGAAGTGGGCAACTTATTCTGGCAGAAACTCAAATTGTTGGGATATATTTCTTTTGTAACTTGTACAAACATGCAATATTATGACTACTAAGCTCTACTTTAATAATCCAGATGAATCTCCCTAATTACTGTGATCAACCAAAAGGATTTAATCTCTCCTTGAGAGAACCAGTTAATTAACCACACAAATACAACAAATGTGCACTGATAAACTGAAAATAAACTTGTTACATCAATTTAAACAACCAGAAAGAATCAACTTGGAGACAGCTTAGCAATACTTTTCAATAAACTCAATAGACAATTGATACCAAGAATAAAATACCACACCAGCTGAATTTCATCGAAATTGCCATTTGAAAACATGCAACATAGTCTCTGGAATAAGAACTTTATTCTACTGTGTCCATTCCTAATATATTGTATCTATTCTAAGATCTCTTCCTATATTCTACAATTGAGAATGCATATTTATACACCAACATTTGAACAGACATGTCGCTTCAGATCCATGTTAGCCAACCGTAGAATTCAGGCTCATCTCACATGTAAGCTAGCAGTTACATTTAGAAATTCTCATGTCGGCCACAGTTACTGAGTTTTATTAATCATTCACTGAGACATCCCTACAGTTATGTTGAAGGCAATAATATCATTGTCAGCCTACGCTCTACTTTATTCGCTTTTTTCGTGACTTTCTACCATTGGGGAGAAATCATATCGAATACCTTTAAGTTTCCTCAAGATCACATTTCTGTTATATTTGTTTCAGTTGCCATAAAATTATGATATCAGAGAGACCTCACATAGACCACATTATGTTTCATCGAAAGTCCCTTTATTCATCTTGTGTTGCTGTGACCAAACAATTCTCATACTGAAAAGTCTTTTTGTGTTCCATCGGCGAGACCAGAGGTCACTCGCCGAGACCTCATACCGATATCGCTAACTCCTATCGATATGTTCCTTTCATCATTAGGTCGCCAAGACAATGCCAACCTCTCACCGAAAACCATCTCCCATTCACTTTCACCAAGACAATTCAAACTCAGGGAGAGGTCCCAAAGAAGCCACTGAGTCATACCAACATATCCTGAGCTCATTTTAGATCACCAAGAGAATGCAGCTCTTATACTGATAGAGACCCCTTGCCTTTTATATCGATGAGACCCAATGAAATCGCTAAGACCTCCCTCTGAATGTTAGTAACTCATACTGATAAATTCAATCCCTCCACTGTTGGTCAGCAAGACAAGAAGACCTCACCAAGACATTATATCGAATAAAATCTCTCACCGAAAAGTACCCCTTTGTTGCCAGTCGGTAAGACAAAACAATCTCACTGTGACTTTACATTGAAGCAAGAACCTTTGCCGATAAGACATTCAGTTGCTAGTCGGGGAGACATATTGAATTCGATGAAACATCATCCCGACGGTATAACTCCTGCCGATATGTGTATTCTACTGTCTCTGAAACCACGTGAAAGTCATGCTGATAATTGCTAGTAGATGAAATCCAATCACTGTGACATAGAAAATGTCTTGCCGATAGGCCACACAAACGTTTTCTAGCAGAAAATGCAACATGGGTCAAGGAGACCTTGACCATCTCACGCCTCTAGGAACTAGAATGTGAAAAATGCATACCTGATGGATCCAATGGGGCTATATGGGCAAAAAATGGGTGAAATATGCACATAGTAGGACCAATCTGGAAATTTATGAGTAAAATCAATATGTAAAATCATCAAATTTTTACAGTCCCAACAGGTACTCCTTGAGCTCTCAAGACAATTGCAACATGCTCACACCCTCCTGAGTGATAAGCATAGAGAGAGGATCCCTTATCCCCTCACATTTGGTCAGGGCATATATGTGCTTCTCGCATCCCAATGTGCGAAATATTTTGTCAAGGAACTAAATGAATAGAACTTGGAGTTCTACATCACTAGACCATGAATGGACCCTTATGGGAAATTGAAGAAGTTGTTCAGGATAGAATACACCCATATACATAATGTGGAGGATTTTTGGGTTAATTACAAAGATTACAAGGAGGTGCGTATGTGACATTACATGCGCATGATAGTGTAGTTTGTCAAAACAATGAACTTGTTCCCAATGCTAGACCAAATTGTTGAAGATGAAAACATGGTAGTAGATCTAAGGCATGATGTTGCCACCAATCTACCACTATCGCTAATTGACTGGGGTGAGGAAGAGGTCAATGACCTCAACATTCTGATGAATCCTATTGAGGAAGGAACTAAATAATGGATTGATGAGAAATTTTCTCAATTGAAGTTGTAGGGAGTGACCCTAACATATAGAGAACTTGAAGATCCACCTGAGAGCGAGACTGATAGTGCCTCTACCACTGCTACCCCAATGGGGAAGACGCTGGCATCTCCTCCAAATACACAATCTAAAAAGAGGAAATAAATGGCTGAATGCGAGCCTAAGCCCTAGGTGTATTCAAGGAAAGCTTTGGAGGGTGAACCCTCCAAGAAATCAAAGAAATCGGGCAGTTTGATAGAGATGCCCACTATTCAGGAGGACCCACTCCATGAGGGAGAGGAACAAGAGTCTGAGCAGCCAAAGTCCCCACCCGTTGCTTCCACTCTCGCAGTCACCACTTATATTGTTGCTACTACTATTGCTCCTCCACCTGCTTCTCAGGTAATGGTTGCTTCTTCTCTGCCCATGGTGGACATTTAAGTCCACCTTGCCTCCACATCCCCTATGACACAAGTAATGGTGATAGATTCTACTTCTTCCAATACTTCACCACTCTCTTCCTCATCCATGTCTCCATCATCATCTCTTCTAGTTGAAACCACCACGATGACAATGCCTACTCTCTCACTCCTAGAGGCTCACGCTCGACACATGCAAAATATACCAACAAAGTTGTCCAAGGTGCTCCTAAATTCTATGGTACAAGCTACCTTGGCATAGATTTTTGCTAACCTTCCTATGCATCCTCCTCCAACTGAACCACCTATGATGGAAGCAACAATGTAGATTTTTGAGGAATTGGAGAGGCAAGAGAGGGAAGCTACCAAAGAAATGGAGGAAGAATCTGATGACTACCACAAGCATCCCAAATTTCAACATCTAGCAATTGATGAAGTGATGCATGAGGAGGAAGAAACACAATCATCCAAAGAAGACATTAAGGAGCCACGAAAAAAGTATATTGTGGAAAATTTTAACCCAGAGGTCAAGGAAGATTTGGCTCAACAACTCAAGGACGTTGGAGAAGAAGTAGATAAATAGTCCTCTAATGAAGAGAAGAATATGGATGAGAAAGTGGAGGAGGACACTGAACCTCCAACTAGGGAACAAGATGAAAACCTCGAGCATGATAAAGAGATGCCTCTTTTAGAAGAACAAGAAGAAAAAGAAGAGGATAAGCCAGAAGATGAGGTTGAAACAAATAAGATCCCAAAAATAGAGCATCATGAAGAACATGGTCCTGAACAAGAGGAAGAAAAGAAAACCTCTGAGGGGGAGGACAACCCTAAGGAGCACACCGCCATTGAGTCCCTAGGCAAAGAGATGGTATTCATCCAAGATTATGATGATGAAGAAGAAGAAAAGGCAGAGCAAGAGACTTTGGGTGACAAAGTGATGGAAATTCAACACACCCGTGAGGAAGAAGGTGATCATGAGTTAGTGAAAGGGGAATCTCATATGTCCAAATGGCTCAAGAAACAATTGGTGAAGAAAAACCCAACCTCGATGGATCCAAAGGCAAGGCTCGAGGCCATCTTGGCTCAAGCATAGATAGGCATGAAGAAGGAGAAGAAACAATAGGTCAGATCCCATCTGACGATGGATACATTAGGATATAGGACTGCATAGATAGCCACTCCTGTGATAGAAGAAGAAGGGGTCAACTAAAATATTTCTACCATTGGCCTAAGGATAGCCACAAGGGAGCAAAATATCAACCATCTTTAGGGATCTGTAGCCACCATTTTCCACCAAATGAACAAGGATAAGACTTCCAAGGAAGAGCTAAAAGCATAGGTGGCAGATATGACTACGTACATTCAACAATGGTCGTCAGTTGAAGAAATACCAACCACGTCGTCAGCACCACCCCAGCTACTATCCAAAGAACATATTAGCAAGTTGGAAAGAAGAAAAAATTGGACAAAGGCCACTGAGGAATGGTTTCAGCTGGTGATCTACAATAGTGGTATGTGTATAGGGCATGCCATCAGGATGGCCAAAAAATTTAGGCTTATACAAGAGCAATTGGAAGATATGGAGAAAGTATTCCTCTGCTACACTAAATTTTATAGAATCACACAACCCAAAGGTTGAGGCCATCCTTAAGATACTGGAAAGGGTCTGGGAAAAGGAATTTGGTATCATTAAGGATGATCAGTGGCTAGTAAAGATGAGGAAAATGACCCTCGATCATCAGAGTGAGGTATTAGAAAAGGTGTTGCATGAGGTCAAGCTTGACCTTGAATGGGAAAAGGAATATCAAGTGGACACCAAGGACTATATCAAGTTAATGACAGATCAGGATATGTCTATCGAAGAGCATGATGCATAAAAGATCAAAGAATATTTCCAAAACAAGATGGAAGAATGTGCAATAGATGACATGTCTCCACTCTTCATGGATTTCGAAGCTAGGGCATTTATTTAGTCAGAAAAAGTGGTGAAGGCCACTCCAAAATATACCAAGCATGGGGAGGAGGTGGCCAATCATTCTAAGAAGTTTCATTTTTAGATCCTCTAATCTGAGATTGTTTAGAAGGATAGGCTTCAAATTTTAATGGTAAAATTTGAGTATACCACCATCAAGAAAAGTGAAGGAAATCCATTCATAGATGATGAATTCCTCATTGTGTAGTTGCAACAAAAAAGGGCAATCTGCTAGAGGACAAAAGAGCTACAATGTTGTCCACATGAGGACAAAATAGACTAAATGAAAAAATGTAATTTTATATTGTAAAATATTTGGGGGTAGGTGGAACCCTAATTTGTAGTGAGTCTTGGCCACACAATGAGATTAAATCTTGACCATTCATTTTTCATTTTGGACACTATAAATAGGGGGTCTCCTCTCATTTTTAAGAGAGAGTTGGGTTGTTGTAAAGACATGCTACTAGAATGTTAATATAAATTCATTGATTTGGTGGATTCTTGAGTTCCAACTTCATGTTGCATGATTCTTCTTCTCATAGTTAGTGAATTTGAGTAGATTTACTTTGTTGTTTTATGTGCTTTAGTTTTCTTTAGGAGATTGGTTAATGTTGTTCACTAGTTTTGAAGAATTCTGCTTTGTTGATGCCCTTCCTTGTTCATGCTTTTTGTTGTTTATTAATGATAAATTACAATGTAAAGCTAGTTTGACCATTATATGAATGTTGTACTTAAATTATATCTCTTGTTCATGCTTTATGGTGAATGAAAGGTTGAAAATTTGTAGACCTTAGAAGATTGCACTTGTTTCATGAGCTTGTGAACTAATCTGGTTAAGTGGAACTAAGTTTTGGGAAGGCTATCCACTGTAGGGTCCTCCATTATCACTATTCGTCAGTAGTTTTAGTTCTAGGAAATCCTCCTTTCCCCTGCCCCTTTTCCTTTATTTTTTAATAGGTGCTTTAGATAAAGTTCATTACACATTGTAAAGCCAAACCTGAAGATCAAAGTGGAGTTTGAGACTATTATCATGAACTTACAACAATAGAGCAACACTTCAAAAAAATTATGAACTCCATCCAAGGATCCAATTCCCCTCCAGTTTAACTAACTTAAGGTTGCCTTGTGATTACCAGAAAAATCACATTAAACCAATTGAGATATTCCATGCATGTCATGACCTAACACCTGAGAGACCTTGGGGTAATATTCAACTTGTTGTTGGAGATTTACTTTCAAGAGAGGTAGTGTGCCTATGCATTACCTATGTTGAGAAAGTGATAAAACACCCATCAACATGCTCCACATTTCTTCTATGTTGATCCTATGCTTGTGTGGATCTGAAGTATTATTTATGGAAATCATTGGGTGATATATTTTGGATTGTAGCTTATGGTTTGTTGAAGAGTGAAAGTTTTTTTCATCGGTTTGTGAGTTGGTCTAGCAAAGTTGTTTGTTTGTGGACTGGGAGAAATACATCTACTCTACAGTCCTCTGCTAGTTGGTTCTAGGTCTTGCAGATCTACAAGAAGGCTTGTAATGGTGTTATTTGTATTCTTTCAAAGATGTTCATGGTTTGGTGCTTCAGAAGACAAGTTTTAGAGTTATTGTGTGTGTCTAAGTAGTCCAGATGGATTGATGGAAAGTGTTCCAATATATGGTGAAGTGTGTTATGTGGTCTGCATGTTATCTTCTTATTACAGAAGCGTGTAATTCAATGCTCATTAGTGTTTTCATTAGGTTTGGCCGACCTGGTGTTTACACATCATGCAATGGATAAGTATTAATTAAGGAAGCATGTGATTGATCTGAGATTTTTTTTTGGGTCTTGGTTAAGTGTTTGTTTGGTCCACTCTCATTCTCTTCCACTATAGGAATATTGAGTTTCTAACCTAATTTGAATTTGTAAAATGAAGAGTGTATAGCCGACTTTGAAAAAGTTTTTGTTAGTAAACAGATTGTTCACTACAATTTATTACAAAAAATAGATGCCCTGTAAAACAGTGACCAATTAACTAATAGCTCCATAGATCATTATTAAATTAGTGATCTTCCTCTAAATTTTAGAGGTACAACTCCCTCTTATGATCTTCAATGAATTAGAGAAACTAAACAAAAACTAAGGTGTGCTTTTAACTAGAAAGCAGTAAAGGAAAGAAAACATCTACACATAAAAATGACACAAATGTGGAAGGAAATTTTGAGTAAAAGAAAATGGAAACAAATGAAACAAAGGCCATATACTACAAGCCTACAAACGATAATCAACAAGAAAAGAAACAACTTCTTCCAAATGAGAGAGCAGATTTAATGCTCAAGACTCACAGATCCTTTAACATGTACATCCACAACCAACCACAACAAAGTATTAACCAAAGAAAGATATTAATTTCACACATGAAACAAATAATCAAAAGAAAAAATAAAGGCAAAGATTAAATCATTTTCTTATTTATTTAATGAAATAATAGTTCAAAGACTCCATAATCCCTATACATAATGGCTTAGTTGAAAAGAAACGCTGCAAATAAACAAAAAATAAGTATTTCCCCTGAGACTCTCACATAAACTTCCCTATTTGATAGCCAAAAAGATCCCCTTTACATTGAAAAATCATAATAAATAGGAAAGGAGAGGACACCCTTTCAACTTCCCCAACCAATTTTTTTTAATTGAGTTTTATAAGATTTTCAAAAATGAAATAAACTCCCTTAACCATTTCTTGATGGAATTTTTTTAGTTTACTACCTGAGATCTTTCAAATTCCTACAATGGTTTCTTGAAGTCTTCAACTTTTGAATCCCCTCATAATTGACCTTCTACATCATATTTTTATTTTGACATATACTTGTGTTTGTTGAAGATTCTCAAGCTCAACTAGATATGAATGGGTTCATCTAATATATTCAGTCTACCGAGTGAAGATCCAAAAAATTGGCTTATGACATGCTTCTCTACATTACTAAAAGTAGAAAAATCCTGAGAGGCAAGCATCATAAACATGAATCAACGATGGTGGTATTGTTTTGATAATGCAAATTATGTCCCCAAAACACAACTGAATACAAGCAACCATGAGCATCCTCTTTCTATCTTGTTTGAGGGATTCTACATTCTAGACTCTTCCTTTGGGAGTTTCACAAACACCTAGACTCTTTAAATCTGCTAGCTAGTTGTCATGATTTTCACCAAGTTTATTAGAATCAATATAATGTTTTGGAAATTGTGTTGAAGGAGAAATTGATTGTAATCGGTTTGCAAGTTTCAATGATTTTTGTAGTAAATCTAGGTAACAAACTTGGTCCCCCAAAGTTCCACACACTACATAGGGCATTTGGGAGAGATAGAAGATTTTCCCCATTGGTGGTTTGTTGATTGTTCCATTGTGAAGAGGTCATAATTCTACTAGTACTCATAAAAGTGAAGACTTTCCACTACCATTTGGTCCCATAATGATGACATAATTCCTAGGCAGTACCTCAAAGCTAAGTTCACAAACTAATAGAGTCCCATCTGGTGCCTAGATAGTTACATTATCAAATTTGATTATTTCATCCCACATAATACATGGAGGTTGTGGAAATATGTCACAAGAAGCTTGAGAAGAATGGATTATTTTCAATTGGCTTTGATGTAATATTTTCCTTTATCTTTCCTCCTATTCCACTTAGTATTTTAATAGATTCTAGAAGTTCTAAAACACGTGAATTATGCCCAGCAAAGGTAGTAACTCTTTTGTAAATGAGTACTAGTTGACCAATTGCATTGGATGTATTCATCAAAAGAAAAATTGAACAAACATAATCCTCTATGGATAACTTGGAGTCAGAATTCATGAGAAAATAGAATGGTGTAGTAAAAACACAAAAGCCACTAATTGAAGCCAAATACTTGATAGCATAACCATCTTCCACCTTTGATGATACTTACACAATCATTATTTGGGAATCCTATTCACAAGCAACTTCATCTTTAGTGAAAACACCATTAGAATTCATAAATTTATGAATGATAGGAGTATAGACAACTTCTACAAAGGCTTGGTGTCCCTATCGGCCTTCAACTCGCTTCTTCACTTTGCAATTGATTATCCATAGAATTTTCCTTTTATGTATGTCAGTATCTATTAAGGAGCCATTAAATTGATTACTTGTGAATTCCATCATGTCTACACAATGGACCAGTCATGAGGAAGAATAATCTTGTGCCACTGTGATCACTAATTCTATATTTGTGAAGATGAATTAGCAGATTGCAATTGAGGACTTGGTAATGAGAAAAAATATATGAGGAGTCTATCTCCACAGACTCTACCAAGCACTTTGTTGATTATGAAGATCAGGAACATTTCATAGATAAATCCAGGAATTTTCCATATTGAAACGGTTGTTGTTCATCCTTATATAGTGGGGGATCCACATTATCTCTAGTATAAATCTTTCATTGTATTTGTGTTCACTTCCAAAGTGAGAAAGTAGAAGTTTCTAAATAGCTTTGGTTGCATGTGCCATAAATACCCAATCATTGAAGTTGTCTTAATAGCTTTATTAATATCTTCTCGATGAAGAGTTACATAAGCATTAAAAAATAACTCCCATGCTTTTATAAATCCTCTTTTGTCATATATAGGTAGAGTGGTATTTTGTGTAGTTAGCAAAACCATAGCAAGAACTATGAAGGTTCACTAATCAAGTAAAATCTTCACTGAGAACTTTGAAGGACCATTCAGGAAGAAAATAGTTAAATCCTTACTTGACGTTAGCTTGAATTTTCATTTTAACAAGCTCATAGACATATATATATTGGGTGTCGCTTCCAATTCACAAACTAAGTGCAATTGTTGATGATTGGAATGTTTGTTCCATATGCCTTTAGGAAATTTCAATACTTTTTGCTTTCAAATTTAGACTCAATTTTTTCCTTATATGCAATAGGTGATGAGTCTTTTTGAATACTCATTTGAACATGCAAGTAATAAACATGAGCTAGCATTGATGATCAATATTGCATTTCAAAACTTCATCAGGTACTCTATACTTGAGACTACGTGTGCACAATGGATGAAAAATTGATGGTGAACATGAAAATCTGATTAAAATCAGGCTCACTCCCTTTGCAACACTTGGTATCGATCCAATGACATGACACATGTGTAATAAAGAAACACATTTACATAATTGTCACATACCTAAAAGGGAGTTTGATATATGAAATTTTAAATTTTTAGGGATAAAAAATGGGACTAACAATGGCTCTATCTGGGGAATGAATTTCTATGAGAATGCAAAGAACTCTAGAATATTTTAGGCAAACCAATGCTTTATCCATTGGGCTACAAATTCAAAGAGCATGAGGGAAAATGAGCAAAAACAAGCCAAAAATGGAACAAGGAGAAGAAACTAAGCTACCAACACAACAAAAACTCCTACTATGTACATGGTAGGAAGACCCTACCTCAAACAAGCCTCCAAGATAGTCATGAAAACCCATTAATAGGATGGGAGAAATAGCTACCTATGCGAAATAATGTTGGGTGACTAAAAATTGCATGAAAAATCAACTGCCAAATTGCAATAGTTTCCATCAAAAAGATAAAACATGCACCTTGTGGAAATTTTTTGAATAAAATTTGATACTCAATAAGCCACTCTAGATTATATGCCTTGGTAGTGTATAAGAGTGAATTTGCACCCCATATGCAAATCCCCTTTCTACCTTTATCCACCTTAGAAAACCAATTTCATAAACTTAATTACAACTAAGCCCATTGCTTTCATCACACTTGGTTCCTATTTTGAGCATCAGCGGAGGAATTTCTATCGGGGACACCCATGTGGTGCACAAACGTTCACGTGGCATGCCTACATCCCTAAAAAATTCCTGCATCTAGAGCCTATAGAGGTGTTACACTTCCCATTGGGGGTCAAGTTGTAACACCCCCTTCGACTGACCGACCCAAATATGGTCCTTTTTCTCCATCCCTCCTTCAAATTAATCCCTTGAACAAACATTTCATCTAGACACATCTTCTAAGAACTTATTCATTCCATTCATAAGATTTAAGCAGCTTCTTCACCATCTCTTCAATCTCCAAACACTTTACACTTCATAGCAGCAACATCAACACTCCACCACTTCAATAGAGAAAGTGTGGAACAAAACACCACTACAATAGAGGCTTTAGTTCCTCTCACTTTCTCCCCCATTAGCCTTGATCGCTCTTGGTGGAGGTGGTAAGTTTCCACTCCTCTCCTCTATTACTTGGCTGAGTAGCATAACACTATTTTGTAGCGCTTTAATGCTCTTTACTTCATTTTTACTTTTCTCTCTATCTATCTAGTTGTCTGTGGAGGTGGGAGCACCAAAATTGTAGGTCTAACTGAGGTATACCCCTATACAACCCCAAAAATTTCTCTCTCCCTCTTGTGTGCAGGTATTGAAGACATTCACGAGCTAGAAGTTTCATCATTGGTGTGGTTGTAAGTATTTCATTTCTTCTCCTTGTCTTTATCATTTATTCTTTACTTTACATCAGTTCTACTACACTCTATTATTTATGTATATTCTATAATTTCTCAACAATTACAATAGAAGCATTCACTTCACTATTTTCTGAGACATTCTCATTCTCTGGTCCATACGAGACACTAGCGTGCCTCTGGGACGCTAGTGCACCGCGCTATCATCCATATTCTACGTTGATGTCCTTTTTCTGAGAGCTTGTTAGTTTGTCCAAAAAATCTTTGCAACTCACTCTTTTAGCTTCTAGAACTCTCAACATTGTTCCTTGAGGTAGATTAAGGTAGTTCACCCTATGAGGCTCTCTGAGTGAAGAGAAATTGTGAGTAGTGAATCCCCCTCTTCTACATTTTGGTGAACCTGACGTGAAGAGAAAATATTCTGAAAAATTGTAATGAATTTAATATCTTCTTTTATTAGTTTAGTAACTACTTTTATTCAAAATTTTATTGATATTCCATTTCATACATGTGACGGTGACTTGGCCTTGCCTATGTTGCTCGGTATCTTTGATCCTTTTCATGAAAGTCCTCTAGCTTCAGAGGATATTTTGTTGCAAGAAGATGAAATCATTCATACCTTTCTTAATGTTACTTTAACTTCTATTCATTCCAATGCATTCTCTTCTAGAGACAATGCATTTGTGAATGATGAATCTCCTCTCCATTCCAATACACTCTCTTCTAGAGATGATCCATTTGTGATTGATGAATCCCATCTCTATTCTAATGCACTCTCCTCTAGAGATGATGAATTGTCAAATGATGAACCCCCTTCCACATCTAATTCTCCTTGGATCAATGTTGAGAAGGTTTCTTTTAATAATTATTCCACATTTGATCTTCTTTGGATCAATGTTGATAATATGTCTTCAAATAATTACTCTACTAGTTGTGATAATTATGTAAACATAGTTGATGGCATTCTATTTTATGGTGATTCTCCTAATGTTTCTAAGGATCCCTCTTCTAGAGTAGTAGCCCATACTTATGAGAATATAATGAATAAACAATCAATCTTTCCTCAAGATCCTAATCCTAAAACTAAAGCACCTAGTGATTACAATGTTGTCAAGCAACCTCAGGTTCCTCTGGACAAGATATCACTATGGGACTTGCTTTAGTCTACTCTAGTTTATCAAGGTATGCTTTAGGAAGCCTTGCAAAAGATCCTCTTTCCTTTTTCTGCTAGGCCAATAGATGCTAATTCATTGATGGCCTATATTTGTGTAGATTTGCTAAATATTACATTTTGTTTGTAGGAAATCTCACCTCTGGAAGTATAGAAGCAAGAATATCCTCTAATGATCATAGTCAACATTAATAAAATTGGCATTAGACATACTGTCATTGACATTGGTTCAGCGCTCAATGTATGTAGCATCGATCTATTGCCTAAGATTAATATTGACTCATCTTCTCTTAATACTTCTTCTATTATGATGCATGGGTTTGATAATGTTGGTTGACAACCTTTAGGCATGATAGTCTTGCCTTTGAGATTGGGGCCCACTATTTTACCCACCCTTGTATACGTCATTTCAAAAAATTTACCATATAACCTTCTTCTCGGTAGACCGTGGATTCATGCCATGGGTGTAGTCCTTTCTACCTTACATAAATCTATTAAGTTCATTTGTAATAATCGATTAGTCATAGTTAAAGTTGACCCCGATGTTATACACTTATGTGAGATGGCATTTGTTGGTCAAGCTTCAGTCGTTCCTACTCTTATTCCTTCAATATCTTCCAATGTGTCGATGTTTAATCCAATAGTACCTTCTACAAAGGATGCTCTTAGGATAAATGTCCCTAAGGAAGATCCTCCTGAAGAAAGAAATCTTAAGTCTGCTCCTTATGCTTCTTCTCAAAAGAATGCATGTCTTGGTGATGATTGGGGTTCCTTAGACTTTATATATTCCTTCATTTAGGAATATAAAATCAATCCAGTCTACTCAAACCTTCCGACATCATCATCCACCCTTGCTATTAGAGATGGTTATTCCCCTGTATTGTGGGATAGCATGAGCAAAAATTCTAATGTCTATGTTGATCCTCCTTTTGAGGAAGAGGATTACACTTTTGCTAAAGAAGACAGTGTTGGTAGTCCTGCTAATAAGGATGATGGTGATCCCATAGAGGAGTGTGATCCCCATTGTTGGGACAATTCTCTTTATGAGGATCCTCCTTTTCAAGACTTGCTAACACGTTATGGCCATAACTTTAAGCTTGTCTCTAAATATGGCTATGAGCATAAAGGTTGTGGGTTTAATGAACAAGGCATTCAGTTCCCTATAGAATTCACACCCCATAAGCATACTTTGGGACTTGGTTGCTCGAAGGAATGATCTAAACAAAAACCATGGTGGAGTGACAAAAATTCTTCCCAACCTCATTCTATTGAAAAGATTCTTCCTCCATTGTCTTCTATCTTCGTGCCTTCTTCTTCTTCTGAGAATTCAAACGATTCTCCATAAGAGAAAGGGTTGCTTCCTGCTCCTCATTCTTTATCTGAGCAAGAGTGTATCTTGTTGTGGCTTCTAAAAGCCTGCTTGATTAGTCTTCCTTCTCCTACACGCAAGGAAATTCATAAACATGATGAAGGAGAACATCCTTTCTATGCATACCATTGAGTGCTTGGCCATTCCACTAGTGAATGCATTGCCTTGAAAGATAAAATACAAAAAATTCATGATTCAAGAGCTGTCAAAACTCTCATTTGATTGATGAACCTACCTTTCACATGAAAAGTGATATTGAGCTTTACCTCTATCCTGTAGGCTCTAAATACCTTTCATGGTTCTCCTCCCCTATATGTTGGGGGCAGTGATAATTTATTCTGGAGATGTACGTCCTTCTTAAGGACCCCACTCTCTCTCTATATCTTTCAAATGAAGCATCCCTTGAGTGAACCCCTTTTCTATTTTGAAGGGTTCCTGAGGGATCTCTTTGAAAGCTTTTCTCTAGAATGAATTCATTGGCGTCTAACTTGGGGAAGCCCAACTAGACCTATTTCATGTCTTTGCATCTAGCTTGGGGGAAACTTGACTAGACCTTTCTTTTCAAACAACACATCCCTTGAGTGGACCCTTCTTCCTTTTGAAAGGTTCCCAAGGGACCCCTTTGAAATTCTTCCAACTTGATGATAGTCTACATGACTATTTTCTTACTTGCTCTATAGGACTGAGAACTTGTAGAGCTCCTTTACATACATACTTGGTGATATGGGTTCTCCTTCTTGAGTGGGATTTATTTTATCACCTCTTTGTGATATAGGTTTTCCTCCTTGAGCAGGGATTGATTTTATCACCTTCTTTGTGATATGGGTTCTCCTCCTTAAGCAAGGCTTGCTTTTATCACTCCTACTTGGTGGTGCGGGTTCTACTCATGAGCAAGTTTTTCTTTCACCACATTCTTTTTTCATTTCTATCTTTATTTTCTCAATTGTATATACTAGATCAAAGATCAACATCTTCTTCATCCTGAGTATATGCTCTTTCTTCAGATTCATAATTTTGCAGAACTATGAAGTCCTCTTTTGAACCTACACTCTTGGGTTCGCCAGATCATGGTCTGATTCCTCAACAATTTAGGTATACATTTCTAGCCTTACTACTTCTTTGATCTACTTTACCGAAGCACTCATTAGTATTCATTCTTGCTAAAGTGGGGGAAAAATGTATAAGAGTGAATTTGCACCCCATGTACAAATCCCCTTTTTTCCTTTTTCCACCTTAGAAAACCAAGTTTAGAAGCTTAATTACAACTAATCCCACTGCTTTCATCACACTTGGCACCTGTTTTGAGTGTCGGTGGAGGTGTTTCTGCTCAGGACGCCCGTGCGGTGTGCAGATGTCCATGCAGTTCACTTACATCCTTGATAGATTCCTGCGTATAGAGCCTATAGATGCATTATACTTCCCATTAGGGGTCAAATTGTAATGCCCCCTTCGGCTGACTGACCCAAATATGGCCATTTTTCTCCATCCCTCCTTCAAATTCATCCCTTGAAAAAGCATTTCATTTGGACACATCTTCTAAGAACTTCTTCATTCCATTCACAATCTCTAAGCAACTTCTTCACCATCTCTTCAATCTCCAAACACTTTACACTTCACAACAGCAACATCAACACTCCACCAATTCAATAGAGCAAGTGTGGAACAAAACACCATTGCAGCAGAGGCTTGAGTTCCTCTCACTTTCTCCCCCATTAGCCTTGATCGCTCTTGGTGGAGGTGGTAAGTTTTCACTCCTCTCCTCTATTACTTGATTGAGTAGCATAACACTATTTTGTGGTGCTTTAGTGCTCTTTACTTAATTTCTACTTTTCTCTATCTATATGGTTGTCCATGAAGGTGGGAACACCAAAATGTGGGTCTGACTGAGGCAGACCCCTATACAGCCCCAAAAATTTCTCTTTCCCTCTTGTGTGTAAGTATTGAATATATTCATGAGGTGGAAGCTTCATCACTAGAGTGGTTGTAAGTATTTCCTTTCTTCTCCTTATATTTATCATTTATTCTTTACTTTACTTTAGTTCTACTACACTTTGTTATTTTCGTATATTATGTAAGTTCTCAGCAATTAGAATAGAAGGATTCAATTTTCTCTTTTTCGATAAATTCTCATTCTTTGGTCCATATGAGATGCGAATGTGCCTCTGGGATGCTAGTACACTGCGCTATCGTTTGTATTCTACGTTGACATCCTTTGGCCGAGAGCTTGTTAGTTTATCCATAAAATCTTTGTGACTCACTCTTTCAGATTCTAGAACTCTCAATGTTGTTCCTTGAGGTAGATTAGGGAAGTTCACCCCATGAGGATCTCTAAGTGAAGAGAACTCATGAGTAGCAAATCCCCAATTGGAAAAAAAAAGGACAGACAACTGAGAGGGGGGTGAATCAGTTGTCATAGAATATTTGAACTTTTCAAACTTAACTTAATCTCACATTTGATGAATGAACAATAAAACACAAACAATCAGCACATTAGAAACATACCAAAAATTTTATATGGAAACCTCGTTAGGGGAAAAACCACGGTGGATGTCAGTCCACAGTATTATACCCTGTTAAAAGTATAATGAAGAATAATGGGAATGCACATGCATTCAGGCACTCTGCCTAGAGCTCACTACTCAAATGTAAGAGGGATCACTACCCAAAGAATACACACTCTATTATAGCAATTCAGATTAGATCCATAGGGTATGAACTGAGAAAATAGCTTCTACAAAAGACTAATTATAGTTCTGGTTAAGCACAAAAACACTCCACACTTCACTCAAACTTATTCACACTCTGCTTTGCAATCGAATGATTAGATCACTATTCACACACTTTCTCTTTCTCTAGCTCTACTTTCCTTCATAACTTCACACAAACAACTGCTCTTATATATCTACTACATGGAATTACATCAACAACTTCATCGGTCAAAATAAAATATAAACATATACACAATGTCAGCTGAAATTTACAAGTAAATTTTCAATGTGAATCAAACAACGATGACCACAGCATAATGAAGACTTAAAAAAATATCCTTGAGAACTCAAAACATTCAAATTTTAACCTCCAAGGATCCACAACATGTTACAACCACCATGTTGGCCAAGAACATAAAATCTCGAACACAGAAGAGAAAAATCACCAACCACGAGCACACCGATCAACGTAGATGTGCAACAAAGATAAAGCATGATCTAGAAACATCCACAAGAATCAAAAATCATTAGAGAAGCATCCATAACAACTTAAATTACTAGAATCACATCAACTTCAATTAGGAACACTAACTGAAGCCACAAAAAAACTATCAGAACACAACTGTTCATAACATGATTAAATCTTCATGTGGACCTCTGAAACTTTCAGTGGATAAACTAGATATAATCAACAATAAACCCTTTAGTAAACAATGACTAATCATCAATGTACTAAACAAGACACCTTCATGACCTTCATTGTTTCATTGTCAACCTCCAACTCTTTCTTTAACAAATTTCTCAATATCCTCAACATATAAAACCTACAATACATCAATGCTAATAGTGTTGACATCAATGACAACCATATATCAGCAACACAACCACAAAATCCAACAATCTCCCCCTTTGGAATTTATGGCAACACATGATGTGAAAAACACCATCAACACAACTAATTTTTGACACTTACTCCCCCTTAGACTCTGACTCATTTTCTCCTCAACTTCTTCCACATGATCTTTTCCCCACAAGGCTCTTCTCCCCAGATAATTCACAATTTTTCACATGACTCTTCTCCTCATGCTATTTTTCACATTTCTCTTCTCCCCCTTTGACATCAATGGAAAATATAAGCATTATCTTTCCACATACAAGATCTAAACCACATATCTGCACATCTGACTACTCCCCCTGAGTAGCAGCCACATAAACATCAATTTGAATCAAAATATAGCTATGAAGCACATGGATTGATGAAAGTAAATGTATCTCTAGTTTATATCAGGAGGGATAATCACCCCTAACATCCTTCTGAGATACTCTAAAGTATCCTTTGGCAACGGCTTGGTGAAAATGTCTGCAATCTATTCTTTGGTAGGCACATACTCCAGTCTAACTTCTTTCTTACTCACTCTCTCCCTCGGGAAGTGAAACTAGATTGATATATGATTGGTCTTAGAGTGTAGCACTGGATTCTTCAATATTTTTATTACACTTGAGTTGTCACATTATATGGAAATAGGCTCATCATATACTACTCTGATATCTTTCAGCATTTGTTTCATCCACAATACTTGAGTAAAATTATTTGCAGCAGCAATATACTCTGCCTCAGTAGTAGATAGGGATATGGAATTATGCTTTTTACTAAACCAAGACACTATTTTGTTCCCTAGGAAGAAGACACCACCACTAGTTTTTTTCATGTCATCTACATCTCCTTACCAATCTGCATCAGTATAGGCACTTAAGGTAAGATCATCATCTTTAGGATACCAAAGCCCAAAATCAATTGTTCCTTTTAGGTATCTAAAATTTCTCTTTACAATAGTCACATGAGATTCTTTTAGATTATCTTGATATCTAGCAACCATATAGACAACATTCATGATGTCTAGTCTGGTCTGAGTTAAGTAGAGCAATATTTCAATCATGGACCTATATCTTGTTTGATTTTCCTTAGGAGAATTATCACTTTGTGTTAACTTGCATCTAGTTACCATGAGTGTACCAATAGGCTTTGAGTCTTTCATCCCAAACAACAACTCTCTCACATATTTGGAATGAGATATGAAAATCCCATTGTCTAACTAAGTGACTTGCAATCCCAGAAAGAAATTCATCTCTCCAATCATACTCATTTCAAATTCACTTTTCATTTCATCTAAAAACTTCATACATAGATCATCATCACCTTCAAAAATAATGTCATCAAAAAAGACTTCAATAATCAACTCTTTATCATGATCCAACTTAAAATACAAGTTGCTATCACTAGTACCTTTATTGAATCAAGCTTTAGTAAGTATTTATCTAGTATAGCATACTAGGCTCTAGGGGCTTGCTTGAGTCCATACAGATCTTTCTTCAATTGGTAAACCATGCCTTCCTTATCAATCAATTGAAATCCATCTGGTTGTTCAACATATACCTCTTCTTCTACATCACCATTCAGAAAGGCTGAATTCACATCCATTTGATATACTTTGTAGTTATTTTATGTGGCATAAGAAATAAATAATCTTACAACTTCAATTCTAGCAATAGGGGCAAAGGTTTCTTCAAAATCAATACCTTCCATTTGTGAATACCCTTTACATACCATTCTTGCTTTATTCTAAACCACTTCACCTTATTCATTCAGCTTATTCTGAAAGACCCATTTAGTACCAATCACATTTTTTATCTTTAGGTCTGTGAACAAGAATCCATGTATCATTCTTTTCAATCTGCATCAGTTCTTCCTTCATAGCTTCCATCCAATGTCCATCATTACAAGATTCATTGACATTCTTAGGCTTAGTCTTGGAAATCAGACAATACTCTTCTGCATTCCTTCTTCTAGTCTACACACCTTTATTCTTATCTCCTATAATTTGATCTTTAGAATGATTTAGCTTTACATACCTCAAAATTTTAGGATTCTCTCACACTTCTGGTTCTTCTATTCTTTCTTCTACACTTCCACTTGTCTCTCCTTCATGACTTTCTTGATTTACCAAAATAATATGAAATTGATTTTATGTCTGAGCATTCTTCCCTTTGTATGTAGTGTCTTGCTGGTCATCTAAATCATATCAACAGTATCTATATGATCTGGCAGAGTCCTCATCAATTCTTAAATTTCCACTTTCAACCATTTTTCTCAATCTTTTATAATAGGACCGGTAAGCCTTACTTTTAGTAGAGTAACCTAGAAAGATTCCTTCATCACACCTTGTATAAAACTTTCCTATGTCCTTATCTCTCTTAATATAACACTTGCCTCCAAATATCTTGAAATATTTAATAGTAGGCTTATAACCAAACCACGACTCAAAAGGAGTCTTACCGGAAATACCATTGACATTTACTCAGTTTAGAGTGTACACAATAGTGCTTACAACTTCTCTCCAATAGATGTGAGGTACATTTCCTTCCAACATCATTGTTCTAGTAGCATCCATAATTTTTTTTTTTTGTTTCTCTCTACAACTCCATTCTGTTTAGGGGTCCGGGGAGTAGATAACTATCTTTTGATTCCATGCTCTTTACATAAAGAATTGAACTCTTGGGAGGTGAACTCACCACTTCTGTCTGACCTTAGGAATTTAATCTTCAGACTTGACTCATTCTCTACCATAGCTTTAAAAAAATTTAACTTCTCTAATGCTCCACATTTTTCTCTTAGGAAAGCAACCCATATCATCCTAGAGTAATCATCAATAAGCAACATAAAGTACCTTTCTCCTTGTAGAATTTTTATTTTGGAGGGACTGCACAGATCAGTATGCACCAACTCAAGTACTCCATTAGAATGATGTTGTTTACTCCAAAAAGAAACTATAGTCTATTTTCCCATATGAAATTCCTTGCATATTGTGTTAGTAGGCTTCACTAGCTTAGGTAGATCTCTTATTGCTTGAGTGGAGCTTACCTTGACAATGTTACCAAAATTCACATGACACAGCCTTCTATGCTATAACCAGATTTCATCTACTTGAGCAATTAAACAACTTTTATTAGCAACATTCAGGTGAAAAATATTACCTCTTGTCTTTTTACCTGAAGTAATTACATTCAACATAAAGGACATCACCAGTGTTATGTTTATCACCAAGACAAATAGATCATTTGCCATGAATCACACTAGCATTGTTATCTCTGAATCTTACAACCCCACCATCATATTTCTCTAGACTTACAAAATTTATTTTTTCACCAGTCTTATGATGTGAGAATCTATTGTCAATAACCCACTCATCCTTTTCTTTAATTCAGGTTGCAAGAGCTTTCTCAACTTTAGCAGATTTAGTAGCCACTAGACCATTTTCCTTGATAGCAATGAAAACCCATTCATCTTCATTTCCATTCTCTTTATCAAATTCTTCATCAGTCACACCTTCTTCAACATAATAGCATTTCTTTTAAAATCTAGGTTTGTTAGGCTTAGACCTAGGAACTCTTTCAGGACACCTTGAAGCAAAATGACCTATTTTACTACAAGAGAAACATTTAATAGGAAAATTTCCTTTATACTTACCTTGTCCTTTGCCTTCTTTCTTCACAATCAATGCTTCCATCTCTTCTACCTCTCTTTCTTCATCTTCAAGTTGTTTCATCTCTTCCTCATACTTAAATGTCTTTCTAGAACTCTCTCCCAAATCATATCTTTGCTTGTTTCTTCTAGATATAGAGGCCTTAAATGCAGATTCAGTCTTGGGGCTAGAATCCCCAAATTCACTAAACTCAAAGGCAACAATTTTACCAATCAACATATCTCTTGTGACATTTTTTACTGTTCTAAGCTCTTCAATAACATGAGCCTTTGATTTTTAAGAGAGAGGCAATGATTTGAGCACTTTAGCTACAATTTCATGTTCATCAAGGATACCACCAACACATCTAATACCCATCACAAGTTCATTTAATCTTTGCATAAAAGAAGAAATATTTTCATCTTTACCCATCTTCAAAGTTTCATACTTTCCTTTCAAAATTTGTAGCTTAGCGACCTTCACAAGTGCATCTCCTTCATACAAAGTCTTCAGCTTCTTCCAGATCTCATGAGTTGTCTTCAGATCCATCACATTTGTCATTTCCAAATCCATCAGAGCATTCAACAAAGCTTCAATAGACCTGATGTTAATCTTAGGCTCTTTAATCTCATTAAGAGTGGAAGGACCATTCTAAGGAATAACATCTATGTTATTTGTAATCTTCTAAAAGGGTTCACCAGTACACCTCAAATGACACTCCATTTTGGCTTTCCAAAGAGAGTAGTTTGTTCCATCGAATCTAGGACTGTCCTTGTATGATGTCATCTTTTATCACCTCAAGATTTTAAAATTCTTCAGAGGAACTTGCTATGATACCAATTGTTGGAAAAACAAGGACAGACAACTAAGAGGGGGGTGAATCAGTTGTCACAGAATATTTGAACTTTTCAAACTTAAATTAACTTAATCTCATATTTGATGAATGAACAATAAACCACAAACAATCATCACAGTAGAAACACAAAGAACACCAAGATTTTTATGTGGAAACCCTGTTAGGGGAAAAACCATGGTGGATGTTAGTCCATAGTATTATACCTTGCTAAAATTACAATGAAGAATAATGGGAATGCACATGCATTCAGACACACTTCCTAGAGCTAACTACTCAAATATAAGAGGGATCATTTCCCAAAGAAGACACACTATCTTATAGAAATTCAGATTAGATCTGTAGGGTATGAACTAAGAAAATAGCATCTACAAAATCTTGATTATAATTCCATGTAAGCACAGAAGAACTCCTTCACACTTCACTCAAAATTCTTCACACTTTGCTCTGCAATCGAATGAGTAGATCACTATTCACACACTTTCTCTTTCTCTAGCTCTACTTTCCTTCATAACTTCACAAAAACAACCACTCTTATATATATATACTACATGGAATCACATCAACAACTTCGTCGTCCAAAATAAAATATAAAACATATACACAATGTCAGCCCAAATTTACAAGTAAATTTTCAATTTGAATAAAAAATAAGTGACCACAACATAATGAAGACTTAAAAAAATACCCTTGAGCGTTCCAAACATTCAAATTTTAACCTCCAAGGATCCACAACATGTTACAACCACCATGTTGGACAAGAACATAAAATCCCAAACACAGAAGAGAAAAATCATCGACCACAAGCACATCGATGGATGTGGATGTGAAACAAAGATAGAGCATGATCTATAAACATCCACAAGCATCATGAATCACTAGAGAAGCATCCCCAACAACTGAAATTACTAGAATCACATCAACTTCAATCAGGAGCACTAACTAAAGCCATAGAAAAACTGTTAGAACACAATTGTTCAAAACATGATTAAATCTTCACGCGGACCTCTAAAACTTTTGGTTGATAAACTAAATATACTTAGCAATAAAACCTTTAGTCCACAATGACTGATCATCAATGTACTAAGCAAGAAACCTTCATGACCTTCACTGTTTCACTGTCAACCTACAAATCTTTCTTGAACAATTTTCTCAATATCCTCGACATATACAAGCTACAATACATCAGTGCTAATAGTGTTGACATCAATGAAAACCACATATCAAAAACACAACCATAACATCCAATATCCCCCTCTTCTACATGTAGTCAAATGACTCATGTAAATGATGCCCTACATATGCTTACTAGAATTTTCCTATACAACATCCAATTTATTATTGTATTGCACTTGATTCTCTGAACAAAAAGAAACCAACCCTCGAATTGGACACCCCACATACAAATCATGAGATAAAGAAACTTCTTGGTCACTACATGTGGAAGTAATTGCATTGTTTAAAATTTTTGGACCCCAATTTGTAGTATGCACATCAACAAACTCATTAGATTCTACTGTTGATTTATCTATCTCAATCTCTTCTTCACTTTTATCCATCCCATGTATTGACTTAAATGATAGATCTGAAAATTTTGAAACTTGTATAATATTCTCTTCAAGATGAATTTTTTTAGAAATGGGATGGTTAATTACCTCATCTTATATTGCCTTACCTTTAACAAATTCATCAACAAACTTAGATGCTTCATAATCAAGTTGCAAATAAGAAGAAAAGATGTCTAGAAATTTAGTTACCTCTTGGGGCTATTTTTATTTTCACCTTCAACTACATAATGCATATTAACATCTTCAAAAGTGAATGCCTCTTCTTCTGATAACTTGCTAGAATATTCTTTTTCTAAAAAATTGACCTTCCATGTTTGTGTTAACCAAATAATTTGATAAGTTTATATGAATACTTTCTGAAGATCTGAAAGTTTCAATTTCTAGAGCATAAGGAGGAATCAATAGTTGTTCACTTTTGTTTAATTTTGGACTGTCTATAACAATAGATGAATCTTTAGTATTTGTCATAGCCAAAGTAGAAGATGTCATACCTACCAATTGTTTACAAGGAGAGTAATCTTCCTCATCATTGGAAGAGCCAGAATCACCTTCATCCATCTCATGGTTAAGATTATAAATTTCAGCATCAAAAGATTTGGTCCTCACATCACTTACTTCACTTTTCTAAAAATGACTTTGATCAAAAATTGTGAGATTGGAACATTCAACTATAGGGCGAAAACAATTTGATGAATTCATTTTTTGAAACTTTGAAGTTTTATGTCTTTGAACCATGCTATTTTGTGCAAACCTGTCAACTTTATCTTTCTTCCACACCCTAGATAAAATAAAATCATCTTCAATACTAACAACTACTTGTTTTGCAATCTCAATATTTCTTACCTTCACTTCAAGAGGAATCCAATGTCGAGATGTAATTCTCCAATGAAAATGGTCATTTGCAGCTCTTTACTTGACTGAAGATTATGAGAAATATTTTGTAAACATCTATAAAAACATTCAACAAACTCCCTTATAGATTCATCTTCTTTCTTTTTGATATTGAGAAATTAAGATGAAAGTGCACATGCATCAACTACTGGTTTAAATATTCCAAGAAACTTCTTCTTCATGCTATCCCAATTTGTAATACATCCATCTTCTAGATATTGAAACCAAATAGCAACAACTCCAATGAGAGATCCAAAAAATAGTCTAACAAAAACATTTTCTTCTCTTACCCCCAAAATTCCACAAGCTATAGTGAAAGCTCAAAGATGATCATCTACAACCTATGAATCTTCTCCATTAAAATTTCAAAAATGTTTTCTTGAACTTGCAGGAAAATATAAATATTGTGGTAGTGCTAAAGGTCCAAATTGAGTACACCATGGTTGGGTTGAAACCAACGCCATAATGCAAATTGAGAAAAAGAATGACTGGATCTTCTACCAAAAATAATTTATAGGAAAATCCCAAACAACAGAGTCACCAACCTCCATCCTCAGGGAGGTACCTTTAGATTTTTAAGAAAAGAAAATATGATAAGACACTAATATTTTGATTCTTCCCTATCGGAGTCACCAAAAATATGTTAGTAAATAGATTGGTCACTGTGATTTATTACGAAAAAATGACCTGAGATGCCCTATAAAATAGTGACCAATTAACTAACAACTCTAGAGATCACGATTAAATTAGCGATCTTCCTCTAAATTTTAGAGGTACAACTCCCTCTTATGATCTTGAATGAATTGGAGAAACTAAAAACAAAACTAAGGTGTGCTTTTAACCAAAAAGAAATAAAGGAAAAAAAAATTGCACATAAAAATGACACAAATGTCGAAGGAAATTTAGAGTAAAGGTAAATAGAAACAAATGACACAAAAACCATCTGCTACACGCCTCCAAATGATAATCAACAAGAAAAGCAACTTTTTCCAAACAAGAGAGCATATTTAATGCTCAAGACTCATAGATTCTTTAACATGTACATCCACAACCAACCACAACAGAGTATTCACCAAAGGAAGATATTAATTTCACACAGGAAACCAATAATGAAAAGAAGACAAAATAGAGGCAAAGATCAAATCATCTCCTTATTTATTTGATGAAATAATAGTTCAAAGACTCCATAATCCCTATAAAGAATGGCTCAATTGAAAAGAAATGTTGCAAATAAACAAAAATTAACTATCTTCCCTAAAAGCTCTCATAGAAACTCCCCTATTCGACAGCCAAAAAGATCCCCTTTACATTGAAAATTCATAATAAATAGGAAAGGAGAGGCCACCCTTTCAACTTCCCTAACCAATTCTTTTTAATTGAGAGTTTAATAAGGTTTTCAATAATAAGATAAACTCCCTTAACCATTTCTTGATGGAAATTTTTTATTTTACTACCAAAGATCTTTCAAATTCCCATAACAGTTTCTTGAAGTCTTCAGCTTTTAAATCCCCTCGTAACTGACCTTCTACATCATATTTTTATTTTGAAATATACTTGTGTTTCTTGAAGATTCTCAAGCTCAGCTAGATAGGCACGAGTTCATCTAATATCTTCAGTCTGTCAAGTGAAGATCTATAAAGTTAGCATATGACATGCTTCTCTACATTACTAAAAGTAGAAAAATCCTGAGAGGCAAGCATCATAAACATGAATCAACGATGGTGGAATTATTTTGATAATACAAATTATGTTCATAAAACATAGCTGAATACAAGCAACTGTGATCATCCTCTTTCTATCTCATTTGAGGATTATGCATTATGGACTCTGCCTTTGGGATTTTCACAAACACCTAGACTCTTTATATCAGCCATTTAGTTGTGATGCTTTTCACCAAATGTATTAGAATCAATATAATGTTTATACAATGGTGTTGAAGGAGAAATTGATTGTACCTAAGTTGCAAGTTTCAATGAGTTCTATAGTAAATCCGGGTAACAAACTTGGTCCCCCAAAGTTCCACACACTACATAAGGCCTTTGGGAGAGTTAGAATATTTTCACAATAGGTGGTTTGTTGATTGATCCACTGTGAAGAGGTCATAATTCTGCTAGTACCCGTAAAAGTGAAGACTTTCCACTACCATTTGGTCCCATAATGATGATAGAATTCCTAAGCAATACCTGAAAGCTAAATTCATGAACTAATAGAGTCCCATCTGGTGCCTAGATAGTTACATTATTTAATTTGATTATTTCATCCCACATAATACATGGAGGCTATGGAAATATGTCACTAGAAGCTTGAGAAAAATGGATCATTTTCAATTGGCTTTGATGTAATATTTTCCTTTAGCTTTCCTCCCATTGCACTTAGCATTTTAATAGATTCTAGAAGTTCTGAAACACGTGAAGCATGTCCAACAAGGGTATTAAATCTTTTGTAAATGAGTAGCAGTTGACCAATTGCATTGGATGTATTCATTAAAAGATGAATTGAATAGGAATATTCCTTTGTCGATAACTTGGAGTCAGACTCCTTGGAAAAATAGAATGGTGAAAAAAAAACACAAAGGCCACTAATTGAAGCCAAATACTTGAAAGCATAACCTTGCCACCTTTGATTATACTTGTGTTAGGATTAGAAAGAAGATATCTAACAATTAAATACAGATTTGATCAATTAAACAAATAAATAAAACACAAAAAATTATAGTAGAAACAAGATAACACAGAGAATTTAACGTGGTTCACCCAATCTGGGATACATCCACAAAACCATAGCCATCCAATGATTGTATTATCTAGTTTAAAACATATTAAAATCTCGATAATAATTCCCTATTGTAACCCCCATCCAACCCACTTATAACAAGATTTTTAGAACCTTCCAGAATTAGGGTTCTACAAAGTTAGTTTTTCTTTTGTCGGTGATGGAAAAAAATGGGAAATTTTTTTTCTTGGGGCGAGGATACATAAAGAATGTACATTATATCATGATCATTCACCACATACCAACAATCTCCCACTTGGAGACTGATCAGGCTCCACACCAAACAATCTCCCACTTGGAGACTAATCTTGGATGATACCACTACACTTACAACTCCCACTGGAAATAAGCACCTTGGAACCTATTTCTTTGTTATACATGAATTCAACCTTGAAGGCCAACCAAAGCTGAAGAGGAGCTCAACTTCTCCCTTGTCACCACCTTCATAAAAATATCCACTGGATTGGCATCTATATGTATCTTATCCAGCTTTACCTGTCCATCCTCCAATACTGACCGAATAAAATGATATCTCAACTATATGTGTTTGGTTTTATAGTGCAAGGAACAATTCTTTGCAAGATCTATAACACTTTGGCTATCTATAAACAAGTAATTTTCAGCTTTCTGTTTTCCTAACTCTTCCTTGAAAATTTGCATCCATATCATCTCCTTTTCCACCTCTATTGTAGCAAGATATTCTTCCTTCATGGTGGATAAAGCAACCACCTTTTGAAATCGAGAAATCCAACTCATTGTTTTCCTGCCAACTGTAAATACATAGCCTGTGGTACTCCACCTAGTATCTATATCCCCTACCAAATCTAAGTCAACATAGCCTTTTAAATCAGTATTAGATCCCCCAAAACATAAATATTTATTGGATGTACCTCTCAAGTACCTGAGAATCCATTTTACCACATTCTAATGCTCAACACCGGGATGACTCATATACCTGCTAACAACTCCTACAACATGTGCAATATCTGGTCTTGTGCATACCATGGTGTACATTAAACTACCTACAACTGAAGCATATGGTACTTTGGATATTTTTTCTTCCTCCTCTTGTGTCTTTGGACACATATCCTTAGTCAATTTAAAATGAATGGGCAAAGGTGTGTTGACAACTTTTGCATTTTCCATATGAAATCTATGCAACAACTTATCAACATAATCAACTTGAGATAAAAACAACTTTCTATTTTTCCTATCTCTTGTAATCTTCATACCAAGGATTTTCTTTGCTTCCCCCAAATCCTTCATAGCAAATGAATTTGCTAACTATTTTTTTAACTCCCTTATGTGATCCATGTTAGACCCAGCTACAAGCATATCATCAACATATAAACATAAAAAAATGTAGCTATCACATCTAACCTCTTAAAATAAACACAATGGTCTAAATTACATCGACTGTAGCCTTGCTCATCCATAAAACTATCAAATTTAATATACCATTTCCGAGGTGCTTGCTTCAAGCCATATAGATTTTTCTTCAATCTACACACTAGTTTCTCCTTACCTTTGACCTCAAATCCTTGTGGTTTTTCCATTTATATTTCCTCTTCCAAATCACCATGGAGAAAGGTCATTTTAACATCAAGTTGTTCTAAATAAAAATATTTAGTAGCCACAATACTTAAAACAATATGAATAGAAGTCATTTTAACAACTGAAGAAAAGATTTCATCAAAGTAAATACCATTTTTATGTGCAAATCCCTTTACAACTAATTTGTCTTTAAATCTTTTCTTACCTCCATCCTCCTCTTTTAGCCTATAAACCCATTTTTTTAGTAAAGCATTTTTACTTGCAGGCAACTTGCATAATTCCCAAGTTTGATTTTTCAGCAAGCAGTCCATTTCTTCTTCCATTTCATGCTCCCACTGAACCTTGGCATCAACCTACATAGCTTTATCAAAACATTCCAGTTCAGAAACATCAGTTAATAAAATATAATACAAAGAGGGAGAAATTCTTTTGGAGGTCTACATATCCTTGAAGATCATCTAACATTCACTAGAGTTTGTGGTATTTGTTGTTGTTGTTGGTGTGGAGCATGAGGAACCACTGGAACGTCACTATTTGGTGTATCATCTAGCACTACATAATCATTTTCTTTCTTCTCATGCTACTGCAATTGATCTTTGTACAACACTTTCTCATTGAATATGACATCCCTACTTCTTACAATTTTTTTATTTTCAAAATCCCAAAGCCTATAACCAAATTCATCAATGACATATCCAACAAATATAAATTTCTTTGATTTTGCATCAATCTTGGTTCTATTTTCAGAATCTACATGTGCCAATGCTTCACAACCAAAGTTCTTAAGAAAAGAATAACTCACCTTCTTACATGTCCATGCTTCCTCTGGAATATCACAACCTAAAGGATTAGAGGGATCTTTATTGATTAAATAAACAACAATGTTTACAGCCTCTTCCCACATGTTTAAAGATAGACCAACATGCAATCTCATAGTCTATGCATGCTCCATTATTGTTCTCTTCATGCACTCAGCCAGTCCATTTTTCTGAGGAGTCCTTGGAACCATTTTCTGCCTACGAATATCATTAGAGGAAAAATAATCTTCAAACTCTTTGTTGTAATACTCACCACTATTATCAGATTTGAGACATTTTAACCTTTTACCTGTCTCATTCTCAACCAAGCTTCTCCATTTTTTAAAAGTTTCAAATGCATCAGATTTCTACCTAAGGAAATAAATCCATACCTTCGTTGTTGCATCATCAATAAAAGTGACATAATACTGAGAGCCACCGAGAGAAGATAATTGAGTTGGTACCCATACATCTATATGCACAAGCTCCAATTTGTCATCTTTCTTTTTCTTCCCATCTTTGAGAAAACTAACACTCTTTTGTTTTCCATACACACAACTTTCATAAAAATACATATTAACACATTTTAGACCTGATAAACATTCTTTCAATGAAGTACTTTGATACCTTTTGCACTCATAAGCCCAAGTCTATTATGCCACAGTGTTGATTCAGAATCCATAGCAACTATCTAATTTTTTGTCTGCTGAACTACAACAACTATTCTCGAACATTATTTTTTATTTGCAATAACTAAAGTAGAAGGAACAATATGACCTGTACAAAGATATAAGGTTCCTACTTTCACACCTTTTTCTACCAATAAGACACTTTTTGTAACCTTCCAATTTTTATCACTAAATGTAACAACACAACCTTCATCATCTAGTTGCCCTACTAAAATTAAATTTCTCTTTAACTTTGGAACATGCCTTACCTCATGTAGTATCCAATGATTCCCATTCTACAGCTTAATCTTGATTCTTCCCTTTCCAACAATCTAACAGGGTTCATTATCTCCCAAATAAACTATCCCAAAATCCCTTTGGACATAATCAAGAAAATAACTTCTATGAGGCGTAGCATGAAATGAAGCCCCTGAATCTAACATCTAAGAATCATGAACATTATCAAGGGAAAGAATCAAAGCATCCTCATTAGATTTATTACTTACCACATTTGCCACTTTATTTCCTTCCTTTTCATCTCCTTTATTTTTCTGAGACCAACAATCTTTCTTTAAATGAACCGGCTTACCATAGTACCAACAATCCCTCTTGTCTCTAGATTGGGACCTTTTGTCCTTTGATTTTCCTCGTGACTTCCCATGACTTACAGAATTGTTTCCTCTCTCCTTTGTTCTGCCCCTACTTTTTGCATTCAAAACACTGCCTGATGTGGATGTTCTACCTAAGCTTTTCCTATGAATTTTCTCACTCAAAATAACACCAACAACATCATCAAATTTCAATGTATTCAAACCAGAAATAAAATTGCTAACAACCATTACCAAGCTATTCCAACTTTCAGGTAAAGAACATAGAATCAAAAGATCCCCAACTTCCTTATCAAAGTTTATATTTACAGAAGTTAATTGACTAGTAACCATATTAAACTCATTTAAATGATCAACAACTGACCCACCCTCTATCATTTTCATAATAAATAAATGATTCATAAGAAATACCTTATTCGAAGTGAAAGGATTTTCATATAACTTCTCTAGGGTTTCCATCAACTCTTGAGTTGTCTTTTTTTTTGTAATATTGAATGCCACTAATTGTTCTAGGCATAAATGAATATTTCCAAGTTCCTTTCTATCTAGAAGATTCCAATCCTCATCACTCATTATTTCCAATTTCTTGGCTATTCCTTCCAATGGCCTCCATAAATCCTTTTGATAGAGATATTCCTTCATCTACATCTTCCATAATTGATAGTCTTCTCATTGAATTTATCTACCTTTAATTTACCCTCATCTGCCATTGCTCCCACTTAACCGTGAGACTCCCACTCAATTATGAGACTTTCCTACAGATAATAATCGAACACAAACTAGATTTGATACCACTTCTTAGGGTTAGAAGGCAAATATCTAACAATTAAGTGCAGATTTGATCAATAAAACATTGAAATAAAACACAAAAAATTATAGCAAAAAAAAGACGACAAAGAATTTAGTGTGGTTCACCCAATCCGGGCTACATCCACAAAACCAAAACCAACCAATGATTTTATTATCTAGTGTAAAACATATTACAATCTTGCTAATAATTCCCTACTACAACCCCTATCCAAACTGCTTATACAAGTTGTTTAGAAGCTTCCAAAATTAGGGTTCTACAAAGTTGGTTTTTTCTTTTGTCAGTGACGAAGCAAAAAATAGGAAAAAAAAATTCTCGGGAGTGAGGATATATGAAGAGTGTACATTATAGCATGATTAGTCACCACATACCAACAACTTGCACTATCATTATTTTGGAATCCTATTCATGAGGAACTTCAGCTTTAGTTGCGAAAATCATCAGAATTCATAGATTTTTGAATGATAAGAGTGTAGAAAACTTCTACAAAGGCTTGATGTCCCTATCGGCCTTCAAATCACTTCTTCACTTTGTAATTTCTTATCCACAAAATTTTCCTTTTATGTATGTCAGTATCTATTAAGGATCCATTAAATTGATTACTTGTGAACTCCATCATGTCTACACAATGGACCAATTGTGAGGAAGAAGAGCCTTGTGTCACTGTGATCACTAATTCTATATTTGTGTAGATGAATTAGCATATTGCAATTGAGGACTTGGTAAAGATCATAAATATATGAGGAGTCTATCACCATAGACTCTACCAAGCACTTTGTTGATTATGAAGATTAGGAACATTTCATAGATGAATCCAAGCATTTTCCATATTGAAATGATTGTTGTTCATCCTTATATAGTGGGGGTGCCATATTATCTCTAGTATAAATCTTTCACTATATCTGTGTTCACTTTCGAGGTTAGAAAGTAGAATTTTCTAAATAGCTTTGGTTGCATGTGCCAAAAATACCAAACCATTGAAGTTTTCTTAATAGCTTTATTAATATCTTCCCGATGAAGAGTTACATAACCATTCAAAAATACATCCCATACTTTTATAAATCCTCCTTTCTCATATGTAGGTCGAGCGAGATTTTGTGTAGTTAGCAAAACCATAGTGGGAACTATTGAAGGTTTGCTAACCAAGTAAAATCTTTGCCGAGAACTTTGAAGGACCATTCAAGAAGAAATTTTTTAAATCTTCACTTGACATTTGTTTGACTCTACATTTCAAAAAGCTCATAGACATATATATATTGGGTGTTGCTTCCAGTTACAAACTAAGTGCAATTATTGATGATTGAAATGTTTGTTCCATATGCCTTTGGGACATTTCAGTACTTTCCACTTTCAACTTTAGACTCAATTCTTTCCTTCTATGCAATAGGTGATGGGTCTTCTTGAATACTCATCTGAACATGCAAGTTATAAACATGAGCTAGCATTGATGGCCAAAATTGCATTTCAAAACTTCGTCAAGCACTCTATACTTGATACCATGCATGCACAATGGATGAAAAATCGATGGTGAACATGAAAATCTGATTAAAATCAGGCCCACTCCCTTTGAATAACTTGGTATTGATCCAATGACATGACCCATATGTAATAAAGAAACACATTTACATAACTGTCACAAACTTGAATGAGAATTTGATAGATGAAATTTGAAATTTTTCAGGGACCAAAAATGGGACTAAAGGTTTCTAAGGTTGGAGATGGTATAAATATAAGGCAAGATGTTATGGATTACAAGTATCATGCCACAAGTTTGAGAAGCAAGGGTTGTGTGAAAGTGAATTGAGGCAACAATACTTTAATGTGTTAGTTTCCTGAAAACAGTGAGTTGATGGTATCTGCAATTCTTTGATCAAGGTTGCAGATGTGTGGAAGTTGTTGTGGTGGATCCTCTATTGCATTGAGAAAGTGTTCTTTGTGTAACTTTCTTATTTCTATCTTTTTGTATGTATAGGAAGTTTTCCTTCTTGTTGGACAGTGAGTCCTATAACTAAGGGTTATTTTAAGGTTTGATTAGAAGTTAGCAAATCAATATAAATAAAAAAACCAAAGAGATTACAAAACACAATGAAAGCTAAACAAAAGAACAAGTATACCTATCAATCGTCGAGACCTCCATGATTCATTTTTGTAACACCTTCTAGCTTGTTGGTTGATGTGTTGCCCTCATATTTGACGTGTGAGCAATCTAGAAATACAAGTCTAAGTCCTACACCAAGCTTTGAAGGATTTGAACAAATGTCTATTCCTATGACTATGATTGACAATGCCTATGCCTAAACATGCTAAGGCTTAGTAAAATAAAGACAATAAATGCTACAATTGCTATGAAAACAATCTAAGTATGTCAGTGCGTCAGTGTGTAATGTGTCTATGTAATCAAAAAATGAGAAGAAAATGGTATTTTATAGAAAATGCCATTTTGAATGGACGGATGAGATTGACTTCTGACGAAGACCTAAAATCAAAGGCCTAGATTAAATCTGATAATCCCTAATTAGGGTTAGGGAAAATTCATTAATCGAGCAGTCGAGATGCCATCTAAAAATATTGAATCGGCAGTGGAGAATAAATGAGGAAATTAATTCAAAAATAAAGATTTTCAAAAATGAAGAAGATAAAGACTGAACTGAAGATCAGATTTGGAAAAATCAAGAATCTACCCGATTACTTGATTTTTGGAGGAAAGTTACCATTTTGAATTAAATTAATTCAAAATAATGATTTTTGTGAAATAATAAATAATCGATTTTCAGATTATTTACCAAAATGGACTATAGTTAAGAATGTGATGACATTTTAAATAATTTCATTTATTTAAAATGAGATGAATATTAATTTTGGTAATTAAATAATTAAATATAATTATTTAATTTAGCAGATAAGACTAATAATTAAATAAATTAATCAATTTATTTAATTATGACAATTAGTGACATATTAAATAAATAAATGAAATTCATTTATTTAATAATCAGGAAGAATTAATAAATAACGATAATTAAACAAATTTAGAAATTTATTTAATTAGAGGAAGACTTAGATAATTAATGATGTATTTAATAAATAAATAGAATTTATTTATTTAATAATCATGAAGAACAAAAGGACATGAATTAATTAAATAATATGAATTATTTAATTAATAGTCGAATGTGGACCAAGGACATAATTAAATGTCATAATTATGCTAGGACAAAAGTGGTAAAAATGAAGCTTGCAGGCCTAGGTCATTTTTAGGTGTCTACAAGTCCTATCTTAGGCAGTGAGCCCTTTGGTAGTGAGCCTCTTGTAATCGGTTTTGGAATTACTTTATATTGTGAATTAATCCTCACAATGGTTTTTCCCTTATTGGGTTTTCCATGTAAATCTAGTGTTTCTTGTGTTGATATTGCTTTTTGTTATTTATAATTCATGTTCATACTTAATAACAACATGAATTGGATGTGAAGTTGATAATTGTTTGAGATTTGTGATTATGATTGGTGACAACTGATTCACCCCCTCTCAGTTGTCTTGTGCATTTCAACACTTGTAATCTAGAATAATCCTTTTGAAACCTATCATTAAAGCACTTATAGGTTCACCATCAAACCTTTTGATTTGAGAAAACTGATGATATAACAAATTAGGATCAACCGGTGTTCTAAACCTGGCTAAGAATTGACCTTCCATATCTTGCCACAATCAACCGAATTATGAGGTAATTTGATGTACTAATGGTAAAATTCACCACTTAAAGTGTATGGAAACAACCTACATATGACATCTTCATGTTGTATCCTTGCTCTGAAACACATATCATTAAAGATATCGATATGTTCTTCTGCATCCTTGTGAAGATAATACTTAGAACACAATTTGTCCAGATTCTTTGGAAGATCATTATACACTGCAAACTAAATCGATGACTCTACATTAAAGAAATCCATTGGTGTGAGCAGGGGAGGTGTAACAACATCAGATTTTGTGGTAAGATACTTGCACTTCCAGACCCTTGGGGTCTAGATGACTTTAGACCACTAAGTTCAACTAATGTCACATGAGGATTGCTAGACTAAGACCTAGTGACTCTATGAGACTCCAACTTCAACCTTAATGAAACCAAAAGAACTACCAAATGACCCTCCTTCTAGCACTAGTTCCTATTGATCATGATGTCAGTCATACAAGGTAAAAGCACAATCCTATGTCACACTTTATAAAGGAATCAACCAACAAAAAAAATTTGAACTTCAACCATATAAAAGTGGTCTTTATGTTTTGAATTTCAAAATGATGTAAACTAATGAAATGTATATTTTTTGATGAAGTTTATTCTTGTAATTTTTTATATTTTTAAAAAAAAATTGTTTTCATTACTTTTTATCAATTTAAGAACAAATTTTGGAATGCTGAAAATTTTAGAAAAAAGTGACTTCACGGGCCATCAAGAAATAAATTGAAAACTACTTCATTTCTCCCTAATTTTTTTTCTCCAAATAGGTAACTTCAATATCTTGTGCATGGAAAAATAATCAAATTTTGATGTATATTTTTCTCGTAATAATGTTTTAAAGTGAAACTTGTCAGAATTCGATAGTTTTCACAGGCCGTCAACTATTGTCTATTTTTTTAAATCATTTTCAAAAAAAAAATTATACCCTTTTGAAGAAGACTATGTCCTCGTGTGCCCCATATATATTTTAAAAAAATTAATATGTTTTACTATTTTTTTTTAATTTCTAATCAGCCTCTTTTTTAACTTTAACAACCTACTTGCATTATTTTAAAAATAAAATATATTAAAACTAATCAAAATATTAAAAAAATTACATATTCAGATTCACCACTTTGAGCTCTACAAAGGGTATTTTTCTTTTTCTTTTAAACATCATTCTGACTAAATAAATACTTAGCTAAAGTTGAGAGTTTCAAAAAAATTTGAAAAAAGCTAAGTTGGCTACCAACTAGGATACCACATAGATAGTTTTGGTAGAAATAGTTTCTATGGAAAAGGTTTCGATTGAAATCCATTTTATAGAAATTGTTTCTACCAAAAACCTTTCCATAGAAACCTCACACATTAAAAAAGCCAATTTCAAAGAGGGAAAAGGAAAAAAATTAATTTTTTGGGATTCATGCAAAACTTATTCGGCTGAAACTTATGTGCCACATAATAGGCCACATGGTTTCGGTCAAAACTTATTCACCTGAAAACTTTCTGGCTGAAAATATTTCGCTCGGAACTATTTATTTGGCCAAAAGTGTGACACAAATTTGTGCTTTTACCCCACACCAATAGTGCAAATAAATCCTCATAGACAAACCATGGTAACCTATCTTTACTTGAAAGACTGAACCAAGACAACCTAAATCTTAGGCTAACTCAACTTAATCCCAAGGCTCGTTTATGTCAGGTCTTGACCATACTAGGTTCACATTAGGGTTTGTTGTGATAATATTGTTAATCATGAGGGGTAAACGGTCTTTCTTCCATTTTCTGAAAGAATCATATGGATAGGTAAAGACAATCTCAGTCCGGTCATCTAACAACTTCATGAAATCGACAAATTTGTAATAACATTTATGAACTTCAAATAACTTTGCTATCACTTAAGTAAATTTAGCTTTAAGCATTCAACAATATCATGGAATCAAAAGCTTTGCAATAATTTCTATTCATTTATCTCTTTTTTGAAATATCTTTTGAAATTTAAGCATCTATTCTAAAATAAAGCATCAAAAGTACTAAAAACTTAAATTTTCTATGAGGTATTGTCCATGCATGCCTCAAGAATTAACCAAAACAGAGAAAACTATTCCATACTTCACCAGATTGCTTCACATCTAGGCACAAAATGATGTGAGATCTTAAAGATAAGAGGATTATTTGGACATTGGGTAGGTTCTATATGCACCCTTAAATGACGCAACACATAGTCTTGTCTATCCAAAACAAATAATCAGCTATGTAAGATTTCATATCAGGAAACAGCTTTTAAATTGGCTCTAATATTGTTTAGATTCTATGTGCATACAAGTTTTTAATTTGAATGGAACAAAAAATAGGAAAATGAACAAAACTTAAAGAAGTTTTGGTTCTACAACATCCACAAAATTTAAACTTAAAAATAAAAGTAAAGCAGTAAATGGCCTTTTATAGGAACAAGGCCCAAAAGTTTAAACTTAATTCTATCAAAGAGAATCATAAACAAAAAATCAAAAAGTAGTACATGGCACTAGAAAAATTTGGCAAATAAATGACTATATGACTAAAAAATTTAGTCACGACAACTAAAAATGACTAAATTCTACTCATTTTTTGGAACACAACTATAAATGACTAAATAAATGACTAATTTGATCATTGGATAAAATCACATATATAAATGACTAAATAAATGACTTGTTTTTTGCATCAAACTCAATTTAGGCTTTAACCAACACCTATGCATACAAATTTATATACATATATATTTTATAAATTCCTAACAAAAATCAAATGATATAAGACCACCATTTTCCCATGGTTTTTAACTACTGCTTAGTTAGAAGAAATAGTCTAGGAAAGCAAACAAAGGTTGAAGGGTTTTGAATATGGAGATATTGAGTAGTAATCGAAGGGATTTCCCAGTGGAGGAATCTCTTTCCAGCAATACTTCAAGGTACAAGTCTAGAATGTGGCCAAATCTATCATTCTATTAGACAACTCCCCACCTGGAAGTATGTCTTGAGGATTTTGAGCTTTTTGTTGTGGATCGTCTTAGAGGTAAGAAAACCATTCTTGATTTTTCTTAGGGTATTTGAAAAATTTGATGTTGGGTGTTTTCGTGAAGTACTATTTGGCTATTTGAAATTTATGATGCTGGTTGTTTTGTTATTGGACATCTGGGTATGTTTAAAAACTGATGCTGGGTATTTTTTTATTGGTTGTTTGGGTATTTCGATGCTAGGTTTACACATGAAATGGGTATAAAAAAAAATGGTATTGGACATTTTTTGCTATCAAGATAATGCTTTTTTTGAGAAACAAATGAGGTCTCAACCTTTTCTAGTATTACACATAGCTTTCTAAATTTTGATTTTGTTATCATTTTTCTTGGGCATTAAAAAAAATTGATGTTTAGTGAACCCTTTTTTATTGGCTATCTTGGTATTTAAAAAGAGGATGTTGGGCATTTTCTTTATATGGCTATTTTTTTTTTTAAAGGTTCAATGCACCCATATTATTAGGGGTAAACATTTTTGACCGACGCTATGAACTAGGTACAAGAAACCACAAGAAACAACCAAACCCACAAGTGCAATGGCTCAATGAAGGCACAAGGCTTGCGAACACTTTGTCCTAGCGAAGGTTTGAACCTTGGTGGCCGTCACTACAACCAAGCAACTTGACCACCGAACCATGCCCTTATCGGCTTCTTTATATGGGTATTTAAAAAAATTGGTATTGGGTATTTTTTTAGCTATCGAGTTATGGTTTACATTTCTACAGAGGCCTAGGGTTTGTACCCTAGTCGTGCTCTTACCAATTCTTTTGTTGGTATTAAAAAATAACCTTAAATATTGGGTTAGAAAATTAGTTGTCTTGATAGGGTGTGCTATGATCTTGGATTGTATCCTAGAGTGTGTGGGAAGCTTGTGTTTAATCATTAAGGCATGTAAACTTGATCATGGAAATGTATCCTATATAGCATGGGTCTTGCTTTAATACTTCCCATAATGGTTATTAGTGGATCACATTATTATAGTTTATGGTAACCAAGATTGCATTCAAGTAGGTAACAAACTTGGTATGTAGTTTAAGTTGTACAATTTTAAGTAGCATTCATAAGGTTTAGAAAATCTTGATCACTCTCTAGAATACCCATTAAACATGGGTTGTTCTTGAATTCCCTACATAATTGATATACCAGAACCACTCTACATATCAACCAAAGTTTTAGTCTCTTTATTGCAACAAGAGGTAATCACTCTTGGATCATGCTATCATTACATTGTAACCTGTTAAACTTGAGTCAACTTGAATGCACCCAATGATGGTTGACACCTAATTGTGATGAAACTGATTAATTTGTATATGAATTGTGCTCATATAAGTGCCTCCATTTCTATCACAACATAGCCAAATTAAACTTGGGTCACACATGAATGCATATTGTATTTGTTAAAGCACAATTGTGCCACATGACCAATAGAGTTATGGATCACATGATTACAATCATAAGAATTTGTTCCTTAGTTCTACCTTGATGGTAATTCCATTAATGTTACATCATAACCCTTTGGACTTATATTTATCAAACCCTTACATTGCTTAGTTTCTCTTTGGATTGGTGGAAATTCAAAGGCAGGGATTTGTATGCAGGTAATGCTCATATAAGTGCCTTCATCACCATTACACTTGATAGTAAACTAGAATTTCCTTTCTTGAACCTTTAATTCAATTTTTTATTATTAGAGTTTCTTAGTGATTATTCCATTTCCATGTGGCATATTGATAAAAGAAACCAACTAAAAATTATTATTTTTTTAGTCAACTCCTGCTAACATACTTTTAGAATAAATGTTTGACTGCATTACTTCAAGTGTGAAGAATTTTGTTTTTTGCTTATAATACATTCATTGAAAGCTATAGTAGAAATATTTTTATGTTGAAACCCATCCCATAACTTTCTTTAAGGTAAATTTAGGAGGCTTCATGGATTTTTTGTGATTTATATAGCTTTTTTTTTATAGTAAATGACATCAAATTCTTTCTGTAACTAAAATGATTTATTAATTATGGTTTTATGATGATTAAATGTTTTATTTAGAAGGGGTTAATATGTGGCATTTTTATGTGAAGGAAGAATAGATTGTGATGCAACATTCAGGTATGGATGATTCAGGAAAACTTGGATTGATATCAATGACATAACTAGGTTGGAGAGTACCTTGAGCTGATTTGAAACAATTCTAGGTGTTTTTTCTTGGAAGTAAAACCTAAGTATAGGAATAAAAATGTTGGTGGACAGAGAAAATCATAAATCTCCTAGTCCATTCTTAGATCAAATTTGAGGTTGTGAATATTTGATAGAGAAAGTTCCTACATTCTAAAGATAAAATCATAAATCTGTTGGTCCAATTGGAGATCCAATTTGAGGTCATGAAGGTTCGACAGAGAAAGTTCCTAGATTCTAAAGATAAAATCATAAATATGCTTGGTCCAATTTGAGGTCCAATTGTAACAATTTGTCTTTTTAATTATACTTTCTGGCATTTGGCTTGATACAAATTTTTACTTTAGAATTATGGTATTGCTTTTCTTCTAATGTTTTCAACCCTCAATTTAGGGAAGAGCTCTGAAGATGGTTCCTTCAGATGGAGACTACACTTTTTCGCTATAGGTTCTGTCTAGAAACACCAGAAGCTTAGGTACTGTCATACTCAAAGAAAAAGTAGGAGTCATGCAATGATGAGATACTCATTTTTGGAGCTTTGGTTAAGAACTTTAAATGTTTGGCTATGTGCATAGAGAATGTTCATGGAGTGCAAACTACCTTACAAAGCAATTACTACAGTAGAGTTTGAGTTGAATTGCACTTGTTATTTTATGCTGATAGGCTAAATAGTTGTTCATATACCATTATTTCTAGGTAAAAATTACTATACCTTATTATAGGAAAAAATCACAAGGGGAGTCTATACATAAGAAACCATTGTTTCAAATTCACAATTGTTGGTTATTTCACAATTGTTTGCTTCATTTATTTGATCTAAGACAACCTGTTGTATAGAAGATGTTCTCAAAATCATAGTAAAATCCTTTGTTCTGAGAAGACTATAAATAATCTTCCCATAATAACAATAAACAAAAGCATCAGTCATTAAACTAAACTTTGCAGGAGTTTTATCAAATTCTACTTTTCCACTCTCTTTTTCATTCTAAATTTTGTTCCCAATTTCATCCATGTAGAACTTCCTTAGCCTATAGCTATTACTGTTAGCCATAAATTTACCAGGTGTCAAGGATAGTTTCAAGTTTTTACACAAGAAATAATTGAAAAAATTTGGCCGTACCAGATACAATGTGTTGAAAAGCTCTTTGAAGTTATTATGGAAGAGTTCTTGAAAGTATAATGTGTAGTTTTGAATTAACCTTTTTGCACGAATTCCATATCTTTGATGGGCTATTTCGAGCTTGATGACCTTCATCAAGAATGAGTAGACATGGGATTTCTAAAAGCAGTTTTCTAATATACTTAGCCTCTTCAAAAAGGCTCACATTTGTCTCACAAGTTAGGAATACAAAAATCTCGTAGCCAATAACAAGCACACTTTTTCTTCTATGCCACCCACTTGTGAGACAAATGTGATCCTTCATGAAGAGGCTAAGCATATTGGAAAAATTATTTTAGAGAGCATAGGTCTATTCATTCTTGATGAAGGTCATCAAGCTCAAAATAGTCGATCAAAGATATGGAATTCATGAAAAAAGGTTAATTCAAAACTACGCATTATACTCTCAGGAACTCTTTTCTAGAATAACTTAAAATAGCTTTTCAACACATTGTATCGGGTATGGCTGATTTTTTTTAATTTCTTCTTGGGTAAAAAATCAAAGCTATCCTTGAAACCTAGTAAATCTATGGCTAACAATAGGATATACAAGCTAAGGAAGTTCTTCATGGATGAAATTGGGAATAAAATTTAGAATGGAAAAGAGAGTGGAAAAGTATAATTTGATGAAACTCTTGAAAAGTTCAGGTTAATGACTGACGCTTTTGTTCATTGTAATGATGGGGAGATTTTTAATAGTATTCCTAGAATAAAGTATTTTATTGTGATTTTGAGAGCATCTTCTATACAACAGGTTGTCTTAGATCAAATAAATGAATCAAACAATTGTGAAAGAGCCAACAATTTTGAATTTGAAATAATGGTGTCTTATGTAAAGACTTTGTTGGAGATAAAATTTCCACCTTGGATTTCACATATCCTTTTCATTCCATCTCCATCATAAACCCCTCACTCTTTATTTTTACTATATTTGAATAATAAACACAAAATTCCCTCATGTGCATAGCCCATAAAGTAAAGCATTTTGTTATCACTGTAATCCTTCCCTTAGAACACTCCCTCAACAACATGAGGTATGTCACCAAGAAAGTACAATATCAAAGAGAGCCGCACTAATTTCTCCCTGATAAATTCAATAGAAGGTCAATGAAGATATCAAGGATACTCTCATATATTGAGGAGACATCCTAAAATATCTCCCCGATAGCCCAAAGAGCAATATATCGAGGATACCTAGATGCATCGAAGAGAAAATTTAGCACATCTCATTGACAAGGTATAGTCATAGAGATACTCTAAAAATATGGGATTATTGAACATTTAGGAAATAGAAAAACATCTATTGGACATCGAGAGATTATTATAAAATAAATGATAAATCACTAGCAAGAACAGGATGGAAAAATGGAAATATTGAAGAGAAAACAGTATGTTGGAGGGAGAAATGAAAAAGTCTCTTCAACATTATAAGAACAAGTGAGAAAAAAATGTCAGAGAGACATGAAGACATAGAACAAACATTGATAGAATTCTCTTCAACATTCTAACAATAACACATCGAAGAGACAAGTGAACATCGAGTAGACATTTGCGAAAGTCTATTTGAAATTCCAACAAAGCTATGTGTAAGATGGGGTCAGAAATCAAATAGCATAGACAAAGTGATAGCCAACACTACTAAGGTATTAAACCACATCAACAAGAGAATACAAACAAAATAGAGATATCAAAATGAAAGCAAACAAAATAAAGCACTCCCCATAGTGTAGTTGATTCCTTCTTTTACTCTCCTTTTTGTTATGCAACTTTTCCCTTGGATTTGTTTAAATACTTGTGCAAAACCTACAAATGGTAGAAATAAAGTTGGAGAAAATTAGTTGTTTAGCTGAAAATGGAGAAGGAAGGTTGTTATTATAGACAACCTTTCGAATGGACAGTTGAGATTAATCTTCTAGAAATATTCCAAGATCAATGGATGGGAATGCATGAGAGGGAGGTTATGAAATGGATGGTTGAGATTAAGTCTCAGAAAAGATGCCAAGATCGACTGTCTAGAATTGATGCACCAAAAATATGCCATGCATGGAAAAGCTATGACACCGACGGCGATGATGCCTAACAGCTATGAAAGACATGCAGGCTATGACAGAAATGAATGTTATGATAAAGGATTATGACAGAGCATCCTTGACTAGGTGGTGCATAAATAATTTATTTTAAATAATTTATTCAAAAATGGACAGAGTGGAGGAAATGGACAAGTGGAAAATAAATTATTTATTCAAATTATTTATTTTAGAGAAAATGAAAAGAGGAGCATATAATTAAATTTATCAATTTAATTAAATGGAGAGATGAAAATTAGACCTTAAATAATTAATTTAGATTAATTATTTAACAGGGGAGGTGGCATGGGATAGTTAAATAATTAATGGTAATTATTTAACTGTAGATGAAATGTGACAAAATAATTAAATAAATAATAATTTATTTAACTATTGAAGAAGAGGGAGAAATTAGTGACAAAGTTAGTTTATTTAATCAATCAAGATAGAATAAAGATTAGAAAGTGAATTAATTAAATAATTATTAAAAAATATTTAATTAATAGAGGAATATGATCAAACATAATTGAATAACTAAAATTATTCAATTATTGAAGGACAAGGATGAAGAAAAATGACACTCGTAGGCTTAGGACATTTTTCATTGTCTACATTTGCCTCTCAATGACATAATGTAGTTCATCGTATTGTGTCAAAGAAATTTAATTCTGAAATATGCCCCAGTGAAAGAAGAATTATGAGGAGGGTTGTGTATTCCCCCTCAAGAGGACAGGTGAGTTCAAAGAACATGAATGTGCTCTCGAAATGGATGATAAGACTAGAGGATGAAGGATAGAAGAAATGTTAGTTTGGAAGGGGATGGATATTAGCGTGGAAGAGAAAGGAGGATGAAGATGGAAAGCTAGATGAGAAATGATAAGGGAACCAACTTTCATGCTTACATTTTTATATTTATCATCATTGGGTAGATTATTGTAATGGCCAACAAACACCATGATATGACATAGACCAAGGTGTGCAAGGTTGTACCATCACGTGAGACAAGTAGTCACAAACAAGGATGATCATGACTCATACTAAGAGAGCGATTGCCCCAGCCTTTTTGTCATAATCAACCACAAAGAGTAAAGAAAGGCAAGACAAATCATGAAATGTCATTGCTCCTCTAAATCCTGTTGTCAGGACATCCTCAAGGAACTAGCATCATGATTTCCAAAAGATAAAACAAGCATCGTAAAATTAAATGCCAAGTGTCTGAATGTCAAAATGTCAATTTTGTCAAGTTTGTCATGTGTGGTGGAATTTTGGATGTCTTGGTGTCAAAATTCTAGGGTTGACGATATGAAGATGCCAGATTGGTTTCAAGTTTAGGAAGGACACATCTTGAATGATGTCGAGATGTCAAATTTAGAAAGGACACATTCTGAATGACGTTGATGCCAAAGTGATACCAAATTTGGGAAGGACACATCCTGAAGGAGGTCGATGTGAAGATGTCAAATTGAAGTCAAGTTCAGGAAGGACACATCTTGAACAATGTCGATGTCAAGATGTCGCATTGATGTCAAGTTTGGGAAGGACACATCCCAAACAATGTTGATGTCATAATGTCAAATTCAGGAAGGATGCATCCTGAATAACGTCAATGCCAAATGCCAAGTTGATGTCAAGATTTGGGAAGGACACATCCTGAATGATGTTGATGCCAAGATGTTGGATTCAAGAAGGACACATCTTGAATAAAGTGGATGTCAAGAGGAACATATCTCAAATGTTGCGAGAATCCTCAAAATGTCAGATGACTGTGATGATTCCTAAGAAGGACACATCCTAGGGCATGATTAAATGACGAGCTACCCTTCAGAAGGATACATCTTTAGAGTAACCAAGATTTGACTAGTTTGACTAAGTTTGACTAATTTTGACTGATTTTGATATGCTAAGATGATTGTCATGCTTGATTGAAAGATTGTAGAAGTTCGCTTCAGTAGATTGTTCATTCAAATTTTGACAAAGACCATGATAAATTTAAAGACTAATTCATGTGTGTGAGAAAATTGTGAAATGAACCCTAATGGACTGACCTAGTGTGGCCTCGGGGGATCGAAGATGAGCCTTGCCTATGTAGCAAATGTGTAGAGACAACATAGTTCGACGATGAAAAAGACTAATCAAGACTCGAATTGATGTGATTGTGTTGACTGACATGACTAAGTTTTTTGGATTTTTTGTGTTTTCTTCAGGACGTTTTTCAATTTTAAGGTCTTTTTTTAGGACATTTTTTTATTTTTAGGTCTTTTTTCAGGACATTTTTCAATTTTTAGGTATTTTTTAAGACATTTTTCAAATTTTCAGGACATTTTTCAGACATTTTTATTTTTAGGTCTTTTTCAGACATTTTATGGTCTTTTTTCAAGACATTTTATGATTTTTAGGTCTTTTTTCAAGACATTTTATGATTTTTTTTGGACATTTTATAATTTTTAGGTATTTTTTCAAGACATTTTATGATTTTTAGTTCTTTCTTTTTTAGGAAAATTTTTAATTTTTAGGTCTTTTTATTAGGACATTTTATGATTTTTAGGTCTTTTTTTAGGACATTTTTGAATTTTTAGGTATTTTTCCAAGGCATTTTATGATTTTTAGGATCACGTGTGGTACCCACTGCAGTCTCATGATAAAAAAATTCCCCTAGTCAAGTTGAGAATGAGCCAGGAAAAATGGAATGTAAAGAAAAGGCATGACTAACATGGACAATGGACAATATGCATGACTTGATTTCAACGATTGTCAGCCATGGACAGAAATTTCATGATGTCAAGGTGAAGTGTTATGAAAAATGTCAGAAAGAGTATGTTCATTAGGGACAAAGGTAGATAGAGTGACAGTAGATGGCAAAACAATGACTGACTACACATAACACCTGTTTGCCAGGTTTTCACCATGGTACTTATCCAAAGCGCCTGTTTAGCAGGTTTTCACTATTGGATGAATTATTTCTCTTTATTTTTGTCATTTTATTCTCTTTTTTTTTGTGCCACCAAGATGACTATTTGCTAGGTTTTCATCAAGGATGATGATTTTTGTATTTTTCATTTTTTTTGTATTTTTTCAAGACTTTTTCCCTAGCTCTCTAAAGTGAGGTATAAAATTGATAAATGCTAGATCCATGGATTTCCTTGATGATGCCCTAATCTTGTGTGGATGACTCATGCTTGATGAAAGGACTTGATCAGGATGAGAAGTACGAGTGGTAGATATGAAGGATGATATATGTGAAAAATGAAAGAGGCTATGGTAGGATCCCTAATGTGCACACTATGTGGGCCATCAGGCCTCAACCAAAAAGGAGCTTGGGAAACCAATGAGCTAGAGTACAAGAAGGAGTTGTCATCAAAGATACATTGAAAGACATTTCCAATGGGGGGATATGATGGATATGTGAGCATGGATGGATGGAATAGAGTATATGGTATGAGTGAGAGTGAGAGTGACATGGATAGAGACCTTGGATCAACAAATGCTTTGTTTGAATTTTTTCCTTGATAGATGCCCCCAATGATTTTTGATGGAGAAGCATACTTTGAGATCAAATTTTTCTCATTTTCACTTTTGAATTATATTTCTGCTTTGTCTGATAGATTTTTATTTTGGCTATGGGACTTGTCTTGATCTTCTTTTCTTTCTTTTGATTTTTGATCTCCTTTTAAAAATATCTCATTCATCGGAGCTTTTCCTTTATTCTTTTCTTGAGCTATGATTTTTTGATACATGCCTATGATGTGATTGGATTTGTGTGAAATGGGGGAAGTAGGTGAAGTGAAAGGAATGTTTAGTGGATGAATGGGAGTGGCGATGCCATTAATGGAATCTTTTGGACTATTCTTTTTTGTATTGCTAACATCAAAGGAGGCTTGTACATCCTTAATGACTTGGAAAGATGACTTAGTAGAGATGACAATAGGAGATTCATATCTTAGCCTAGGGTAGGTGATATGGAACGATGATGATTGGATATCCTCAACTGGGTCATGCTCAAAGAGTGGGTTATCATAAATTTCTTGGTTAAACAAGCGGTTATAATAGTTATGAAAAGCTTGAGATGAAGTAGATATGGCAAAGGCCGATGTGTCATCAGGGTCCCAAAAGGTTTCAATCCAAGCATGACCATCCTTTTTTGTTCCTTCTGTAACTATATTGACATCATGTTGGTATTTTGATCTCTATTAGCGGCATTAGCATTGTCGTTTGTTGGTAAATTATCCATATGATATTCTCCACATCCCATGTCATGAATTTGATCCTTGGGGTTTGATGTCAGGGTAAATGGAGTGTATGACTTGGTCAATGAAGATGGATTAATGTAGTGAGATGATGTGATGATGGATGTGGATGTGGAAGGCTTTGCAAGTCTTGATGGGTCGATGAATTTGGAAGACAGGGATGCCAAAGCTTCCCTATTGATAGGCACTTGATGCTCTGAGATACTGTGTAAGTTGGTACAATATTGGAACGGATCAGGATCTCCATATATATTAATGTTAGTGCCTTCAAAAGGAAACTTTAGACATTGGTGATACATGGAGGGGATGGCTTTCAGTGCGTGGATCCAAGGTCGATCGAGTAAAATGTTGTATGGGAGGTCCAAATCTAGAACTTGACAAATGGTGTCGACAATGACTGGCCTGATTCAAATTGTAAGTGTAATTACGCCCTGAGAGGAAAATTCTTCATCATCATATTCCTTGATAACAATTATTTTTGTGGCATCTACGCAAGCATCAGAAAAGCCTAGTGCCTTGACCAATTTTAAGGAACATATATTTAGTCCCACTCCGCCATCTACTAAGACTTGTCTAACCTTATGTTTATGAAAAAAAAAATTGATATGAATGGCATCATTATGGTTGGATTTGGATGTGAATAGACTTGGTTAGAAAAGGTGATATGGTGGGGAGTCATGAGATATCCTACCATGGCTTCGAATTGGCTAACATCAATATCTTGGGGAATGGAGGATTCTTGTAATGTTTTATCTAGGATGGCCTTATGGGCAGGCGAGATGCGTAACAACTCAAGGATAGAGATTTGTGACAGTGTTTTTCCATGCTGGTCAATAAGATTAAAGTTTCCTTTAGGTTGGGACTGCTTGTTTTTTGGACGCGATCGTGACAGCGAAGTGGACAGGCTAGTTATTGTTACCTTTGCTTGTCTAGGAGGAGGAGGGCTAGCTATGGTGACCTTTTTGGCACGAGTGGTGATATTGCATTCAAGGGCCTTTCTGATGGTGACTATGCAGACATGTTCATCAATTGTTGTAATGTGATGTACGATAGGTCCCCCAGAATAGTCATATCCAATACGGGCATGGTTGGCTCAACTATTGTTATTTGTATTTGATGTAGAAGGGTTTCCAGAACCATGATCCTGTAGTGGGTTCTTGTGTATTGTATGATCCGCATTAGAGGAAAATTGTGGTCCATCAAATTCAATGATATGCTTATCAATAAGGTCTTGTACTAGATTTTTCAATTGTCTATAGGAAGAGGTTTTGTGTCCTTTTATTCAGTGATAGTCACAAAATGCGTTATCATCCCACCAAGATGGTTTAAACTACCCAGGGTCATATGGTTTGGGGTCCTCAAGTGTGATGACACCATTCTGAAGGAATTTCCTAAGAACTTCTTCAATAGGATCACCCAAGGGAGTGTATGTACATCCTCTAGGGAATTGTTTGGGTTGTCTAGGCTACCTTTGAGTTTGATTGTTTTGATTGCCTTTGTTATTCTGATTTGTTTGGACAACATTAGCAGCATAGGTTTGTGTCATCATCTATGTGTTTTGTTGTTGTGTCCCTTTTAGAGTAATCATAGGACCCATAGTGTTGACAGCCTTAACATTGACTACACCATCGTTGGTGACATGTTTGTTCTTAGCCCAATATTCATTTTTGTTAGCAAGAGAAGGATTTGAGTTTGTGTTTTTAGCACCATATTTCAATTTTCCTTCAACTATGAGGGCTTGCTAAACTTGGACACCTTGCTCAACTAGATCCGCAAAATTTGTGCAACAATGAATATGCAAGCCATTTTTCAGTGGGCCCAATAACATTTGTATGAACATTTCAAATTTTTCCTTTTTAGGTATGTCTATATGATAGCAACTCGCTAGGCCCCTCCATTTTTGAAAGAATGGTAAAAATGTTTCACTTGAATCTTCTTGTGTGAGTTGGCATAAGTTGGTGATGGAGGTATCTGTTTCAATGTTGTATGTGTAATTTTTCACGAATTTTTCAGCAAATTCTTTCCATGATTGTATTCTGGGTTGCAGTGTAGAGAACCATTCCAAGGCTGGCTCTATGAGGCTTTTAGGAAATAGTCACATTAGATATGTGTGCTCATGAGCAATATCCAAACAACTTGCTACGAACTCTCTGATGTGGTCAAGTGGATTTGTTTTACCCTTGTATTTATTGAAGTTTGGAGCCACATAACCATGTGGAAATGGTGGCATGTACAACATTGTATCAAAAGGATAGGGACATAAGTCATATGGCATTTGCATCTTCTTGTCTGAGGTTTTCATATTTTCCATCTATTTTTGAAGGTCATCCACTTTTGCTAGCAAGGTGTGTACAATAGGATCATTGGTTTCCTGAAAGTAAGTTATGTTCTGAGCAGGTGTTTGCTAATATTGCCAGTTGTGAGTGGGAATTTGTTGTTGAGTATGAATTTGGGACAAGTATGTGAGAATATGTGACCCAACCATGTTTGTTTGTATTTGAGGTATCTAAAATCCCTGACTCATTTGATTGCCAAAGTTGCACACTTGTTGCATCATTTGAGTTCCTTGTCCTTGTTGAAAGAATTGTCCATGTAGCATGTTGGTGTTTTTTCCATGGGAATGTCCTTGTCCATGTGTGATATTTATATTTTGTCCTTGTCCATGTGGGATGTTCATATTTTTTTCTTGTCCATCTAGTATGTTTAATTGTGATGATGTATTAATGTTGTGTTGAGGGCCTTGAACGAAGACTTGTCATGGGTTTCCTCCAAAGGGATTAAATGAGATTCCACCATAAGGATGTAATGAAGATTCCCCCATTTTCATAGATGAAGATCCCAACATAGACTTTGTGGGATTTTCTCCCATTGATGTGGACCCAACAGTTACTCCTATCATTTGTTATGATGATGTGGACATTGTAGGCACGGACATAGTAGATGTTCCTCCAATAGATGTTGTATTAGTTGAGGTGGAGGTGTTTTGACTTGTGGTGCCACTAGATGTCACATTAATGGTGTTAGTAGCAACTTGTGTGGTGACCACAATGTTATTGCTATTGGGGGAATTGTTCATGTTTTGATGAGATGTCATGGTTTTTGTTACATTGTCTAGAGAATAAGGTCTTATGGTATTAATGTCATATCCTTTTGGTAGTTTTTCCCCTTGGTCCAAAAGCATAGCAAGGTATCTATTGGAATTGTTCAATACCAAGTCCTATACAAATGAAGTTATGTCAGGATTTTGAGCGGCAACGTCTAAATCTTCCACTAGTACTTGTCCATTTTGGTCTCTCTATATAAATTGTTCAAAAAGTGGATTTTGAAAGGATGTTGACATGCTCATGGATGATTGTACGTTCAAATTTCCAAATGGGTCGTCATAAATCTAGTCATTTGGATTGGTGTTGGTGTTGGTGTTGTTGTCAAAGTCTTGTCCAAAGTCTGCCATTTGTCTTTTCTTTCTTTGAAGTCTTGTTTCCTCCATCAAAGAAATTGCTCAAATGAAGATGATGACAATGCAAGTATGACACTAGTCTATGTTTTTTTCTTTTTGTGTGATAATGGATAATAATGCAAAGAGATGATAATGCAAGTATGCCAAAAGCCAAGGTGACTTGGATGACAATGTTGATTAGGAAAATGACAATGTGGACTAGAAGAATTGCAAGTTCAAGGTGCAAAATGAGGACTAAGGTGATGAAATTGAATAAAGAGGTAACTAATGTAAGTCTTAGGTTCAAAATGACGACTAAGTTGCACAACAATTTTGGATTTTTAGGAATAAAGTATACAAGGTATGAACTAAAATGAATGCAATTTGGAGAAAGGGGTACCTAAGCACTCTAAGCTTAATCTTTGTTTTTTATTTTGGTTACCAAAGGACTTGTTGAAAATGACAAAGTGACAAGGTCAAGATGACTAGTGAGTTTTCCTAACTAGACTGTTGAGTTGGAAATTCTCACAAAAGGGACAATGATTGAAAATAGGAATGATGACTAAGTCCAAGATAACCTAGTTTCAAAAGAAATGATTTTGAAAATTGTGATGAAGTTAACCTATTCCAAAGTATGCAAAGATGAAAACCTAGGGTCAAGCTAATGCCAAAGATTATGATTATGAAGCCTAATATATGCAAGTAAAATTTGAAAGATTAAGCCTATGGTCAAGAATACCAACTAATGGTTGAATAATAAGGATTTTGAGCAATTTCAAAGCTGATTTCTGACAAAGACCTCTTAGAAAAAAATGTTTGACAATAGGCTAAGACTATTTTTTGATGTTTTGTTGAAAATTCTGAGTTGTCTGAGGTCGATTGTTTGTGTCTAGATTTTTGAATGTTGTGTATATTGTTTGAAAATATAGAAAACACTTGACAAGCACAATGTTTTAGTGTAAGCAAACACACATAAGACAAGCACAATCCTAATAGGCCAAGGGTTTGTATACTTGGTATATCCCACTGATATACCCTGGATTGGTGTTGAACACCTCTCCTTCTCAAGAGTGGATAGCTTAGAAGTTTGGTGGCACTAGTTCCCCTCCACGACACTCACTTCTACAGGTACACCAACTTTAGATTCTTGGGTAGTCACTTCCCAAGAACTGCTATCTCTACTCAAGGGAGTTAGTAGTGAGTATCTTCAGGCATGATACTATACCTTGCACTATACCAAACAATGACTGAAAATGGTTGGCTTCTAAAACAATAGGTGTCTAGTTAGGGCATCCGTTCGAGTGGCCACACATGGGGTGAGAGATTAATCACTGATTAAGTGGCACTCTAGCCTGAAGAGGTTATGCTCAATAGGGTTTATGGGATTACTACTTCATCTGTGTGACACATTGGCACTCGTGGTACTTGAACTTTCCTTAAGCACCCATTTTATATCTTGGCTAGAAGTGGCTTGGATTTATCTTGTTACCGGTCAGGTCATCCCTTAAGGTGAGTACTTTTACCCTGAAGGCAGGCCCATTTTTAGAAATAATAACTATTTCTCTTACACCTAGGATCGCTCAAAAGTGCAAGGGGAGAGGATGATTTGATTATTAAGTCATGAGGGTGACAAAAAATAAGGTGGGTCTAGTTTTTTGATCACCTAGTTTTCACAAGGTGAGAGAATAATCACCTACCACCTTCAAGCATAGTCAGACATAATCAAACAAATGTTAATTTTAATGCACCAATGGAAGTGTTTTCTAAACTAGAAATTGCAAACACATTGTTTGAGAAATTATTCTTCAACTAACGGAGCTACAAAACCAAAAGTTAGTAGTTTCATAAATGTCTTGGACCAACGAGAAAGCTGCAAAAAACTAAGTTAGGACAAAAGATTAAAAACTAAACTAAAACTTAAAAGTCAGTAAATAACTAAACTAGAAAATGAAGAGACTAAACTAAACTTAGAAAAGGAAATCAAAGAAAACTAAAAACTAAGAGCTCAATTTTTTTGTTGCTCCAAAAGAAGTAGTTTTTGGGAGCCCCACTCCAAAGCCACACGCTACAAACAAAAGATTAGTTTAAAAAAATTGAATGTAACAACAAACTAAAATAGTGATAAATTTCTCAAAACTAAACAAAATTTTAAACCATAGATATCTATGGAAAGCTAAGACATAGACCTTCAAAACCCAGAATTTTTTTTGCAAAATCCTGCACAACAAAAGTATTATAAACAAAAGAAAATTCGGGTATTAACAACTAAATCTTAAAAAGCTACGATCACTAAAACAGCCATAACTTTATCAAATCTTAACGAAATTTAAACCGTTTGAAGTTCTAGAAAGTTTAGAACGAGGCCTAAAAAAATAAGATAATCATTTTAAAATATTTTATGTTCCCATTTTTCTATGTTCAAAAGAAGATGACGAGATTTTGTATGAATTATTGGCTGTAACCTGCAAAACAATGAAAATAAACAAGAAAACACAAATTTCTCTACAAAATTACGGGTTCACCAATGTGAGATGGGGTTATAAATAAAATAGCATAGACAAAGTGACAGCCAACACTACTAAGCTATTAAACCACATCAACAAGAGAATACAAGCAAGAATGGAGATATCAAAATGAAAGTAAACAAAATAAAGCACTCCCCATATTGTAGTTGATTCCTTCTCTTGCTCTCCTTCTTCTTGTTATGCAACTTTTCCCTCAGATTTGTTGAAATACTTGTGCAAAACCTGTAAATGGTAGCAAGAAGTTGGAGACAACTAGCTATTCAACTGAGAATGGAGAAGGAAGGTTGTTTTTATAGAGAACCTTTCGAATGGATGACTGAGATTAATTTTCTAGAAAGATTCCAAGATCAATGGATGGGAATGCATGAGAGGTAGGTTATGAAATGGATGGTTGAAATTAAGTCTCAGAAAAGATGCCAAGATCAACCACCCAGAATTGGTGCACCAAAAATCTGCCATGTATGGAAAAGCTATGATGTCAACGGTTATGACGCCTAACAGCTATGACAAACATGCAAGACATGCAGGCTATGACATAAATGAATGTTATAATAAGGGATTATGACAGAGCATCTTTGACCAGGTGGTGCATAAATAATTTATTTTAAATAATTTATTCAAAAATGGAGTGGAGGAAATGGACAAGTGGAAAATAAATTATTTATTCAAATTATTTATTTTAGAGAAAATGAAAAGAGGGGCATTTAATTAAATTGATCAATTTAATTAAATGGAGAGATGAAAATTAGACCTTAAATAATTGATTTAGATTAATTATTTAATAGGGGAGGTGGCATGTGATAGTTAAATAATTTTAATAATTATTTAACTATAGAAGAATTAAAGGACCATGAATAGATAAATAATTAATGGTAATTATTTAACTATAGATGAAAGGTGACAAAATAATTAAATAAATAATAATTTATTTAACTATTGAAGAAGAGGGATAAATTAGTGACACGGTTAGTTTATTTAATCCATTAGGATAGAATAAAGATTAGAAAGTGAATTAATTAAATAATTATTAAAAATTATTTAATTAACAGAGGAATGTGCTCAAACATAATTGAATAACTAAAATTATTCAATTATCGAAGGACGAGGATGAAGAAAAATGACACTCGCGGGCTTAGGAAATTTTTCATTGTCTACACTATGAACATACATTATTGATGACACTAAGGGACATTGAGGAGAGATGAGCATGGGTCACATTGACATTTTGAAGTCACATAAAGGTTATTGAAAGGATTGTTGCTGAAGGAAGGAATGCAGGTATGTTGAGGAGACATGAGCTTATTGAAGAGAGATGCTTACCAGTTTCATCTACATTTATATGTCAAAATCCCAAAAGGAAAGAACATGATATGTAGCCATCGAAGAGACTGTTATGCCTTGCATAACCACCCCACTTTGATATGGATCAAAATGGGTCCCCCTTTTCTTTTCATCTCTTTGCTTTTGGTTACTTGTTTTCCTCTTTGGAATTTTGTTGTTTTCCTCCTAATTTTATCTTTTGTTCTGATCTGATTCTGGTCCTATTTCAGCTTAATTTGGTTCCCTTCTTGCTAAGTATTCAATAAAGTAATCACAAGCCAAAGTATATCTTATGATAATGTATCTTATGTCCTTTTGATGACTAGTGGAAGCATCTATTTTGTAGGAACGGGCCACACACATGATGATATTTCTCAAGTGAGTCCACTTGGCAGGCTTTCCTCATAGCGGTTGGTCTTAATTCTCCTTGAAGGTGAAAATCGGTAAGACCTTGTAGATGTCTTGCCGACTACCAGTGCATGCTGTCGATATGTATCATTGTTGCCTATAAGAAAGACCTTGATATTTTCATGGTGAGTGGAATTTACATGTGGGCTCTTTCGGCAAGACAGGGGTTGTAGTCTCGACGACATGGAATTTCCTATCAGTATGAGGGGTTTCTTTCAAAATAAGGTCTCAACGAGATCTTCGAGTCTCATCAACCAACAAAAAGGGGTCTAACACTGTCGGTAAAAGGTTTTCTCCCCACCAAGAAGTCTCGACGAGTGCACGAGGTCTTGCTGACAAGCAAAGAGGGTTTAACACTTCGGTGGGAGTTTATCTTCTAAGAGATGTCTCCCTGAAAGGGCTCATGTCTTACCGACTACCGATTAGCAGGAAAACACTTCGGTAGGAATCATCTTCATTGGCATATGGTCATGGTGGAGTCTTTTGGTCTCACCGACCGGTGACAGGGAGAAGGCTTCGGCGAGAGATATTGAGTTCGGGGTGGCATCTTGGTGAAAGCCTAAAGTCACACCAACAAAGCACAAGGGGAGTCTATATGTGGTCTTCGGCAAGACAATCAGTATGTCTTAGCAACAAAGGATGAACTACTAAATATTTTTTAGAGATGTAGGATGTCTATGGGATGTCTCCCCGACAAAGGGATGTTACAGCGAAGCGCATGCAACACAGGAATTCACTTCAGTGTGACTACATCACTGTCTCCCTGAAATGAAAATATCCAAAGGATGATGTCCTCGTTGGGATGTTTGGCCAACATTTAATCTCTTGCCGATAACGGAGGTAGGTCCCTCCAAGGCTCCGGGCCTGACGATGATTTTTTCCTTCGGCAGGAGATCTGCCTGAAATGAAAAGTTCTTACCGAAAGGTTAGTATTTGGTATGACATAGGGGACTCTATCAAAGGTTTCAGTGAAACATAGGAGTCTCGGCGACACAAGTGGAATGAAAGAGAACATGTCAGCATAGCTACAGAAAGGTCTCCTTGAAATAGAAAGGAATTGACAAAAGGTTGTGATGTCGCCATAAGGTGCCGGTGAAGAAGGGGAGGTCATGCCGACGGGATGTCCCTTCGTGGAGAGGAAAGGTATGCACCAAGAGGTCTTTCTGATGTGCTTAGGTCCTACTGATAGAATAGGGGCCCCACCAAAATAAATGGAGCTCAGTGAAGGATCACGCCTTCACCAAAAAGTCTTGGCAAAGGAGGAAGGTCACACCGAAGCAGGAAGACCAGAGCTCGGGGAGGACGGGAAGAGGTCGGGAAGACTCCAAATGAATGAAGGGGCTTCGATATGATGTCACGATGACAGGTGATAGTCTCATTGACATGGAGAGGCTCATTGAAGGTTGTGCATCCTCTCTAGGAGGTCTCAGCAATATTGGGGAGTCTTGTCGATGACAAGCAGGGCTCGGTAAGAGAAGGGGAGTTTGGGGTAAGGTCTCCCCAATCCAAGGGTATCTCACTGACACTAGGAAGCTCGCCCAAAGATCTGGCCTTCGAAAAAATGTCCCGCCAACTTGCCAGTGTCACACCAAAAGAACGAAGTGAGCCCAGTGAGAGTAAAAGGAACTCAAGGAGACTCCAAGTGAAATGAGGGACTTTGCCATGAAGTCACAACGACAAATGATGGTCTCCCCAACATAGAAGATTAGTTCCCCATGCGAATAAGGATATCGGTATGATCAATAGGGACTCATCACAACCTCTGGCCGAACAAGAAGTCTTGATGATAATTGTTGTGAGATGAAATCGCATTGGGGAGACACCAGGGGTGTCTCACCGACATGCAATTTCCAAGCGAACAACCTTTTGACCGCTTGAGATCCTACGTGGCAAGTGACCATCCAATCAGGGGGAGCTAAGAGGGTCCTTTGACTAGTTGACCACCTCTGTGGAGAAGGATAACAAAAGGTAGGTAAGATAGACTCCTTCTGAGAACAGATGACGATAGATTGATTTGGGTGATGGTGTTCAGATCTGCAAGGCGGCCCAATGGTGCTTCCAGTGAACGGTCAACAAGCAGAGGAGTCCAAAACAAAAAGGAAGTTGAGTGACAGAAGAAACCATGACTTAGAGGGACAGTTGTGGCAACCACTAATAGAGGCAGATCAATATTAATGCAGATATTATGAGCATTCAAGGTGACCCCAACAAAGTTCGACGGTGGACACAAAGACAGGAGAATTAATGTTGTAGCTACCAAAAGATCTAAAAGGCTTCTCCTGCGTAAGAAATCCTTCATTAGCATGGACAACAGGGCTTCACATTGAATGCAGTTCTGACTTTCCTCATAAAGATCTGAGAGCCGACTCTCCTAGATGCATATATTTTCTAAACCCTAGCATAGGGAACAACGCATTCTTTTGGTACACACTTTGTATAAATGGAATTCTTGCCTCTTTGAAAAGGTTAGACAGTGAGGGATTAGAACTTCTAGGTTTTAGAGAACTTTGAGACTGAGAACTTTTAGAGTTAGAACAGTTGAGAGTTAGTTAGTTGACAGAAGGAGATAGAGTTCCATCTTGATTCTTAGTAATGAGAGCTTCTCTTGTCTTCTTGTTTAGTAGTTAGGTTTCAGTACAGACTGTAATTTATTTTCTAAATTCTCTTAGTGTAGTTGGAAACAATCTGGAGCCTCAGATTCTCTGTACACTGGTGATTGTGCCAGCTTTGTAAATATTGTTTATCTATTTTAATAACAATAGAAACAATTAGAGTTTAATCTACTTCATGTTGTGTTCCTGAATGATATTTGTCTTAATTTGATCATTTGATTTATGAAGTCTTCAAGGGATGAAAGGTTATTTGTGTTTTATTTAAATGGTAATTAAAATCTATTATGCGAATTAGCACTGTGAATGAAAGAGGTTGTGTGTCAATCACAAGCTTATCTTGTTCTGCAGTTTTAGTTTATAATTCCTTGAAGTTAACAAGTTTGGTTAAGATTAGATGAACTATTGTTCTTTTTTCTGTTTCAAAACCTTGATCTTTCTTTTGTTGTTTCTTTAAAAACCTCAGTTAAATTAGGTTTTATTTCATGCTTTATCTTAGAAAAATCCAGAAGCTCACACCAGCAGGCCCCTTGAATATTACTGTTGCATTGACCACTGAGTAACATCAACATATTTGAGACCCAACTACAAAGACCTTGGGAGCTAAGGCATCCATGTGTTGCCTTTCTCTTTCAGGAGAAGTAGAATAGTAATATTTTGCTTGCATTGTTGTGGTGCCAAAATCATCATCAATAGAGACATTACAAAACAAAAGAGAGAAATTCAAATGTCTCTTCAATATTTTTAAGGATTATCAGGGACATATTGAAGAGAGAAATAGGCATCCTTAACAATATAGTTAAAGTCTCTTCAACAGTATGAAATAATGTTTCACTGGGTTGACATGACTAATGAGATTATCAAAGAGATAATTGTCATTAATGTTGCAAGTTGATTATAAAGGTGGTGCAAGCACCAATTATGAACCGGAGTTGGCTCAAGCATGCAAATTTTGATAAAACTAACTCCTTAAAAAATCAAAATTACTGAGAATTGTGGCTGGATATTGAGATGATAGAGTTGGACGATGGAAAGTAGCTCAAAAATCATAGCATTTATTCAAGTAAGTTCTCTTGGCTCAGTTGAACATTTTTTTTAGAAATTAGCTTGAAGTACAATACAAGTAGGGTTTAAAATGGACAAAAAATCTGAGAAACCAAAAGTGAAAATGTAAAAAATGGAGGTCAAGCCATTAAACCAATATTTGATAGATCAGTGTCCTGGGTCTAGTCCAAATTTGAGAAGAGTGGCTCAATTAAACCCATCATGTGAAACATTACAAGATAAACATAAAAATCTAGGAGATGTGTGGACTCCACAAAGAGGTTATGATCTATTCATTTACCATTACATAAAGAAATATAGACATAGGCCAATATCGAACCCATGGAATTTGAATTTGGTGAAACTTGTGATGCCTAATGTCTTTGTTAACAAAGAACTAATTAAAGCATTGGCTAGAAATTACAACCCCAAAATGAAAGCAATTCACTCCCACGATGGCTCACAGTTCATTATCATAACACATGATTATATCTACATGGTCTTTCAATTGGACACATCCCTTGAGACAAAATTAAGGATAAGGGACCTGCTAGAGGAATATAGGACCATGGATGCAAGTTACAAAAGGTGGAAATTGCTGCTACACAGACCCAAGGCCTTGGGGAACCAACTCAAAATATTTTCTAGTAATGAGAAACCCTCATTTTTTGTAGATACATTTGAGTAATATTACCAATATACTTAATATTCCACTGCCTAGGTCTTAGGAATTGATGCCCCTACCAACATGACTATAACTCTCATGGTTCTGGCTATAGATATCCAAATCCAAGATGCTAGGCCCTATGACTATGAAAAATATTTATTTGAGGCTATTAATACTACTCTTACTACCATTAAGAATAATAGTGATGTCATACACTTCAAGCACTATTCACTTCTTATGCACATGATAATGTATGAGGGGCAGGTAATGGGAATATGGAGAGAAGGGTTAAGAATCAAGGACTTAGATAGTGATGAGAATTATAGACCAGCTCAAACGTGGATGTCCATATGGGATAGTAGATGTGGGAGATCCCACTACTTATACTTTGAAGAATATTTTGTCAAGCCTCTATATGAGTTACTTGGCCATAGATGTGATTACAATCTATCCCTGGAGATACAGAGATTCCTTAGGCCAAAAGAGAAAAACCTTGAAGGAAAGGTAAACCACAATTGGGGGGATTGGTATGCATTTGAGGATTGTACTATGATAAGTGTATATGGGTTCAAGGCAGCCCCATATTTGCTGCCTAAAATTGTACCAGATAGAGTTGCATGCCTTGAAATTGTAAGGAAAATAGCTTATTCAACCTTCATGCGCGTGAAAAGCTATGGGAGACAAAAATTTATTCCCTCCACTCTATGCTTTGGTGACTTCACCATCATTGCTAATACAAGATATGAATTAGTTGGCAGAAAGATATATTATTACGGCTTGCCATTCAGAAATAAGAGAGAATTTTGATCTTGAACATTTCATTTATGATGCCAAGATTTCACAAAAGTTGAAGGGATATGAACATTACTCAGAGATAATAAGGGGCTGATGGACGAGAACAAGAGGTTAAAGCAAGATGTGATCAATTACAGAGATAGATTTCCTTCCTCCTCAAAGATTTATTCACCATTGATTGAACATGAAAGAAAGGTGCTTGAAGAAATTTCTAAGACCACCTATTGGAAGAACAAGTATGAAAAGATCTAGAAAGGACAAGAAGAATTGAAGAAAAAATTGAAAAGCACTATATTTGAAATATCATCTGAGCTAGTATGTAAAAGATGTGATGATATGATTAGATGTGCTGATAATGTTTGGATCATCCATGACAAAACATATGCAACAATACATGAACACAATTAGCCAAATGACAGAATGAAGGAAGTGGAACTACAAATCAAGGTAAAGATAGGAGATAAAAAAATGTGCTCCAAGAATGTCAAGAACTTATGAATGCACATGAAAGCTTCTATAACATCTTAACACAAGAATTAAGTGACTTCAGTCAACCACTGAGAATGGCCTTGCCTAGTTTCTTTGAAGAGACATATTTGAAAGATTGGGACATATGGAAAGATGAGATAGCCCACCACCTTCCAGGTGTTCTTGATGACATTAATGATGAAGATAGGGTGCTTGAAAGAAAACATATGTAGTTAGGAAGGATCTTCAAACTTGAGTATACAATGAAGGATATCATAAATAACACAAATACTTATGCAAAAATAGGGTATATCGAGCATGTATCAAGGATTAACATGTTCATTGCACAAGCCAAGTGAAGAGCAGCAAAGAATGAAATATTGGCAGTTATGGATGCATTATCATGGAGCATGAGCCTTGAATAGGTCTTTGGTGATCATGGGTGCTTGTTGAAGATTAAAAAATCATGATGCATCCACTAACAAACTTTTGAAATCTTTATGTTTATGTTAAACAAGTTTTAGTTAACAAATGTGGTAACATTTTGTAAGCAGGCCTAAAGTTCATTGCTTCCCCTATAAAAAGGGAAACCAAGGCCTATTTTTTATCATAATCATCATCATATCATTATCACCGCCAGTAGTAGTAGGTTACATTCATATAGCATATTCCATCCATCCATCCATCTCATAGAAAAGACTTTTTTTATTCATGTTTATTATTTGAAGCAATATAATGGAGAAGACTGCTTATAATTGGTGATCTATTTTTAATTTTCAACTGTTGTGTTAATTGTTATGCTTATATGTTATTGTGTTGTCTCCAAATTAGTTTCTTCAAGTTATTTATATTTACAAAATCTATCAAGACACATTTTTTGTTGTTGTGTGGTTGTTTTGATTGGGTTTTGTTGAGAGAGAATTAAAAATCCTTTTAGTTAATTCATTTTAATTGGTTCCCTGAGGGATTAAAAATTCTTTTAAGGTAATTAATCTAATTGGTTTACCTTAAGCTAAGAATTAAAATCCTTTCATAGCATCAAAATAGCATCACAATAATTTGAGGTAACAATGTTGGGATCTACAAAGAAGAGTATTGTAGCAAACAAATCTACACATTTGTACAAGGTGCAAACATTCAAAAGTTTCCAACAGTTAGAGTTGTTAGCTCTCAAAAACACAGGTGAGAATACCTCAAGAGGTTGCCAATCTCTTGGTATGTTTTAGGGTAACAAACAAAGCCAAATGGTTTAATATTTCTACTCTTTAGCTGATGCTAGACCTAGGCAGGTGTACCTATATGAATTGGGCAGACTTGACTTATGATCTTCTCTCTTGCAGTGATTTTTCCATGATGGCAGATGGAAGTGGACAAATGAAATCAAATTTTCTATAAATTGTATAGCAATATTCAATATTAAATCCTAATATGTTTAGTTAATAGATGTAAAAATATGAATGAACCTAAGTAATGAAGAAAAAGCAGAGACTTGTGCCTTATTGGGTATGCAGAGTCAAATGAAATCTTAAATGAGTGACTTCTTTCTAGTGAACATTCAAATTTTTTGGCATATGTTTTGTTTATAACTTGTAAACATGCAAGATTGTGATTATTAAGTTCTTCTTACTGATCCAGATGAATTTCCTTGATTACTGTGATTAATTAAAAGGATTTAATCATTCCTTGAAAGAACTGATCAACCAATCACACAGATACAACAAATGTGCAATGATAAACCAAACATAAACTTGTCATGTCAATTTAAATAACCAGAAAGAATCAATCTTGGAGACAACTTGAATAATACTTTTAACGAGCACAACAAACAATTGACACTAGAAATACGCCAACAAATTAAATGATTCTCATTGATATCTCCATAGGTTCAAAACATGCATCATAGTCTCAAATTTGTGAAACATGGTGTTCTACTGTATCCTGCTATCTATCTTCTATCCTATTCTACTTATATCTATTTAGTTTCTGAAATAGATATTTATAAATCGAGTACACGAAAGGATGTGTTCTTTTGAAAATGTTATAAGTTTACATAACAAAAAGATTAAAGAATGATTAATCTTTGTTTAGCCACAAATGAATCTTAGTTAGATGATCGAAATAATCCTGACACTCGTGTGTATCTGCATCTCCGATTGTGTTCCGGATTGAAATCTCCATTTTTATCATCTTCTCATTCTACTCGCTTGCCACATCTAACGTTGTTCCTTCAATAGTGACAACCTTTAGAATTTCACGCAGCATTGATTCATTCTCATTTTTCCATCTGGAAGCTTCTTTTAGTTTCCCTTTGTCATCAAAGAGTGTAGTAGATGTTTTCATAGCAGCATCCATCAATCCCTGTGCATCTCCCTACAATTCATCATGGAAGTTTCGATGCCTATTTATAAAATGATTAGCATTTTCAATTGCTACACTATTAGTAGCATCTCTCTGGCTCACTTCCTAAAACTTCTCCATAATTTGTTCATTCATCCTTTCATGCTCTTTCAATGTAGCAAGTGTATGAGAGTACTTTCCCCAAAGCTTACTTAACCAAGATGCTAAACCATCCTGCCTCTTCTTGATTATTGCCACAACTGCATCATATTTTCCTTGGGAATATGCACTTGATCCTTCCCAATGATCCTTTGATTGAGAGCTTTCACCTTGAGTAAGCATCCTGGGTGTCTTCATAGTAACACCAACTAAATCCTTTAATCTATCATTTTCTCTCAGCATCCTTTCATTATTTAGTTTGTACATTTCCCTTTCTTTTATCAACATTTGAATCTATGCCTTGTTCAATTTTGCAATATTTACTCCAATTTCTATAGTACCTACAGGATTAGCCTCTCCAACCTTTAGGTTCATGACATGGCCAAATTCCTTTTCTGTATCAATAAATACTAACTTTCTGTGGGGTGGGTACAAGGCCCAAATCATCAATGATCCTTCATCAGTATTGTACTTGGAGCCTGCATACACTTTTTTTACTTGATGCAGAGTGAGCAGGGAAGTACACCAATCTCAGATGGCATAAGTTCTTTATGAGTGCTTCTCTCAAATACTCTAATCAACACACCATCAAATCACTGTCCTTCTATAAGAAAAACTCAACACACCAAGCGTATTTGAATATCATAATTTTAAAGGACTTATAATCACTTGAAACATGCTCTAACAAACCACAATAATAACACCATAGCCATGATCAGCACTTAGGAAACCCCATGAATTCATTCCTCAACCAATAGGCCTCTTTACCCCCAATTTCTTGTAGCACTGCCTAGTAGGACAATCCAATTAATTCTCACCCACAAACCTATACCTAATGTAAACTACTATTTTTAGGTAAGTATATTATGCCTCTACAAGGCCACACAATCTTACTTCTTGACAGTGGTTGGAAAAGCAACCATGGACCAACCTATCGTTGTCCTCAAGAGGCCTAATTGAGTGCACTTGAATGGTTTTTGATTACCTAGGATCACCCCTTCTCCCCAAAGAATTTTTTCAAACTACTATAGGCTACTTACAACCATTTCAATATTCCTAAGTTCCACCTTGAAGAAAAATCTCTCAAAACAAGCAAAACTCAAATTTTTACTTTACAAGCTAGGCCTGTCACATGAAGATACCAAGCCTAGATCAGTTTGTAACTTTCCCCACACATTTATCCATTCTACAAAACATTGAAAATATGAAAATATACATAAATACCTTCCATCCCACAAGAAATTAGCAACTATACACTGTGGAAGTGGAAGATAGAAGCATTTTTTGGCCAAGCCCTAGTTTTGAGGGTTTTTTGACCTGCTGCTGCTAAAATGAAGATATCTCCACTTAAACTCAATTAAAATTAACCAAACCACTTTCAAATGAAATATGACACTCTCCTCTTTCTGACCATAGCAAGTTTGAGGCCGTACAAATTACACAAAGGTCGTACCATGCATTTTAGCAGCAATTTACACACAAAAATCTCTAGAAAATAGCCACTTTTTTCATTAGAACTTCAAAGAAAACAATTCAAAAACCATGCCTCAACCATGAGAGGATTATTTAACATCCAAAAACCCTTCCCAACATCCTCCAACTGACATTTTAATTAGGTGGACATTGGAAACCAACTTTTTACCAATTAGACCCCTAATTGCCTAGTTTTGCACTTTTAACAATTTGTTGACAATAAGTACATTATTATGCAACCTTTTGTATTTTTAGAACTAACATCAAATACCCCTAATTACATCATTAATGTGCTCAAATTCCTTATTCAATCATGAAATGACTCAAATACCCCCTATTTTCCTAATGCCTTCCTAATGATGTTGAATTTTAAAAATGTGTGTATTGGGTGCTCCTACACCATACACCCTGGCTTAAAATTCTTCCAAGTCTCTTGGAAGTCTTCATCTACAACAAACCTAGATCTCCAACCTTTGATGGTCCTTTCCTTTCCTTTTAGATTCTTCATCTTGACCTTTGGCTTAGTTTTTTCAATGATCAACAATCCTTTGCTTGCACTGATTCCTTGAACCTGCACTATCAAACTCAGACCTGCACTTACACACCCCATCCAACTACTCTCAAAATTCTCAACATGTCTATTCAACACCTCACTAAGCTCTTCACCTTTCATCTTGACTTTGGGCTTGTCCTTCATCAACAAAACTATCAACACAAGGAAGCAACATAGGACTCCCTTCATCCTCTGTCTTCTAACTTCTTTCTTCACAACCTTCCTTAGCCTTCCCATACTCAAAACAACCTGTACAGTAGCATACATCTACCACACAACCTCTGACCAATCCATTGCACTTTCTTTCTTCTCCATCACAATTGGAGACTCCTTAAATTCTTTTTCTCTAGCCTTCACTAGGCCAATCACCAACAACTATTTCCCATTAGTTTCATTCAATTCTAAAACCTCAATCAGTCTCATTTGTTCATCCTCTTCACCATTCAAGGTGACTGTAACTTTCTCATCATCTACACACTCTTCTACAAACTCACTTACTATAATTTGCAATTCTTTTTCACTCACTGTCTCTTCTTCTTCCCTATCTTGTTCTTCATCCATGAAGCCTTCATTAGCATCTTCAAAGTCATCTTCTTCTTCCTTCATCTTCTTGGTATCTTCAAGTTCCTTTACCATTAGTTTGTGCATCAACATCACTACCTCATTTACCTCTATATCTTCCGATATACAATCCACTATGTCTACAACCTTTGTCTTATTTCCATCTACATTTTCCTTTAGGGGACACTCCACTGCCCCAATCATGATCTTTTCATCCTTTTCAAGCCTTTCATGGCTTTCTCCAACCTACTCACTTGTCCTAACTATCTCCATACCCTTTTCCTTCATACTATCAGCCTTCAAGATCTTTCTAACATCAGATCTTTCATCTCTTCTCCTCACACACATCTGCTACACCTTATTTTTGCCATCATCTATCTCATGTTGCTTTCCATCTATTCTTTCTCCCTTAGCATTCTCAATCTTCAAGGACTCACTATCATCAGATCTTCCATCAACATGCACCTGCTGTGACTCATCTCCTCTATCATTATCAGTCTTTTGCTGCTTTTCTTTACTCTGTCCTTCCTATAGACATTGCTTTCCATCTTTAGAGACCTCACTAGGCCCCCCTTGCCTCTCCATTGACGACTGTCTTTCACTTTTATTCTTTTCTTTTTGAGGGATCTCTATCCCAAATTCTTTTTTGTCATAAATCATTGTACCAAGCATGTCCTTTGTTGCCTTTACCTCATCCTCTTGCAACTGCAAAAATTTTGTCCTTCCTTTGTCTTCATCATACTTTCTATCCTTTTCTTGTGCTCTCAAGGCCTTCTCATCTTCGACCTTCACTAACTTTGTCTCCTCTTGCTCCAAAAACTCTCTTTTTCCACACGTGCCTATCCTCCTTTGTGTCCCTTCTTCCTACAAACAACTCAAGGTGTACCTTTGCCCATCCTTTTCAATTGTATACACATTAAGTCTCCCATCATGTATAGAAAATCTATCAAATTGCCAAACCCTTCCTAGTATCATATGACAATCCCTTATAGGCATAATATCACATAATAGAACATCTTTATAAGGACCAATTTGAAAATCTACAAATGCTTGCTCTCTAACCACAACATGTTGAATATCATTTACCCAATATGCCTTGTAAGGTGATTCATGTTTTAGCCTTGTCAAATGCAATTTTTCAACCATTTATTCTGAAACTACATTATCCAATGAACCTAAATCAATCAGTACCTTACATACCTTAACTTTGCATTTGCATCTAGTCTGGAAAAGAGCATTCCTCATTTTTTCTTCTTTCTCATCCAACCTTTTGAAGTCTATTGTATCTTTTATCTTCAGATGATTCAAGCCAAATGATTCTTCAATATTCAATAGATCTACTTCCTTGCTTTGATACCACTCTAATGCAGAGTGAGTAGGGAAGCACACCAATCTCAGATGGCATAAGTTCTTTATGAGTGCTTCTCTCAAATACTATAATCAACACACCATCAAATCACTATCCTTCTATAAGAAAAACTCAACACACCAAGGTTCTTTGAATCTCATAATTTTAAAGGACTTATAATCACTTGAAACATGCTCTAACAAACCATAATAATAACACCATAGCCATGATCAACACTTAGGAAACCCCATGAATTCATTCCTCAACTAGTAGGCCTCTTTACCCCTAATTGCTTGTAGCATTGCCTGGTAGGAAAAGTCCAATTAATTCTCACCCACAAACCTATACCTAATGTAAACTACTATTTTTAGGCAAGTATATTATTCCTCTACAAGGCCACAAAATCTTACTTCTTGACAGTGGTTGGAAAAGCAACCATGGACCAACCTATCGCTGTCCTCAAGAGGCCTAATTGAGTGCAATTGAATGGTTTTTGATTACCTAGGATCACCCCTTCTCCCCAAAGCATTTTTTCAAACTCCTATAGGCTACTTACAACCATTTCAATATTCCTAAGTTCCACCTTGAAGAAAAATCTCTCAAAACAAGCAAAACTCGGATTTTTGCTTTACAAGCTAGGCCTATCACATGAAGATACCAGGCCTAGATCAGTTTGTAACTTTCCCCACACATTTAGCCATTCTCCAAAACATTGAAAAGATGAAAATATACATAAATAACTTCCATCCCACAAGAAATTAGCAACTATACACCATGGAAGTGGAAGATAGAAGCATTTTTTGGCCAAGCCCTAGTTTTGAGGGTTTTTTGACCTGCTATTGCTAAAACAAAGATATCTCCACTTAAACTCAATTAAAATTAACCAAACCACTTTCAAATGAAAGATGGAACTCTCCTCATTCCAACCATAGCAGGTTTGAGGCTGTATAGATCATACAAAGGTCGTACCACACGTTTTAGCAGCAATTTACACACAAAAATTTCTAGAACAACCACTTTTTTCATTAGAAATTCAAAGAAAAAAATTCAACAACCATGATGTTGATGGTGTTTTCTACACAACAACAACTCAAACAGAAAGTGGTATTCTATCTCTCTTGAAAGATAATCTTCAACAATAAATTACTGAAAATCACCCCAAGGTCTCTCGGGTGTCAGGCCATGACAATGCATAAACAACTCAGATAATATGTGAAAATGCTGGTAATCACAATCGAACCTTACTACAAGCAAACTATATCTTTCCAATTTATCAAATTTTGCAATATGATGATCTTAAATCCTAAACCTAACCAAGTAATGAAGAAACATCAAAATTTGAGGATGCAAGAGGTATAATGAAATCTAAACTATTTCTAAGATGAACAATGTAAATGACAGATATCTGGAATGGACCAATCTTAAATAACCAATTCCTGCTTAACCCACAATGCAATATCACAATAAAGGTGCAATCTTCTAAGGCATATAGATTTTCAAATCATAGTTATTCATCCACAATCGAACTAAGCACAAATAGATGTATGGTCCAGGTTGACTTCACTAGTCTACTACAATCAGATAGTTACTGGGAGTATAGACCAGAGATTGCTACAAACACTCCAAACATGAAATCATAAACGTTATCCACCAAATTAATCTAATTTTGAATCTAACATTAATCCAATTTCTTCAAGCAATTTTGAAAGAAGGAACAACAAGAACCATGCAAGATAAACTAACACAAAATAATTCACCAGAGAAACCACAATGCCTTCAATTGTATTAGATCACCAAAATATAGCAACAATTCCATTGTCCTGTTACAACACTTGCTCAAGAGAACTAACTACTACTTCTACTACAAAATTCTCTAGCCCTTCTCTTAGTCTAGCTTGTCTAATTATCTACTATTTGTTTTACTCAAATGAGGCAAGAATGCCAATTTAAAGAGAACCCCCAAAAACATGTCAGCCCAGCCAGACATTTACAAAATAAAAATAGCCAAAACAAGTCGGCCTCAGGAATTCAAAGGCACACATTAAATACTGGTACATCATCAAGGTTAGCCACAATGCATTCCCCAATGCAACTCAGATCAATACATTCCCTATAATAATAGGGAAGCACAAATAATGAAGTGGCATGATATTAACTACCGCCTCCCTTATCCTTGTTCTGATCCAGCAATTCATGAACTTTCAAGAGTACCCTATCCAACTCAGCAATAGGTGGCAAGGGTAAGATTTTGAGTCGGCATTCAATTGAGTTAATCTCTTCCCTTGACTGCTTAATCATTTTATCCCAATCACCCCTATATGCAAGGTACTTATCCAGCACAACCAGATAAGTAGCCGCATCATCTAGTTGGTGCCCTGTCACAGAATCTTCAATGTTTGGGGTATAGAAATCATGCCACCATTTCTTCAATTGTTCAAAACTCAAATACTTAGGGGCGATCTTCCTCCTACCAGTCATTATCTCAAAAAAATTTATGCATCCATCATAAGCATTAGTTAGATTACCATCAATTTGCTTATTTTGTTTATAGATCTTTCTAATGATCTTCTGCCAGATTTGCAGGGCTTCAAACCACTCCCAAGGATCACTAACCCTAGATGAAGAGAGAATTCCATCAACCACCAGCTGATCCTTACCATACTCCATGATTGTCTTTGTTTTCTGTAGTAAGAGATCAGTGTCTTCCTTATCCTGAGATAAAACATGATCCAGCCAATCCTTGGCCCTTGTCGCATCTTTTCCAGTCGAAAGAATCTCTTTTATTGCATCATCTCCCTTAGCCTATACTTCCCGTAGCCAATTCATTGTAGCCTGAGTGGAAGCTTTCATCTTTTCTAACTTAGAAATAGTCTCCTTTGGCAAGAAACCAGTAGTAGCAGAAGAGGATGGGTGAAAAGATTGTAAAGGCTTCATCAAATCTTCTAGACATTTCCTAAGCCTTTCATTCTCTTTCTTTAGTTCATGCTTGGACTGTGTTTCCTTCCTCAATCTTCCAATGATCACTGCACTGGACCCCTCATACTCTTCAATATCCTGCTCCATAGAGGCAAGCCCAAGATTGATAGTTTGTATATTATAATCCTTCCCGATGACCTCATCTTTACTTTTATCAGCAACAGGGGTAGCAATATGAATAACCCTATTACTAGCTTCATCTCTTTCGATCTTGGAAACCACCTTGGCTACCTTATTCTTCTTACCCTTTCCAATCTTAGCCAACATTTCATCCCAGTTGAGAGGAGTGTCCTTAACAATGACCTGTTTCCTTGTGATCTCTTTGTTTAGCCAATCCGGAACAGCAGGATCCACCCAGGTTTCATCCTCCTTAACCTCTTCATGCTAATCCACCATCTCATCCCTTTCTTTTTCAGGAGATTGATCACCTTTGTTTTCCAACTCTGGATCCTCTTCATGCAGGGGTGATGGAGTCTTAACGGGAACATCCTCCTTCTTAGGGGATCTATCATCTTTACTACTTGCAGGAGAATCCTCATACTGTACCAACAGAGAAGGATGCATTTCCACATATCCTGCCTCAAGCTCAACAGCTACACTATGAAGTTCCCCATCCTTAAATGGTTCTACTTCCTCACTAGTCTCGTGCTCTTCATAAGTTGTCTGCTCAGGTATACCCAATGAAGGAGAGGTATATTTCTATTGTTCCACAGTGGATGCCATTGGAAGGGGATCTACCTTTTGCATAGTCTCCTTGGGAGATGGAGTTATCGACCTTCTTGAATAAACCTGTGGTTTCTCTCCTGAGCTCTCTACATCAACCACGGGAGGGTTTGCCTCATCCTTAGAAGTATCTTGATCTTTCTTCTTTGAAGCCCTGGTTGTCCTTGTCCTTTTTGGCTCTGGAGGAGTGTCTTCTTTCTCTGCTTTCTCAAGTTCCTCCTCTTCTGTAGACTTACTTATTTTCAAAGTATGGCTCCTCTTCTTTCCCTTGGGTTTTCTTTTCTATTCAGGCTCACCCTCTTTAGGGCCTCTGATTTTAATCTTAAAAGGTGAGCCTACCTTAGTTTTTCCTATAGAATCATCCTCACCAGATTCCTCTGAGGTGGAGTGAGCATTCAAATTTCCCATTAGATTGAAAGTACAAGGTACCTTGTTGCTCTCCAATTCCCATACTTTATGTTTTAGCCATGACTTGGTATATTTCATAGTAGAGGCCATCAATTCCTCCAGCTCAGTTATCTCATTTTCTGACCAGTTTATCTCCCTAATTGGTTTGTCCTTGACCGATTCAAATGCATGATCCTGGACTAAATTCCCATCTTCCTCTAACTGATCAGGAATCAACTTGACATTGTACATTTTGATTACATCAACTGGAAGCCTGGAATATCTTTTCTTTCTCACCTCAAATTCATCCTTTTTGTTTGCCTAGTAGTCCTCTAGATCATCTTTGTGGTGATATTCTTTAGTGGCCTTCTTCTGTGCCTCGCCAGTGATGTCAAAATTTACCCTCTTAGAATGGAAAGAGAAACCGAGAGTACTCAACTCCTCCCCTGATGCTTGAGTTGATTGGATTGAATGGAAAACCTCACTTATACCAATTTTCAAAGGAAAGTCTCCACCAAACCCTGTCTTGTGTTTTTCCCTTTTAACAACAGCATCGAAATCACATATTTGTCGGGTAACCTCCAAGAGTATGACATGGTCAGTGGGATATCTTGGCAATCTGTATGGAGTAGTCAGACATCCGTCAATTTTGATATAAGAAAAGGTGGGGAATTGTATAAACCAGGCTCCATATCTCTTAATCAGTTCCTTTGCTCCATCAAAAATTCTCACATGCTCTGCATTCTGAAGTAGCCTAGTAATATGCATAGTGAATGTATCATTTGCTTTTCTATAATTTGAACTCCCTAGGTGTAGCTCAGGGTACACCTCATAGATGACATCTTGCCCAAATGTTCCTTTTGGACTCAATCCCCTGTATGGATAAAATTTGGCAAGTACATATACCACATAAGATGTCATGGTGAATTTCTTGGTCTCCAGCACATCTCTCATCTGCTTGGCAATTATTGCACTGATAATCCCTACCCAATGGTAATTGATGCCTTGCTCAATCCTGTTAATGACATGCACCATCCAATTCTCCAGTACCCCAACACTCTTCAAGCCCGCCACCCTGCTCAATAGTGTGATTGCATCATATATATCTTGTTGGAACTTGACCCTATGTAACTGTTTAGGCAGCTTGTAGAAATGATATTTTGGCTTTTCAAGCCAAGAATTGATCATCTGCTAGGATTTGGTAGGTTCATCCTCATAATAAGTCCTAGCTAAGTCCATGTCCAAGGCACACACACATAATAAGTCTGGCATATCAAATTCCTGGGCAATGGAAACTAGATTAAAATTTGCCAGTACTCTCCCCTCAGTGTTGACAATCCTCTGTGTATCAAAGTCATAATGCCAGACACATTCCAATATCAACTCATAGCATTGAACAATAGGAGGAAATCCTGCCACCTGAGCCAGTCCGGATTTCACCATTCCCTTGGTCAGGACCGATAGATCCTTTTGAGCTAACCTTTCTTTGAACTCTTCATATCTCCAAGCTCCTACATTGGTATCTGAGATCTCTAACCAAACTGAAGCTATCTTACTATTCGACAACTGATTCTTCACATCCAACCTTATTCTTTCAGCATCTGTAACTAAGGATCCCTCTGTATCTCCCTTAGATTTCCCTGCCGCTGCCTTGCTTGATTCAACCTGCATTCATTAAAGAACCTCATGAAAATCCAATTATCATCCATATTTTAATCAAAAGGTTAGTCCCAAAACCCAATGAAATCACTTAAAATAAATCCTCGAACATCAAACTAGAAAATCCTAGAGAATTGGGTAGTCCGGGAAAATTCAGTCGGGGTGGAATTTCAGAGAAATCTGACCCCAACGGACTCCCGTAGCCAAAACATCATTCATCAAATAAATCATTAATATAGACAAAATAAATGCATGATTATCATAAGATTCACCCATTAAACCACAAGAAATCATTATCCAACATTCGATTCATTACTCCAATTTTGAAAATCAAAATTAAGTGGAACCAGGTAGAAAACCGAAAAAATCTAGATAGTTTGGATTTCCACTGACAGCTTGAAATTATGGGAACTCATCACACTCTGAGGAAAAGGTAAAATTTGGGAAAATTTGGGTGCCCAAAAATTCTGCAGACACCTCAGAAACCTGACAATATTTCAACGCACAAACCTCTAATCAATTGATCATATAAACCCCTATCAGAATGCAATGAACATGAACTCAACCCTAGCAAGCCAAATTTTTATTGTACCTGAATTCAAATTCCCAAAACTCTCAAATGGTTCATATTTATAATGAAATCGTGATGCCCTAAAGTTAACAGCCAAACCTCTGCCATGAGAGTTAAAGCAAGCTCGAAATTCAGGAACTCTCCCTCAGAATGATTAAACTAGGGCACGCTAGGGTCTCAAGTGTTGCGGATAAGGTAGAGCCAGACACAGGGCAAGAAGGTCATGACAACTCTGCCAAACTTAGCAACCTTGGGTAGACATACCAAAACCCTACCTTCACAAAATATACCAGATTACGTGCCAGCAAGGTAATTCCCTAATAGGAATGCCTAGTCGCAGGGATGTACCCAACATTCAATCGATAAACAAAGGGATGCACAATGCAGGCTTTAAAACCCATGGAAAGGTGAGTTCAAACCCTAATTCGATAAATATGTAACCATGAAAACAAGAAGGGCCGACCCAAATAATCATCAACAATAACCTGAAAGATTCAATCACAAGCGAAAAACAATAGGAGAAGTCAGCAACGACTTACCATGGATTAAATCCAAAAGAACCTCGAGTCCAAAGCGATCACTGCAAATCAGGGTGCCCTAGCGGCGATAATATCAACACAAACACTCAAGGAGTCCACACACGAACAAACTAAATCCAATGACCAAAGCTCAAAAGAACAAACTCAAGCATTCAAGCAAATAGAAAATGAACAATGAAATCAGGAAGAGTACCAAAAGACCTTAAATTCACCTATGCTCGCGCTAGAGAAGATGTACTTTGAGCATTAATGACCGACAAGACATATTGAGGAAATCTAGAAACCCAAGGTCGAAACAGAATTTCAGAAGAATCTGGGCCAGCCAGACTATCCTGGTGAGCATGAATTCTGTAGACGAGGCACCCCCCTAGGACTCCAACGAAATCTGAGAAAATCCGAATGAGCCAAAAAATCCCGGGTTTGACCAGAAACCCAGACTCCGAAAAATCTGACATTGACAGATGACAAACCAGGATCCAGGAAAATCCGAGTGAGCCAGAAAATCTTGGACTCGGGTCAAAACCTGACTTCCATCAATAACTAAGTTTGATCGATTGAACCTTCAGGGTAAGACCAAGGCAAGCAAGACCAACATCCCAAGACCTTGAGAGGAAAAATCCAACAAAAACCAAAGGTCAAAGAGACATCAGAAATAAAAAATAGAGGGTCCCTACTCCAAGTGGGGCGTGTGTGTAAAATTGCACAACACATGCCTTGACCATGAGAGGCTTATTTAACATCCAAAAACCCTTCCCAACATCCTCCAACTGGCATTTTAATTAGTTGGATGTTGGAAACCAACTTTTTACCAATTAGACCCCTAATTGCCTAGTTTTGCACTTTTTACAATTTGTTGACAATAAGTACATTATTATGCAACCTTTTGTATTTTTAGAACTAACTAACATCAAATACCCCTAATTACATCATTAATGGGCTCAAATTCCTTATTCAATCATGAAATGACTCAAATACCCCCTATTTTCCTAATGCCTTCCTATTGATGTTGAATTTTGAAAATGTGTGTATTGGGTGCTCCTGCACCATTATTTTTTCTTTGTCAAGCTTGTGTGTAGCATTACTTTCCTTATAGAAACTATCAAAGACCAATGTAGAATTAAGATCAAGCCTGGGAAAGATCATGACACCAGCATTCTCCAATATTTTCCTCCCCTTTTAAGGGGTCATACCATTCATTTCATCATCCACACACTTTCTCAATTGGTTTAGCAATTTTTCTTCATTTCCTATAGTGACATCATCAACCTTTTCTCTTATTTCCTTTCCCTTCTATTTATACAAAAATGCTTTGAATTCTGGGGAATTTATAAAACTCATCATCTAAAACAAATGATCTACATTCAATATGCCTCGCATCTGCTTCACCACTCTCTTCAACGCTCAAATCCCTTGTTGGGCAAACATAATGTTGAGTTCTCAACCTGGACACCTTCTCTAGTTTGCCTTGTGGCACATTATCTTTAGGTGTCTCCTCTTCTCCAGAAGATGATAAATTAACATCCTGCAATCCTTGATTATACCTTTCAACCACTATCTTTGCTTCATCCTCATCCAGACTTCAGATCATATCATCAAAGGGATAGGGTACATGTTGATACCCCCAAAGTTTATCTTCATTCTAGCAGAGTTAATATATCCCTTTGTATCAAAATTTTTCCTGAGTGGTCCTCTCTTCATGTTATAGTGCAACAATTTATCAAGGATCAAATTGTATCCTTCCATAGCCAACATAGTGAAATCACCAAAGCACAATGTATTAGGCATAAAGGCCTGCTTCCCAAAAGAGTTAAAATTCATCACACTGTAGTAATCTATCTATCTGACAATTTCCAAATATGCAACTCTATTTGGAACCATTTTTGGTAAAATGAAAGGGGCATCCTCAAACCCATAAACTCTGATCATGGTAGCTCCCTCCAAGCAATACCAATCTCCCCAATTATGATCAATTAGCACATTGAAATCTTTTGGCCAAAGGAATCTCTTAATCTCATCAGACAATGAATAATTAAAGGATAATGGTATAGCCTATATAATTTATTTACAAAATATTCCTCAAAATGAATGAAACTAGCATTTGAAAATCTGCTATCCCAAACAAGAGACCATAATTGAATTGGTAATGTCTCACCATCCTTATTAAGCTGGGAAATTCTCATCTCTGGAGGCCACACTCCCAAATCTTGTCCAAAATAGAGTATGAGATGCATCAGCAATGAATAATGCCTGAGATGAAAGGTAGAAGATCAACCTTTGATATCCATCAATCCTGAATCAAGCCCCTTAAACATGTATGAGGCATAGTAAAATGGCCTAGAATTGTGATACTGGATATCTACTATGATAATCATTGGCACAATTAACATATATTCTGGGGCATCCATTCCCAGTACTTGACAGACTGAGAAGTAGGTGTATTTCATATAGGGTTCAAACAAATCCACATGATAAGGGGGCCCCTCACCATCCTACAGAGGAACAGGTTTGCTGCCTTGTTTAACCCTGTGAATTGGCAGACTCCAACCCTTATAAATCGTATCCATTCTTGAGAATTCTTTCTCCAAATCTTCATATATGATCTCCTCATTACAGAACCCCTCTAATTTGAAAACCTCACCTATTGCCTCCTTTGACAAATATATGTGTGGCTTTCCAGATGGGTCACATATAGCTTTGTGCTTCAGGTCATAATGATCAGCTAGCAATTTTATTAATTTTGCATTTACAAATACATTAGGGCACACTAGTTTTCCTACATTCAGCTTCCATGGATTGCAAACTGGGTCAAAACAGTTTCTTCTATGATAATGGAAATTGAATAATTCATATCCCCTTATTTGAGTTCAAATGTCTCCAATAAACTTGTATTTATCATCTAGCTTATCGAGTTCTACCCTAAGTTATGCAGATCTTCTGGCTTTAGGCCCAAAGCCAGGCAATTGGTCAATGAGGTCTTGATTCAATCTTCTTTCTGTGCCCTCATGTTCCCCTTCGGTTTTCTGTTTCTTCCCCTTTGTTTGACTACTCTCACCAAGTTTTCTACTTTTAACTTTTCCAGAACCAGGGGACTTCATTCTTCAAGATTACAAAAGTTAAAAATTGGAAGGCTAAGATGTAATTACTTATAGTATACTGCTTGAGCTCCTCAGGCTGAAAGATGTCTCGGTTCTCTATTCGCGTTGATGACTCTTCTGCAATCAATTCAACACTAATGCATTTGATTGAATTTTCCCTGTTATATCCCATTGCACCATTAATGCGTCAGCTGAAGCACGAATGAAGATTTATTTGAAACATACACTGTCGCATCAAATGTCTTGTCGATGAGAGATTTTCAAATCTGGGGTGAGATCTTTTTTGCAACATTCAATAAACCTTTCGCCAAGACATTCTATGGTCTCATCGACATTTGGAATCATACTGATGACTATCACTTCAATCTTTCATATTGCTATGACAATTTTGAGTTGGGGGGACGTTTCATAGAGTTCATTGTGTCTTACCGATATGCACCCTTTAACACTAAGAAATCATCACACTCTCGCTAATGAAACTACACCTCAGTGTAACTTTGAAAACTTGAAAAGACTCATACCGACATCAACTATCTCGCCGAACCCTTTTCTCCAATATGTTCCATTCGGTAAGACTTTCCTCAAAGTGTTTCATCGGTGTAACTTTCACTTTCGACAAAACTCACACCAAAGACCTCTTCTCTCACCGATGTGCATCTCTATTAGTGTGACTTTTGAGTTGGCAAGACTACATGACCTCCTCCCGATAGCCTTCTGATGGAAACCCCTTGTGCTTTATCGACAAGACCCAATGCTTTTAGTAAGACAACACTCTGATAACCCTTTGTTTGGCTGATACATCACTCCATGCGCTAGTCAGTGAGACACATATGAGTTCATTATGACTCATTCCGATAACAATTCTCTTGCCGATATGACTTTTCTGTCGCTGAAACAAAAGATGTGTCCTTCTGATAGTCTACAAAAAGTATACATTAGTGAAAATATCATAGGTCGGGGAGACCTTCACCCTGTCTTGCCGATATGGGTAATACAATGAAATATCAAGGACAAGATGGATTTAAATGGATCATATGACAAAATATAAGCAAGATGTTATGAAGAGGGAATATTATGCTTAGGATGAGGACTTATTTTTGAAACTCATGAATGCAATTGACTGTGAAATTTCAAAATTTCATAGTTCTAACAGTGGCTCCGTTTGGGGATGAATGATTGTGAGATCATTGCAAGGATCCAGATTTTTGGGTGAGCAGACCAGACTCAAGGTGATGGATTATGTGAGAAAGATAGAATGAAATGAAATTAAAGTGACTGTACACTACTGTACATGGAAAAATTCATTTTGAAAGAAGGAAAATCAAGATTGTCCATGTACTGGCAAGTCCTATTCCTTTTATTTCCTAGACTACTATGCATGGAAGATAGAGTTCTGAGAGGATTGCTAAGGATTGTCCATGCACTAGAAACCCTTAATCCTTTGTGTTGTTCAAGAGAAAAAATGCTTCAGAAATTTCCCATGTATAGGCAATTCCTGATCTTCACTAGCCATATTTTGTAGATAGTATGAATCTTCACCTTTCTTTCCAACAACCACAAAAGGTCCCAGCCACAAGGCTTCGAACTTCCCATGCTTTCCTTTCTCCTAACACCTTGTGTTCCACATCAGTACTAAGTCACTTTCTCCAAATTTTCTATCTTTTTCCTTTTTATCAAATAGATACTTCATCTATGTCTGTAACTTTATGTTTTGATTTTGGGAAACTCTCCTTATTTCATCAAGTTCATCTAGTTGCTCCATTCTCTCCTCCATAGGTTCTAGAATATCCAAATCTTCTTGAAGGACAAACTTGTAGACTGGTAACAAATTATGTAAAGGCATCCTGGCTTGTGTTCCATACACCAATTCAAATGGGGATTTTCCAATTGCCTTTTTTATAGTAATCCTATCAGCCCAAATAGCTAGTTTCAATTTTGAATCCCAAGCTTTCTTGTTCTAACCTAACATCCTCCTTATAATCTTCAGAAGACTCTTATTGCTAGATTCTACTTGATCATTAGCTTATGGATGATAAGGAACTGCATAAGAAATGGTAATACCATATGTGCTACAAAATTTTCTGAATTCATTTGATCTGAAACACATCCCATTGTCCATGATCAACCTCAGTGGTGTACCAAACCTGGTAATGATGTTATCCATTAAAAAACTTGTTACAACTTTACTTGTAGCCTGTTTGGTTGGGACTGCTTCTACCCATTTGGTAAAATAATCAGTGGCCACTAGTATCCATTTATGTCCTCCACTCGATTTGTCTTGTATCTCTCCAATGAAATCAATTCCCCATTGATAAAGAGGGGCATCAGCTTGCAAGGTTCGAAGTGGAAAAGCTCCCTGATACCTCAATTTTCTAGAGAATTTCTGGCAGGCTTCACATTTTCTTACATATGTAAAAGAGTCATTAAAAACCTTTGGCCAGTAATAGCCTGCCCTGAGAATTTTATACATAGTTGTCTTTGCTGAGTAATTCCCTCCACAAACCCCTTCATGCATTTCACTTAAGACATGCTTGGCTTGTGATTCATCTAGACATAACAATAGTATACCATCCCTGTTCTTCCAAAAAAGATCTCCATCCATGAAAACATACCTAGATGCCTGCAACTTCAGAGTTCTTTTCTGGCTGTCACTCAATCTGTCTAGACACTTCATGTATTTAAGGTAATGCATTATATCTGCATACCATGGAGTATGCTCAATGCTCACAATTGTAATCTCTTCTTCTACATTACAAATTTGGTTTGCTTCAATATTCGCTTCTGCCATCAACTTAGCCAAGCCCTGACCTCTTATCAGTTTAGTAATTTGTATCTCCATGTCAAACTCTTGGATTTTATTGATCCATTTGCATCTTTTTCCTGTTACTTTAGACTATGTCAGAATATCTTTGATAGTTGCATGAGGGACATAAGCAACCACCTTTGCTCCAGCAAGATATGGCCTAAAATCTTTTACAGCTTTCACTAGTGCAAATTCCTATTTTTGCATTATATCATACTTTAATTCAGACCCCTGTAATGACTTATTGAAGAAGGAAATAGGTTGTTCATGACCATCCTCATTCTTCTGTAACATAACAACAACAATAGTGTGCATTGAGGTGAATGAAAATATCTAAAAAGGCTTTGCAAAATTTGGAGACCTAAGGACAGGAGCCTCCTTGATGGCCCTTTTGATCGATATAAAAGCTTCCAAAGCCTCTGCAATCCATTCTATTTTCTGTCATTTCCTCAAAATTTTTGATATGGGTTTAATGATCTCAGCAAAGTTAGAAACAAATCTCCTAACAAAGTTAATCTGTCCAAAGAATGATTTTATAGCCTTGACAATTTTAGGGACATGAATCTTAGCCTCAACCCTCTCAGGATCAATCTTGATCCCTTCTTTTGAAACAATATGTCCTAAGAGCTTACCCTTTGTGACTGCAAAATGACACTTCTTAGGGTTCAAGCTAATACCATATTCTAAGGCTTTAATAAATACCTTCTCCAGATGTTGTACATGATCTTTAGCCTTCTTTGAGTAAGCAGTGAGGTCATCCTGATATACCACCATGATAGCATTGATCAAATTTGCAAATGCTACATCCATAACTCTTTGGAAGGTTGCTCCTGCATTGGTGAGACCAAATGGCATTCTCAGATAAACATATGTCCCCCAAGGAGTTGTAAATGTCATTTTATATTGCTTAGATTCTTTGACCTTGACCTAGTTATATCCTAAAAACCCATCCATCATAAAAAATAGTTTGCACCCTGTTACCTTATGCAATATAGCCTCCATATTGGGTAGAGGATAATTATCTTTGAGGGATGCCGTGTTTAGATTTCTGAAATCTACACATAGCCTAACATCTCCATTTTTCTTTCTCATAGGGACCAAGTTTGAGACCCACATTGAATGTATGATTGGTTTAATGATTCCCCCATCTCCGAGCTTTGCCAATTCTTCCTGCATTTTAGGCTCCAATGTGGGATTCATGGGTCTTTTCTTTTGTCCAAATGGCTTAGCATCTGGCTTCAATGGTATTTCATGCTAAAAAAAATCTTCCCTGTATGCTTTTAGATCTTCATAAGACTAGGAAAACACATGTTTATATTTTCTCAGCAATTCTATTAGCATTTTTCTAATTGTAGGGCTTATCTTCTTCCCTATGTACACCTTTCTTGGTGCAATTTTAGTTCCCAAGTTAATCTCTTTGATATCTTCCCTTTTGACTGGTGTTTGCTTCATGAGGGACCGATCATTTCCATCATACACCCTCTCCAATACCACTAAGCCTTTAGGAAGCTTATTTGTTTTGAGCTATAAGATCTCCTTCCCAAATAATGTTTTCTTCCCATCCACTTCTTCAACAAAGGCATTGAAGTCAATCTCTTGGGCTTCATATTGATCTATACAATGGAGGAATTTCAAAGGGTCAGTATCATCATTAAAGACCTGCCAACTATATATGTTATCAGGGACTGCAGGCCTTGTCTTGAACTCAATTTGTGATACTCCAACCAATGTAATGTCATCTCTTTTTAGTGCCACATTTGCTAAAAAATATGCCATTATGTTTTTTGACCTATCAATCCACTCAATTGAGAATGCATCAAACAACTCAATTGTGTCCCATACAACATTCTTGTATTGTTTCAATCTTTTATGTTTCGCTACATATTTGGACTTAACTTGTGAAACAGCCAACTCAGAATCCCCCAGGATAGCCAACAACTTGATTTTATGTTTCACAGCTATGTTCAAACCTGTCAATAGAGCTTCATATTCCACCACATTATTTGTACATTCAAATGTTAACAAGAATGAATACTTAAATGTACTACCTTTAGGTGAAAAAAACAAAATCCCAGCTCCATTACCTTCTTGGCTACATGCTCCATCAAAATACATTTTCCACACTTCATTGCAGTTTTGTGCCACATACTTTTCAATTGGGTCGGTATTGACTAATTCTTGTTGGGCTGATTCTATCTTAAAACTTCCAAGATCAACATCACAAAAACAATTGATTTGATCTTGTGGTACACAATCAACAACTTGATTCATCCTTGGCTCCCCGTATAACTTCACTTCCTGAACATTTACCGAAATTGTTGCATAAGACAGATCAAACTAGACATTTCCACCAACTGTTATCATCCTTTGTCTTGATAGAAGCATCCCAAACTAAGGAGGGGTGTCAATTACCATTATATCAATGTTTTAGGCCACCTGGGGATAAGCAAAAAGCTTGACTTCAACATCCCTGATTATACCTACCACAGGAACAGGTTAGTTATCCATTGCATAGCACTTGCCTCCATTTGTGTCCACCCACATGCCAAGCTATTTCATAACTCCTATTGGCATAATATTTATGGCAGCTCTAGAGTCTATCATGCAATTCCTTAGCAATTTGTTATTTATGAGTAAGGTAGTGAAAAAAGGATCAATCTGTGGGGGACTTAATAATGCATTACTAAGGCACACTTCTGGGATATTCACCTTCTCTTGCTTATTAATAATTTTAGTGGCCATCTTACTTTCTGAATTCATGTGTCTTTCCTTCCCATTTGTTATTAATTGGATAGCACTATCTCTATATTCCTTAATTTTCATCATCTCAAGTAGTGGAACAGACATATTTTCCTGAGATAAAGCCTGAGTGAAGTAAAAAGAACCCTCCACTTTAACCATTTTCTTTTGCTCTGGTGTTTCTCCTTTGTTTTCTTCATTTTCTCCTTTATTTGGCTGATCAGGCTTTTGCATTTCTTTGTGTAGTTTATTCTGCAGTTTATTGAATCTTCGGTTGAAATCATAAATTGAGTCATTCTGATTTTTCTGAATTCACATCAATTTATGAAGAGCAACATCAGGTGCACTTTGATTCCTGTATTGCTCGAGGAATCGGTCCTGGAATATTTGGAGAGAGTCAATAGAGTTTGTTATTAGGCTATTGAACCAATCTCTGGCTTCTTCAGTAAGTGACATCATGAGTAACCTCATATGTAAATCTTCATAAGGTACATCCAAATCTAGAATGAAGGCATTGAAACTCCTTAAATGGTCTTTAGCAGAAATTGCAGTACTCCCTATAAATTTAGGCACTAGACCTCCCCAACTGCCATCCATGGGGTAAGGGTATAATTGAAATCATACCAAATCAAATTGTCTGATCATGGTGGTATATTGGTGAGGAGGAGGGTTAGGTGGGTACTGATACATTGGGTTGTTATATTGTGTATTATGATGTGGCATATAATGCTGATCATGAGGTGGTTGAACATTTGTGTATTGTGTGGGAATATGGGGTGGATGATTTGGTTGTCTGTATTGATTCCCTACCTGATGGTGAGGGACCCTTGGTGGATTAGAAGGCCCTGCACCATGATTACCATGTTTATGAGGTGATACATACTTTAGGGGGCAACCAGCTGTATGAGTAATGTTCTGAGCTTTCTGCAATTTGAATTCTCTCATTGCTTGTATCATCTGGGCCTTCTCTTGTTCTTCTCTTTCCTTTCTTTGAGATTCAAACCATGCTTTTACTTCTTCATAAGTTAAAGATTCATAATCTTCTTGAGGAGTTTCTTGATCAGTGGGTCCATTCTGATTACCTTCCATTTTGTTATCATATTCATGCTGTATTCAGATTCGTTCAGCCTCGAGTTCAGCTCTAAACTCAACCTATTTCTAAGGATCGTAAAAATGATTTCTTTGATCTTCTGGGGTACAAGGCTCTGCACTTGAATTATCTCTCCATGTATCATAACAATCATATTTTTCACCATGTGGCATTGATGATTTGTCTTTGTTCATCATGCACATGTCCTCACTTATCCTTTTACCCTTATCAACCCTATCATCCTTGTGTGTCCACTTACTACTGCCAGCAAGGGCTCCAGTATGACCTCCCCTATATTGAGATCTTCCTTTCATGTTGCAATGTTTTATCAGATTTGCTACTCACTTTCTTAAAAGTGAGAAAATGTTTATTTTTTTACTATTCCCAGCGGAGTCTATACAAGGTTTCTGACTCTATGATTAAGGCACAGATTCTAAAGTTAATTCCCCAGCAGAGTCGCTAATTTGTTAGCTCTCAAAAATGCAGGTGAGAATACCTCAAGAGGTTGCCAATCTCTTGGTACGTTTTAGGGTAACAGACAAATCCAAATGTTTTAAGATTTCTACTCTTTAGGTGCTGCTAGACCTAGGCGGGTGTACCTATATGAATTAGGCAGACTTGACTTATGATCTTCTCTCTTGCAATGATTTGTCCATGATGGCAGATGGAAGTGGACAAATGAAATCAAATTTTCTATAAATTGTATAGCAATATTCAAGATTAAATCCTAATATGTTTAGTTAACAGATGTAAAAATATGAATGAAACTAAGTAATGAAAAAAAAGTAGAGACTAGTGCCTTATTAGGTATGCGGAGTCAAATGAAATCTTAAACGAGTGACTTCCTTCTAGTGAACATTCAAATTGTTTGGCATATGTTTTGTTTATAACTTGTATAAACATGCAAGACTGTGATTATTAAGTTCTTCTTACTGATCCAGATGAATTTCCCTGATTACTATGATTAATTAAAAGGATTTAATCCTTCCTTGAAAGAAGTGATCAACCAATCACATAGATACAACAAATGTGCAATGATAAACCAAACATAAACTTGTTATGTCAATTTAAATAACCAGACATCATCACTCTTGGAGAAAACTTGAATAATAATTTTAACAAACACAAAAAATAATTGACACCAGAAATACGCCAGCAAATTAAATGATTCTCATTGATATCTCCATAATTTCAAAACATGCATCATAGTCTCAAATTTTTGAAACATGGTGTTCTACTATATTTTGCTATTTATCTTCTATCCTATTCTACTTATATCTATTTCATTTTGAAAATAGATATTTATACATTGAGTACACGAAAGGATGCGTCCTTTCAAAAATGTTATAAGTTTACATAACGAAAAGATTAAAGGATGATTAATCTTTGTTTAGCCACAAATGAATCTTAGTTAGATGATCCAAATAATCCTGACACTCGTGTGTATCCGCATCTTCGATTGCATTCCAGATTGAAATCTCCATTTTTATCATCTTCTCATTTTGTTCGCTTGCCACATCTAACGTTGTTCCTTTAGTAGTGGAAACCTTTAGAACTTCACACAACATTGATTCATTCTCATTTTTCCATCTAGAAGCTTCTTTTAGTTTCCCTTTGTCATCAGAGAGTGTAGTAGATGTTTTCATAGCCGCATCCATCAATCCCTGTGCATCTCCCTACAATTCATCATGGAAGTTTCGATGCCTATTTTTAAAATGATTAGCATTTTCAATTGCTACACTATTAGCAGCATCTCTCTGGCTCACTTCCTGAAACTTCTCCATAATTCGTTCATTCATCCTTTCATGCTCTTTCAATACAGTAAGTGTATGAGAGTACTTTCCCCAAATCTTACTTAACCAAGATGCTAAACCATCCTGCCTCTTCTTGATTATTGCCACAACTACATCATATTTTCCTTAGGAATATGCACTTGATCCTTCCCAATGATCCTTTGACTGAGAACTTTCACCTTGAGTAAGTATCTTAGGTGTCTTCATAGTAACACCAACTAAATCCTTTAATCTGTCATTTTCTCTCAACATCCTTTTGTTATTTAGTTTGTACATTTCCCTTTCTTTTATCAACATCTAAATCTATGCCTTGTTTAGTTTTAAAATATTTCCTCCAATTTCTGTAGTAGCTACAGGATCAGCCTCTCCAACCTTTAGGTTCATGACATGGCCAAATTCCTTTTCTGTATCAATAACTACTGAATTTCTGTGGGGTAGGTACAAGGCCCAAATCATCAATGATCCTTCATCAGTATTGTACTTGGAGCCTGCAATCCTTGATTATACCTTTCAACCACTATCTCTACTTCATCCTCATCCAGATTCCGGATCATATTATCAAAGGGATAGGGTACATGTTGATACCCTCCAAATTTTATCTTCATTTTAGCAGAGTTAATATATCCCTCTAGATCAAAATTTTTCCTGAGTGGTCCTCTCTTCATGTTATAGTGCAAAAATTTATCAAGGATCAAATTGTATCCTTCCTTAGCCAACACAGTGAAATCAGCAAAGCACAATGAACTAGGCATAAAGGCTTGCTTCCCAAAAGAGATGAAATCCATCACACTGCAGTAATCCATCTGTCTGACAATTTCTAAATATGCAACTCTGTTTGGAACCGTTTTTGGTAAAATGAAAGGGGCATCCTCAAACCCATAAACTCTGATCATGGTAGCTCCCTCCAAGTAATACCAACCTCCCCAATTATGATCAATTGGCCCATTGAAATATTTTGGCCAAAGTAATCTCTTAATCTCATCAGACAATGAATAATTTAAGGATAATGGTACAACCTATATAATTTATTTACAAAATATTCCTCAAAATGAATGAAACTAGCATTTGCAAACCTGCTATCCCAAGCAGTAGACCATAATTGAATTGTTAATGTCTCACAATCCTTATTAAGCTGGGAAATTCTCATCTTTAGAGGCCACACTCCCAACTCTTGTCCAAAATAGAGTACCAGATGCATTAGCAATGAATAATGCCTGAGATGAAAGGTAGAAGATCCACCTTTGATAGCCATCAATCATGAATCAAGCCCCTTAAAAATGTATGAGGCATAGTCAAATGGCCTAGAATTGTGATACTGGATATCTGCTATGATAATCATTGGAACAATTGACATATATTCTAGGGCATCCATTCCCAATACCTGATAGACTGAGAAGTAGGTGTATTTCATATAGGGTTCAAACAAATCCACATGATAAGGGGGGCCGTCACCATCCTGCATAGGAACATGTTTGCTGCCTTGTTTAACCCTGTGAATTGGTAGCCTCTAACCCTTATAAATCATATCCATTCTTGAGAATTCTTTCTCCAAATCTTCATATATGATCTCCTCATTGCAGAACCCATCTAATTTGAAAACCTCACTTATTGCCTCCTTTGAAAAATATATATGTGGCTTTCCAGATGGGTCACATATAGCTTTGTGCTTCGGGTCATAATGATCAATTAGCAATTTTATTAATTCTGCATTTAAAAATACATTAGGGCACACCAGTTTTCCTACATTCTACTTCCATGGATTGAAAACTGGTTCAAAATGGTTTCTTCTATGATAATGGAAATTGAACAATTCATATCCCCTTATTTGAGTCCAAATGTCTCCAATAAACTTGTATTTATCATCTAGCTTGTCGAGTTCTTCCCTAAGTTGTGCAGATCTTCTGGCTTTAGGCCCAGAGCCAGGCAATTGGTCAATGAGGTCTTGATTCAATCTTCTTTTTGTGCCCTCATGTTCCCCTTCAGTTTTCTATTTCTTCCCCTTTGTTTGACTACTCTCACCAAGTTTTCTACTTTTAACTTTTCCAGAACCAGGGGACTCCATTCTTCAGGCTGAAAGATGTCTTGGTTCTTTGTTCGCACTGCTGACTCTTCTGCAATCAATTCAACACTAATGTGTTTGATTGAATTTTACCTATTATATCTCGTCGTGCCATTAATGCGTCAGCTGAAGCACAAATGAAGATTTATTTGAAACATACACTTTCACATCAAATGTCTTGTTGGTGAGAGATTTTCAAATCTGGGGTGAGATCCTTTTTGCAATGTTCATTAAACCCTTCGCCAAGACATTCTATGGTCTCATCAACATTTGGAATCATACCAATGACTATCGCTTCAGTCTTTCATATCACTGTGACAACTCTGAGTTGGGGAGATGTTTCATAGATTTCATTGTTTCTTACCGATATGCACCCTGTAGTATCTTTCTAGTTGCTGAGAAATCATCACACTCTCGCCAATGAAACTACACCTTGGCATGACTTTGAAAACTCAAAAAGACTCATATCGACATCAACTATCTCGCCGAACCCTTTTCTCCAATATGTTCCATTCGGTGAGACTTTCCCTGAAGTGTTTCATTGGTGTAACTTTCACTTTTGCAGAACTCATGCCAAAGACCTCTTCTCTCACCGATGCGCATCTCTATCGATGTGAATTTTGAGTTAGAAAGACTAGATGACCTCCTCCCGATAGCCTTCTGATAGAAACCCCTTGTGCTTTATCGGCAAGACCCGATGCTTTCAATAAGACAACACTCCAATAACCCTTTGTTTGGCCGATACATCACTCCATGCGCTAGTTGGTGAGACACATATGAGTTCATTATGACTCATTCCGATAACAATTCTCTTGCCGATATGACTTTTCTATCGCTGAAACAAAAGATGTGTCCTACTGATAGTCTGCAAAAAGTATACATTAGTGAAAATATAATAGGTCGGGTAGACCTTCACCCTATCTTTCCGATATGGGTAATACAATGAAATATCAAGGACAAGATGGATTTAAATGGATCATATGACAAAATATAAGCAAGACATTATGAAGAGGGAATATTATGCTTATGATGAGGACTTATTTTTGAAACTCATGAATGCAATTGACTGTGAAATTTCAAAATTTCATAGTTCTAACAAGAGTTGAGTTGAATAACAGGTTTCCCTATCATACAATTATATCTCCATAGTCATCATCAATCGATTCAATCCATTCACCCAATAGATTAGGTAGTGGTCAGTTTTGGAACAATTTCATACAAACTTTATTTACACACTTTACTCTCAAAGCACATATTAGGAATTAGTCATCAACTCTTTCATCTAATTCACCCCCATGTTGTATTGCAAGTAAATTTCCCAAGTTAGAGATCATTATCAAGCCTTCAAATATTTCTTATCACTTAGGTACACTCGCCTAGGTTTAGTAGAACCTAAAGAGTAGGAGGTGATCAATCATAATTGTCTCGTTCATTGGCCAAAAATGTATTAAGAGACTGGCACCCCCTCTTATGGTCTAAAAACCTACATTTTTTAGAGATAACTAACTCCTCTATGATTTTCTCCTAGAATAAGGTATAGCAATTTTGAATTTGAAACAATGGTATATAAACAACTATTTAGCTTATCTATTATACTACAAAAAAATAAATGTTAGAACATATCCATATCAACATAAAATAGTAGGTGCAATTCACCTCAAACTCTACTATGGTAATTTATTTCTAAGGAAGTTTGCACTCCATGAACATATCTGTGCACATCAGTATGTTGGTTATTATCTTGATCTCCTTTGTGATCAAAAGAACAATGAAGTTCATTGTATAACTCATAACCATTTTGTAGAAAGAATAGTGAAGTTCATTGTATAACTCATGACTATTTTACAGTGCTATGATCTAGTGCTCTTCTACTTCTTACTCACTGTGTTCTCAATCACCATGTGTAAATGACTTAGAGGATAGATATTTGTCACCATTTGACAATAACTTTCATTGTTTTTGGACTATTTGTTATGATTCAATCACTATTTGACAATGTTCTTCCTTTCTCAGTCCTATAAGATAGAGGAAATTTCACAGTTTTCAACTCTCTAATAATGATATTCCTTTCAATGATCTCAGTCATCTAATTCAATGTGTTATCTTCTTCATTTCTCAATGCTAACAATGCCTACATAGTGTTTTCTCAGTCACAGTTATAGTGCTCCTTCATTTGAAGATATTATGTTTCTTAGACAATAATGTTTTAATGAATTCATTTTTTCCCTTGCAAATGTCTTGATGCACTTGTATAGTTTTTTTGTGCATAATATGTAGTCAAGATGCCTTCAAATGGAGCTCTTTTTCAGAGGCAATAGGATAACGGTGTAAATAAAATAATAGTGCTAGTGAGAGGTATGATAGTAGGTACACTAAGAATGGAAGGTATAATGTTTGATAGTACAATACTCATTTATTTTCTCAAATCTTGACACAAGTTTCCCTAGTACATAAGATAGCGTCTAATGTACTCTATTCCATGATATCCACCTAATTCCATACCACCCAGAGAAGCAATGATTGAGAGTATATGTGCCCTATATTTTGCAACCCAAATGTGTCTTTCTAATGGTTTTTCACAATTAGGAAGAAGCTATGTCATGAAATGTTTATGCCCACCCAAAACTAATCCTTACAAAGAATATCTACACCTATGCAAAATACCATAAGCTTCTTCAAAATACACATTGGCATCTTTATGATTATATACATAGCATCTTTTTTTTCCATAGTTTCAAAATTCACATTTACAATAATATTCACACATCAAGAACCTTGAAATGTCATAAACCTTGCTCTCATTCTTCCTAGGTCACTCCTCAAGAGCCCATATCAATATTTGTCGGCTCTTTACAATAGTTTATCCATTGATGAGAAGGATCCCCTCATTTTCTAATGGAATAAATTGTAATCTACTCTACTTGAATTTGTAATGTGATGTAGCATGTTTGATGTCACAAGGCATAGTTTGAGAGTATAATTTCGATGCTTGATATCCATAGAATCCAAATTATTGCAACACAAAATGTAGAACCAAGATTCAAGGAAGGTGCTTTCAATATTCTTATTTCTAACTGAGCACTCATGCTATCTCGTAGTTTTCTTCCAACTAACTAGTTATATGAGTGATTATTTCTCATTAAGGCATAAGTATATTTGGAAGTGGATTTTAATTAGATGTTGTAGTTGCAAGTTCCACTTCGGATCACCAAATCCTTCACAAAACCTTTTGTACAACCACTACAACATTGCATGACTATTTTTGGGCCTTCACATTGATGCAGGGAAAGCTCCCTACATCACCATGAAGTCGCAACAATAGTCATGTGGTGTTTCAGTGGTTGTGCAGAAGGTTTTGGTGATCTGAAGTGAAACTTGCAACTACAATATCTGATAAAAAACCACTTCCAAATATACTTTTGATGGATGTTTATATCCTCATGCAAAGCTCCAATTCACACACAAGCAGGAAGGAAGTTTTCAAAGGTTGAGGAGTTTGGATTTACACCCACTAGTTGCATTTTCTTAAAATTTTCTAAGAACTTTTTAGAAAAAACCATTTTGAACATATCTTTCAATCATGACATTCCATGATATCAAATTTATTTGAGGCATTTTTTGAAATAGTTCACTTTCCTTGTCTATAATTCCACATTTTCATGTATGTCTAATAGGGTACTTGTAAGTACAACATATGACAAAAAAATCCCTACTGTTATGCTTTGATGGATGTCCCTTCATTATTACTAGATACCTAATGTAGTGCACATTATTATAGTGCAAGCCTATTTTTCAGATTGTTTCATTTAGCATCACTGATATTCTCCACAAGAATATTTTCTTTTCTAAAATGATGGAAACGGTTCACATCTCCCAAAAAAATTCTCTTGCAACAATCTTGGAGATGAATTTAGATGCATTGTGAAAATTAGGACATACTCGAAGGTTCTTAACAAGTCTAATAGTTGTACCAGTGGCCATGTTTAACAAACCAAATCCAATTTCTAAATTTTCACTATGGTGGTAGATAAATGATTATTTTTTCTTCTATTCCACAACACTAAGTAAAAGTCTTGAATCTGGAAATACCCTGCTATTGGAAAAGACGAAGACTAAGAGGGGGGGTGAATTAGTGTTCTACAACATTTAACATTATTAATCTAATCTCAAAATCACTTACACCAACAAAAGACAGATGCAAGACCTTAGAACAATCCACCACAAAACCATAACACAAAGATTTTTACGTTGAAACCCTATTAGGGGGAAAACCACAGTGGAGGTTAATCCACAATTTGAGTACTCAAAATATAAGTGTTTTACAAATGGGCAATGCACATGCATTTAGGCACACTGCCTAGAGATTACTGCTCAAATTTAGAAAGGATCACTACCTTACAAAATATTTTTATTACAACCAAAGATTTGAACTGAGATAGTAGCATCTACAAATTCCTGATTACAATTTTGATTAAGCTCATGAATCAGATTCTAGACCTTCAGTCTAATTTTGCACTTCTACTCTATTTTGCTTCAACTCGTATAAAAAATCCCTAATGCACAAGTGAAACTATGCATAATCACTCAACCACCCTTCTGATATTCACAAATTACATCAACTTTCTTTGAGCATACACTTCAAACATATATCAAAATGACATAATCGATCACTTATATATATCCACTACTAAGGATTTAATCGCTATATGTCAGCTTAAAAAAAATAGAAAATATTCACAAACTATCAGCTCAGATTATGAACAATATTTAATGTGCATCCTTGAAATTCAGCCATAGCATAGTGAGGACCCAAAACAAAATCTCCAACATAAAAATACTTCAAAACAATTTTACCTCGAACATTCACAACACACCACATACACTTAGTCGGCCTTCTAACACTGATGAACATAAAATCAATCCACCAGATCTCCTAACTCATAGACCAATTGATGCATCAACACAAAGCTCAAGAATAAGATATTCCAGATACCCAATGACCTTCCTTGAGATCCACAACCCAAACTGATAAAATGGTAATACAAATGTATTGGCAGATTCAACTCCAATTAGATACCCTATTCTTTACTTTGTCTTCTAGTATGGAAAGATACTGAAGTGTAGACCAGATCAATGGCTTAGGTTTCCATCAATGAAAACACTAGAAGCCATATGCCAAAAATCTCCCCCTTTGGCATTGATGGAAACACTTAGTAAAAAATGACTAAGTGTCGGAACCAACATACTACAAACCTTCAAGACTTCAAAATTGACAAAACTCCCCCTAAGTTTAATAAGGAATTTTTCATTGCTCTCTCTCCCCCTTTGACATCAATGACAAAAAAAGATTTTCCTACAGTATTCCCTTTTGAAGTGTAACCAAAAACTTATTCAAAAACTGGTTCAAAATTTTGAAGAAATATAGTTGTTGTTTAGAAAATGATTTTGTATTTTTCCTTCATATTCAGAAGAAACTCCTTCCATGCTTCTACTGCAATCCCGATAATTATGATCATGATGTTTTTTTATGTCCAATTGATAATCTTGATGAGGGATTCTAGAATTGTGATGGCTTCTTCTAATATCTCTCATTTCCTCAGTATCTCAATTAATTGTTCTAGTCTACATTCGGTTATGTCCTTTACTTTCCAAAAGGTGTCAAAAATCCTATTCCTGGTGATTTGAAAATTTGTATGCTCTGTCTGTAATTCTTGAATCCTTTTCTTAATTGCACCATCTAGATCTTGAAACATGTTAAAAAAATTTCCAATACTGTTAAGCTCTATTTCAATTTATTCCAGCTTTTCCTTGTACTTTCCAATTGCATGAGGCCACTGAAGACAATAGTTTTAGATGTTGTTTGTTGTGTTTATACATTGCCTTAGTTGATTCATGTACCTTTTCAGCTTGGTGAGAGATAATTTGTACTGCTTCTTTAGGTACATAATTACTTCATCTTCTCCCTTGTTCTAAGACCCAGAACCAAGGATTTCCTTGAAGCATTCAATCATCTCTTCAGGAAATGTATTATGTAAACTCTCTAGGTTAATATGGTTGTGCACAAGATGAGCACTTAGTATGTTCAAAATCATGTCCTACTCATATGAAGGTCTGATAGACCATATTCTTGCAATTTTATGCATTCCATATTCCTCATGAATAAGCTACAATAGCTCTTCTTTGGTTAAATCACCTTCTTCTTCACTTACTTTTGTCATTTCCTTTTCTTGTTCTGGTTCACCTTATTACAGTTCTTTTCTTTGAGTTCCCTCAATTTCCTTATCAGAATCCTCATAAGTTATATCCACAATCACTTGTTCTTTTCCTTTCCTTTCAACTCTTGGAGTCCTACATGCTGGTGGGGTACTGCTAGCAATCTCTTTTTCCCTTTTCTTCTTTCTCTCCATCACACCGGAGGATGAACCAACTTAAAGTGCCCTTATTGAAATGGGAATAGTAATTGAGCCAAACCTTCTTAGAAAACCCTTAAAGAAACTTCCATATACTTGATCATAGTTTTCCAAATTTTTAGAGTGTATGTAAATTTTCTTGCAAATAGGTTCACTCTCTTCCCATATTACATTGTTGTTTAGTGGTAAGAAATTCAAAAAATACATCACAAGACATATAACCAAGGTAATAAACCTGAAAGGGTAATTTGTCTCCTTTGTCAATTGCACATTCTCCATCAATTGATCTTTCAATAATCTGCAAAGGTCAAAGTCATGATCTTCCATTATCATCTTGTGAGCAATGTAAACAACACCTGCCGAGGTTGCACCTTCTCTGTTCCTGAAAAAGATTTTGTAGGAGACTCCATGCATGATGTACCTTGTCATTGAATCTCTAATTGTTGAAACTATCAATTCCCTTTGATCTCCAATTACTCTGGTTAGGGTTTTGACTTCTTTATTTCAGATTGACTTCTCCTTTGGCACATCCCCAACTTTGCATAACCTAGTTACAGTTCCAATTACTTCTTTCAATATGTGGTAGGGTTTATCCAGAATTATAATATCATCATTCAATCTATAAAGAATAAATTCAATGATTTCTACATTGTTGAAATAGGGAAATTCACTCCAAATATCCAAGCTTTTGTGTTTTGCTTCTTTTAGCCATTTCAATTCATCATGCAACATGTTTCTTATAGCTCTAATATTCTTACTACTATGCTCATCAAGGTTTATCATTCCTTTGATTTGTTCCATTTTACCCTTTGAACTTATACCTAGAAAATAAGTTGCACACCAAATTAAACAAAAATTTCTCAATACAACTGAAGTACCTGATGGATTAGGGTTCTACCACCAAATTATCTTCACGCCTTCGAAATTATGATTTTGAGTGTTCTCCTTCTTCTTTTCTTTGATACAAAGTGACAAATGAGAGTTCCAACTTGATTTTTATAACTTGCACACCTAACCTTTTGTTGTAATAAATGATTTCACCCTAGGTGTTCTGAATACCCTGTTTTCATACACTACAAGAGATAATTCTTCTACGGATCTTAAATTCTGCATAAATATTCTCTCCAACTATTCAATTAGCATTTGTAGATCATCAATGCAATTACTGCACTCATCCACATTCTAGTGTCGATTACCGACATGGGGTTTGAAATATTTTCTTGACAGCTCCCCCTAGGCCAAAGGCCTTAGTCTAATTCCTAGAGGAATTACCAAAAGTAGGTTCTGGTGCTGGCTCATTTCCTAGAATAGAGGGACTCCTCTTTACTCATTTTTTCTTCATCTGATTTCTTATTTCATCCACAATTACTTTCCCTTTTCCTTTGTCATTTTTCTATACATTTCTTCCTTTGTATGCCAGACCTCTTCTATCCACATTTTTGTTTCTACAGAATCTTGCAATGTGACCGTAATTGTTGTAATTGTAACACACAACATTTCCTTGTCTAGACCATTCATTCCATTGATTCCTCCTTGATTTTCACTAGTTAGCAATATGCCCAAATCTTCCATAGGTATAACATTTAATATTCCTTCTATTGACAGGGTTATTTGACATATTTTTGCATTAAATTTACTTATGACCAAACTTATTGTAGTTGAAACATTGACCAGAGAATGTTGGATCACTTGATTTCATTTTACTTCTACATTGAGTAGCCATATGACCAAATTTATTGCAAGAAAAATAATATCCATTAAAATTTTGAGCATTAGGTTATCTTACCAGATGCCTTTTTGCTTTGTTCATCTGATTTCCTTGCTTGAAATTCCTTTGTTCAGATCCAAAACTTTCTCCCTTTTCATATCCAAGACCTCGCTTTTCATTTCCATTCTTCTAACCTTGATTCAGCTCATCAAGCTTAACTGAGCTAATCTTAAACTTCTCCTTGTATTCATTTGTAGTAGCAAGTTCATCTTTGAGAATAAAAATCTATCTTTCAAGCTCTTCTTCATTGTTCTTGGATTGTTGTAGTTCAATCTTTAATTGAATGTATCCTCCATTAATTATGTTGCATTCATCAAATTTTTCTTTAATATTCTAAGCAAGATTCTCCTCATTCTTCAATTTCCCTAGTCAACTTCATCACCATGTATTCCGTCTCATGCTTTAGGGTAGCATTATCTCTAGAAATATTTTCACATTCTTTAGTTATTTCCTTCAAGGTTTGGTTCAGGTGATCATAATCCATTCTTTTGCTTTCTTTTTGCTTAATCTAGTCACGAAGATCATTTATCTTCTCCCTAGACTTAATAATCTGATCCTTCAACTTCTGAATGAATTTCTCAGTATCCTTAAGATTTTCTTTCAATTCTTAGACTTCTACTTTGGATTGATCAAGATCATCAAGTGCCACCAAAAGCTACTGTTGAAGACTACCAGAGTCCATTACATTCCAAAATCCACCTCATGCTGTTAAACTTCTCCCGAGGGACTAGGCTCTAATACCAATTTTTGGAAACAAGGAACACTGAGAGGGGGGGTGAATTAGTGTTCTTCAACCTTTAACATTATTAATCTAATCTCAAAATCACTTACAACAATTGTAATGTGTGAGTAAAATATGCAAAATGTAAAACAAACACACTCAATAAGACATTATATCAATAGATTTAAACAAACAATTAAACTACTAAAAGCCAAAAATCTATTGAAAGTGTCATATTGCTCTCTATCTCCAAAGATTTATTAAATCACAGGGCTCTCAGATTTGTTAAGCATTGTGACTGTTAAAATTTCAATCTAGAGAATGAGATATTGTTAAATGTAGGAATCTAATCCTATATGATGATTTTTAAATGATATGCTAGTGATATTGTGGATGAAATTGACATGAAACTGATAAAAGAAACTACTGTAACTATGATGCAGCTAAATGAAAAGCCATGATTTCTATTGCTATTCTGAAATGATTTGCTAATTGCTATTGCTTAATATTCAAATGCTTAATTTCTCTAATGCTATTTCTATAGAGTGAGATTGCATAAACTTGGGATCCATTTCCTGTGGAAAGAAGCTATATTTATAGATTCATGAGAGTATATTTATGATGTGGCAGCAAGTAAGGGTCTGGATTTGATTTGAAAGATTCAATGGTGAAGGATGAAGAAGCCTGAGAAGATTACGGAGATTGTTCCTCCCCATTAAAACATTTTTCCAAAGAATAGGAAGAATCAATGGAAGAAGATGAAGAAGTTTTTCTGTAATTTGTCTCAAATTTGTCTCCAAATTTGTCCATGAAGGCCGAGTTAAATTAATTAGATATTAAATATCTAATTTTGTAGGTGGATATGATGAGTGAAAAGAGGAAATAGCTATAGAAATATGCTTTAATTGAATATTTGGATTTATTCAAATTAGCAAAAGAGGATATTTAATTTAATAAAAAAAACTATAGAAATTTGTTTATTAAATAAACATGGAAGAAATATGGTAATTAAATAAAACAAAGTATAAAACTTGTTTATTTAATTAAAATAGAATGATATGATTAAGATAGAATAAATATATAATTATAGAAGAATTTGATAATTAAATTAAACAAATTATTAAATTCATTTATTTAATTAAGTCGAAATAATATGATAAAAATAGAAGAATTAGAAGTGAACTATATAAATAAATATTTCTATTTATTTATAAGTAGATGAATTAAAGGAGTTAGTTAATCAAATAAATTGTATTTAATTAATTAGATTATCTAGACCATTTTTAGGTGTATACATTTTGCCCCTCTTTGAAGTGATGTGGTTATGCATTGCTTCAAAGAAAATTTTGTTGTTGTTGCGAGTATTGACAAAATAATTTTCGATATGCCCCAGATGTTGATTTTCAGGTGAAGATGGATATATGCTCCCTTGAGAGATAAAACAATGAATTTTTTGATTTTTGTGGATTGTTTTGAATTTTTATGAATTTTTATGATTTTATGATGATTCGATGATTTATCTCTTGATAAAGAATACTGATTCTGCTAGTTGATTAAATGTTGCCTTGCTTTTCCTCCTAGTGTTTGATGATTTTTTATCGTGACAACCTTCGATTTGATATTGATTGATGATCCTGATAGATCAAAACATTATTGATCTCATGATAGGTGGGATTCAATGATTGATCGATTGACCTCATGATAGGCGAGGATCAATGATAGATTCATGATTGACCTCATGATAGGCATGGTTCATTGATAGATAGATTGATTGACCTCATGATAGTTGAGGTTCATTGATAGATTGATTGATTGACCTCATGATAGGTGAGGATCAATAATAGATTGATGTTTGACCTCATGATAGGCGAGGATCAATGATAGATTGATTGATTGACCTCATGATAGGTGAGGATTAATAATAAATTGATGTTTGACCTCATGATAGGTGAGGATCAATGATAGATTGATTGATTGACCTCATGATAGGTGAGGATCAATAATAGGTTGATTGATTGACCTAATGACAGGCGAGGTTCATTGATAGATTGATTGATTGATAATATTGCTGATTTGCGATATGTTATGATCATAGGAGGATTTTAGAGTTTTTCCCAAAGACTGGGACATGATTCAACATTTGGTGCAAGCCAATATAGATATCATCAGTCGATGTGGTTTATTAGCCTTGATTGATATGCCCCAGTATAGGATTGATGAATGTACTGAAACTTGATGATGTACACTTATTTAGTCAAAGGTTTTATGATTGCTCTATCATGTTATTGAATCACCAGCCTTGGAAAATCTATAATATAGATGCAAAACTAATATGAATGCAATCTAATTTAACCATGCAAATCTACATATGCAAATGTTGTCATCTTAATAGTCCATTTATCATGCTTTTATCATCATTGAGCCTTTAAAATGTTGAAAGTGAGTACAAGCATCGATGGTATGAGTTAGGCAGTGATGACCTAAGTACTACTTTCATGATTTTTGATATTGTAAGTGAAAACAAGCATCTAGGTATAATTAAACCAAGATTTCTTGAGCATTTCTTGTGTAAACAGACGAGAATCAATCATATTGCTATGTGAATTCAGAATGTCATCAATGATACTTTGTAGAGAACGTCTCGCGACAATTCACACAATAATAATGATCAATTCATAGACATTAGACAAAGAAAATAATGCTAGTGTAATTAATATTTAATTGCACTTGCATAACTTTAATTAGGTAATATTTTAATTCCTAGGTTAATCATTCTCATCCTTATCTTGTTGCTCAAGATAAGATTAGGGTTATGCATACTTTGCTTTTATAAAGAAAATATTCTCATGTAATTATGGATTCCTGAATAATAATTATTTGTACATATTTTTCCAAAGCTTTTTCTTTTTCTAATTTTCTCTTCCGTGGAAGGGTTTTTTGGTTTGCATTTCAGATCTTGGTTTCTAACATGGTATCAAAGCCTTGATTTGCAACCCCAGCCCCTTCTTAGATTTTTGAGAAAATCATTGCAGAGTTCATTTAGGATTCCTCGAGGGTATCATGCCTTGAGATCATCTATGCAGTGTCTTGGATTAGATCGGGATTTACCATTGGATTCAGAGCACTAGAAAAAGTTAGGATTGACTTTTATTTTTCTGATTTTGGCCATCGTTTTCCAAATCCATGAGGGTTTCAAGCTGGGAGATTTTTTGCAAGCTCTGGAGGTAGCCAAATTTTTGGATTATTTTGGGCACAAACGAAGGTCACCATCATGTTCGCAATAGCCAAAAACCCTAAGATCACCCTTCGTTTAGTCAATTTTGGTGAAGTTGGTTTGACAGGAAAAAGAAATTTTCCAGGGAGGCCGTACGGCCTCCCCAGCTCACTTCCTGAGGCATGAAATTCAAAAAAAATTTAAAAACATGATATTTTTAGGTTTCGTGCGGCACCTCCAGTTATAAAGCGCTCCGTCGCCACTACTCCACTAGGTAGCCACTAGTTGGCCGCTCAAGCTAGCGGCGCCACCCAAAGGCTGCCAACCCTTCAGCCCCTATGGGCTCCTTCAGGCTTCGCCAGCAGTCCTATTGTGAACCAAAACCTTAGCCCAGCCCCCGGCCAGGCCACTACAAAATATTTCGGTGGATGCAAAATATACCGATTGCCATGCATTTTTTTTTTGGATAGGGAGGCCCTTTTTTGGCCCGACGACCTCCAGGCCATCAAATTTAAGCTTGTGAAGTGTTGACGTCAGCGTACGGTCGGCCCTCTTTGTGCCCTCCTAACCCCAATTTTCCTTCAAGGAGTATTTTTTTTCTTTTTGAGGTAACTTGAGCATACGATATTGAAATCAGGCAAATGAGATATCGTTAGAAAGATGGTTCTGAGCACTTTCCTATGGTGCAGTTTATTTTTCAATATTTTTCTATTTAGCTACATTTATTACTGTTTGAAGTTAGATGTTCATTTATGGGTTTTCCTTCTCTACCTCATTATTGCATTTGTATTTGGGTACCTAATTAGGCCTTGTTGTCAGGACCGATTCATGCTTTCTTGCATTCATCTTAGTTTTAGGTGCATGCTTTTTTAGTCTCCCTAAGTTGTACTTATGGGGGGGTGTTAGTGTAATTAATATTTAATTGCACTTACATAACTTTACTTAGGTAATATTTTAATTCCTAGGTTAATCATTCTCATCCTTATCTTGTTGAGCTATCTTGTTGCTCAAGATAAGATTAGGGTTATCCATACTTTGTTTTTATAAAGCAAATATTCTTATGTAATTATGGATTCCTGAATAATAATTATTTGCACATATTTTTGCAAAGCTTCTACTTTTTTTGATTTTCTCTTCTGTGGAAGGCTTTTCTAGTTTGCATTTCAAATCTTGGTTTCTAACAAATACCATTCTCCTTTGTAGCTTCTCTAGTTCAATACATCATCAAGTTGCTCCAAAGAAATGATAACAAAAAATCAAAGTACCACATTTGAAAATTCAAGCTAAAGTGATAAAATCATGATTCAAAAGAATATCATCCATCTAAAGTTATGTGGATTGGTTTGATTTCAGTTGTTTGAAATAGATGGTTGATTTTCTGAAATGTTTTGTTGTTTGATGTATGTTCAATGTTAATTTTCCCTATGATTATTGTGTTTTCTTCGTTGTCATACTGTTGTTGTCCATTTGATTAAGCTCAAAGTTTATTAACCCCCAATGAGTTAAGGATTTTTCCCCAAGCTAGGGTGAGACACAACCACATTTGCCAAGATATGTACATGAGGTTTCTTTTCAAAGATAGGTGGAATGATGGCGAAGGTGGATATCCAAGACATGCATCTAATAGATGAAAAAGCTAGTTTAAATAACAAGTAGCACTTGTTTCCAGGTTTTCACTACATGTTTTTATTGCACTTTTTCAGACTTTATGATTTTATTTTATTTTGTATTTTTCTCTTTTTGATTTTTTTGTATTTTTCTCTTTTTGATTTTTTTGTATTTTGTTCTTTTTTGATTTTTGATTTTTTGTATTTATTTTTTGGATTTTTTTTAAAAATTTAAGATGAAATGAGATGATATGACTGATTGAAGGAACAAGATGCCCCACAATAGGGGTAATGCAACCATGGATAAATGATAAATCAAAATGAAAGATTCACTGCAAAACATGTCACACAAGCAACATATCTCTTATCAAAAGATGATAATGGTTGATTGATTAAGATGACATGAATGATTGATTCCATAAGGCATGATGTTGATAAGTACTTAAGATCACTAATTTCCTCTAAGTACGATAAGATTTTAAATTTTTTATGATTGATTGGCAAAATATATGAGGATTGGATAATGTTTTACAGCTAGGCTCAAATATGATTTGTATGATAAGATTCAAGGTTGCAAAGGGACATGGTGACATGGATTTTGATAAGTTAGGAGATATGGAATGGAAGAAAGCAAGGATAAAAATAATGAATGGGATGATCAAGATCAACTAGATAAGATATAGACACAAGGCCCAAGTATTTTTCCCCTATTCCTCATCAAGACCAAGGAAAGGAAGAAATGATGTATTTAGTAAGAATGATGGAATATGGATAAGATGAAAGATATGGATAAATTGTATAGGATAAGATATATGATGTTCAAGAAGATCCTTAACATTATCAAAATCAAAGGTGGAAATGTAAGGAATGAGCATAGAAAGGATAATGACCATGAATGATAAGATGGATGAAACTTGTCCCTAAGTGTAGAGTGCAAGAGGAATATGGAAGATAGGATATGGATGATAGGGAGATGGAGGAATGAATTAAGCATCAAGTTTCACAACCAAATATCCCTCTAATGAACCATGGCAATGGGAATCAGACTCCTAAATGTTGGCAGATTAATGATATGATGGAAGAATCTAAGGACTTATGCAAAGGTTTGGATTAAAGGAGAATAATGGGGGATGAATGTTGGATAATGGATAGGAGGTTGGAAAGCCTATTGATGGATAGATGGAAAGGATGGCAAGATCAATGTTGGCACACACTTTGAAGGGTGGTGGAGTGATGGAGGAAAAATGGATTTGGAAGGTGATAGGTTATTAGATGCAAAATTGGAGAAAGCTTTTGGATTAGAAAATTTGGATGCCAATTTAGATTTTATTGCTTCTATGAGACTTTTATGAGACTTTTAGGAATCCACATGAATTTTGACTTTGATTTTTTCTTTGTTGCCTTTGTTTCCTTTGACATTTTTCTTTTTGATTTATGGACCTTTGTGGTCTTTGAGATTTTTTCTTTGATGGGCCTTTGTGGCCTTTTAGATTTTTCTTTTGATTTTGGATCAAATTTTCTTTTATTTTTTCATGTATCTTCGAGGAGACATGTTGATCCTTTGATACATGTGGATTTTGATATAGAAGCTTTTGATATTTGGCAGCCAAATTTCTTCCACGAGCAATGGGAGGGGTGGATTGAGATGAATGATATGGAGGTATTATGTATGAGTTAATGTGGGTAGAATTTTGAAAGGGCATCAAGGATGTGTTCCTTTGTTGTTCTTGAGAAATAGGATATGGACCTAGGATAGAGGGAAGGTTTGATGGACTAGGATGAGGACCTAGGATAAATGAAATATTTGATGAACTAGAATGAGGACCTAGGATAGATGGAAGGTTTGATGAACTAGGAAACTTAGGCATATAATCAAGGCTGTGATGATATGGGTTTCTTTGAACAAAAAGGGGTTCTAGGATACCTTGTTCATGAAGGCCTAATCCTTTTCCTTTGTAATTCATACTTTGACACATTCATTTACCAATGGGATATGTATTGTTTGTGAAATAAGATGTGAGTCCATTTTGGGGAGGATATGATATGGATGAGAGGATAGGTGTTGGAAGTAAACTAGAATGGATAAAGGTGAAGGATCCCAATTTATAGGTGTGGGGTTCATGGATAGCTTGAATAAGTGTGATAGGCTCTTGAAATGGGGATGATGGGATGTTTTGATCTTGACTTGGAAAAGGATCATGAGGTGTAGGAGAGGAAGTAGCTTTCCCTTTATTAAGTATGTAATCATTATGAAGTGGTATGAAAGGAATATCTTGATCATGAGAAGGATAAACATCTTCATTGGATGAAAGGGTATCCTTGAATGGAAGCATATCTTGATCTTGATGATTAAGGGAATCATGAGATTTTGTAGAAAGTATGTCTTGATCATCAGTTGGTAAGACATCATTAGATACAATGGAAGAACTATCATGCTCTTGTGATGTAATAGAATCATGAGATGGTATGGATTGATTAGATGATGTGGAAAAAGAACTTGGAAGGATACTTGTCTCTTGAGATGGAAGGGAATTATTTTGGATGAAAAGTGAAACGAGGGGATTGTCATAAGATTCTTGAGAAATGGGATCTTGATCAAATATTGGAAGATATTTTGAAATTTTGATCTTGATGTGTAGGGGAGTCTATGATAGTATGCTTTGGATTGAGAGATTGACATGAATCATTGGATGTTGAAGATATGATAGAAGAGGATGATTAGATGGAATTGATAACTTGAGTGAAAGAATCTTGAGGTTTATTTTGGCTTACGGTGGATGGAGATAAATGCATGACATGATAGGATTTCTCAATATCATTTGTGTTTGAGGACTTAGATTTGGACTTATTGAACTTTTGCAAAAATTCAAAGATATTGAACTTTAATGATGTATTTTTTGGTGAAGGTCTCATGTTCATTGTTTGGTTTCTTTCTATGGTTTTTCTTTGTATTTCTTGGAGTCATTGTTGAAAGTTTTTCATTTTCTGAGTGAAAGCATTCAATTGATCCTCATCTATTTCAGCCATGGTGGTTTGAGTTTTAATTTCATTTTATTGGAATTTTAGTCTTTGTGACCTTGTTAAAATGGACATATGAATGCTATTTTCACTAAACTTTGATATTTTTGTTTGGATGAGTGCCAAGGATATTAACTAAGTCAAATAGAATGATAAATTATATTGACAAGACTAAGTTAAAATTTAATTATTTTACTTCATTTCGTGATTGTAGGATGACAAATCCTAATAAAGAAACTTAACTTAATAATCAAGAGTTGTGTGTGATGATATGGCACTTTTAAAAGTGTAGGTTCTTGGTTTAATTTGGAATTGTTTCACTTGAAAAAGTTTAGTTTTTGGAAAGTTTTGAGAAATTGGTTTGGCTGATAAAATGTTTCTGTTATGATAAAAATCTGGATTTTGATGTTAACTGTCTGATTGATGGGAAAAATAACTCTCTATTTTTTCATTTTTTGGATGTGCTATAATAGACCTCAGATGCACTAAAATAGAATGTGAATGCACTGGTAAACTGATTGAATGTGCTAATAGAGTAGGTACATGCATTGTAAAACTGGGTGTATGCGCTGAAAGATCGGGTAGATGATCTGTAAAATAGGGTGCATGCGCTGACAAACTAGGTAGATGCACTGACCGACTAGGTAGATGCTCTATAAAATAGGGTGTATGTGTTGACACACTGAGTAGATGCAATAACAGACTAGGTAGATGTGCTGAAACAAATGTTGTTTGTGCTAAAATTTTGGGTAAATGTGTTGACAGACAATATAGATGCATTGAAATAAAGTTTGGATGTGCTATTTAGACAAGGAAGATGTGGTAAAATACTGGGTATATGCGCTAAGATAGAGGTTGGTTGCACTATTCTATAAATTGTTAGTGTTTTCACAGTTTTGTTCATTTGTTCTACTTTTTCTCAGTAAAAGGATTGATTTCAGGGTGTAATTTTCTGACCAATGAAGATTTTGGCAGTGTGTTTTTCTTTTAAATCTTGGAATTTGATGATCTATTGGATGATATATTTGGAAATGATTTTACACACACAACAAGTTTGTAAACATTGGTTTCAACAATACATATTAAACAAAGAGTGTGTATTCTAGAATCAGGTCTGATTCTTTCAATTTTCACAGGTTTGACACAAGATAATACAGTTCAAGAACTTTTCTAATTTTCAAGTAGGTCACTTAGAATATCACAACCCATAGCTTGCAACTATGTCAGTTCACATAGTCTTGTCACCCCCTAGAGGGTGCCCATGTTTTTTCCTTTCCCGAGTCTTAACCAAAGTTGAATCCTCCACTTTTGGCTAGGGCCTTTGATAGTTATATGGTGAGTGTCTTGGGGACAGATTCTTCCTTCCCCTTGCACCATGATATAAAAAGTGTTCAAAAACTGACATAGTTGGATTCTACACTAAAGCTTGTAGATAGGATATCCGTTCAGAGCAGAAATTGATAAAATACCTCAGGAGACCTCCCAATCTTTAGAACAAATATTTTGGGGATGGTTACCTTGCACACTTTTGGTAAATGTGGGTTTCCCCAGATTCACTTTTATATTAGAGTGGGTTGGAAAACCTAGCTTTGGTTGTTCCCACTTAGGTTGTTCCCATAGGGTGAGTACTTTTTCCCACTATGACAGGCCTTCTAAAGGTGTTAATAAAGTAGGATAGCAAGTCTAGCATTCTAATCACCTAGTTAAGGGGAGAGCATAAGCCTATTGCTTTCGAAACACAATAAACATGGGGTTCAAACTATTTCCTTAATTAATCTAGATGCACTATCTTAACCAAAGGAAAAGCAATAATGAAATTAAATCCCTGTAAACACCATTAGTAATTTGTGATTCTTGTCTTTGACCGATGTAAGTGTTTTCTGAAAAATGTCTTCAACAAGTGTATTTGCACCTGGAATACATAAAATAGTGATTAATCCTCATATTTTTTAAAATTCTACAAAAATACTTAGATGTGCCATAATAGTTATCAAATGCACTAAAACAGAATGTAAATACGCTAAAGTAACAGTTCTATGCACTATAAGATTTAGTCAATGTGCTAAAAGAAAGAGTCAATGCGTTGAAAAAAAAACCCCTGACTGGTGAAACATAATATTGGATGCACCAGAATAGTAGTCATATGCGTTGAAATATTTTGTGGATGTGCTGATTTGGAGGTCTTATGCACCGTAAAAATTCTCAATCGCGCTAAAACAAAACATGTTAGAAACTTGCGAGCATACTTTTCAAAAAAAGATGTTAAAAATGGGGTTTTTGGCCCCCACAATGGGTGCCAAATGTAATGACGTGAGTAAATATGCGAAATGTAAAAAAAAAAACACTCAATAAGACATTATATCAATAGATTTAAACAAACTATTAAACTACTAAAAGCCAGAAATCTATTAAAAGTGTCACATTGCTCTCTATCTTCAAAGATTTATTAAATCATGGGGCTCTCAGATTTGTTAAGCACTTTGAATATTAAAATGCCAATCTAGAGAATGAGGTATTGTTAAATGCAAGAATATAATCCTATATGATGATTGTTAAATGATATGCTAGTGATATTGTGGATGAAATTGACATGAAACTGATAAAAGAAACTATTGTAACTAGGATGTAGCTAAATGAAAGGCCATGATTGCTATTGCTATTTCTGCAGAGTAAGATTACATAAACTTGGGATCCATTTCCTGTGGAAAGAAGTTGTATTTATAGATTCACGATAGCATATTTGTGATGTGGCAGCAAGTAAGGGTCTAGATTTGATTTGAAAGATTCAATGGTGAAGGATGAAGAAACCTGAGAAGATTATGGAGATTGTTCCTCTCCATAAAAACATTCCGCCAAAGAATAGGAAGAATCAATGGAAGAAGATGAAGAAGTTTTCTTGTAATTTGTCTCAAATTTGTCCATGAAGGTTGAGTTAAATTAATTAGATATAAAATATCTAATTTTGTAGGTGGATATGATGAGTGAAAAGAGGAAAAAGCTTTAGAAATATTCCTTAATTGAATATTTGGATTGATTCAAATTAGCAAAAGAGGATATTTAATTTAATAAAATAAGCTATAGAAATCTTTTTATTAAATAAACATGGAAGAAATATGATAATTAAATTAAAAAAAGTATAAAACTTGTTTATTTAATTAAAATAGAATGATATGATTAAGATAGAATAAATATATAATTATAGAAGAATTTGATAATTAAAACAAATTATTAAATTTGTTTATTTAATTAAAACGAAATAATATGATAAAGATAGAAGAATTAGAAGTGAACTATATAAATAAATATTTCTATTTATTTATAAGTAGATGAATTAAAGGAGTCAATTAATCAAATAAATTGTATTTAATTAATTAGATTATCTAGACCATTTTTAGGTGTATATAGCAATGAACCAAAAGAAAGATGCAAGAACTTAAAAAAATCAACACCATAGCACAAGGATTTTTATGTGGAAACCATTTTAGGAAAAACCATGATGGAGGTTAATCCACAATTTGAGTACTCAAAATATAAGTGTTTTACAAATGGGGAATGCACATGCATTCAACCACACTACTTAGAGCTCACTGCTCAAAATAAGAAAGGCTCACTACCTTATAAAAGATTTGGATTACAACCAAAGATTTGAACTGAGATAGTAGCATCTACAAATGCCTAATTATAGTTTTGGTTAAGCTTATGAATCAGGTTTTGGACCTTTAGTCTAATTCTACACTTTTGCTTTGTTCTGCTTCAACTCGTATAAAAATCCTTAATGCACAAGTGAAACTGTGCGTTATCACTCAACCGCCATTCTAATATTCACAACTTACATAAACTTGCTTCAACAACACACTTTGAACATATTTCAAAATGAGATAATCAATCACTTATATATATTCGTTACTAAGGATTTAACCACTATATGTCAGCTTTAAAAAAATAGAAAATATTCATAAACTATTGACTCAGATTATGAACAAATATTTAATGTGCATCCACAAAATTCAGCCATAGCATAGTGAGGACCCAAAAAAAAATCTCCAACATGAAAATACTTCAAACAATTTTACATCGAACATCCGCAACATGCCACATACACAAGTTAGTTAGCCTTCTAACACTAATGAATAGAAAATCAATCCATTGGATCTCCTAACTCATAGACCAATTGATGCATCAACACAAAGCTCAGGAATAAGATATTCCAGATACTCAATGACGTTCCTAGAGATCCACAACCCAAACTAATAAACTAGTAATGCAAATGTATTGACCAATTCAACTCCAATTGGATACCCTATTTTTTACTCTGTCTTCTGCTATGGACATATACTAAAGTGTGGACCAAATCAATGACTTAGGTTGCCATCAATGACAACACTAAAATCCATATGCCAACACCTATTGTCTTTTCCAATCCAATTTATTCAATTTTGCATAGCTCTCCCATGTTTGTTGATGTGATCTATCTCCTACAATTTTTTAATTAATTTATCTTTTTGCTATGTTTGGACTTACTTTTGTAAATTTGCAATATACAATGCACTTATATTCTTTATGAATTGAGACTAATAGTAATTTTGTTGGTTGTATTGAGGCACAACTTCATTCATGGTAGAAAATTCACACCCTATTGCTCATATCAGATGGCACATTGCATATAAAGAAGGAAAATTCTAGCTAGGTTATTGTTGACTACATTAAAGGAGAGAGCTTCATAAATATGGGACACAATCAAAACTATCCTTCTTTGATTCTACACATTACAACTTTCTCTAGGAAGATTTCCCACATTGTAGAAGCTTTAAGAGATGTAAGGGGCATGTGCTCGCATTGAAGGGATCCAAGCATGCATTTCCATCATTGCAAAAGTTTTTTTGGAGAAGTTTCTTTCTTGCAATCTTTTTTGTACAATATTGTAACTCAAAATTTTTGTCTTGCAACTGAAAAATAAAAATTATAATAATCTATTTCTAAGCTATAACTAGAACACCTTTCTTTAATTAATAAAATTCACTAATTGTTCCTTCTCAATGGCTATCTTATTGTGTGCAATTGATGATTGATTTGTATTTCTATGTTTTATGTTTAAATCCTAAAATATCAATCAATCAAAATGACTAAATATACTACTAATTGATATCATTAATAATTAAATTGACTAAATATACTACCAACTAACAGAAATCAGTGAAAAGTGAATAAATATGACTAAATATATGACCTATGAAATAAAAATGACTAAATATACTACCAAATTGATCAAAATGATGAGTAAAATTAATGACTAAATACACTACCAATGGATAGAAATCAGTGAATAAAAATTACTAATTAAGTGACCAGATTACAACAATCAATGAATAAATATATTAGTGAATAAAAATGACTAAATAAGTGACTAGATTAAAAAAATCAATGACTAAATATATTACCAAATTGATCAATCAAAACAACCAATAAATGACTAAAAATGGTTGTGTCGTCAATCTGATCACATTATAAATGACTGGAAATAAACTACTAATGGTGACATGACCATGCTTAGTCATTTATAAGTAGTTTTTCAATAGTTTATTGTTGTTTTTGTATTAGTGGTGGAAAATTCCAATTGTCATTAGACTCTTCTAAACAAATTCAAAGTTTTGACTTCTCCATCGACATCAATCTTCAATTCCAAGCTCTAGTATGCAAATGCTTTGCATAAATCAAGATCATTGGTACCCTTTCAATTCTAGAACAAGCCACCTCCACCGGGACTAGGAACAACCTGCAAAACTCATTTCAATAACATATCCTTGTGCTAACCTCTAATATCTAGTATTTGTTTATTTATCTTTCTACATTAGAATCTGAGTCTTAAGATTCCTCACCATTATTTTGTAGATACACCCAGAATGCAACCAATACTTGATGCATACACTCTTTTGAAATTCCCTAAATTACCTTCCAACTATATTTGAGCTTGGAATAATCTTATGATAGTTGGAGGGTATTTGCATTCCTCTACATCTTTTCTCTCATATTTAACCATGGAATTCTTGCACTGTATGGTTTCATCAATAACTTCATGGTTTAGTGAATGAATAGGATCTTTATTTACTCTTTCAAGCCATTCCTTGAAAGCTTTTACCTTTTTACCATCCAACCCTAGAGTATAGGGATCACAATTCTATTGCAAGTATGAGCATATTTGGTGGTGTTGTCATTAATATTGCCATTGATGTCAACATAGTTTAGTATATTGTAGATTGTGCATGTATAGTTGAGATACTATTGAGATGTTAGTACATGGAGATATCCTTATAATGTTGTAGATGTGTTAAATTGATGAGTTTCCAAGTGCTTTTGAGAAAATTAATAAAGAGAGAAGTCAGAGTTATGAATCTATTCAGAATGTGCTCCGGTATGTGCTTTGTGTTTCTCTTGTGTTGATCCTATGCTTGTGTGGATCTGAAGGGTTGTTTTTTGATGATCTAATGGTGATATCTACTGATTTGTAGCTTCTAGTTTGATGAAGTTTGAAAGTTGTGTTCGCCAGTGTGTGAACCATTCTGGAAGAGTTAGCTTTCTATGATTGGGAGAAATTTTTCTACTTTGTAGTCCTTTGTTGTTCTATTTCAAATCTTAAAGAATCTAGAATGTGTCTTATAATGGTGTTCTCTTGGTTCTAGCAAAGATGTGTGTGGTTTGATGATCCGGAAGTCAAGTTTTAGAGTTGGTGTATGTGTTTGCACAGTTCCAAATGGACTAATGGAAGGAGTTCGGTGTTTGAAGATTTTTGCACTTGCTACAGATGTATCTGAAGGAACCTGAGATGTGTTCTTATGCATAATGATGTTTTTTGCATCATCTACATGCTATCTTCTTGTTGGGAAGTGTATACATCAATGTTCATTTGCATTTTCATTAGGTTTGGCTGACCTGGTGTTTACACTTCATTTGAAGAATTAAAATTAATTAAAGAAGTGTGTGGTTGATCCGAGACATTATTTTTGGTCTTGGTTAAGTATTTTTATTGGTCCACTCTCATTCCTTTCCACAATGGAAATGTTGAGTTTTCAACCTAATTTGAATTTATGAAATGAGGCATATGTGGCCGACCTTGGAGAAAGTTTCTAAGGTTGAAGATGGTATAAATGCAAGTCAAATTGTGAAGAATTGAATGATGATGAAAAGAATCAAAGTAAGAAACAAATTAAAAGAGTAGAAGTGTGAAAAAGTGAGTTGAGGTAGCAATACTTCATTGTGTTAGATTCCTGAAGGTAGTGAGCTAAAGGTTTATGTAATATTCTAATCAAGGTTGTGGATGTGTGTTAATTGTTGTGATGGATATTTTTTTTCTTTTGTATCAGTAGGTAGTGAGCCTCCCTGTTGGACAGTGAGTCCTTTATGTGGGCAGTGAGCCTTTGTAATTAGTTTTTCTATCTCTTTATATTGTGAGTTAATCCTCACCATGGTTTTTCCCTCATTAGGTTTTCCACATAAAATTTGGTGTTTATTGTGTTGATTTTACATTTTGTTATCTACATTTCATGTCCATACCTAATAACAAAACAATGTGGTTGAGAAGCTAATAAGTATTTAAAGTTTTGAATTTGAATTTGGTGACAACTGATTAATCCCCCCTTCTCAGTTGCCCTATGCCTTTTAACAATTGGTATCAGAGCTCTGGTTCCTTGGTGTAGAGCTTAACCGCTTAAGGAAGATTCGATGGCACATAAGTTGGCGATCCCTATGTTTGATTGATTTGATTATAGTGACTGGAAATCATAGATGAGAGAATATATTATCGCTCTTGGTTTCAAGACCTAGAAGGCTATTGAGATGAATTATATATTCCCGATGGGTGGTCTTACTATTGCAGATGAGATTTCTACTTATGAGGAGAATGAGAAGGAAAGGTATGCTATTTTCAATGCTTTATCTAAAACTGAGCAAACTAAGTTTCTTTCTTTAGGCACTGCTCATGAAGTCTGGAAGAAGTTGGAATAACTATATGAAGAAAATGAAAGAGTAAAGTTGACAAAGAAGGTGGTGGAAAAGCGCAGATATAAGAATCTAAAAATGGAAGAAGGTGAAGATTTTACAAGTTATTTCTAGAGGGTTGAACTTGCAGCAAATGAAGTTAGGAATCAAGAGGGAAACCTGGCCAATGAAGATATAATTGATAAGATCTTGATCACCCTACCAGATTGCTATAGTCATAAGATCTCAGTTATTGAAGAAATGTATGATCCTAAGAAGTATACTAAAGAACAATTATTTGACACCTTGACAACATTTGAGATGAGAAAGTTTGGAAAGAAAGAAGAAAAGATAGAAAAAACATTTAAGGCTATGAAGATTGAAGATGATTTGGATAGTGATGGTTTTGATGAGCTGGAAGCAAATTTCACAAGAAATTTGAAGAAATGTACCGGTAAGTATAAAGGTATGTTTCCCTTTAAATGTTTTAGTTGTGGTAATATTGGACATTATGCTTCAAGATGTATGAAGAGATTTGTACATAAGAATAAGGATTATAAAGATAAAGATAGAAAGGATAAGAAAAATAAGAAGTTGTATTATGTTAAAGAAGAATTCAAAATCTATGATGATTAATTTGATTATGAGGGTGATGATAGTGAATGCTTATTTCTAGCTTTAGAGAATAAATTTTTGTTTGCTAACCCTAGAAAATGTGTAAGGAAGAATGTTTCAAAAAACAAGAAGAATGGGATGGAAGGTACTGTGGTCACCTCCTTTCATGCTAAGCAGGATGAAGATTTCTAGGTGATTGATAGTGGATGTTCTAATCACATGACTAGTGATAAAAGTAAGTTTACTAAACTCAAAAAGTATGATGGATGCTTGGTCATGTTTGGTAATGATTCAAGAGAAAAAATTATTGGGAAAGGTACAATTATTTTTGATGGAATACACAACACTAATGATGTATATTATGTAATGGGTTTGAGGCATAACCTTTTAAGTGTTGGACAAATGTGTAGCAAAGGTTTTAAATTTGTGTTTATGAATAATACTCGTGAGATCAAAGAAAGATCTAGAGATATAGTTCTTGCTGGAAGGAGAACTCATGGAAACATCTATCAACTTAAAGGTGTGGATGGTTAATGCCTTGTATCTCAAATCAATGAAAGTTGGTTATGGAACTGGAGAATGGGACATGTAAAGTTTGATAATCTAGTTAGAAACAATTCAAGAGATGCTATCTAAGGTCTACCTAGAATCACAAAGCCTGCTAATACTATTTATAGAAGTTGTTAGGTAGGGAAATAGACAAGATGTAGCTTTAAGGGAAAAGAGAAATCTACTACCAGAATGTTGGAGTTAATTCATACTAACCTCTGTGGTCCAACTAGAATAGGAAGCTTGAATGGTGATAGATATTTCATGCTCCTTATTGATGATTATTCTCAAATGACATAGGTTGCTTTTCTTATAGAGAAGACTCAAGCTCTGGATAGGTTTAAAGTGTTCAAAGCAAGAGTGAAAAATGAAGTGTATTTGAGAATCAAATGTTTGAGATATGATAGAGATGGACAATTCACTTATGGTGAGTTTAATACATTTTGTGAATAGCATGGTATAAAAAGACAATTTTTTTCTTTGAGAACCCCTCAGTAGAATGGGTTGTTGAGAGGAAAAACCAGATGGTACAAGAAACTGCAAGAACCATGATGAAAGAATCAAATGTACCAGATGTGTACTAGAGAGAGGAAATACACATTGTTTTTTATGTTCTTAATAGAGTTCATATTAGAGGCAACAACACAAAGAATCCTTTTTAGTTAAGGATTGGTAAGACTCCTACTATGAAGTAATTCAAGGTATTTGGAAGCAGATGTTACATTAAAAGAGATTGAAAATCTTGGGAATTTTGATGCTAGATGTGATGAAGGAATTTTTCTTGGGTACTCTACTACTAGCAAATCATATAGATGCTTCAATAAAAGATTGAGGAAGATTGTTGAAAGTGCTAATGTGAAAGTTGATGAAGACATGTACATACCTATTGAGATAAGTGAAGTTGAACTTGATGATTCTATCTATGAAAAAGTACCTAACAAGAATAAGGAGAAGGAAGAAGAAGAGGAAGAAGAAGTAGGAAATGAACCAGAACCTATTTCTAAGACTCCTAAGTATGTGCAGAAGAATCATTTGGAGGAACAAATAATTGGAAATAAGAGTGAAGGTGTGAAGACAAGAATTAAAGTAGTAGGTGAGGTAAATTTGTGTTTACTCTCTAAAATTGAACCTAAGTCTGTGAGTGAAGCATGTGAAGATGAGAGTTGGATGAGAGATATGAAAGAAGAGTTGCAACAAATAGAAAAGAATCAGACATGGGAATTAGTTCCTAGACTTGTGAATAATAATGTAATTGGTTCAAAATGGGTGTTCCATAATAAGTTGAATGAAAATGGTGACGTTATAATAAATAAGGTAAGACTTGTATGCAAGGGATACTCACAAGTTGAAGGCATATACTTTGAAGAAACATTTTCCCCTATGGCTAGAATGGAAGCTATTAGAATGTTTTTGGCATTTTTTTCCCACAAGGATTTCAAAGTATATCATATGGATGTCAACTTAGCATTTTTGAATGGTGAATTGGAGGAATAAGTATACATGGAACAACCTGAAGGATTTTAGTTATCTGACAAACCAAATATGGTTTGTAAGTTGAAGAAAGAATTGTATGGACAGAAGCAAGCTCACAAAGCTTGGTATGCAAGATTGGATAGATACCTGACAAAGCAAGGATTCAATAAAGGCTCTACTGACATCAATGTTTACTTCAAAGTGAAAGGTAACCAAATGTTAATAGTCATAGTATATGTTGATGATATCATCTTTGGTGGAAATGAAGGCATGTGTAAAATATTTGTAGAAGAAATTCAATAAGAATTTGAAATGTCTATGATTGGTGACTCTAATTTATTTCTTGGTCTTCAAGTAAATCAAACTGATAAGGGGATATTTATTTCATAATCTAAGTACATGAAAGAGTTGTTGAAGAAGTTTGGAATGGATGATTCCAAACCGATTAGTACTCCTATGGTGACCAGATGTAAGCTAAGTAAAGATGATGAATCTACTAAAACTGATTAGAGAAAATATAAATCTATGATTGGTGGGCTATTGTATCTTACTACTACCAAACTATATATTATGCATGTAGTATGTTTAGTTGCTATATTTCAAGCAAATCCTAAAGAGGCACATGTTACAGTAGTAAAGAGGATATTTAGATATCTTAAAGGTACACTAGATTATGGCTTATGGTATCCTAAGGGTGTTGATTTCACCTTGAGTGCTTATATCGATGTGGATTGGGTTGGTTGTGTGGATGACCAAAAGAGTGCTAATGGGGGTGCTTTCTTTCTTGGCAGAAGATTGGTTTCTTGGCTGAGTAAGAAACAAGACTTAGTTTCTTTATCCACTGCAAAGGAAAAATATATTGTTGCAACATCCTATTGCACACATGTTTTGTGGATGAAGCAAACTCTGAAAGAAATTAGAGTAATATGTGATGAGCCTATTCCTATTTTCTGTGAAAACACAAGTGCTATAAACATTTCAAAGAATACGATTATGCATTCAAGAACAAAACACATATCTATCAAATATCATTTCCTGAGAGAAAAAGTGTTGGAGAATGAAGTTAGGTTGGAGTATGTGATAACAAAGGAACAAATTGCAAATATATTTACTATGGCTCTTTTGAAGGATACTTTTGAGTATCTTAGGGAGAGGTTGGGGGTCATTGGCCCTCCAAACTAGGTGCACATGAAGGTGCATCAATCCAGTGAATTCACAAATTCTTCATTTATCTAGACTAATGAATGGTTCTACTCCATAGGGGGAGTAGAAAAGGTTTTCATTGTTGTAGTATGAGTTGAATGGGTGCACTCCTAAGGGGGAGTGATCAGAGTCTTTGATATTTTCCATTGATGTCAAAGGGGGAGAGAAATTCATGTGAAAAATAGTAAGAAAATGAAGAAAAAGTGTTCTCCTGGAATATTGTGCAGGATGTTATCTTTGATGTTTTTTTCTCACATCATGTGTTGCCATCAATGAAAAAGGGGGATATTGTTGCAAGTATGCACATATTTGGTGGTGTTTTCATTAATGTTTCCATTGATGTAAACATAATTCAATATATTTCAAATTGTGCATGTATAGTTGAGATACTATTTGTTGATCCTGTTTTATGCACAACAATAGCCAAACAGAATATGATATCCTATCTCTCTTGAAAGGTAAATCTCTATCAGAAAGCCTCAAGAGATAACCCCAAGGTCTCTAATGTCAGGTCTTGACAATGCATAAACAACTCAGTAACGAAATGTGAAAGTGCTAGTAATCACAATGGGACCTTACTAAGAGAAAATACTAAATCGATTCTATCATATTTAACAAACTAGGGATGCTTCAATCCTAGTTTTAACCCGATAATCAAAAGAAATAGAAAAGGATAAGCATTTTAAAGATATTTCTAAATCTAATACTACTCCTAAAATTAACAATGAAAGTAATCAATACTCGAAATGGACCAATCCCTCAAAACTAATTTCTACTTGACCAAGATAAATCTACAATCTCACAGAAAACAGTGCAATCTTCTGAGGTGTTAAGATTTTTAAATTATGAACACTCATTCAAAAAACTCTATTAAAGTTAGAGTGAATAAACCTTCAAAATCAAACTTAAGCACAAGGAATATGAAAATTCTAGGCTAACTTTGCAAAGCAACTAACAATTAGTTGGTTGCGAAAAGTATGGACTGAGAGATTGCTGCAACATTTAAGTATCAAATCACGAACATTATCAAATCAAATCTAATCTAAATATTGACCAACTCAAAGAAATTTTAAAGATGGAATAGTAAGAACCATGCAAGACAAGAGAGCACAAATATGGTACCAAATCACAATGTCACTATTTGCATTCAAATTGTTCACTGTATCAACAATTTTAGCTTTTTGTTACAATATTTGCTTGAGGGAAACTACCTGCTAACTTACTCTACTTCTATATTCTAGTTACAAGTTCTAACTTCCTAACTATTTCCAACTATCTAATTCTTCTAACTTTTTACAAATGAGGCAACATGCCCAATATATAGAAATCCCCAGAAATTCATTGACCAGGCAAGGGTTTCGCAGTAATAACTCGGCACAACCACCCAGCCAGGGGAGTCTTCAAAATGGGTAAGATAGGAATTAAATGCACATCCCATCAAGGTCGGCCCGGGATCTACACTACAGCTCGGATGATGCGCGGGAAGATAATAAGGAAGCACAAATTGTGCCACAACCTATCATTAGCTCTCTTCCCTATTATCCCCACGCCGCTCTGACTCTTCATGTAGCTTGAAGAATGCTCCTTCCAAGTCAGCTACAGGTGGTACTAGTAGAACCCTAAGTCCCCTCTCAATGGATGCAATCTCGTCCCTTGAGTATTTGACCAACCTATCCCAATCTACCTTGTATGTCATATGCTTATCAATAACTGCAAGGTAGGTAGCTGCATCATCCAGTTGGTGCTCGAAAATAGAACCATCATCAAGTGGTGCATACACATCATGCCACCATTATCTCAACTATTCCAAGCTCAAGTACTTGGGCACGATCTTTCTTCTTCCCATCATGATTTCAATGAAGGTGATGGAACCATTGTAAACCTCAGTCAAAGTGTCATCAATCTGCTTCCCTCGTTTGTGAATATTTTTCAACACCTTCTGCCTAATTTGCAGTGCCTCAAACCACTCCCAAGGTTCAGCAGCTCTGGAAGAAGGAAGGATCCCGTCACTCACCAACCTGTCACGGGTGTATTCCATTAGAGTTCCAATTTTCTATAGAAGGAGGTCTGTATCCACCTTATCTTGTGTCATCACTTGTTTCAACCAATCAGTCACCATAATAGCATCTTTCCCCATTGACAGGATCTCCTTAATAGCTTCATCACCCTTCTCTTGCACTCCTTTCAACCAATTCATAGTGGCAAGGGTGGAAGCTTTCATCTTTTCAAGCTCAGTTATGGTCTCCTGAGGTAGAGGATTGGTAGCAGAGGAAGTGGGATTAATGGACTGCAAAGGCTTTATTAATTCCTCCAAGCACTTCCTGAGATTTTCATTTTCTCTCTTAAGTTCTTGCTTGGCCTTCATTTCCTTCCTTAATCAATCCACAATAATTGCACTGGAGACCTCATAGTCCTCAATATCCTGATCAATTGATGAAGGCCCAAGATTAAAAGTATGTATATTATAATCATTTCTTGCCACATCATCTCTATTTTTATCCAGAACAGGGGTAGCAATATGAAGCACCTTGTTATGTGTCTCATCTCTCTCAACCCGTGAGATCACCCTAGCCCTCTTCTTTCCTTTATCTTTTCCAATCTTGGCTAGTAGTGCATCCCAGTTCGGTGGAATATCCTCCATTACTACTTGTTTTCTCTTTATTTCCTTCTCTAGCCAATTAGGGACAATGGACTCCAATTGCACTCTACTCTGCCCCATTTCTTCTTCATGTTGTTCTCCCGCTATTCCCTCATTCAAATTTTGTTTCTCAGGGGTCTCATCCATTTCACTTTCTTCCTCTGCAACATGCTCCTCTTCATGTGTAGGTGATGGATCCTTCATTGCCTCTACCTCCCTTGGAGGAGATTCTACTACTTCAGTTCTTATAGGAGAGTCTGCATGTGCAACCATAGGGGACCGCATTATCTTTTCAATCTCTGCCTCTGCATTGTGGAGTTCCCCTTCATGAAATTCCTTGCCTCTAGTATCTGGATCTTCATCAACCTCTATTGTCTCACCTGGTTCACTTTGGGTTTCATGAGTGGGAGGGATGTCATCATGCTGCTGCTCATGAGAAGCCACCAGAGGTAGGTCAGCCTTAGGCATAATGTCCTTGGGAGAAGGAGTCCTAGACTTCCTTGCATACACTTTGGACTTTTCCCCTGAACTTTCACCATCCACTACTAGTGGAGTAGGTTTTTCCTTCCCAACCTTAGAGCTAGCCTTCTATGATAATTTGACAATTATTTTCCTCTTAGGCACAGGAGCATCAGCCTCAGGACTCTACTCAGACTTCTTAGTCCTTGTCCTCTTCTTGGCCTTTGGCTTCCTCTATTTTTCTACTCCCTGGGCTTCTTCTTCTTGAGCACCTTTAGATTTAATTTTGATAGGAGAGCCCAGCTTGCCCTTGCCCCTCGGATCTTGCTCAGCGGATTCTTTAGTAGTAGAATGGGAATCTAAGTCCCCCATAAGGGCATAGGTGCATTGTACTCCCTTGTTTTCCAACTCCCATACCATGTGTTTAAGCCACACCATAGTAAATTTGAGGATTGGATCCATCAGTTGCTTCAGCTCCATTTGCTCCTCCTCTAACCAATCCACATCACCAATTGGCCTATCTTTTACTACCTCATAGGAATGGTCCTGAATTATGTTCCCATCATCCTCCAATTGGTTAGGAACCGCTCTTACATTATATAATCAAACTGCATCAACTGGAAGCTAGGAGAATTTCTTCCTTCTAACCTCATACTCATCACCATAGTTGGCCCAATAGTCCTCTAAATTAACCTTATGGCTATACTCTCTACTGGCCTTCTTTTGAGCCTCCCCTATGATGTCAAATTTGGATCTCTTGGAGTGGAAAGACAAACCAAGAGCACTCAATTCTTCCTCTTAAACTTGGGCAGAACCAATGGAAGGATACACGTCTCCAGTGCCAATCCTTAGGGGAAAATCCCCACCAAATCTTGTCTGATGTTTGTCCTTCTTGACAATGGCATCGAAGTCACAAATCTGCCTGGTGACTTCCAACAATATGATGTGGTCAGTGGGATACCTTGGAAGTCTGTATGGGGCCTTTTGATAGCCATCAAATCGAATGTAGGAGAAAGTAGGGAACTAGGTGAACCACGCCCCATACCTCTTGATGAGCTCCTTAGCCAAATCTAAAAATTGGACATGCTCTGATTCCTGAAGCATTCTAGTGATATGCATGGTGAATGCATCATTTTCCCTCCTATAGTTAGAGCTTCCCAAATACAACTAAGGGAAAACTTCATATATGATGGCCTTTCCGAAAATTCCCTTTGTATCCAATCCTCTGTAGGGATGGAATCTAGCAAGTGCATAGACCAAATATGAGGTCATTATGAAGGTCTTTATCTACAACACATTGGACAATTGCATGTGAATTACTTGGCTGATGACCCCTGCCCAATGGTAGTCAATTTTCTCTTGTTCCATCCTTACAATGGCATGGCACATCCAATTCTTGAATGTACCAACACTATTCAGTCCAACCACCCTGCTAAGGAAGGTGATGGCATCATAGTACTCCTTGAATTTTGCTCTAAATAGCTACTTTAGAAATTTGGAGTAGTGAGACTTGGGCTTCTCCAGCCAGGAATTGATTAGCTACTGTGACTTCACAGTCTAGTCATCATAGAATTCTTGAGCCACCTCAATGGTGAATCCCACCACATGAGATCTATCTGGCATGTCAAAGGTTTGGGCAATGGAGACCGGGTTGAGATTGGAAACAACTCTCCCTTGAGGCCCAATAATCCTCTGTGTATCCTAATCATAGTGCATGGCACACTCAAGGACTAGCTCATAGCATTGCACTATAGAAGGGAAACTAGCTACATGGGACAAGCCTGATTCCATCATCGTTCTAGTCACCAAAGGAGGATCCTTGACTGCCATTCTTGCTTTAAACTCCTCATAGTCCTAGAGGCCAACGTTTGGATCAGTCACTTCTGACCAGACAGAAGTGATCTTACTCTTAGGGACCTTGCTCTTAATGTCCAGCTTGATCCTCTCTACATCAGACAATGAGGAACCATCTGCTACCTTGCTTGACTTAGCCTGCACTCAACATGAAAATATAGTAAGAACCATAGGAAAGTAAGGTTAATCTATCAAAACACCATTAGAATTTATCTCATATAGTCAAGGTGTTGTTAAAATCCACATAAAATGACCACAACAAATTTTGGGTTTGAAGACCATCTACGGAATCTGGGCCAGAGAGGAATTTCAAAAAATTCTAGACCGATTGGATTCTAACGAAAAAACCAAGAAACACCTACTTAATCACTAGACCTGATTATTTTTCATCAATAAATAATATGAAAGATCCAACTATGACATGAAATGATCATCAAATGCATCAAAAATTATGAATGAAGCCAATTATCTCATGTTTCTTTATGTTTCATCAACTTTCAGGGAAATTTGTGAGAGATAGATTTCCGCGAAGAATGGGCCAAAGAAGATTTTTTGGGAAATCTAGGAGATGATAGATTTTGGAGAAATCCAGACCTAACGAACATCCATGATTTAGGCACAATCCCGAACCACTGGGGATTCCTGGAGTAAAAGTTTCGGTAAGAGTTGGGGTCTCGCAGAGAAGTCCTGCAAAGCCACGAAGTTATGCTGAAAGATGTTATCAAAAAGGGTCTCGCCAAGACATGGTGGTCTCGGTGTAACGTCTGGGGTGAATGGCGATATAGAAAATAGTATCGATATGATCAAAGGTCAGTTGGGGTAAGGTCTTGGCAAAGGTATCATGTCTCACTGACCGATGTGTCCAAGCCAACACTCGGCCAAACTTAAGTTTTTGATAGGAGGTCCTAGCGAAGTGGCAGTATTATGCCGACTAAGGCTTGTTCTGAATTCGGCCAGAGGTCTCAGCAAAAAGATCTGGGCTTGCTAGCAAAAGAAGACCATTTTGGCAAACCTCGAGGTGATCGATATGATATCTCAGCGATCTCAAATGGATACAACGAAGGGAATCCAGAAGGGATGGATAGTCCCTATTTTGTCCAGACACTGAATCGACTATGGATTTCAACAAGTTTAACTTAGGGCAAGTCAGGGATAGACCTCTCATGAATTTTCTTTGATTTCTAGGTCAATCCTAAGATGAAATCATCTGATACGGTATTGCCCTAGGTCTGAACCCTATTCATCCACCATTAGTGCGCAGGCAAGTTTAGAGTATACATGTTTCCACTGTTGTGTCATCACTAGGGTTTACTAATTATTCTTAGGCAAGATTCATTAAAATGCAGACAAACGCATGAACTTAAAACTCGCCTAGGAGATGACAAAGGATGCAATACTAAACAACCCTAGCACGAAATAAACAAACACGAGAATTCAAATCCCACAAGCCCTCACAATACCAATGTGCCATTCATAATTCAACCCAAAGCAGAGCAATTAGACACATACCATTATAAAGCAGGAAACGATCCCAGAAGTAGCAGACACAAAGCTCAATGGTGCCCACAAAGAATAGAGGTGAGAACGCACAAGAAATAGCCACCAAATCAATTAATTCAATCCCAAATGCCCCAAAATGACGTGAATCAATCATAGGAAAGCACTTCTTAGCTCAAATGATGGCAAATAGTGAAGATAATGGTGCAAAAGATCTCAAAAATCAAGCAGAATCTAGCCTTCAAAGCACATACGAAGCCATTAATGCACTCGATAAGATAGTCATGAAAACCTAGGAAGCCGATGACAAGGTGGAATCTAGGAAAATCTAGACCACGCAGAAATCTGCGAAGACCCAAAATTCCTAAGCAACCAGGTCCAATCAGAATCCAAGTAGGATCCAAGAAAATCCGACCAAGGCGAAAAATCTTGAATCCGAGCAAAAGCCCGAAATTCATTCAGAACTTAAGATTTTCAATGAATAACCTAAGGAAACACTTAGGTAATCAAAATGAACATTTAAGTACATACCCAAGTAAGACTAAAAACCTCAAAAGAAAGGGCCAAAACACCAAAACTGAATCAAAAAAGGGTCCCTACTTACAGTGGGGCATGTGTGAAAAGTTTCCCAACAAATGGTGACTTTTGCAGGGGAAATGCTCCAGAGCATTTGATGACAAACAAGAATCAAGAACCCAGAATCTCTAGTTTTAATTGCACTATCAAACAAATAAGTCAGAATGCAAGATTCAAAGAATCAGAACCAAAGGATAGGTCAAATCCTCCATAAACTAAAAATCCAAGTGTGTGCGCATGAGTTCATTCCCCTCCTTAAGTTACTATAGAAACCAAGTTCAGTCAAGTCAGGCTACATAAGGATTCTAACTTCAAAAGCAACCTGGATAGGGCCTCGCTGCTAGTTGAGCATCCATAGCTCTGGTGAGGTTATCATTGTGACTCTCTAGAACATAGCTCTACTACGAGTCAGGTGTCCATAGCCCCGGTAGAGATATTTAGGTATCCCTGATAAGTTGAATTTATTCTTTTGATATTCAATATTTCATTTTTATTTCTTTTGATATTCGATGTATGTCACTTTCATTTCAACCTGTGAACAATGAAGTTCACACTTAGGGCTGAGAACCACAGTGGCACTGAAGTAGAAATAGGATTTTTCACTTGACAAGAATTCAAAAGGGCTCCTATAGTGACATCAGGATTCTTAAGATATATGAAAGATATAAGATTTTTAGAGTACTTCAAGTTCAAATCCATACCAGTGACTCAATCTTCTATAAATCTAACATTAAAACTGTTGGCAACAACAAAGATTTCAACCATCCTTTCAAGATACAAGACCGAAGTTCACAAACAAAATACTTAGATTAATTCCAGAGAAGGCACATTTTCCATGCAGATGCAACACATCCAGGCTAAAATAGAGAAACCCCTAAAGCCAAAAGCAATGCAAGAACAAACAAACCAAAAAAAACAAAAGCAAAGCAAAAAGGGAAACCCTAATCTAATTATATACAAGACCAGAGTTGAGAATAGCTCAAGACTAGAAATAATGCTTCAAATACTGCCCATTGATAGGCAGTGGGATATCCTCTCCAGAGAGAGTTTTCAAAAAAAAAGCATTATCTCCTAGGATTTCTGAGATCTGGTAAGGTCCAAGCCAAAGTTTGTCAAAATTTCCATGCTCTCCCTTATGGTCATGGGATTTATCCCAGGAAAGAACCAAGTCAGAAATCCTAAAAGCTTCAACCTTGGCTCTCTTATCAAACCACATCTTGACAACCCCTTGATGCTTAGAAAATTTCTCTAGGGCTTCATCCCTCTTTTCTTCAAGGTGCAATAGTTCGGCAAGTCTTGCCTCACATCTATCTCCCTTATCACAATATTCATTGATGAACTGAAGGGTAGGGATTTTCAATTGTATAGGGAAACCAGGTGGTAGGGTGACATCCCTATGGAAGCTTTATGTCTTGTACGATCTGCCCAAAGAGAAAATCTAAGTTGGGTATGCCAGTCTCTAGGGTTCTTACCTAATAACTTGTGGATGACAGTTAGAAGATTCTTATTGGATGACTCATCCAACCCATTACCCTGAAGATAGTAATTGGATGCAAATTTTATAATGATTCCATGATCAAAAGCCTAGTTGGAAAACTTTAACGATGAAAATGCAGGACCATTGTCACAAACCAAAGACATAGGACATCCAAAATGATTAAGAATACCAGATTCAAGGAAGTTAATCACTACCTTAGAAGTACACTGCTTACATGTGAGAGCTTTAGTCCATCATATAAAGTAATCACTAATGGTGAGAATATACCTGTGACCAGTGGAGGAGGGTGGATTGATGGGGCCAATGAAGTCCATTCCCCATTAAGCAAAAGGTTTTACCTCCACGACCGGCTGAAGTGGGAGCGCTGCATACTTCTCTTTGGTGGCCGCCGTCTGACACACATGGCATGTTCTGACATGACTGTGGGTGTCTTTAAACAATGTAGGCTAGTAATAACCAACTCTAAGAATCTAGTTTGTTGTAGATGGTGCTGACCCATGGCCCATGCCATATCTGTCATGGAATTCTGACATCATTCTTTCAGATTCTACCCTTCCTAGGCACCTTAAGTACAAACCTTCATGATTTCTCTTGTATAAAACAACACCTTTTAACATGAAACTGTCACTCTTTAAGCGCAATGCCCTTCTTTGTACTAGATTGAGATGATTAGGGCACCTCTAAGTCAGGAGATAATGAACAACATCATCATACCACTCGCCAGGAGAAACATCCTCCAAAGTATAAGCTTGATCTGTGAGATCAGGGCCTGTCTCTACCATTGTCTTTGTGAGCCCCTGCCCTATTACCAGCTTCATGGGCTGAATTTCCATATCATATTCTTGTAGCATAGTTACCCACTTGGCTCTTTATTCTCCTGGTTCATTTTGTATCAAGAGTAGCTTGACTGTAGGATCAGGAACTATAGCAAAGATCTTATTTCTGAGGATGTAATGTCTAAATTTTTTAACCACCCTGACTAAGGCATAACCCTGCTTCTCCACATTTGGGTACCTCAGTTCCACATCCTTCAATGGTGTGCTCATGAATTCTATGGGGTGTTCATTGCCTTGGTTTAATTTTTGAGTTAATATAGCAACACATGAGTGGTCAAAAGTAAATGAATATATGTAGAACAGTTTGGCATAATTGGGACTTACTAAAACTGGGGCTTCAACAATAGCCCTCTTTATTTTAGAAAATGCTTCCTTCGCTTCTGCATTCCACTCCACCTTGGCCTCCTTCTTGAACATCGCGTTCAATGGCTTGACTATCTATGCAAACCCAGTGATGAACTTCCTAACAAAATTGATTTTGCCAAAGAACGACTTCATTTCCTTTTTACTAGCAAGTGGTGGGATCTTGAGAATAACCTCTATACATTCTGGATCAATTACAATCCCCTTTTCAGAGATGATATGCCCTAACAACTTACCTTCTATTACTCCAAAGATGCATTTCTTTGGGTTGAGGGATATCCCAAACTCTCTGCATTTCTGAAAGACTTTGCATAAATCTGAAATATGATCACCTCTCCTTTTGGAAAAGACAGTTAGATCATCCATATAAATAATTATGCATTTACCAATTATATCTTTAAAGGCTATGTCCATTGTTCTTTGGAATGTAGCTCCAACATTAATCAAGAAAAAAGGCATTCTTCTATAAGCGAAAGTGCCCCACTTGGTGGTAAAAATAGTCTTGTGTCTGTCCTCATATTGCACCATGACCTAGTTATATCCTGAGTAACCATCCAGAAAATACACCATCTGAGATCCGTTGACAATCTAGAGTACTTCATCTAGTGAAGGCACTGGATAATTGTCTTTCTTTGATGCTCGGTTCAGGTTCTTGAAATCTACATACAATCTGATTTCACCATTTTTCTTTCGTATAGGAACCAGGTTCACAACCCAAGTAGAGTATTTGACTGGAAATATGATTCTCATAGACAATAGTTTCTACACTTCCCTTTATATTACAGGTTCTATCAGAGCATTAATAGGCCTCTACCTCTATCTGAAAGGTTTCACTCTTGGATTGAGAGGGATAGTATGAGTTATGACTGATGTATCATAAGTTTTCAGGTCCTCATAACTCCAAGCTATCACATCTAGATAATTATGCAATGTGTCAATGATCCCCCCTCTTTCTTCTGGGGTGCATACTTTGCCAATAAGAACATTTTTTTCATCCTTCTGGGACCCCACATTATACTTGTCACATTATCCACTAATGGACTCTTTCCTACTGTCTTGATCTTGGTATCTGATTTTGTCCAGATCAAAAATCCTCTCCAATTGCACCATCCCCCTAGGGATTATGTTTGTCTTCAAATTGATTACCCCTTCCAAGTCTATCTCTGCCTCTTGAGGCTCAATTTCATCAATGATCTGAGAAGCAAAATCATTTGTGTTTTTGATAAAGTCTAGAATATGCTTATAATCTTCAAACACCTAGAAGATAGTAACATTATCAGGGACTAAGGGCACTGGGGTTAGTTCCACTGAAAACTTCTTCAACCCAAAAAGAGATAGAGGCTACAGAGTGTTGGTTGCCTGGGCCAAGGAATCAACCATTTGGTTTTTATTTCATGGAATCAGCTGAATGTTAAAGGTGTCAAATCCTTCAACAAGGTCCCATACTCTATGACTGTAATTAGTCATTCTTCTGTCATGGCAGGAGTACTGCCTTCTAACTTGCTTGACTACTAATTCAGAGTCTCCATACACTTACAAGATCTTAACCTTCTTCTTCAAGGCCATCAACAATCCATGCACTAGGGCTTCATACTCAGCCACGTTATTTGTACAATGAAACTAAAGTTTATGAGCAGTGAAGAATGTTTTACCTCTTGGACTAATCAGCTCAAAGCCAGCTCCAGCTTCTTGCTTTGATTTAGACCCATCAAACCTTAGAGTCCAGCATCTAGCTACTACAGAGTTCCTTGTTGTATTACTTGCACTACTACCACTGGATAGCTCTTCAGAAGGTGTCATTCCTCTTCCTTTGTGGTCTTTCTGGACATTGATGTTATCAATTCAGGCTATAGGAGTGGGGTTAGTATACTTTTGTATTTGTTTTACTATGGCTTGGCATAAGTAGCAGTCCAATTCTGAATGTGAAGCATTGTGTACCCTGCACCAATTGGGAAAAAGTAACTCTTCAAAGTTCATCCTTCTTCCTAAATGAACCTAACCTTCAATACATTTTTGAAGGAACTCTTAAAAATTGTCTAACAAAGCCAGTTGATTATCCTCTGGATCATCATTACTTTCAGCTAGTTCACCATTATCCTTAAATAGGTCCACTAGGGCTTCAACACCACTAGACTTTGTTGTGAGACACTGTATGCAATATCAAGACCTCCTTTGAATCTGGTTCTTCAAGGGGAGCGGAAAGCATGTAACTACCCATACCTACTTCTGACACCAGAATCTCAGTAGAGGTCTTCTGATACTCTGTAATCATATACTTCATTCTGGGTTCTCATTCAATTCTAATCTGATTTGGCACCCCTTTCTAGGGGAGCCACATATGAGTCAAGGGAGTATCCACTTGGGCAACTTGGGATTTTTCCTTCTCTTTCCCTGTACTCTCAAGGGGCATATGGTCTTGATTATGTGCTCGATTTTTCCCTCCTATTGGCTAAGAACTAGATACTTTATGAACCCTCTTGCTAATTGATTTATCTTGCGATATGAAATTTGCATCATAAGAACCTAAGACTGCATTCGTAATGGATGGAACTCTTAATAGCTCAAATGTAGATAGATTTACCTTTAAATTTTGGAGTTCTTTAGCAACATACATGGCCAATTGTTCTTCATTTAAATCAGTGGCTGTCTCTCTTGGGTATTCCGCCATCTTTTCTTTACTTGCATTAGTATTTCTTCCCTTTGGTACATCAACCTATCCTCCTTGAGATAAATATTGCCTAGAAACTAGGGGCAATGAGGGATTGTTACTAGCATTGGGGTCTAGAGGCGTGTTGAAATTATTTGGTGGAATAGAAGTAGTGAAGGGGCCTCCAGCCTGTGGGCGTCTATGTGGCAACTCTCTCAAATCATACTTCTTGATAGACCTCTGGAAGGTCTGTACTTCTTCAATGTAAGCTCCTTCTTCATCCCTATGACCATTATCATTCATTGGATTCTCATCAAATAATTGTGTCATTTCATCTCCATTGCACACTCGGTCTACCTCGTCCTTCAACTAGTCAGATTCTTCTTTAGGTACATTGTCCTCACTTTGCGGGAAAGGAGCATGGTTCAACACCAGCACTGGTGAATTATAAGGAATAGAGGGTACAATTTCTTGACAGCTTGTATTGTTCTCCACCTCATACTAGAAAATCAAGGCTACTGTTTGGAACTCTTGACAGTCCAGTTCATAATGTTGACTAGTCTTGTGGAGCCTACACCACCCTGATAAAGCAGTCTCAGCCAGGTATACACCGCTAGGAGGCTTCTCTTGATTTACTGGCTGACTGGCAGACTAATTGCAAGGTTGATTGATTGGCTGATCCAATGAGGTGGGAACTCCTCCATTGTTAGGACCTGTGTTCCAAGTCCTATTCTGTCATGACTGTTGTCTTCTCTCAAAACCTTGTCCACCACCTTGGTCAAAGTTTTGGCCTAAGGATTTCCCTTTATTATAATTCTACCTTCTTTCATTATTATATCCCTTGTCATTATTGTAACCTTTGTCTTGGTTATACCCTCTATCGTTGTTGTATCCTCTATCATTGTTATACCCTCTATCCTAACATTTCCCTCTATCAAAGTGTTGTCCTTATGGAGTCTCCCTGCTCTGATTGGGCTGCATGTTTCTCTGAGCAGCCTGCAACTGACTGTTCTGATTTCTCAAGTAGGTTACCTCCATATTCAGTTTCTTTATATGTTCCGACAATTCATCCAGTCTTTCCTTGTCAGGATTACTATATGAAGGTTGATTTGCATTATTTTGGGAACACCCAACTGTAGCATTGGGATTTAGTGACTAGTTCAGGACTTCAGAATTTTGCAGGTATGAAGGATAACTAGCCTAAGGCTTGGCATGCAGGGGTTGATTCACATTTTGCTGGGGATAACTCATCGTGGATAACATTTGTCCCATAGGGGGTCCTAGGTGAGGGACCAGAGACAACTGAGGTACTTGATTCATGATAGGAGTATGGTTCACAAAAGCTTGATTGAGAGTTGGAACTTGTCCAGGGTGAGCAACGGGTCCTAATGAGGGTAAAGGCCCAGACAAATGTTGCCTTAGATTTGTGTTGACTTTTACAGCCTCTGCATATGCATCTAGTAAACTCTCAGGGGGGTTATTACTCCATTTCATAAAAGTAGTTGTCAAACTATTAAGTCCTTCGTAATAAACTTCTAAGGCAGTGGGTTCATCAACAGCATAAGGGGCTTGTAATCTGGTATAGGCACGGTGAAACCTATTGTTGAAAGACCCTATGGGCTCATTGACCTCTCTCTTCACATTAGTGAACTGATGATAAAACTCATTAGAACTAATGGGAATTCAAAATTTCTGCAAGAAGGCAGCTTCTAACTCAGTCCAATGTTGGATGGATCCAGTAGGCAAGTGGTTGTACCAATAAAATGCATCTTCCCCTAGTGAATAGGGAAATAACCTACATGCTACGTCCTCATGGTTTATTCCTCTATCTTTAAGGCCAGTCTGAAAGATTCTAATTTACTCTTCAGCAGTTCTATTGGGATCATTAATATGGAATTTTGAACAGAAGTGTTCAGGGGTTTTTGGCATAACATTGTGTAGACACCTAAAAATGACCTAGGCCTGCAAGCTTCATTTTTACCACTTTCGTCCTAGCATAATTATGACATTTAATTATTTCCTTGGTCCGCATTCGACTATTGATTAAATAATTCATAATTATTTAATTAATTCATGTCTTTGCATTTTTCATGATTATTAAATAAATAAATTTTATTTATTTATTAAATACGTCATTAATTGTCTAAGTCTTCCCTTAATTAAATAAATTTCTTAATTTATTTAATTACCTTTCTGCATTTAGTTCTTCCGATTATTAAATAAATGAATTTCATTTATTTATTTGATATGTCACTAATTCTCACAATTAAATAAATTTATTAGTTTATTTAATTATTGTCTTATCTTCCAAATTAAATAATTGTTTTAATTATTTAATTACTAATTTCACTTTTCTCTCATTTTTAAATGGAAATATTTAAAATGATTTCATTTAATTAACTTTCACTCTATTTAGTAAATAATCTGAAAAAGATTATTTACTTGTCACACAAAATCATCATTTTGAATTAATTAAATTCAAAAGATATTATTCTTCCAAAAATCAAGTAATCGGGCAGATTCTTGATTTTCCAAATTGATCTTCAGTCCAAATCTTATCTTCTTGATTTTTCGAATCTCACAAATCAGGCAATCTTATCTTCTGGATTTTTTGAAAATCTTCATTTCTTTAATTAATTTATCTCATTTATTCTCCACCGTCAATCCGATTATCTAAGATATTATTCTGACCATTCGATTAAGGATTTTTCCCTAACCCTGATTAGGGATTCTCAGATTAAATCTGGACCTCTCATTCTAGGTCTTTGGTAGAATTCGATCTCGTTCGTCCATTCAAAATGACATTTTCTATAAAATGTCATTTTCTTCTCACTTTTCGATGACACGCTGACATTTCACATAGACATATTATAGGCATTTGTTCACTTGCACCCTTAGGCTTCTCATTTCAATTATTGTCATTATTTGATCAAATCTTAGTATGTTTAGACATTGTCAATCATAGGCTTTTAGGCATAGACATTTAGACATTGCATAAATCCTTCAAAGCTTGGTGTAGAACTTAGGCATTTGCAGTTTTTCTCGCACGATGGATCTGAGGGCAAAGTATTATCCAACAAGCAAGAAGGTATTACAAAAGTGAATCATGGAGGTCTCAGCGATCAAGTATAATCGTTCTTTTGTGTACTTCCATTGTGTTTTGTAAGATCTTTGGGTTTCATTGTTTTTATTGATTTGGTGCTAACAAGTTGAATCTAACCTAAAAGAAATCCCTTGATTACATTGGTGAACCCGACGTGAACACGACTCTATTATTTGTCATTATTTTTGTATGGTTTTTGGTGTTTTCTGTTGTTTTTGTAGGTACAGGTACGGAACGACGCAACCATTTTTTTTAAAAAAACATGAAGCATTTGATGCATCACGATGCATTCGCCAGTAGAAAAGCTGCAACCGCTCTGTCAAGCCACAATAGTGGTCCAGAAAGCCGCAGTTGCAATACCGAGCCACATTTGACGAACCAAGAGACGCATTTTCTCTATCGTGATGCATTCGACTGGTAAAGATTTTCTTTTATTTCTAACATTTTGGTTTTCAGGTCTTAGGGTTTTCTGGTTTCTTTTCTAGTTTTGTGGTCTTTTGATTTCCTGGTTTTTCATTCCTACATGTCAACTAGTTTAGAGTTCTATGTTACTAGTCTTCGTTTGTAGCATGTGGCAGTCACTATTCGTGTGTCGAAGATCATTTCATAAAGAAACTACTAATCTTCCATTTGCAGATTCGAATGTCGAAGATGGAATAAAACAAACATTATGCTTGTTTCTTTTTCATAGATCAGGAAACATTTAATTTTGGTGCACATAAAAAGAACATTCATGTCTTATTTACTTGATTGTGCTTGAGGGTGGTAGGTGATTATGCTCTCACCTTGTGAAAACTAGGTGATCAGAAAACCAGACCCATCTTATTTTGTGTCACCCTTACGATTTAGTAATCAAAGTATCCTCTCCCCTTGCGCTTTCGGGTGATCCTAGATGTAAGAGAAATGGTTACTGACTCTAGAACTTGGGCCTATTTTGGTGGGAAAAAGTACTCACCCCAGGACAACTTAGATCGGTAGCACCCTGACACCAAGGGACTTCCAGACGGTATACAAAAGTGGGTTCTTGGGGAAAGCCCAAGAACCACAAGTGTGGTTCCAATGAGATGGATCCGAAAGGGGACTCTCGCCGCATGGATCATGCCCCACGAATGGAATGCCCAAATTAAAAACCTCTTGTCTTAGTGTCCAACCATTCTATTGGCCATTGCTTGGTATAGTGTAGGGTACAGTGTCATGCCCGAAGACACTCACTACTGATCCCCTTGAGTAGAGATAGCAATTCTTGGGATGTCACTACCCAAAGAATCCAAATTTGGTGTGCTCGAATGACGTTAATGAGCCGTGGAGGGGAGCCAATGCCACCAAAATTCTAAGCTATTCACTCTCAAGAAGGAAAGGTGTTTATCACCAATCTGGGGTATATCGGTGGGCTATACCAAGTATACAAACCCTTGGCCTATTGGCCTTTTTAGGATTGTGCTTATCTGATGTGTGATTGGTTACATTCAAAATGCTATGTTTGTCAAGTGTTTTATGGTTTTATCACAGTTTGAAACAAAACATTCACCAAACAGATCAAAAGTGCCATCAAAATGACAAGAAAATCATTTTGAAACAAAACTGTGTCGCATCTGTAGAAACCGCAACTGATTTTATGCACCACAACTGCTCTGTTAAACTGCATCTGACATTTATAACGACGCATATGTAGGCGTCACGATGCATTTGAACACTAAAAAGCCACATATGCTAAATCAAGTCGCATCTAATAGTCCAAAAGTTGCAATTGCAAAAACAAACTGCATCTGATAAACTGAGACGCATTCACAATTTCAAATGACGCATTTGCCTATCAATTTTTTTTAAAAAAATTCATATTCAAAACCTGAGGTCATCAACTTGTCAACCATTTTTCAAACATTGTTTCCAGGGAGATTCTGTCAGAAACCAAGTCTAGAATTGCTCAAAGTTCCAACCATTAGTTTGCATTTTTCACCATAGGTTTCATCCTTCATTATTTTTAGTTGCATACATTCGACATTAGTTTGGTCCCTAGGCTTCAAATCATTACCTACCTAGGATTAGGAAAATCTTAAGCACACTTTACAAAGTCATTGCTTTCAAAATTAGGCTCTCTTGGACTAAGTTATCAAACCCCTTTTTAGTCATTGCCCTCTTTTGTGAGATTTTTCCAACTCAAAAGTCTAGTTAGGAAGACTCACTAGTCATTTAGACCTTGTCAACTTGTCATTTTCAACAAAGTCCTCTAGTAGTCAAAATCGAAAACAAAGTTTGAGCTTAGAAATGCTTAGATACCCTTGTCTTAAATTGCACCATAAGTCTGCATATTGCATATCCTATTCACAAAAATCCCAAAAACATTAGTCATCCTAGTCATCATTGTGAACTTAGATCTTGCATAGTATCATCATTATTAGTGGTCATTCCCATTTGAGCAATCTCATTTATGGTGGAAACTAGACTCCAAAAACAAAGGAGACAAATGGAAAACTTTCGACAAGACCCCACGTCCACTGTCGACAATCCTACTAATGACCCAAACTGGACCTTTTACGATCCATTTTACAATTCAGACAATCAACCTCCAATGACAATGAAATCCTCATCAAACAGCCCATTTGAACAACTCTTGCAAAGAGATAATTATGGTCAAATACTTGAGGAAAATTTGGAGGCAATAGCACAAGACCCAGAGGCCTCTAACTCCATTGAAATAGTGGTCAGCCACGACAGAGATAGATTCTTGGCTATACTCTTGAGTGAAGGAACCAAATTACCTCAAGGATTTGACATTACCATGATACAATTAACACCTCTAGACCCTAATGTCAACAACACACATAACATGTCACATAGTGGTCAACTTCCAAACACTACGAGCAATACTTCCTTTGGCACCACAACAACAGTACATGCCACTCCCAACATCCCAAACACCCCCAACACCACAAATATCATGACAATAAATGCCACGGTAGTAATTGCCATGGGGGCATCATCAAGTCACAACAATCCCCCCTTGACAGCTCCATCTACTACCGTGAGCACAACTTCGACATATCCACTCAATGGCATTTCACAAAATCCTTCAGGAGGATGCACATGATGTATCTTTATCCAAGGACAACAACAAAACATTAACACAACATAGTCAAATGTCATTTCCTCCCAAGGTACAAAAACAAACATTCCCCTTGTGCAAAATCAACAATTTGCACAAGGCGGCCATGTAACACAACCCATGACATCATTGACACATCATAACATTCATGGTCATAACATCCCCCAAATAACGACACACATGGCTAGGGGACACATCCCAACCTACTCATATAACATTCATACTCATCAACATGCACCCAACCATAACTTCCAATACTAGCAACATGTCAATCCGCACATGTCATACATATCACAACAATCCACACTGCCACAATACACCAATATTCATGCACAACAAATCGGAACACATGGTGTACCAGGCAATCCAATGTATAGAAACATAAACGACCCTACTGTGAATGCCCTCCAAACAAGATTGAGGGATGTAGAGAAAAATATCCAAAACCTATACATTTCAGGCAAGAAATTAGAAATATCATATGATCTAAATGTATACCCATTTGACATGAGCCTATACATGCCTCCATTTCCACCAGGATATGTGTCACCCAACTTCACAAAATATAGAGGCAAGACAAACACCATTGAGCATGTTCACGAATTTGCAACCAATTATATGGACATCACCTACGAACAAACATACTTGATGAGAATTTTTTCTAAAAGTCTGGCAGGTCAAGACCTTGAATGGTTTTCAACTCAAAAGGATATCCAGACATGGGATGAGCTTAAACAAAAAATCATAAGAAATTATGCGTACAACATCAATATGGATACCTCTATCACTAGCTTGTGCAATCTCATGCAAGAGGATTCCGGTGAGACATTTATCCCATTCTTTCAAAAATGGAGAAGCCTCACTAGTTGATGTCACATTGACATCCTCGAAAGAGAAAAAGTCGACATGTTTGTCCAAACACTTCTGGGGCCCCTAAAATTTGCATTGCAAATACATTGTTGCAAAAGTTTCATAGACTTAGTTGAAAAAGGGGTCCAGATTGAGAAAGCCCTTATAGCAAAGGGAGAACTGAGGTACGGTCCAAAAAACACAAACGTCAATCCACCTGCTGAAAAAAAAAATATTGGGTTAAAAATAAGCACGTTACAAATGACGGTGTTGTTGACGCCAAGATTGCAAACACCGTGGGTCCTGTACTGGCCCTAAAAGGGGTTCAAAACAAAACAAACCAACAACGACATTGACACCTCCTCCCAATATTTCTTCAGACAATTAGAACGGTCAAAATAATCAGGGACAATACCATTAGATGAGACAATTTCCTAGGGGTCGCACATACACTCCTTTGGGTGAACCCATCGAAGAAGTCCTTAGGAAATGCCTCTAGCATGGGGTCATCATACTTCAAGAACCAAAACCATATGACCTAGGACAATTCAAACCAGGATGGTGGAATGATAATGCATTTTGTGAATACCATCGAGCAAAAGGACATACCACCTCCAACTGTCGACAATTGAAAAACCTAATACAAGATCTTATTCAAAGTCGCACCATCGAAGTAGGTGGATCACAATTCGCCTCCAATTCAGATCATACTATCCATAAGAATCCACTGCAGGACCATGGTTCTCATAATGCTTCCACCTCAGGACCACATAATCAAGCCAACTTCGCCCGAGCCAAGTACGATTATTCTAGTGGACCAATTATAAATAATGTCTGAACTGACAATGAATACATCAATACCATTACGGTCAGGAGAGCACCCCAACGTAATGCTACTACTTGCAGTGGCAAGGTCACTATAGCGTGTCCACCTCCTACTAGATAAGCCAAAATCACCATACCGGGCCTATCTGCTATATAGTCACAACCTGCCCCATCTGCCAAATAGCCAAAACCTGTCCCAACCACACAGCAATGGAAACCCAAAAGTCAGTTCAACCTCATTGACCAGCTAGGAAAGACTCCAGTGCAAATCTCTATACTCGAGCTACTTCGTATCTCTCCCGCACACAAAGAGATCCTAGATAAGACCCTGCTAGAGTCATCAGTCCCCAAGGACATGGATGTCAATCAATTTGAAACCATGGTGGGATGTCTCACTATGCCACACCACGTCACCTTCTCGAAATCAAGATTACTCATCAGCTAAAACCAACCACAATGACGCATTACATATAGAAACTTTTGTCCACAAGCACAAAGTTAGAAGGGTTTTAGTAGATGGCGGAGCAGGATTGAACATATGCTCCCTCAAACTGGTTAAAGCTTTAGGGTTCTCTGATGCATGCGTAGACCCAACAAAAAGTATAGTGATCAAAGCATACGATGATGAGGAACGATCTTCACGTGGTGTTATCTCTCTCCCTATCAGAGTGGGACCAGTCATTATAGACACAACTTGCCAGGTCCTAGATTTGGAACTACCATATAACATCTTGCTTGGCCATCCATGGATTCACGCCTTCCATCTACATACCACCAATGCCTAAAGTTTCCATTCGATGGCACAGAAATAACCATATACGGAGACCCCGACCCTTTCCAATATTGTACCAACCTAAGGGGGATCTATGAAAACTGAGTACCTATTAACCAAGAAGCACCTGGCTGCTCGTCATCCAAGTATATCGACCCATCCACACTCACGGCATCTTCCACATCTGCTCCATCCACGTCTTCTGCCACACCACCACCTTCCACTATCCCTAAGGTTGAATCCACTATCAAAATCCAAGACCTTGGCTGCGGAGAATTCAAACTACACACAACATACAGTATAACAACAATGCCCAGGTATCCAAAGGTCTATGGTCGGCCATGTTTCAGGATGGAACCTCAGGAAACTTTCAAAGTCCCATCGAAAATAGTTTTTACCAAGTGGGGAGACATGAGTGATGAAGACCTCACCGACATCATAGGATGGATCTATAAGGATACTATCACACTACCCCCGTTACTAGTTCAAAGATATGGCAAAGGTTATAACATCATGAAGGCTAAAGGCTATGATGGTACTAGTGGCCTAGGGAAAAATAAAACTGGCCGAAGGAAACCCATAGAAACCTTTCAAATTCCAAAGTATCTTGGATTAGGGTTTGGATCACCCAACAATGACGATCAATGTACCTCTGGACTTTCAAATGAGCAAGTACATGCTTTGGATAGTGTCAAGACTACTAGGGAAAACCTCACCAAAACAGACTCACATGAGTGGGAATTTGGATTAGAATGATCCCTAAGTGACTGCTGTCTTGATGATTTGTTTGTCGAACCAAGAGAACTAACCTCTGAACTACGGTTTTGGAAAACATTCAAAATTGAGCAAGCACCAAATAATCAAAGTCCCACTACCACTTCCCATGATGTACAACACCCATCATATGAACCTCCTCATTCCAATCCATCTGAAGTATCAAACAACATTGACAACCAGGGCTCTAAAACCTTCACTCCTTATTTTGACAACGAATATGACACTAGTGAAGGAGAATATTGGATAAAGTCCAATGTAGAATGGATGATGATAATCTCATCTACAACATCACCAAATCTGTCTACATGCTATCCACATCCTCACCCCAATTCACCAGCATTGACGATGACATTTCCTTAGTTTACCCTGAGCTAGTTGATTGGGACCAACAAGGACTGCCAGTTTTGGACACATTTCAAAATGATGAAGCAATTGCTGAATTTATGGGATTACGAGAAGGCATACCCAGTGGGGACCACAAATCAGGATTCACCATTGATTTGGACATGGCATACTTCAGTGAGACTTCACCGTCCTCTAGTCACAAAAATAAAAATAAAGTAAAAAATGAAACGTCTCTAGGCAAAAACTGAAAGGCACCTCTTGACGATAAAATAGTAAAAATAAAGGATGTATTTATGGGTGAAAACCTCTCTGAGGCACCCAAAGATGGAGGACTGGACTTTCTCCCCGTGCAACAGGAGAAATCAGCTATGCTTATTAAGGACACAATAGAGGATAACATTTCAACTACAGAAGACCCCAAGATGGTCCTATTTGCTGCATCATTGACTGATGAAGAGAAACCAGAATTCCATAAATTCTTTGTAGAATGGAAAATAAATTTTGCATGGTCCTATGCTGACATGCTAGGATTGGACCCAGAACTGGTTCTGCACCATCTACCACTGTTACCTAATGCTAAACCAATCAAGCATAAGTTGCACAAAATGCACCCCCAAGTTGCCCTACTGGTCAAGGCCGAGTTCAAGAAATTGCTAGATGCCGGATTCATACGGTCTATTGACTACACGGAATGGATTTCTAATCTGGTCCCAGTCACAAAGCCAAATGGGTTGATCCGTGTATGTACAGATTTCTGAGACCTAAATAAAGCATGTCCAAAGGATGACTTTCCCTTGCCAAACATTGACATCATAGTGGACCTTATAGCAGGATATGAGATGCTATCCCTCATGGATGGTTTCTCCGGTTATAACCAAATCCGCATTTCTCCTGAAAACCAACACAAAATGGCATTTACTTGCCCATGGGGTACATACTATTGGAACGTCATGCCCTTTGGTCTCAAAAATGCAGGTGCCACATATTAAAGGGCGATGACCACGATGCACCGATTCAAGGTACTCATCCACTAGTAACTAATTTTCTCAATGAGTCCATTTTTCATGTGGAATCGGCGGTACCATGGAAGTTATATTTTGATGGATCTCATACTGGTCATGGCTCTAGCGTTGGAATCTTGTTTATCACACCACAGGGGGATTCAATTCCTAAGTCATTCTGGATCACCTTCCCTTGTACAAATAACATTGCCGAATATGAAGCACTAGTCACAGGTCTCAAGTTGGCAATTAAATGGAAAATTCAGACACTGCTTGTATTCTGGGATTCCCAGCTCATTATCAACCAATTGAATGATGACTATGAAACAAAGGATGAGAAGTTACTTCCCTACAAAAGGATGGTGGATAGTTTCCTGACATACTTCCAAGTGATTTCTTTTGAAAAAATCCCCAGGGCACAGAATAAGGCAGATAATGCAATGGCTACTATTAGTTCTCTCTTGGACATCCCTAAAAATGGGTCACAATTTGAGTTCTTAGTAGAACAGCTTTTGATACTGGCATATGATATCCCAGAATCAGAAATGGTTTGCGAACTTATTGGTCCCAACTCTCCCTGGTATCAGGACATTTATGACTACCTAAAATCTCAAACCCTTCCACTGAACCTGTCCAATAACCAAAGAAATTCATTCATTTGAAAATCTACAAAGTATGCCATCGTTAGTGACACCCTTTACCGCCACAGTTTTGACGATACCCTCCTTAGGTGTCTTGACACTAACGAAGCATGCACGACCTTACGCAAAGTGCACGACAGTATATGCAAGTCTCATTCGAGTGGTCCTACTCTGGCTAAGAAAGTAACAAGACTTGGGTATTATTGGCCAATAATAGAAAAGGACGCAATTGAATATGTTAGAACTTGTCGCAAGTCTCAGATCCATAGTGATTTGGTCCATGCTCCAGCACAGGAACTTTGACTGATCACTTCTCTGTGGCCCTTCGCTTAATGGGGACTCGACCTCATGGGTAAGATTCATCCAACCTCATCCAACAGCCATAAATTCATCATTACCACCACTGAGTATTTTACGAAGTGGATTGAAGCCATCCCATTGACATATATTACCGACAAGCAAATATCCAAGTTTATCCTTAATTACATTATTTTTCGGTATGGCCTTCTACAATCCATCATCACTAACAACAAACGTCCATTTAAAAAACAAGACGTACGTGAGTTATGTGATCGATTCCATATTCAATGCCATTTTTCATCTCCATACTACCCACAAGGAAACGACCAAGTTGAGGCATCAAATAAAACCATTGTCAAAATCTTAAAAAAGACTGTCAATGACGCTAGCCGTCACTGGCACATACAACTCAACCCTGCTCTGTGGGCCTACCGAACTAGTATTTGTACGCCTACAGGAGCCACCCCATTTTCCCTAGTCTTTGGCACTGAAGCCATCTTTCCCATTGAGGTCAAAATTTCTTCGCTATGAGTCTCCCTGAAGGGTCTAACTAACGAAGAGGAGTACCGACAATCACACTTGCACGAGCTAGAAATGCTAGAAAAAAGAAGGCAAAATTCACTAAATCATCTACAAGCATACCAGAACCGCCTTTGTCCCAACTACAATAAAAAGGTTATGTTCAGAAACTTTGACATTGGCGACCTAGCTCTCATGCAGAACCCCAAGAACCAAGTTAACAGAGAAAAACCAGGAAAATTTGAACCAAACTGGCTGGGTCCCTACATTATCATATCTTCTTTTGGTTCTGGAGCATATCAGCTAGCAACACCAGATGGATAACAACTGACAGAGCCCATCAACAGTTTACATCTCTGAAAGTTTTACGCATAGCATCAGAGGATTGAGTTAAAAAAACCATAAAATACAAAAAAATTGAAAAATGATAAAAATCACCACCTTGATGAAAACCTGGCAAATAGGCATCTTGGTGACACCAAAAAAATTAAAAAATCATGAAAATAATAAAGAAGAAAATGATTTGTTCAATAGTGAAAACCTGGCAATAGGTACTTTGGACAAGTACCATGGTGAAAACCTGGCAAACAGGCGCCATGCGTAATCAGTCATTGCTCTGCCATCTACTGTGATTTTATCTAACTTGGCCTAGGATGAAGGGTATTTCTGCCATTATCACGCAAATCACCACCACATCCTACCCTACCTATCATAGTGGATAAACAATTGACATCAAGTCCTGATGACTATCCATCTAGTAAACCAGCAGCATCCCATCCATATCCCTCACAAATGGCTAAGTCTTGGACCTGACTGGGGGAAAAATGTTTATCATGCAACTGTAGTGGATGTCACATATGATCACAAAAACATTGGTAAAAAGTCCTAAAGAAAAGACAAAAAAATCGTAAAAAGTCCCAAAAAAAGACAAACATTGGCAAAAAATCCTGAAAATAAGAAAAAAAGAAAAAAAGAAAAGACAAGAACATTGGCAAAAAGTCTTGAAAAAAGACAAAAACATCATAAAATGTCCTAGAAAAAGACCTAAAAATCATAAAATGTCCTGAAAAAAACTACAAACAAAACATCAGACTACTCGAAGAACGCAAACGCACTGTCATCTCTTGTCAAAGTCAGTCATGTTAGTCAGTCTTTGTCATTTGTCTGAACTACATTGTCTTTGCGCACTTGCTACATAGGCAAGACTCACATTTGAGTCCCCAAGACATTAGGATAGTCCTTTTAGGTTTGTCAAAATAAAATCATGACGCAATCTTTGGTCATCAAGGCAAAGTCATTGGTCATGTTGAACTACGAGGTCTCTAAGTGTATGACGTAGGCAAGGCCATCTATCGATGAGCCCCCGAGGCCACACTAGGTCAGTCCATTAGGGTTCGTGGCATCACACTGGCACACACATCAAAAAAGTCTTCAAGACAACACAAGTCTTTCCCAAACAAATGAAACTCATCAAGCAAATTCTGGCAATCATTTACTGCAACATGACAAAACTCATCGGCACATATTATTATTACAATAACGACATCTGGTCAACACAAGTCAAACTCAGTCAAAACAAGTCAAATCACTATAACCTATCAACACTGTCAACCCTTGGTTAATCTTTAGATGTGTCCTTCTGAATGATAACCTCTGTCATCTATGCCTTAGGATGGGTCCTTCCTAGGCATCGTCATTGTCATTCGACATTTTGAGTGATCCTCTTGACATCCAAAGATCACTCTTCGTGACATCAGTATTCTTTAGATGTGTCCTTCTAAAGAACCAACTTTGTCATCTATGCCTTAAGATGTGTCCTTCCTAGGCATCGTCATCATTTTGAGGGACCCCTTACGACTATTAGGGATCAAATCCTCTCAACATCAGCATTATTCAGGATGTGTCCTTCCTGAATTCACCAATTCTCTACTTTTTCAAGATCATCAAAACTTTAAACATTTGGACATCTCGACATTGTTAAACCAGACATCTTGACATCAAAACAATGGATATCCAGACACACTTGGCAAACACTTGACAATTGTCTTTTGGTTTTTTATCATGTTATTATTTTTTCAGCGAGATCCCACTAAGCAGGATTTAGAGAAGCAGCGACGTATCATGACAATTGATATGCATGACTACTAGTTTCTTAGTGAGGTCCTGATTCGGGGATTTAGAAAAACAATGACATATCATGGTAATGGCTTTATTTGTTTTTGTATTTTGACAATCATGCCGCTAGTTTCTCAAGGATGTCCTAGAAATAGGATTTAGAGAAGCAACGACGTTTCATGATTTGTCGTTGTATTTTTCTACTTGTGGTTGATTATGACAAAAAGACTAGGGCAGTCACGCTCTCAGTATGAGTCATGATCATCCTTGTCTATGACTATTGGTCTTACATAATAGTACAACATTGCACACCTTGATCTATGTCATATCTTGGTGTTTGTTGGCCATTACAATAGTCTACCCAATGACGATTAAGAGCAATAAATATTAAAAGTCCTATAGTAAAGCGTTGAAGGATTTGGTCTAGGAATTAACATGCATCTTCGTCAGTCTCATGTCTTCTCTTTGGTCTGATCATCTTCTCACATTAGTCTGGTTGTCTTCTCTCATCCATCTCATGATGATATCCTGTGACATCCAAAAACATAAGTGCATACATAATCATATAAACATTGCATTAGGTCCATACATAAATCATCCATGACATTAAATCATATACATTATGCACATCATTATCATTAACATAATCATATAAATAAGCATTGCATCATCATGGCATCACAATCACAAATAGGCATCATAGGACATACATACATGGCATCATAAATTAAGCATCATACATAGGACATCACATCATAGACATAAATCAAAGAGCATCATATAACACATGTAGGCCGCATCAAAACTGCATCATCATATAAATACCATCTGAAAAAGGTACAATGTCATAGGATAAAGTCAAGAAATATCCCAAAAATGGAGCTCACGGGATCAATAATCTATACATAGTGTGTCATAATAACAAAATGCCCCTAGGGTAGACTCTCATCACCCCCTCGTGGTGAAGAATGTGGCGGCAGCAACTCTGAACCTGGAACTAAACCGGTAGGTGGACCTATGGTGGCCTCTATCCATGCTACCAGTGGAACTGACAATGAAGAAATCATACCCACAATAATGGGCATCTGTGATGTCACTACCGCTGGACTCTGAAAGGTGGACAGATCTATCACTGGCGGCTATCCCTGTATTGATCTCTGCACTGAACCAGTCGACCCATGGCTGTGACTCGGGGTGTGTCGATGTGAGTGATGTGACCTATGCCCTGAGGTGTGCCCTGTCGAGGTAGATCCTCTGACACTGGTGTGACTCCTACTGCCATTGCCACTACCTGATCTCTGTCCACTGCTTGTCCTCGTCTATGATTGGGATAGGGTAGGATCCCGTTGCTCCGGTGGCACTTCCTGCTCATATAGTGTCCTGTACTGTCCCAATCTCATGCTCACCCTAGCAAGCTCGTGAGCCATTTCCTCTACGGGCCCTATGCATAATGCTACAAAGTTTGTGCACCACTGGGCTGCATCCTGCTGGCGGATCACTACCTGATCCTGCTCTACCCAGACCACCTCTAACTCTCCCTGTAGTGTCGTGACCTGTGCTAGGCTCTCATCTAATCTTTTCTATAAATCAGCCACCCTCTGATCTATTATGGCATCCAGAGGCAATCC